>CM053584.1:387887483-387984433 GCA_028627135.1 Pseudochirops cupreus | reverse complement strand
AAAGTGCACACGTTAAAAAAAAAATGCTTCCATGCCTCTTTTCTTTCTTATTCTCATTTCCATACGAAGAAGGTCATGCAGGTAGGAAGCAGAGAAGTGCCTGGAATGTGAGGCCTTTCACTACATTATATCCATTATACCACGAATAAGCAATCAGTCAGCATTTATTAAGCACCTGCCACAGTATGTATTTATAATAAACTGTATATAATAATTTAACAACAGTAAGAATAGGAACATGCCTTCACCTAGACTGAGATCAGGGACCAAATTTATTTCATGAAGGTTAATGTGGAATCCTTTAGTTGGCTTTAGAAGACTACAAGAGTGGGGAGACCTGGCTTGGCAGTGGCTTCCTGGAGAACCACAAAGGGGCTTTAGCAAACCACAGGCTGGGTGGGAGTCGGTGGGCTGTAGAGACCAAGAAACCCCAACGTGCTCTCAAGCTACATTGATTGAATCAGAGTGTTCCAAACAAGGGAAATTAGAGCCAGAGTCTAGGCTGGGCTGCTCAGATCACAAGCGGGTCAGTGACAAATTAGAGACTATCCAGGGGAGGGTGAGCTAGGATGTGGCAAGGATTGGAAGGCATATTGGGAGAAAAGCATTAGGAGGAGCTGGGGCTATGACTGAATGGAAAGCAGGTGGAATGTGGGGTCTGAGGACCTTGAGGAAGCCCTTCATCCCTCTTGACTTCAGCTTCCTCCTCTGTGAAATGAGGGGGCTGGATGACATGGCCTCTGAGCTTCCTTCCAGGTAAGGGGCTCTCCTTGAGGACAGGGATTCTCTTGACCTTTCTTTGTGATTAGCACAGTGCCTAGCATAAAGCAGGAGTTTAATAAATGCTTACTGACTATTGACCCTGGGAGGTAAGTTGTTCTTATTAGCCCCATTTTAAGTGTTTAAATGCCTTGGCCATGGTCACACAGCTGGTAGCGGGAGAGATGGGGCTCACACCAGGGGCTCCTGACCCTGAGGCCAGAGCCAGCCACTGTGCAATATTGTCTTTTCCCATTCTTTCATCTGTTATTTGCCAGTACAAGCCCAGTCAGCCCGTCAGTAAGCATTGATTAAGAACCTACTGTGTTCTGGGTACAGTGCAATGCCCTGGGTATACCAGTAGAGCAAATACAGACTGTCCCTGCTCTCCAGGTGCTTACAATCTAATGGGGAAAGACAAGGCAGAGAAGGAACAGAAGGGCCGGGGTAGCTGGGAAAGCCGGGGGAGGGGGAGGGCATGACTGTGTTGTTGATATGGTTTATTGTGTGTTCTTGAAGGAAGCCTTTGTGGGGGAGGAGATGGAAAAGCCCAAAGGAGCACAGCTGGGTAGGAAGCGAAGAGGTGACTGGTCCAGTCTCCCTCCTTAACTGGAAATTCTGCCCCACCCAATCAGAGGAGCGCCAAGGATGGCGATGAGAGGTGAGTTCCAGGGTTGACAGGAGGTCTTGCAGGATGAAGAGGTCCCAGAGGGAACGTGGGGAAAACCAAAGAATTGCAGCAGGCTGGGAACTAAAGAAAATCCAGGGGCTTTGTAGGATGTAGGTGAAGGAAGGCAGCACAGTTTGGGGCTGGGGGACGCAGCAGTGGGACAGCCAGGATGCAGTGAGAGAGCTGAGCCAGCTCAGGACCTGGCAGACCTGACAGCCTGCTTGGCCTTTTGTCTAGAGAGTGTCTGGGGGCTGAGCTACAGCTGATTTTGGCTCACCAGTTATGTTTTAAATAATTAAACAGATGGTAGTGTTTCCAGTCTCCCAACAGAACAGAAGCACATTGCATTTCCCCAGAGTTCCAGATAATGAATGATGAGAAGAAAGGGTCCTCCTGATCTTTGGTTTGCAGTTATTACAACTGGGAGATGGGGATACAGCAGCTTCATCCTTCTATGGGAGCCTTCACCACCTGTAGCCACCCCGGCAGGCTGCTGCGGCCATTCTCAGGGTTCTAGAGGTAGCCTTGGGGCAGAAGGAAGTGGTGGTAGGGAAGCTATGGTGGCAGCTAAAACTCCTGAGCCCCCACTGGTGTGCGTCCCATTAACCAGTCAGCTGACTCCATTAACTCTGATCAAAACAACTATTTATTCAAAAGGTAAAGCAAAAATATGACATAACATTCTACACATAAACATGGGCATACCCTCTAACCGATGTACACAACACCTGAGGGAGAGAATGGGCATACACTAGAGCTGCTACTGTTGCGGGTCCACCCAAGGGCCGGCCTCAGGTGTGTGCAGAGATGTGGGTGAGAAGGAAAAAATAATCAGGGGATAGTTCAGGAAAGAACTATGAACTCTGTTTAATGATTGTAAAAGTTTATTGTTATGCTGTTCAGCGGGCAGGAGGGCTTAGGAAGCCTGCAAAAGTGCAGGAATTAGAAATACAGATTATATAGCCATAATAACATTAATCAGGTATCAATTATGCTAAGTGAGTAAGGGTGGTTTTAGGGAGGAGTTAAGGAGTGATCAGTGCTTAAAAGGACATGCAGTTTTTATATCAACTGCGCAGGTGTATTGCCCATAATTCACTGGGAAAAAGCCCACAGGGAGGCTACCAAGAGGTGTGGTTTTTGCCTTGAAACATCACATAAGTCAACTAGTGGTAAATTCTGACTGAGAGGTGCCCAGTCTGTTACCCATCAGTGTCCCATGTGACAAGATGACTGTTGGAAGCCAGACTAACTGGGGGCCAATTGGTGAGGAATTATCTTACTGATGGTGCATTTAAAGATTCACAGGTGCGACTGACCACTAGAACAAGGGAGCTTTACATTTCTCTAACGGCTTATAGATGGTTGGGTGAAAGATTCATAGGTATGGCTTGTTATTGTAACAAACAGGGCTAATGGCAGCTAAGCAGAGTGCTGCTCAGGGAAGAGGCAGAGTTAATGGTTTTATGGCCGGGGGGAGTGTGACTTTACAACTGAAGTTGCAACTGATGTTGCAAATAAAGACACCCCAACACCCTATCAACAGGGTTGATAATCTAATAAGAGACTCGTCTTTCATAAGTATCTGAAGTAGGGGGGAAAAACCTGCTTGGAGTCAGGATCTCGGGCAAGAGTCTTTTTTAAAGTATATTCCCCAGGGTGCCAGCTTTTTCAGGCTGCAGACACCTGGGGGGGGGGGGCACATTAAAATCTTTATCTGAGTCCTGACCTCTGTTTCTGAGGCTTGGCACAGTTCCCCCTTTTTAAAAAAGGAATTTAAAGGCATGCACTTCCATACCTAAATTTTCGATACTACGAGTCACAATTCGAAAAAAGCAGGGTCCAAGTGTCAACACCTTCTGGATCAATTCCAGAAACTTCACTGTGTTCAATATCTTCTGTGATCTGATGAAACTCTCTAACTTACGTGGGTCCATTAAAGTCATACCATGCTCCCAGTAAGCAGGCTCTGATCCTGTCCCATAAGGTGCTGGGATCAGAGGAATTATATAGGCTGGGGTGACACAAATATATGTGTATCTATAATCACATCTAAGTAACAATTGAGTTTTTTTGATACTTTAAACTCATGCCTATGTGTAATACTATTTGTTGCAATAAATTGATCTTATATATAAGATCCTTATCTATATCATGTTACCTCTTAAAGGCTTACACAAACATTTTATAACCTATTGTGCAGTTTGGATTACACAGTGTAACCACATTAGGACAGTGAATTTAGTAACACAAATTCTAACAGACCTTATGCTACAGTGGGCCTTGCGGGTCCTTGCTCTGGGGCTGGCCTTACCAAGGTCCTGGACAGGCAGGAGGTTCATGCTAAACTGGACTGGTCCATTCCAGAACTGCTTCACTGCTGCTCCATTCCTGGGTTAGGAACACAACTGCAAGGCCAGCTTGCCCTGCTGCTGGGGTGGTGCCACACTCTCTCAGAAGGGCCAGAGACCCTTGGTCTGGGATTTGCTGGAGCTCCTCTAGTTTTGCTCCTTTGAGCATCTCTCTCCTATGTGTCTTCCATGCGCCTCTGGGAGCTTTTCTTGGATCAAGGTTTCCTAGTTCATTGCTGGGTCCTCTCATTCAGGTTTAGGTTGATTAACCAGTACATGACAAAGTCATGATTTCTGCTGGCTAAGCCATAACTAGAAAACACATATTTGTCAAATAACCATAGAACAATTCAGGGGTTCCTTGGCTATTAGCTCCAAAGTCTCCTTTTGTTATTATAAAAATGAGCAGCTGGGAAATGAGACACTAAGCTGTCTGCCCTGGGTAAGTGCATTGTTTCTGGGGGCTGTTTTTCTTAGTGTTTCTCATACACAAGTCTCACATCTGTCTTTGCCCCTCGTCTCATCTTAGGACTAAGGGACCATCTTGTTCCCCTGCTTGTGATGTCTTTTAGCAAGAGGCCAAAGCCCATGTGTCACTAGATGTGGCTCAAGCATGGTGTTCCTTGGAAGGGACCAAAAACGGGGGAAGCTCCACGGGAAGTGCCCTTGTCCAGTTAAGTAGGAGGGTTCCATGACATCCTATAACACCTGACAGGCAGGAAGACATAGTTGAAAACACAGAAACAAATTCAAGTCTGGCTTCGGAGAAGGGTGGCTGTGTTCTAGGCTACGTTCTTAGATTAGAAGCTATGAACACGTGCCAGTCTACATGGTAGAAAGTTTCCTTAGGTGGGAGTTCCCTATCAAGCTTCACTAAGAAAAGTAATATTTATATATGTAAAGGGCGTATGTTTTATATATTGTATTGCTTGTGTGGGTTACGTAAGTCCACATAGATGTGACTCACAGGGAGGCAAGAACAGATCTCTTCAGAGCAGTGGTTCACAACCTTCCTAATGTCGCCACCCTTTGATACAGTTCCTCATGTTGTGGTGACCCCCAACCATAAAATTATTTTCGTTGCTACTTCATAACTGTAATTTTGCTACTGTTATGAATCGTAATGTAAATATCTGATATGCAGGATGTATTTTCATTGTTACAAATTGAACATAACCCACAGGTTGAGAACCGCTGCGCTACAGCCTCCTTCCCCTCCCCTTCTCAACAGGAAGGTTCAAGGTGCATTCCTAGTCATTGGCTCTTAAAGGGAAAAAGTGCCCTAAACTATAGATCCAAGGCTTGCCCACCAGTTACCAGGTCTGTAATGAACACACATAGCGAATAGCAAATTAGCTGATTTACCCAAATTGAAGCAAAAGAGAAATCAGAGAAAATATACATAGGAAAATATATATCAGGCAACACATAGAGTAAATAAGCTCTTCCACTGGGAACAAGGTGAGAGAGGAGAGAGACAGAGAGACAGAGAAAGAGAGAGATGGGGGAGAGAAGGAAAGGGGGGAGAGAGACAGAGAGATAGAGAGGGAGGGAGGGAGGGGGAGAGAGAGAGAGAGAGACAGAGAGACAGAGAGAGAGAAGGAGGGAGGGAAAGAGAGAGAGAGAGGTAGGGAGGGAGAGAGAGAGAGAGAGAGCGAGCGAGAGAGCGAGCTCTCAGCAAAGGGGGACTTTCTAGCTGCGCATGGGGACATGATGGAGGTTTCTGGCTCCGCTATGTGTTACCATCTTTCCAGTCTTTTTCTCCCTGAGGAGTCTGGGACTACATGTTTCTCTCTCCGAGTATGAAGCCAGAAGATCCCAAGTCTCTTCTCAGCAGCCCTCCCGACCGCTTACGCCCCTTGCAGGCGCAGAGCATCCCGGAGTGCTCAGTCTCCATCAGCTGGGAGAGTCTCGGTCCTTTGAGCCGGGAGTATCTTGCTGCTTCTTTGTATTATTTAAGAATTGTATTTAATCATACTTTGGATTTGTAAGCCAGGTTCCAGCCTGGAGCATTTGTACAAAACGCTCCTGCTCGGTTCTTTGCATGAGTTTTGTATTTTTCTGGGTCCGTGTTTTCCACCACTAGAATGCAGGCTCTTGGAGGCAGGGACAGCTTCATTTTCGTCAGTGCCCTCAGCGCCTAGCGAAGTGCACTTTATCAATGTTTGTCGAATGGACGAATGAGTGATGTTGTCTAGACTTAAGAAAGGCATGGAGAAGATGTTATTAATACAGATTAAACTTAAAAGTGTGTGGAGTACGCGCCCTCACCCCCCACCATTGAGCTGGTTGTTAAACATTTACCAGCGCATCTCTTGTCCCCAGTAACGTAAGGCAGAAGGCAGAAGGCACTTTACTACAATCCTGTGCTGAAGCGCCTGTGACCCTGTCAGACCCTGCCCACGGCCAGAGGGTTGACCCCACGCAATGATGGTAGTGGTTGTTTTGCATAATGTTTTGAATGGAAACATCAGGTTTTTCAGTCAATCAATCAAAAAAAAGAATCTGTTAAGTGCCTACTGTGCGCTAGGCGCTGGGGAGGTAAAGATAAAAATGAGCCGTGCGTGCCCTCCAGGAGCTTTCCTTCTAGGTGGGGAAACAATGTGTGTACATTTATTCAACACAAAACCCAGGTTTGTAGCAGCTGGGGGACCCGAAGAGGCTTCCAGCATCCTTTGGACTCACAGGACGCTCTCCAGAGTCTCCCAGAATCAGAGGGGTCCTTCACAAGCCTGCCATTACTCTCCTGCCCAAATGAAGCCCAACACCACTACCTGTGGGCAGAGTAACCGCCCCACCTGGTGGCTGAGGTTGGCCACTGCATTGACGCCGGTCCCCATCCCGAGCTCTCCTCCCCTGGGCTGTAGCCAGCATCCTCTGGAAAGAAATCCCTCCTCTCCATTCCTCTTTTCTCCTGGGGTCTGGAAGGCCTGAGATGATGAAGACACTTGCAATATCTTCCGGATAAGTTGCTAGCTCAGCAAAGGGATTCTGAAATACCAAACAAAATCAAACACAACCAAGGTTGAGGTCTTTCTAAGACGGTTTCCTGCATCCCTGGCTGAGGAATGGTTTCCAGGCAGCTGGTTGGCTTTTGTTTGCAGTGTACAGAAAGCTTCCATCCCTACTGCCTTGTCTCCTCCCCTCACATAGCTCCCCAGAAGCACCTAACTGTGCAGAGGTGCAGGCTTCTAATGAGGCAGGTCAGTGGGTCCCTTTGCTCTAGAGCAGATTCTAAAGGAATCAATCCACAGAAAACACTTTAACACAACTTCTGTTGCCTTAGACTCACATATTCAGACAGCCCTTGCCAGACAAAAAGGACATTAGGGAATATGGGGAAGAATGCTAGGTTTGTGGGACCACAAAGAACGCTGAGGACCTTGGCTCAAATCCTGACTCTCCCACTTATTATCTTTGTGGCCTTAGGTCATTTCATTTTCCTTGGCTTAGTCACCTCAGCTTGAAAATGGGGGAGCTGAATTCTGTGACCTTGATCCTGTGAATCGTTGCCTCTGCCATCTTCTCTAGGTAAGAGGAGCTTGAGAAGGGGCTTAAATCCATCTGAGTTAATATTGCCAAAGCCCAGATGTTACATATTAATTTTTTTTAGCACAGGGCCTGACACATGGTAAAAATGTTAGCTATTATTAGCATAGGCTGAGATTACTGAGAAAAGCCCTAGGACCAGAGGGAAAAGAGCTCCAATGCTAGAGAGAGGGTCTGTGCTCTACGATAAACTTTGTCTTTGTCACTTGAGACTTTTCAGAGTATTTTCCTATCTACTCAATGCGTATTAAAGCCTTTCCTGGTATCTGGGAGATATGGAGTATGAGAATGAGGACACTTATTCTAAAGGTGGTATATTTGCTTCTCAAGAGTAAGATCTGAAGGACAAGGAACTCAGAGAAGTAGGCAAAGACTTGTATGAACAGATGCAGAGAGAAGTGGATAGAAACAGGAAAACATTGTCTACATGACTTTAGTAATGCAAGTGAAAAGAACTCTAACAGGAATAGTACCAGAGGATTACTGTTAGAGGCCCTTGAGGCTAACCTCCTTGCTTTACAGATAAGGAAATCAAGGCATGGAGGGTTTGGTGACTTGCTCAGGCTCACATAGTGTGTGTATGGGGCATGATTTGAACCCAGGTATTCCCAACTCTCAGTCCAGCACCCTGTCCAGCCCACCACACTACCTCCCAAAATAGGAGGTACCAGGAATGACCTCCTTTATGTGTCTATTTATGAGGTTTAAGTGTCCTAAGACAAATCACTTTTTGTAAAGGCACTGCACATCTGAGAAGTATGAATGTTGCTGTTTAGTCATTTCCGTCATGTCCAATTCTCTGTGACCCCATTTGGGGTTTCCTTGGCAAAGGTACTGGAGGGATTTGCTGTTTCCCTCACTAGATCATTTTACAGATGAGGAAACTGGCAAACAGGGTGAAGTGACTCGTCCAGGGTCACACAGTAAGCATCTAAGGCCAGATTTGAATTCGTGAATCTTCCTGACTCCCAGCCTGGCTCACTATACACTGTGCCACCTAGTTGCCTGGGGAAATATGTATACTCCTTTCTGTTTCCATTCAATAACCGCCAGAGGTCTATCATCTGTTTTCTCTGAAATTCTATTCAATTCCTTCCCTTCTGCTTGTTTTTGTTTCATGGTTGTTTGTGATTTTTTGGTTGATTGGTGTTGCTTTGGTTGCTTTTGCTCAACTATTTTTTTTTTTACTACACTTTTAGGTTGTATTTACCTAGGAATGTAAATTGTGGGCCCCTACTATTATAATTTTGCTGCCAGCCTCTCCTTGCAGTTAATTTAACTTTTTTTCCTTTAAGCATTTAGAAGGTAGGCTATTGGTTCCTCATATATTAAGTACTGAAATCAATTGATTTTCTAAGTTACCTTCAGTGCAAGCTTGGTGGTGCTGTGGTTAGAGTGCTTGGCCTAGGGTCAGAAAGATTGAGCTCAGACACTCACTAGCTGTGTGACCCTGGCCAAGTCACTTAGCCTTGTTTGCCTCGGTTTCCTTATCTGTCAAATAAGCTGGAGAAGGAAATGGCAAACCACTCCAGTATCTCTGCAAGAAAACCCCAAATGGGTCACAGAGAGTCAGACATGACTGAAATGACTCAGTGACAAGAAAGGTTTTACCTTTTAGCAAAATATAGTTTTCCTCTTTATCTCTTTTAATTACCTTTATTTTTGCTGTTTCCTCTCTAAAATAATAATTGTTCCTCTTGCTTTTTTTGTGTTTTCTTTTCACTCCTTCTTTTTTGTTTATAGATATATTTATATTTTAACTCTGTGTGAGTCTCCGTTCCAAGGCATGATTCTTAAGGGAAGCCAAAGCAAGTCCTGTCCCGTCCCTAAATCCCAGCTCCTTAATCTGTAAAATGAGGGCATGGGATCAGATTGGCCCTAGGAGTTCTGCTGGCCCTAGATCTCAGATCCGGTGATCCCTGTGTTATGAGCAGTGAGGGGTGCCACAGCACACAGAGCACTGGACCTGGAGCAGGAAGATCCAAGTTCAAATCCAGACTGTGTGACCCTGGGTGTGCCACCTAGCCTTGCCTCAGTTTCATTATCTGTAAAAATAGGGATAATCTATAATGGCCTGTCTGTCCCCCAGGATCATTGTGAGGATAAAATGAGGTAATGTTTGTGAAGCGCTCTGCAGACCTTCAAGTGTCCTAGAAATGCTCATTATTATTATTATCCAGCACACTTAACTTTTTAAAATTAAAAAAAATTAAAGAGGGGCCACAGAGACCCAGAGAAGCTCAGGGATGTGCCCGAGGTCACCCAGCTGGTGAGTGCGGCAGAGCCCCCAGGGGAAGGAAGGCTTCTTGGATTCCACCAACACCGGGGGAGCCCCCAGACCACAGAAAGTGGGAACTGGGAGGTCACAGATGCAGCTCTCCCATCTGTCAAGCGTGTGTGAGATGGGCAGAGGGCGGCTTGTGCTCCAGGGCGTCTGGAGGAGAAAAAACTCTCCCTGCCACCCAGCAACTACTAAACGCACTTTTCTAACTTTCACCCCTTTCTCTGTCTCTGTCTCTCTTCTCTCTCTCTCTCTCTCTCTCCTCTCCTTCACTCTCTTTCTGCCTCTCTCTCTGCCTCTTTCTCTTCTTTCTCTGTCTCTGTCTCTCTCCTCTCTCTCTCTCCCTCCTCTTTCTCTCTCTGTCTGTCTGTGTCTTTGTCTCTGTCTCTGTCTCTCCTCTCTCTCATTCTCCCTCTCTCTGTCTCTCCTCTCTCTCTCTCTCTCTCTCCCCTCTTTCTCTGTCTCTGTCTCTCTCCTCTCTCTCTCTCTCCTCTTTCTCTCTCTGTCTGTGTCTTTGTCTCTGTCTGTCTCTGTCTCTCCTCTCTCTCATTCTCTCTCTCTCTGTCTCCCTCTCATTCTCTCTCTCTCTGTCTTTCTCTCCCTCTCTCTCTCATTCTCTCATTCTCTCTGTCTCTCTGTCTCTCTGTCTCTCTCTCTCTGTGTCTCTCTTTCCCCCTCTCTCACTGTTGAATATAATTATCTCTGATTGTGAGTTCCCTGGCCTCTGGCCCTGGTAGGAATGACATTAAGAGTTACTGGTGACCTTCACTCATAGAATTATAGAATATTAGTGTTCTCAGTCTGTCTTGCTTAATCTCTAACAAAGAAAAGAACTTCTTTAAAAACTGACCTTGGTTTCCTCATCTGGAGGATGTTGGATGAAGGAGTTGGGCCCCAGGGCTTCTGGTGTGGCTTCTGTCTCTAAGACTATGATCTGTATCAGGTTATCATTCTTTTTGTATAACGGAATCCTTGGACTGTGTGGTGAAGCCAATGGGGCTTCTTGTCAGACTCGTGTCTATAATGCATAAAATAAATTGGATTGCAAAGTAGATCAGTTTTATTGAAATAAAGCTGTAAGTTTTTTCTTGGTCCAAGATCACTCCCACACAACCTACTCTTGGACTCCCTGGGAAACTGTGAAGCCCAGTAAATAACCCTTGCTCTACCATAGCCCTCATCCAGCCTCAGGCCTCCAGAGAAGGGTGTTTTAGGGCACCCTCTCAGCAGCCTGTGCCACTGTGGGACCGCTCCAGGAAGCCAGGAAGACAACCAGGAAGTTGGTGTGTAAATCAAGCATAAATCCATCTCAGGATAGCTCCCCCCTGTTCCTTTCTACTTGTTACCACCTAGAATACAAGGGATTGCCCTCCTCCCATAACTGAAGGCTGCTCCTGATGGGGTCTGGCTGTGAAAACCTGCTGGGACAATCACCTTCCTCCTTCCAGACCTGATGCTTTTACTAATGCAGCCTGAGATAGCCCTTCTTCCCTAAAGCCTTCTCTGATGCCTCATAGGAGTGTGGAGGTGAGCTCTGCTTCTCAAAGGCTGGGCCAATAGAAAAGCTCTGGCAGGCCCCACTTCACTGGGAAGGTTGCAAGTAAGGACCAACCCCCAAAAGATCTGCTAGCTCACCCTCCCCCACCCTTGCTGGATTTCTTCCTGAGCAGGATTTGAAAAATGCAAGCTGATTCATAGAGGACCAAGGGGACCTTGAACATCCATCCATCCATCCCCCCGTCATTTGCCCTACACTGGTAGAAGTTGTCAAATCCTTCTGGGAAATGGGAATCAGTGGAAAACTTTGGCAAAATGTCTTGGAAATTTTCCTCTCCCAAACTTTTTCCTTAAATATATTAAATGTGTCAGGCTAGATGCTGGGGACAGAGAGACACAAGCAAAGCAGCGCCTGCCCTGAAGAAGCTTACAGTCCACTGGGAAAGGATCTGTCTGAGAACAATGCCAGGAAGGGAGTGGTGGGGGCAAAGGAGAGATCTCCATAAAGCTCCGGACACAGGGGCTCTTAAACTGTGTTCCTTGAATTTGGTTGAGAAATGTTTTGATAACTGTTTCAATATAATCGGTTTTCCTCTGTAATCCTATTATTTATTTTGTTCATAAAGCAGTATTAAAAACACTAAATAAAACGTTATTGAAAATATTTTTCTGAAAAGGGCTTTATCACACTGCCAAAGGGGTCCTTAACACAAGAAAGGTCAAACCCGCTCATGCAGGGAGATTGGAAGGGGGAGAGATGACTTTCTTTGAGGGAGATCAGGTAAGGCTTCATGGAAGACTAGCCCTTGAGACAAGGCTGGAAGGAACGGAAGGATTCCCAAGGAAAGAGAAGAGGATGGAAGGTGGGATGGCGTGACCAGGGCCCTGTTTAACCACTGGCCACAAAGGCCTGGGAATTTTTGTAAATGCACAGAGACTAGAGAGGGAATGAAGAGTCCAGCAGGGCTAAAATGGGGGAGGGGGGTGGGGGGGCAGGACATGGGCCCAGCAGTTTTGTGAAGTGAAGCTGGAAAGGTACAGGGGAGCCAGACTGAGCCGGGTGTTAAGTGCCAGACTGACTTTGCATTTTGACCTAGAAAGCATAGGGAGACACAGAGAAGTGGCATCTGCTCCTCAATGCCTGGCCATCATTGGTGCCACATTTGTGGCTGCTGTGGAAGCCTTCACCCCAGAGCCAAATATGATCTGTATCCTCAGGGTGGACATAGTGTATGACATGTGGTAAATGCTTAAATGCTCTTTAATTAATTAATTATCAACCATTCCATCAAGCCCTGGCCAGAGCTGGACCCTAGGGAGATTCCTTTGGCAGCTGTGTGAAAGATGGATAGGAGAGAGAGGGAGAAAGATTGAGCAGAAGCTGATAAAGTCCAAAGCTCTTACTCCTGCCCAGGCAAGAAGGGATCTAGCCACCTCTCTACTCTTATCTGATTGATGTCTTCACAATTAAAGTGTAACTTGGGTGGTACGGAGCAGACACAGCTTGACTGCTTGTATGACTTAGCAATGGTGTTTTGGTATGATGCTGTAAACATGGGGGTAGGTGTCCCTTTCCTCCTCCTCCTCCACTCCTCTAAGGGCTTCATGGTATCTTCTCACTCAGTCTCTGATTCAACTCTCCTGTGTGGCAAGTAGTACCCTCCCTCTCTAAGGTGGGGGGAGAAGCTGTTCCCACCAGGAGCACAGACTCAGATGTTCTGACTAGCACTTGCCTTAGCTTAGTTGTGTTTCCTTTCCTGAGAAGATGTCCAAATATCAGCCTTGTGGCTGTGTCCAGTTTTGGAATTGTGTCCCTGAGTTCAAGAGGTCTGGAAGTCCTTTTTGGGTACAATGAATGAAGGTGGCTGGCAGCAGGAGATTCTACATAGGATAGGACAGCTACTGACAAAAGCATTGGCTCAAGCCTAACTTTTACCAGCAGACTCATAACAGGAATTGTTTGTACAGTACAGAGTCAAGGTGAAATGTCAAATGCCTCATCAGCCATCATACCTCCTGCTTTCTGTTTCTTTTTCTGTATGCTTTCCATTTCAATGAGTTGTAAGTTAAATTTCTGAATCCTGTTTTAAGTTTGTTTTGGTCATATGCAGGTTTTTTTAATGTTCTGGGTTCAGCATTTTTTCTATGCGTAGGAAATAGTTGTCCCTTCCATATTGCAACTTTCTCCATCAGGGTTTCACTACATCACAGGTTGGCATAAGAAATTAAATGATAATCTCTTGGAATTTTTGCAGAAGCTGCTGACAACATGTGAAGGCCAGCAGATGACACAGAAAAAGTTTAGAAACTCAAAAATGCATAAAATATATGTATAGTATTATGTAATATCAACCCAAATTTTACAATAAAGTACTGTAAACACCCCATAAAAGGAAAAGAAAAAATTCGAACTTCTTCTCTGGTATGAAGAGAGGACCAAAACATTTTATGTGGATTTTTTCAGATTATGGGGCACTGCACCCTAATCCTCCAGCAATGTGGAAAGGATAATTGCAAACACCTGAGTCATATTGTATATTGAGTATTTGCTTAATTTTCTCTTTGGGGGAAACCTGAGATGTGAAACTAGGCCCAAGTTTTGAATATTTTGACCCTGACATAATATGGTGAGGGTTTAGTTAAAGAGCGTTGAGAAAGAAGGAGCAGAGGCTGGGCTCCCTTGGGCTGAACCTGAAGAGGTGTAAGTAGGGGGGATTTCTAAAGAGAAATCCTTTCTAGGTTCGGGTCCGAAATGAATTACCAGGCTTAAGCAATCTTGGCAGAGTTATAAAAGTTTATTGTTACACAGGGGTAAAAGGGGTAAGGGTACCTGCAAGCTGCCAGGGATTCAAGGGAGGGGGGGTGTCAGAGAAAGCCAGCAAAGTGTGACGCTCTGCAGCAGGCAGAAGAGAGTTAAGAAAATCCTGCAGAGAGCAGGAGATAGAGATACAGAATTTAAAGATACAAAACTGTCAGTCATAAGTTCATTAGGCTAATGAGGTGTACAAAGGTGGAGTTAGGGAGGAGCCAGGGAGTGGCTAATACTTAAAGGAACACGCACCCTTCACATCAACTGCGCATGTGCTTTGCCCATAATTCACTGGGAGAAACAGCAGGCTGCTTTGAGGTGGAGGTGTGGTTTTTGCCTTGAACTGTCATAAAGTCAACCAGCGGTCAGATTTGAGGTCAAATTTAAATGAGGAGTACCTCATGCAGTTTGCAACTGGATGAGTCTTGTTTACTAGAACAAAAGGAGACAGTGCCTTGAAAAGATTCTTGTTATCAAAGCTATAGAGTTAAACGGTTTCAGAGGAAATACCTCTAGGCTGGAGGCAGGGAAGAGACAGAGTTAATGCTTTACAACTGGGGGAGAAGAAATGTGGCTTTTACAATTTAACACAAGACTGAAATTACAACAATGTTTCAAAATTATAAAAATTATAAAATCACCCCAAAGAATATTACAAAGGCCACTGCGTCAAACCCAGACTGGTCAGTGTGACTTAGGGGAGAAGAGAACAGGGAGTAGTGTCCTGGGTGTCCCTCGCCCAGTTCCTCAGAATCGAAAAATTACACAAAATTAGTTTGTGGTTTTTTTGGAAAGAGAAGGAGCTTTAGAATCCAAGGATTTGGAAACAACTTCCTGTTATTGCACTTAGCTGGCCATTAATACTCCTTTGTGACCTCAGACAAGTCAATCCATCCTGTTGAGGATTTTTTCACCTGTAAAATGGTCACTCGAGCACTCACCTCAGAATATCCAGCATCCTTCCAGGCTCCA
The DNA here is from genome assembly GCA_028627135.1 of Pseudochirops cupreus. Lineage (NCBI taxonomy): Eukaryota > Metazoa > Chordata > Mammalia > Diprotodontia > Pseudocheiridae > Pseudochirops > Pseudochirops cupreus. The sequence continues at coordinate 387,969,545 of CM053584.1, read as the reverse complement.
GGCAGTGCCTTGTTTAGAAGGCTTTTCTAGACTTCCTACCCTTTCCCTCTAGAGCCTTCCCCCATTCCACCCAGAAATTACCTTGTGTTTTCTTTGCGTAAGAAGGGGGACCCCAGTGAGATTTCAGTAAAAACAGAAGGTCTTCAGGGCTAAAAGACAGAGACATTGACATGTAAATAGGAGAGCCTTCTGATAAAAAATAGGCATTGTTGTTGGTTAGTCCTTCTTTTCAGTCCAGTCTCTCTTTTCCTGATCCCATTTGGGATTTTGTTGGCAAAGATACCTGAGTGATAGACCATTTCCTTCTCCAGTTCATTTTAAAGATAAGGAACTGAGGTCAGTAGGGTTAAGTGACTTGACCAGGGTCATGCAGCTAGTAAGTGACTGAGGCCAGATTTGAAGAAAGGAAGATGAGTTTGATCCACCACACCATCTGGCTATCCCCCAAATAGGCATTCCCTACCCAGAAAGATGAAAGGCTCAAAACCTTGATTTCCCCCAGCTGGAGTCAGCAAAACAATGAACTTGTCTTCAGAGCAAAGTCAGCATTCATGCTTTTCCCCCCAGGGATTCATCTGCATATGATTCCTAAACAAGTATGAGAGGTAAACTAATAATTACCTGAAACCAGATGGAGTATTCACTGAAAGAAGGGGCTTTTGAGCCAGGAAAAAAGGTGAAATAGGGCATTCTCTTATCTCTTGACTGGATATGACAAACCAGAGCTGATCCTTTGAGGGTGGTCGAAGAAAAGCTCTGCCCTAGCCAAGCAGGAATATTCATGGGATTCAGCTGAAGAGAACCACTAGTTGCCCCTTGAAGAGACACTTCCTGCCAAAAAGAGCCCAGTGATTGTGTAATCTGCCCAACCCAGCCTGGTGAGAGCTTGGGTGGGTGTTGTGAGGCCACTCTTTCTCTATTCAGAGAGGAAGGACATCTGAAGCTCCAAATGCCGTGGTCTAGGGGTGCTAGGAACCATGAAATTCAAGGACAAAAGGCTCGGTTCTGCCTTGAGAGAATTCAGCCACTTAGGGCTCCTTTCAGTCCACGTAACAAGGTTTATTGTCACGCTGATACAAGTGGGACAGATTTTAAGAATCTGAGTGATGTAATGGGGGCAAAATGGACACATATTTTGCAGAGGGACTGTGGGAAGATCTGGATGGGACTAAGGGCCTGGGGTGGGGCCGAGTGCCAATAATGAAGGTCACAATGAAAGGGTGGTAAAAAGGATTACTGACTGGGATGGCCATGCCTCAGGCAAACACCAGGCACTGGGCTGGGTGGGAAAGTCCAGGGGCTTTTCCTACATGTATGTCCCAATGCCATCGTACTTTGAGTTAGCATGACTTCTTTCCCCACTTCTGGAATCTAGATGCCCTGGTTTGGGGAAACAGGCTTTGTAACCATTGTTCTTCATGTTAACCATCAGTTAATTATTAATTAATATTAATAAGACCAATATAAATCAATGATTAATATTAATGAATAGCATTAACATTAATCATCAATTACCTTTAATGTTAAGCAATATTGTTCTTTCTAGGTATTTTGAGTAAATGCCTCTGCTAAAGAACTCAACTAGGTGTGGGGGTATATGCCTATAATCCCTGCTGCTTGATCACTTGGGCTCAAGTAGGGCTAATGCTAATTAGGTGAGCCCATGTAGCCTCCAGGAACTAGGAGAGCCACTAGGCTGCCCAGAAGAGTGCACTGGCCTAGGTTGGAAACTGATCAAGTCAAGGCTTTCCATGCCAGTCAGGAGGTACCATGAGCACTTGCAGCCTGAGTGAAATAGGGAGACCCAGTCTCAAAACAGTCACTCACTGCGTCTACTGGTTGTTAATAATTATTAAAGGGAAGTGCACTGGTGGGGGCTCATGAGTTAGTGTTTAGGAACATGGCTAGACAAGACCATTCTAGGCAAACCCCCTTCATTTTACAGATAAGAAAACTGAGGCTCAGGTGAAGTGAATTCCTGAGGCAGGTAGTAAGTTTCAGAAGCAGCATTTGAACCTGGGTCCTCTGACAGCAGTCAGGACTTATTGAGGCCATCCAGACCTGCTGTCAGAGTAACAGAGACTTTCTGTCTTTAGACACAGCAAGGTAGGGAAGAGGAGAGAGATTCTAGGGAAGGAAGTTGATGATGAAGAAGGGTGGGAGCTGGGAGGAAGGAAGTGGGCCCAGAAAAGGACAAGAGAAGGGCGAGGACCGGGCTGAGGAGGGAGAGGTAGCATTTCCCCAGACAGTTCAGCATGGACCCAGCAGCCTCTGGCTGTTTACTGTATTTGAGACCAGCTGGAGCCTCTACAATCGGCTTATTGGATGAATTCTCCTTGTGCTGATCAGGCAGGGTCATGGAAGGTCAGAGCTGCCTGGGACCAGAGAGGTCACGGGAGCCCAATCCTATTAGAATATGAACCTCCTGAAGGCAGTTTTTTCCCCCTTTCTTTGTATCCCCATGGCTTAGCACAGTGGTCGGCATAGAGTGCTTAAATGTTTGGTCATCTGCTCATTCACAGGGATGACCTTTGTAAAATGACCCACTCTCTGAAGTCAGAGCAGAAAAGCTGGAATTGTTCACCACTGAAAATGGGGAGGGGGGCACCACAGGATTTCAAGGTCTAGGATTCCACAATGGATGTGAATGTAGGTCCCTTGAGTGAGGTACACTCTCTCTGCACCCTCTGTGAAGAGTTTTCAGTGAGGAAAAGAGAGAGAGGCTATCTTGAAACCAGACACAGACTTTTGTAAGACTGGACAGACCTGAGTCCTGGATTTCCTAAGAAATTACACAACTCAGGACCCTTCCCCCCTTCCCCTGCTGTCAGTCAGCATTAAGCCCTTTAGGAATCTCTTAGAACCCTTTCCCCTTCTTCATTTTGGTGTTTGCCAAATAAGGATGTGTACACTTGGACTGGCTACACACTGTTTCCTTGTTCTTTGTCTTTTTTTGCGCCCAGACTGTAAGCCTACCTCCCAGACACTGAAGCATAGTGGTGGTTTTTTTGTTCCTTGTCATTGGAGAAGATTTTGTGCTCAGATTGTAAGCCTGCCTCCCAGCCAATGGGAATAAGGGATAGTGGTGGGAGGGGGCTTGACTGTGTTAAGGTGTAAAACCTTACTTTGCCTCCTATAACATGCCTCATTCCACTGGTTCTTATTGGTGGAAGGGATGCCCTCTACTTGCGAGAACTGAATAAAACTTCCTGTTCTTTCCTCAAGACACCTCTGACTTTTAATTTTTTTGGGTAGGGGATTTTTGGGGTCCCTGCACCCCACACACCCTTTATCCAATTTTGTCTATTTTTTAAAATCTAGGGTTTGCCCAGACCCTAGTCACCGAGGCCTTCTCCCCACACGTGCTTTGATGGAAATTACCTGGTCTTGGACTCAGGAGGTCTGGACCCTCATGCCATCCCAGGGCAAGCTGAGTAAGGTCTCTCTGCCCCAGCCAGCTCCTCTTGGGCTGTGAGAGGCAAGTCATATCCTTAGGGACCAAAGAATTTTCCTCACTGAGAGTTCCTTCCACCAAAGAAATCATAGACAACTTACCCCAAAGCCTCAGTGACAAAGGGGCAGAGTACGGGTCTTCACCAGGTGGCTTGGTATCTTGGGAGATAGACCACTGGGCTTGCAACCATGAAGCCAGCCTTTAGTACTGCATGACGCCAGCCAAGGTACCTTGGTTTCTTCATCTGGACTCGGGGACTTAGAAGACTATGATCCTATGAAGTTTGAGTCTTGGAGAGTTGCCTGGAACACCAAGACATCAAGGGATTTGCCTAGGGTCACATGGTCAGCCTGGTTCAGTGTAGAACTAGAAACCAGGTTTTCCTGACTCTGAGGTCAGCTCTCTCAGCACTGTGTCCTAGCACTTTGGGACCTGGATTTAATGCCATTATTACCTGAGTAACCTTGGGTAAGTTACTTCCTCTTGAAGAGGGTGTCATAGATAGGTGTTTTAGGGATTTCTAAGAAATCCTTGGAGGGTTCTTTTAGTCTGAAAAGAATTCCCGGACTCAAGCAATCTTGTAAATCAGGATTGTAAAAGTTTATTGTTGTGCTTTTCAGTGTGTGTGTGTGTGTGTGTGTGTGTGTGTGTGTGTGTGTGTGTGTGTGTGTGTCTTAGGAGACCTGCAAGCCTGCAGGAGTTAGAGATACAGATTATAAAGCCATAAAGACATAAATCAGGTATTAATTATGCTAATTAGGTGAGTAAGGGTGGAATTAGGGAGGAGTTAAGGAGTGATCAGTGCTTAAAGGGACATGCACTGTTTATATCAACTGCACAGGTGAATTGCCCATAATTCACTGGGAAAAAGCCCACGGGGGAGGGGGGGGCTGCCAGGAGGTATGATTTTTGCCTTGAAACGTCACTAAGTCAGCCAGCAGTCGGGGCTGACTGAGAGGTGTCCAGTCTGTTACCCATCAATGTCCTGTTTGACAAGATGGATGTTTGGGAAGCTAGACTAATTGGGGATCCAGGATGTGCCTAATTGGTGAGGAGTTAGCTTACTGATAGTGCATTGAAGGATTCATAGGTGCAGCTGGCCACTGGAACAAGGGAGCTATACATTTCTCTAAGATAAAGTGATTGCTTAGATGGTTTAGTGAAGGATTCATAGGTATAGCTTGTTATTGTACCAAGCAGGGATAAGCAGTTCGTGAGTTGTAGCTAGGCAAAGCGCTGGCTCAGGGGAAAGGCAGAGTTAATGCTTTATGGCTGGGGGAAGTATGACTTTACAATTTAATTATACAAGCTGATATTACAGACATAGGTACCTGAACACAAGTGTGATTTTACAAATTGAAGTTATAACTGAATATTACAAACAAAGGCACCTCAGCACCCCATCACTCTCTCTGGGCCTCAGTTTCCCTATCTGTAAAATGAGGGGTTTGGACTAGGCAGCTTCCAAGATCCCTTCCTGCTCTGAAGCTATGATCCTATGACCTCTGAGGTCCTTCTGCCTCCTAATCTATGGTCTCAGTTTCTCCCATCCTCTTCAGATCTAAGTGCCAGCTGAGCCTGCAGCTGGCTTCCATCCCTGTATCTTGCCCCGTGATGGCTGCTTAGCCACTCCAAGATGTCTCATGTTTTGTGGCAGCTCCAAAAGCCCAGGCCCTCTCCAGGTGGTCAAAGTGACACAAATTCACCATTTTTTAAGCCACTATTCAAACTTTATTTATTTGAGCAAGGGGGAAGGGCAAAGCTCACAACACTACGAACTACATCTGTCCTTTCTCTCGACCCTTCCACTTTCTGTGCTGGCCTGGATGGCCGTGAGGTGCCGCAGGCGTGTCAGGAGGTAGATGCCTTGGTGACTTTGGGCAAACCACTCAACTTGAGATTCCTGAACGTCAGTGATCGTCGTTGGATTCCTTAGGCTTCCTGGTTTGCTTCACGGTCTTCATGTTCACTGAGCTTTCTTGATGGCCTTGATGATTTGCAAATCTCCCCTCTCTGAGTGGTTTAATCTATGAACTGCCTTAGTTTACCTAGAAAGCCTATGTAAGGAGGTTTGTCTCCTAAAGGGATAGATGAGGTTATGACCCTGCTTAACTAAGTTTGTTCCACTCTCATGACATTGAAGGAAACGTGAGGCCTTAGCTCTTCCTCTGTAAAATCAGGGGTTGGACTAACTGACCTCTAAGGTCCCTTCTAGATCCTATAAACCACATCCTCTGCACCAACACCGTTTGGTCTTCATTCCATTCAGTCTTCAGTAGCTGGCGCCTCTTTATCTTTTTTTTCTTCTTCGTTATCAGCCACATCTTTCAGATTTTGACGAGCAAACTCCTCAAAGACCAAATCTTCACCCATTGAGCTGAAATGAAAGATAAACAGTTGGATCATCACACGGTTTTTAAAGCGATGGCCAAAGTCATGTGAGGAGCCTGTGGTCACTGTTTGCTCTCCATATAGCACCCTGACCACCTTCTGGTTCAGGGTTCTTTACCATTGTCTGATGAAGCCTATGGATCCTTCCTCAGAATGATTTTTCTAAAAATCATGCTTGAAGGAAGTGCTAAATCTTAGCTAGAGGTTAGTGCACAAAGCTGAAATTTTTTCCTATCAGAGTTCAGAGACCCCCAGAAATCTGTGGCTCCTCCTACCTTGGGAATACAGGCAGTAACATTGCCTGCCCCAGCTTGGCCTCTCATGTCACTTTTCTCAATGGTTTGATTTTTAAATGTTCTTAAATTTGAATGAAAAAAGAGAAATCTCTCTTCTCCTCAGTTCCAGGTCTATTGTGAGAGCTCTAACATTTGTTCTTGAAAAGTTTAAGGACCAGAAGAGAGGATGGATGGCTGGGCTGACCTTGTAGAACATGGAGAAAACTCAGAGAGCCACAGGGCATGCAGGTGTGTGTGTGTGTGTGTGTGTGTGTGTGTGTGTGTGTGTGTGTGCGCATGTGCACACACATACACACACACCCCTACCAGCTGGAACTGGAGGAGAATGGAACAGTTGATGGAGGGTGTGAGCACTCGTTTGAATATTCCTGGACCTTGCCATCCATCCCACTGCCACTTCCTTAGGGATCCCGCACCTTTTCCTCTGCCCTCACATTGAACTTTCTTTTCTTCATTGTCTCTTCCATGTAGAGTGTGAGCTTCCCAAGAGAAAGGACTATCTCAGGTTGCTCCATTTGCATTATCCCCAGTGCTGAGAACAATGGAAGCACCTAAGAAGGACGTTTTCATGGATTCCTTCACTCATTCATTAAAAAAAAAAAACAAACCCTTAGCCTAACTGGAAGGGGTCTTGGAGGCCACCTAGTCCAACCCAGACTGAACTAGCATCTCTTCCATGAGACGCTCAACCAGTGCTTGCAGACCCTTTGTGAGGGCCACTTGCCACCTCCCCAGGCAGCTCTCCCTAATTCGCGCAGTTCCCACAGCTAGGAGGCCTTTTCTGATGCCCAGCCGAAATGTTCTTCCTGGCCCTTCCCTCTGCGGCTCCTGGTCTGGCTCTCTGGGGCCGGGCAGAACAGAGGGAATCCCTCCCTCCTTCACTGGACAACCTCTCAGGCCCCGAGAGGACAGGGCTGAAGGGCCTTACCTGTCCTTGGCTGCCAGCCGAGAGCAGGAAGAGGAGAGAAGGAGGTCATTAGTGAGCAGCAGGAATGCCTTTTCTTCTTTCTTTCTATCTAAATTACGGCTGTCATCTTGCCTGCCCATCAGTCACTTGTGTCTGGACTGACCAGGGGCCCTGTCCCTACTTTCTTTTGTGACAAAGGAAAACAAGAAAGCAAAGTCAGCTCATTGGGAGCCTCCGTTTAGGGGCTTCAGGCAGGCGCTCTCCCCTCATGGGGGTATAGGAGTCGTTTCTTGGGGAATGAGCAGGTCTGAGGGCACAGTCCTTTCAGACAGTCTCGTGGCGAGAGGAATAAGAGGCTTTTCTGCCTTCTTACCTCGAAAGACTTTTACAAATTTTATTTTAAATTGGTTTTTCATGATCAACAAGCATGAACATTTCCGTGTAGAAAAAGAACCAAAAACAAGACCGCAGGATGGGGAACTTAGGCTACGGACAGTTTGCTTTAACTCCGCCTTTCTTTCTGCATATCCTTGGCCCATTAGCAAATCCCCCATGCTTACCCACTCTCAGTTTCCTTGGCTCCCATCAAGACTTTGCTCAAATTCGCTGCCTCTAATGCTCCTTCTGCTCTAGGCCCCTTAGGACGGAATCTGTGTGTGTCAAAAGTGTCTCCCTGATGGGTTGCTCAAACTGCGTCGGAGGTGACGGGACCTCAGAGTTCATAAAGTCCAATTTACTCATTTTACAGAAGAAACTGAGGCCTTGGGAAATTACGGGCCTTGCTCAGAGTCACACAGCTGGTGAGCTCAGAGGCAGAATTCTCACTCAGGCTCCTGACTCCAAGCACAGCCCTCTATCCACAGAGGAAATTTCTCTCACTCGGCTCTCAGTGCCTCCGGAGGGAGGTGCCCCCTCTATGTCAGTCACATGGATCTGCTTCCCCTTCCCTCCAGAATTCTCACCCCCTGCTTGGACCTGTATTTCTCTGTCAGCTCCCCAAGCATCTGCTCCAGTGTTTGTGCAAAGTGGGTGTTCAGTTAATGCCTCACAAACCAAGGCATCCGCTTGGGATTATTTATGCTGACTGGGCATTTTAGGAGGCTGCATGTTAAGTCTGTGAAGATTGGTTTTCATTTTCACACACTTTATAATGAATAACCCTCAGCACACATCTGAGAGGTGCTGTTAGAGACACCATGAAATTTGTGTTGACGTGTGTTTGGAACGTCTGTACTATTTACTCATTCTTTATGACTGCGTCTTGCCAAACACACAGTAATGGCACACTTTTGTGGATGCCCATAGTGTTATATAGTTGGCTCACGTCACAGAATTCTCTCTGCCTATTCACCCTGGTCAACTCTCATCCAAGTCTTCCCATAAGTTCACCAAAAGGAGTCTACCCAATGTACTGGAGTCTTTCCATGGGTTTTCCTCATGTCATAAAGATGCCAATGGAGCAACCAGTGGTTGGTGATACAGGAGAAATTTGGCAATCATGACAAACATGTAATGACAATATTTTTTGCATGATGGGACTTGGGAAAAGCCCCATGTGGTGGAATTGAACCACTGATGGATAGCCAGAGTTCCACGAATGAACCAAAGGCCAACCTTCTGATGCTAAAATCCAGAACTCTGGGCCTAACTCCAGTTTTATGAAGGCTTTATTTAGAAGGTTTGGAAGGCTTCTGGCTATCCCATGGTTCTTAAAGATGGTATGTAGATGATATAAGAATAAATGAATCAAAAACAGATGAATGGCATTCCTTCCCCCCAAAATATATGACCACAAAAAATGCATTTGGCAAAACAACCAGCAGATAAGAATGAATATAAAATCATTTTTTAAAGTGTGAGCCGTTTTACAAATTCCAAAGTTACAATGGGTGGCCTAGTCATTATTAAATGCAAATTCCTATATTAGGTACCAGCAAGGCTGAGAAACTACCGAGAAAGCCGTGGAAAAACCAAAAGCTGCTTGGTAAGTCATCCTCAATTTAAATATAATTTTGCTGACCTAGAAAATGCAATTAGTATTGGGTAGGCCGGGGGTGGGGGGACTGGACATTTTTGTGATGTGGATGCCTGGGGGAGTCTGGTGAAGACTGTGGACCCCTTCTCAGAATCAGGCGTTTGAATGCGGAAAATAAAACATGCAGGATTGCAAAATAATCAATTATATTGAAATGTAGTTATCAAAAATTTTTAAAAGTTCCTGGACCCCAAGTTGAGAGAGAGAGAGAGAAAGAGAGAGAGAAAGGAAGAAGAGGAGGGAGTATGGGAGAGAAGGGAGAGAGAAAGACAGGGAGGAAGGAAAGAGACGGAGGGAAAGAAGAGTTATAGAGGGAGAGAGAGAGAGGGAGAGACAGACAGATAGAGAGGAAAAAGAGAGAGAGAGAGTGAGTGAGGCACAGGGAGAGAGATAGAGAGAGAGAAAAGAAGAAAGAGGAGGCAGAGTGGGAGGGAAGGGAGAGAGGGAGGGGGCAGGGAGTCAGAGAGACAGAGAGGAAGAGAGAGCACAAATCTGCCTGTTGTATCATTCCTACAGTTCTCAGATCCAAGCCCTGTCTTTTCCAAGTGGCATCTCAACCTTAACCTTAATGGAATTCTGCCAGGCAGGAGGAAACAACCCAGAACCTACTCTGCCCTTTCCTACCCTGAGGGCACTAAGAAGAGCCCTTTCTGGGTGGCTTTTGCCTTTCCTCTCACTACCCTCCAATAGGAGCCTCCTCTGTGTGATCACCAGCCACACGCCAAAGATGACGTTTTCAGTTGGCGCTTAAAGAATGCTTCATTACTAGATGTTAACAGATGATTGCACAGTAATGCTTATAGTTATTCTCATCTGACATCATATTTCTGAATGAAGAAATCTTTTCGATACTCGTGACCTCGCAGATTTCTGCATATGTCTAAAGACTAATCATGTTTGGTCAGCTAAGAGAGATGGGGGAAAAATGGCTTCACACGAAGGGGAAACGATTTGGGTGTTTCCACATGGGAAGCACGAGAGAGTAAGTTCCACTGTTCTGGCTCCAAAGCCGTGGTGACGAGAAAGGCTGCGTCGTTATGGGAAAACAACTACTAGCCTCGGAGTCAGAAAAACATGGGTTTCAATCCTGGCTGACACATTTGTATGATTGTTTCTTCAATAAATATTTATAAGTGTCTGCTTTATGGCAGGCCCCATGCTGGGCGTTTGGGGACATAAAGACAAAAGGGAAAAACTCCCTGGTGAGTTACTTTACCTCTTGGTACGAGGAAAGAGCACTGGATTTCTAATCTAAGGACCTGAGTTCAACCCTGGCATGGCTGATCACTGCCTCTCTCTGGAATTCAGCTCCTCACCAGAAAAATGAGGGCTCAGCCTCATTAGTCTCTGGATCCAGTTCTAGATCAACAAGCCCCCATTTCCTCATACAAAATGGGGTACCTATACTGGGGTTTCTAGATGACTTAAAATGTCCTTGATGCATGGGGGTTTGGGGAAAGAACCTTGTTCCTTGTTGAATTCATTTTCTGAAACAGGAGCAAGACCTGAAAGGGGGAGGGACCTCAGAGGCATCTGGGGCCAAATCTTTCATTGGAGAGAGGAAGAAACTGAAGGCCAGAGGACGCAGTGGGCTGCTGTGGTCCTGCTGGTCCTCAAGTTCAGAGGTGACTCCACACTTCTCAAGACAAGGCCATGTGCCATGGAGCTGCAGTGTACCTTGGGCAGCTCCTCAGCATTCACTGCTCAGGCCCAGTGAGGGTTCTCCATGGAGGGTGTTCTCCACACTGGCGAATCACAGGGCCCGTTAGATCGTCCAGAACACTCTCTGTCTCTGTCTCTATCTCTGCCTCTGTCTCCGTCTCTCTCTCTCTCTCTCTCTCTCTCCCCAAACATATACACACAACCCATATAATACATTTATCTAAATACACATATATGCATAAAATATTATCCATATATGTACCCCCACATGTGTACACTGTATATGTGTATATATGTATAGACACACATATTTACACATACATGTATGTATTAGGGTACTACAAGTCACACATTTTAATTTCAATTGTATCTCTTCTCTCCCAACAAAGCTAGAGAACTTTAAAATTTTAGCACTGGGATAAATCTTGGAGACCATTTAATCCAATTCTCTCATTTTACAGATTAGGGGACCAAGGCACAGAGAGGGAAAGGAACTGGCCCAAGGTCACATAGCTGAGAAGGTTTCCAAACCTTATCTATTGCTTTTTCCATCTGAGGCACACTGTGTGGGAGAGGGGGTTCAGAATCACTAACAGCAAAGCCCAACTTCAATGCCGGAAATCTAGGGCCCCACACCCCACATGTGCTATTAAATTATTCTGCGACAAAGGGTCACTGTCCACAAAGCAAAGCTAACGTGTGTTCTAATTTTGGGGGATGTCTTAAGGATTCCTTTGGATGCAGAGAATTTCTGCACATCTGGTCCTTTTCTTCCTAGAAGAGGAAGCATGTTAAGAGCAAGTAACCCCAAGGAATGAAAAATCAGGGCCACCGGAAGCATGGAACAACTGACCTGTAGGCTGGGGGTGCATGAGGCGAAATGGTAAGTCAGTGCACACTTCACTGTAAGAGAAGGAGAGGATTGGAGTAAACATGCAAACATGGACACGTATTTAACAGACCTACATATCTACCATAGAACAAAGGTTAAAGAAAAATTGGATGAGACATTAACACAAGAAATCTGTCAGTGGTCAAGTTCGAATTTTCCACCAAAGCCTTTGGCCTGCAGTGGAGCCAAAGAGCTGTGCTCTCTTAGGCTGCCGATGCTCCTGGTCATCAGCTCATCGACATGGTGAAAAGTGGAGAAATCTTTATGGGAGAGGAGTCCTCTTTTTCCTTGTGAACTAATCTGGCAATGGCATAGAAACCTAATGTAATATTACTGCACTCCAGGGGATGGTGAAGGGGAAAATTTTAGAGAAACAGAGGAGGATGTGTACAAAGCAATACCAAGTTAAAAAACATGAGGAATAAATGGAGATGCCAATAGAAAACAAAACTTGGGTCAAACCAAAAGGATAATATTGGGATCCTCGTCCTGTTTTGTAGCCCTACTTCAATCAGACCCTTTCACAGAGACTTTGCATATTGTTTCTGTATTTTTTGGGGGGGAGGGATAAAGGAAGGGGGGAGAGAAAGAGACAGAGAGAGAGAGAATGAGTAGAATCTTGGGGTGCCACCCTTTAAGTGTCACGGCTGGAGACAAACACAGAGAAAAAGGATGAAATAAACATCTTTTCTGGGAGACTGAGTAACTGTGAAGGAGAAAGTCTGGGGAGACGCTGAGAGAGAAGTATTTTGTAAAGAGACACGAACAAAATTTTCAAGAGAATTGAATTACGGTCCTGAGAGAGCTGGTTTTCTAGAGTTGAGGAAGAGTTGGTGGCAGCGTTGGCCAGAGGATTCTACGCCACATCTCTCCTGTAAAGAGGCGACTCAGACTGTGAACTTTATTTAATTGTAAATAATTGTTTTTGCTTTATTATTTGCTACTATAACAAAACTGCATGAGCTGTAACGCGGATGTTGTTTAAGTCTGGAAAAACAGGATTTGGGTTTGAAAGAGAGAGGAATGAAAGTTTAGGGTAAAAAGTCTTTCTGGTTTATAAGCTAGGGCACTTGTTACTGGAGAGTTTCTATTTATTTATTAGGTAATGTGAGAACATCTCCTGATTGCCTTAGAACCCAAGGGGAGAATTAATGAGGAAATGAGCCAGTAGCAATTGGAGAAAATAAGGGTTGCTATAGTCTTCAGCTAGAGTAAGGAAACAGTCCATCTAATCCCACCGAGGCTTGATGTGGAGTGTCATCCTCTATAAAATCTGCCACACTTGGAGATGTAGTACCTAGGCTTGCTACACTACCAGAGGTAGGAAGATTTCCTGTTGACTGGCAATTGATACCCTACAAAAGCAGAAAGTGATGGGTTCCACCAGTGGCACTGATACTATTAGGAGCAGCCTTACTCAAATGATTTCAGGGAACATGCCTTTTAGGGGCCATTGTTTGGGTGTTTGTTGGAATGTGTTCATTGTGTCAAAATTAAATGTATCAATAAAAAATCAGAGATCTGAAAGACTGGTGAACAGGAGTGAATGGGATCTTGTATAAGTACAGACCTGTAAGGAATTTATTATGATAGCGTGAGGTTAAGAGACGGAAGAGGAGTCAGGAAGGAAAGCAGGGAGGAGAGAATGAAGGGAGAATAAAGAAAGGGCAAAGAGAGGAGTGAGGAGAGAGTGATTCTTCTCTGCGCTCATGACATATACACACCCTTTTGTCTTATGACCTCTCTGGTCAAACTATTGCAGTTTCTCTGGAGATGCTCAGGAAACATCGAGGGTGAAATGGCTGGTGGGCAGTGGGGCGTTAGGAGAGAGACTCAGGTTGAGTTATAGTTATAGAGCTGAGAGAAGATGAGAAAAAGAGAGGGAGAGAGGAGGGGGGAGGGAGAGAGAGCTTATTTTAATAATGTGGATGACAATGGAAGACACTAGACCAACTTACCTAGAGGTGAGGTCTCCCAGAAAGCTAGGAAACACATAAAAAAACAGAAAGTCGTTAAGCCATAGAACTCCACATAATTAAGTTGTAAATGGAGGTTCTCATCGCCATAGTCAAGTTCAGGAGCTCCCTCCCCCTGGTGCATCCCAGCTCTGTGACCCCACCATGCACTTACAACTTTATTCTCCTAACTCAAGAGGACTAGTAAGAACTAGAAATTGCTGTGGTTCAGGAACACGAGAGAAGCAGATGAAAGCAGAGGATCAGTGTGGTCTGGGACAGTGTTCTGGATCTGGGACAGGGACTCAACCTTGGATCCTGGCTTTGCCTCTTCCTGGGGCCCTAGATGCTTGCCCCAGAACCTGGGCCTCAGTTTCCTCCTCTGCCAAGTGGGGTGGTTGCCCTTGATGGTTTCTGAGGGTCCTTTCCAGCTCAGATCTATGATCAGACTTTCTCTTCAGGGTGTCAGGAGATGATGAAACCTGTCAGTGATTTGTTATCTGTCTTTTGAGCTCAAATACTAAGTACAAATGCAAGCCATTTCTTATATCCACATGGGAAAAAAACTGGAGACAGCTTCCCATTTTAAGAAATGTTGTTAATGCGAACAATGTGTGAATCGAACTTCTTTAGAATGAGTGGAAATATTCCTGCCTACTTAGGGATCTAGGATTTTAGTGCGGGGGGGGGGGGGGGGGGAAAGGAACTTCAAAGAGCAAACATCTCCTTTCACTGGAAGACAGTGTTGTTGGTGACTTGGGCGTGGCCACCTTGAGAGTCAGTCTGTGCCCCCTTGGGGCAGGGGAGCAGAGCCGGGTCCTGAGCTAGGCCTGAGGGCAGCTCCCAAGGCTGGGAGGCTCAGCCTTTAAGGGATGAGAAGCAAAGAGGAGCCGGAACTACGACCAAGCCTGGAGAGTCTCAAGGGGAGAATCTGATTTTCCAGACGTGAGAATTTGTTTGGAACTCTGAGGTATCTGGATACTTCCCAGAAAAACACAACACTTTCTCTACTTCTCTAAGCAGTTGGCCCAGGGGACGATGGACCAGACACCTGGAAAGCTGAGGATTGTGTTTGAGGCCAACCAGAGTCCTGGGTCCTGGTTTTCCCCTTCATCTCCCTTCATTCCTGACCTAGATACTAATTGTAGCCCAAATGAATGAAAAAGTGGGAAGGTCTCAGATGGACGATAAAAAAAGATTTCTTTGGGACCATTTTAGGAAGTCATGGGGAGGGAGTGCTATCCTTAGCTCTTTGGTCCTCTTAGATCTGTAAGTAGGGTAGGACGGCTGGGGCTTTGTCCTAGGGTGCTGCCGTGAGAAGACACGCTTCCCTCTGGACCTCACACCTCACGGCTGTCCACCAGCCTGCATTGTGTGTGCTTGCTCTCTCTGGGAGAAATGCGGGCAGATTCTCTAAGACAGCAAGTCTTCTCTCAGAATCTTGTTCTCCTCTAGGCTGTACTCCCTCTGGCCCTGCTGCCTTTCTCTTCTTTTTGGCCCAGGTGCAAGAATTTTTAGGAAGAGGGTGGCTCCTACTTATTCCATTGGATTGCCCCGCTGACAAATGAATAGCTCGGAAAAGCCTTGAAGGCCTTTTTCCATTCCCTACAAACCAGACGGAAATGATCCCCTTTATCTTAGGATACTTACCCTGAGACAGTGAGCTTCACCTTGATCTGATAAGCCACCAGGATTCCCAGCACTGTTCGGTCTATCCCCTCCTTGATGCTGCCCAAGAAGAGAAAAAGAGTGAGAAAGGGGGCATTTAAAGCCTGGTGACAGGTGAACAGATAGTCTTTCCTTTGCCATTTCATGTGTGAGACTGGAGAACTGAGCCAGAGAACTAGAAATCCAAGAGCTTAACACCAACCGTGGGGGGAAATTCACCTCACTTCGTGGTGACCTCCCAGTGTGGAGACTCCTTCCTTCCACCAACACCTCGCCTGTGACTCTGGGGCCACAGGGCCATGGGTCCCTCACACAACTTGTCTCAGGTGGCTCATAAAGCCAAGAAGTGTCTAAGGCTTCACTGGAAACCAAACCTCCCTCCTCAGGCTAGTTCTTCATTCAGCAGCCCTCCCTGCCTCTCTCTATTTTGGCCGATGAAGTGGTAATTCAGTTGTTTCTGTATGGCAGCAATGTCCGTGTTGGAGCCCTCTAAACTTCAGGGCTCTGGGGCAAAGCCAGCCACACGGTGAGTCCCGGTGCCAGGAACGGGCAGTCTTTGTGTTGGGCGCTAGGCTTCTCGGTCTCCAGGTTGTGCACCTCACCTGTTCCACCTATTGATTTCTCTGTTTTTTTAACCAGTATGAAATCGTTTGAGAAATACTGCTTTGTAATCCAGATTGAGATCTGCTCCTGCTGTGGCCTCCTTTGTTCCCTGTTTTTTCATTATTACCCTGAAGGTTCTTGACATTTTTTAGCTTCTATAGGAATTTTGTTATTATGTTTCTAGTTCTATAAATTAACCCTTGGGGAGTTTGGTTTGGAACTGAATAAGTAAATTAATTTGGGTAGTATTGTAATTTTTATTGACTTGTCCTATCCATGAACAACGAACATTTCTCCAATTATTTAGGTCTGTTTATATTTCTATAAACAGCGGTTTGTAGCTGTGTTTATATAATTATTGTGTGTATCTTGGTGGTTAGATTCCCAACTATTTTATGTATTTTCTAGTTATTTGAAATGTCTGTGACTCTGTCCTATAGCATCCCTCACCCTGTTATGGGGGGGCTTCTGTTCCTGAGGAGACCAGCTGACTTTAGCCACATACACGGCACTACCACTATTATTAATACAATGACACCGGCTCATATCTACAAAATGCTCTAAGGTTTACAAACTACTTTACAATTATTATCTCATTTTCTCCTCATAACAACTGTGGTGTCATTTTATAAGTGACCAACCAAGGTAGATATTGGTTAAGTGACTTGCCCAGGGTCACTCAGCTAGTGAGTGTCTGAGGCTAGATTTGAGCTCCAGTGTTCCTGATTCCATGCACTACTGAACCACCTGGAGGAACCAAGTGTGGGATTACAGGCTATCACCAAGCTTTAACCTTCCAGGTTTTGGTTGGAGTGGAGGTGAGAAGTGCAGCCTAAAATTCATAGCAATGGGATCTTCCGCTGACAGATAGATTTCCATGAAAATTAATTAGACCTCAAGAGACAAGAAAGTTGAAGCAAACCGCATTTCCCTGTCCTGATTCACAATTAGTTGACCTTTCCCGTCCTCACATGTCCCTTTCTCCCCTAGCTGGTGCATCTATCTATTACTGTCTGGGGCTGAGGAACGGCTTTAGGAGGCAAGGCTCTCACAAGTGCCATCCCCATTGGGCCATCTAATGGCTTCATTCTCTCCCAGCTGCACCCCGGGACCAGGGCTCCTGACCCCCCGCAGCCATGGCAAAGTTGGATCAAGCAAACTCGTCCCCAG
Source organism: Pseudochirops cupreus (assembly GCA_028627135.1). Taxonomy (NCBI): domain Eukaryota; kingdom Metazoa; phylum Chordata; class Mammalia; order Diprotodontia; family Pseudocheiridae; genus Pseudochirops; species Pseudochirops cupreus. The sequence goes on along the minus strand of CM053584.1, from coordinate 387,952,512 downwards.
CCCTGAAACGACAGCTCCAGGGCCAGGGAAGCTGGAGCTCCACCACAAAGGTTACAGCCACAGACAAGGTCCTCCCTACTGAGGGCCTTCGCATAGGAAGGCGGCAGGCAGCAGAGCTTCGTGGAGAGGGCTAGACCATGAGGTCTGAACTCTCTGGGCTGTGCATACCTCAGTTTCCTCATCTATGAAAAATGTGGGAGGGAGGCTGGCTAGACGGCCCTTCCTGTTCTAGATCAAGGACCCTGTGAGCTCTCTGGGCCTCAGTTTCTCCATCTGTCCAATGGCCCAGAGAACCTCTCTGAGCCCTTGCAGCTCTTGAGCCACGGCCTCTAGCAGCGTTGGCTGCTGCTGTCTGTGACAGTATCACCTCAGAGAACTCACATGGTGCTGGAGGCCAAGTTCGTATCTTCGTGCTTGATTTTTCCATCCAGGGCGATGCCTCGCCTTTCGCGATTATTAGCGAGCAAGGGGGTGAGCGTCACTGTCTTCTTTAAGGTTCCGCTCGGTGGCACCTTCTCACTAGAGGGAGAAAATACACAAACTCATCAACACTGCGCGTGAGGAGCCCGGAGCCCCCGCCGACCCTCAGGAAAACAAAACCCCCTTTTACGGGCAACATTCCTTTTCCCCAAATGGCCGCAGTTTGTGGGGAAACTCAGTAGAAGCGATCAATGATGGTCACAGCTCCCAGAGGAGACGCTGGAGAAGCCTCCCACAGAGAGACTAGAGCACGGCTGGGTAAATGTGAGCGGGGCCAGCCACGAAGCCAAGACACCTCGTGAAGGGACTGAAGCCTGACCTAATGACACCTGACGGAAACCTCAGACTGAGACTGGATTAAAAGGAAATAGATACAGAGGAGAGTGTGGCCTGGGTTCAAGTCCAGGCTCCGTCTCTTGGGTACTGCTATGACTTGGGGCAAGCCTCTTGGGGACACAGTTCCTCATCCATCCTATGAAAGGGTCAGTCTGATTGGCCTCTGGGGTCCCTGTGTTCCTAGAGCACACCATCCCAGCCCATGCAGAGTCCTGATCTCTAGGCTCTGATGGTCAGAGGAACTTTGGGGATCTGGGTCCTCTTGGGATTAGGTAATCCCACGGAGAGTAATCCTATGTGTCCGAAATGCAAGAGTCAAATGTTTAAACTTGTGCTGTACACTTTTGTTTAGGTCTGTGTTTCATGTGGTACCCGATCATTAAGGGGCCATTTTGAAAAAAAGCAATTTTAGTTTTCAAATCAGTCAGTATTTCCTGATGCGCGCTCTCTCTCTCTGTCTCTCTCTGTCTCTCTCCTCTCTCCCTCTCCCCCCCTCTCTGTCTCTCTCTCTCTGTCTGTCTTTCTGCCTCTCTCTCTTTCTCTCTCTCTCCCTCTTTCTCTCTCTCTCCCTCTCTCTCTCTGTTTCTCTCTCTCTCTCCGTCTCTCTGTCTCTGTCTCTCTGTCTCTGTCTCTCTGTCTCTGTCTCTGTCTCTCTGCCTCTCTCTCTGTCTCTGTCTATCTGTCTGTCTGTCTGTCTGTCTCTCTCTCATGCCTGTCCATGGTGCTTCCATGCTTGGTAACTAACTAGAGAAAGCCCCCAAACCTTGAGTATGCAAAGAAGGAATGTGGAGCCAGAAATCTGATCCTCAAAGAAGCCTGTGAAAGAAGGAGCGGCATGGGAGTTTCCTTGCACCGAACAATAAGGAAAAGTCTCAGGATCTGGATCTTCCCTGAAGTTCCCATCATGACAGGGAGGTGACCCTGGGTTCTCAAGAGCTGTATCAGGTAGAGTGGAAGCCCTGGCAGGTCCTTCCAACATGGAAAGGCTCCAAGGAGGGGCCTGACAAAGGGATAGCCCAGGGAGGTATGGAGAGGTCCTATGCCAGAATGGGGCGGTCCATCTCCCACCTCCATGCCTTTGCATCACGAACACCCCCTCATTACCACTTATTACACCACAGAGTCCCTAGTCTCCTTTCAAGCCACCTACCAGTGTCTTTTTCCTCTCCTCAAATGAATTTACTTTGTAGTTACTCTGTGTTTGTTTTGTTTTAACTTATATGGGTGCCCATTGTCTCCTATTAAAATATAGGCTCCTTGAGGACAGGTCTGTTTCGTTTTTGTCTTCCTATCACCAGCACCCAACACAGGGCTTGGCACACACACAGAAGGTGCCTAAGAAAAGGCCTGTTGATCACAACGTGATAAATGTTTTTATAGGTCTTGTTGATCATCTTTGGTCCAGTCGGTCCATCAACAGGCCTTTATTAAGCCCCTACTATGCACACACACTACTCTGGGGATCCCCAAATAAAAATGAAGCAATCTCTGCTCTCCAAGAGGTTACGTTCTATGGGGGTCGACCTTCACCTAGGCACCGTGCTGGTCACCAGGGCTACAAGGAGAAAGGAAACACGGCCTGCTCTGGAGAAGCCTCCCCTCTGTTGGGGAAGATGACAAGGACACAAGCACAGGTGAGACCGGCCAAGGTCATCTTCAGGGGGAGGGGCAGGACAGCACCAACCACGGCCAGAATAACCCTGAAGATGCTGGACAGGCCCGGGCTAAGTTGACTGGACACTGCCGAGGGTCTGGGTGGACTTATGTGAGGCCGCCCTAGGCTTCTCAAGACCTAACAGTGGCAAGACAGCAGGGTAGCCATGGCAGATGGTGGGTTCTCCCTGCTTCTTCTTCCTCACCGGTCTGTCTTGGACACTGGGCAAGCTGGGGTGGACAATGGAGTGAAATCAGAGCAAGATGCGCCTGGGCCTCGGGGAGGAGAAGGAGAGGGGGCTACTTACTGGGCCTCCTCTGTGGCGACAGGTTTGACATAGTAGTCACTCGAATACAGGACCACATTGGCAACTTGTTCCACTGCAAAGAGAAGAGGGAGACAGGCTCTGAGGCAGTGATGGGATCCCTGCCAGGGAGCCTCTGCCTGTGACATCAGACACCAGGTAAGTGGGCAGTGGGGGATTATAGGGCACAGAGCCCCTGGCCTGGAGTCAGGAAGGCCCAAGTGCAAATCCAGCCTCTGACACTAACTCTGGGCAAGTCTCTTGACTACTGCCTGCCTCAGTTTCCCTATCTGTAAAATGAAGATAAGAACAACACCTTGCTCTCAGGGTTGTTGGCATCGGATGAGATCGTAACTGTACCAGAGCCTGCTGCATAGTACATAATGTAGATAATAATAAAAAATTTTATGTAATAAAATAATAATAACATTTAATATAATAATATATAATATTTTATATAATAATATAATAATGAAATACATAATAATATATAATATAATACATAATAATAAAAAATGCAATTTCCTTCCCCTTGTCCAGTGGGTCCCAACAGATGGAGAGCTAAACTGAGAGTCAGGAAAACGAGGGCTCGAACCCCATCTCTGACAGTTACCGGGTGGTGCAGTGGGTAGAGTCCTGTTCCTGGAGTCAGAAAGGCCCGAATGCAAATCCAGCCTCAGGCACTAACTAGCCTCCGGCTCTGGGCAAGCCCCTTCACTGCCATCTGCCTCACCGGCTGCCTCAGTTTCCCTATCTGTAAGGTGAGGGCACCACCAGTGCCTTCTTCACACGGTTACTGTGAGAATTGGATAAATTAATAGTTGTAAAGAATTTTGCAAACCCCAAGTGCGTATAAATGCCAGCAATTACTAGTTATTCTTACTGGCCCCATGACCCCGGACAAGTTCCTGTCCTTCCCTGGGCCTCGATTTTCTCACCCATCAATGGGGCTGGCAATGTCCAAAGCATCGCCCTTAGGGACCGCTGGGAGGCTCTGTATGCAAACCATTTTACAGACTGAAAATGCACCATGACAGTCAGTTAACAATGATTGCGGTTATCTTATTCTTGAGGGGCTGAACCTATGGTGTTACTGGCTTTGCGTAAATTCCTGGTATGGAAACTCTATCAACAGTGATTGACAAGTGTTCTGTGTCTTAAAGGGGTGTCGGTCCGGAGCCGGGACTGGAATCCAGGTCCTGCCTGCCCTGGAGCCACAGAGATGCGGTGCCCTGAGTGGTGCCAGGCCCTTCTGCTCTGGCTCTTTCCTCTCCCATTTTCTGCTGCCTACAGGGCAGGTGCTTGGGGTGGCTGACACACAGCACAGGGATGTGGGCTCATCTTCTGGAGGCTCATGGGAGCATCCTCAGGACTAACCCGGAGCAGACAGGAGGACAGGGGTGGGGGCAGGGGACGGACTGCCTCCTGCTCCCACAACATTTTTTTTCTGTTAGTTCTCTAGATTTTTGAAAGCCTTTCCTTCCATAGAGTCTATAGATTCTAAGGCAGCTAGGTGGTATAGTGGGTAGAGTGTTGGACTTGAGACCAAGAGGACCTGTGTTCAAATCCTGCCCCAGAGACTTAGGGTATGACTCTGGGCAAGTCACTTTAGTTTTACTAGCTTCAGTTTCCTCATCTGTAAACTGGGGATAGTAACAGCACCCGCCTCCCGGGCATGTTACATAAATGTTTGCCATTATTATTATTATTAATTGATAGTAGTAGTATTTGGCATGTCAACATCTATTAAAGCATTATTCTAAATTTTTTATGGAATAGAAGTTTAGTTTGGGATAATGAGCGGATTAGTTGAATTCTCAGGGATATTTCAGGGCCTTTATTTGTAACATGGAGATCATCACCTGTTAGTTTATGAACGAGACTGAGCTTTTGGCATATAGTTCTGGCTACCAGCTCATCTCTAAGTGTGCGGCCACACTTCGAGATGCCAGTGTTGACCATTTGATTTTGTGGCTGCAGAATCAGCCATGTGTAAGCCCAGCCCAGCCCCAGGACTGACATGGAAAAAGAGAAGCAAGGGCCCTGGCACCAGCCAAGGATGCCACGAGGGCGGCTTCCTCCTACCTGACACTTGAATCTTCTTCACGGTCTTTTCTGTGTTATTGGTTACTTTCACGGTCACAGGAATTGGCTCACCGTGGAAATAGATCTGAAAAAGTGAGCACTTGGTGACTAACCCACCTCCTTAGCCTGGCAGCCTCCCAACATGATGGGGCCAGCTCCCCCGGGGAGGGTCCATGCAGCTGGATCCCTGGGTTATGGAGAAGAGAGAGCAAGGCGGATGAGTTCTTCCTGTTTGGTCCAGGGGAGGAGGATCTCACTGGGAGGGAGGGCAAGAAGGGACAGTCAGAGAGCAGGGAAGACTGTGATGCTCTGCATGCCTCCATCATTTAACCAATGTGGCCAGCTTGAGAGGAGCTGACAGTTACTGATGCGCCTGTCTGGGCACCACCTTCCTCCCCTGAGCCCTCTGACCAGTAAAGCCAAGCTAAGGAACAGACTGATCGGGATGGGGCTTGGTAGGGCACAGTAAACATGCCCTCTTCCCAAGAACCTTCCCAGGACACCCACTCTGAAAAGCATGACCCTCCACCTTTTATCAGTGACTAGGTTGGAGGCTGAAATGGAATGTCCATGTTGGAATGGAGAATAAGTACCCTGGACAACAGTCAGGATCCATAAACGTCCTGATGGACCAGAGCATTGGGCTGAATCTACTAGGGTGAAATTCAATAGGCTGAAATGTAAATTGTTACACTTGGGTCTTATGTTTTGAATTCAAGTGTAAGAATTTCCCTCTTGTTCTACTGAATCTTTCCACTTTAACGATGGGGAGCTATGGTCAGAGAGCAGTATGACAAGATCTGGGGGTGTCAGTGGCCAGTGAGCTCCCTACAAGTTGGCCCTGTGATCCCAAAGAGCTAATGCAAACTTGGGCTGATTAGAAGAACCACAGTTTCCAGGCACAGGGAGGTCACGGCCCCTCTATCCCCTGTTCTGAAGCTCATATCTTGGGTTCAGTGCGAAGCATCCCAGTTAGGAAGGCAGTTGAGAATTGGGAGGGCAGCCAGTATGGGGAGGGGACTGGGTTGGATGTCCCACAAGAATAGGCTGAAGAAGTTAGAGATAGTCTGGAGAAGAAAAACCTTGCAAGTTGTTGGGGGTTGGAGAGAGAAGCATCTGAATGGAGGCCATCCTGTGAATGGAGGCTGAGATGCGTCCCACTTGGCTCTAGGACCAGTGGGTGGAACCTGGGAAAACTGGGTTTGGTCTGGATGAAGGGGAAAAGCATGCTAATAAGGAGAAGCGGCCCAAGGTGGGATGTGCTGCCTGGGGTGGGGTGGGGGATGTCCTACTTCCCTCCTTACTGGGTCTGCCCCTGGCCTTAGAGAAGCTGAGATAACAGCTAATGGAAGACAGAATGGTCATTGGCCACCCAAGGAATGAGCAGCCTCAGCGACTCCAATGGTGCCCTTCCCTGGGGGTCTTCAGAGGCTGGACAACCCGCATGGGGGATGTTCTAATGGGGGTTTTTAGGGGCATGGGATGGACTAGATGCATCCCTTCCAAGTCTGACAAGCTGGGGTTCTCTGACTCCCCCCAGAGAGCCAGGGGCTCAATTCTAGCTGGGATCCCCCTTGGAGAAAGGTCTCCTTTTAAAGAATGGAGCTGAGTCAGCAGCTGGGAGGTCACTGCTTCTGCAGTTTCAACTTTCTGCTGGTGAAGCTGCCAAGTTCTCTGTTTTTTATTTTAAGTGTCATTTCAGGGGGAGCCCCCTCCTGGTTTCCAGGAGGGTCTGTTCCCTAGAGCAAATGGCCTTCCTGAGGCCACAGCTTCTTTTTGCTCCATTGGTGTCCTTATGACATCCAGAGGAAACGAGGAAGGGCCACAGCTGATTCGGTGGCCCAGGATGGGCAGGCAGGGACAGGCAGTGACTATCTGCACAATTGGAGGCAATGCCCTGGGGAGGAGATCCCTGCTCCCCCAGAGTTCTGGAGCAGTTTCACAGACTCCAGAGTGCCCAGCAGAGCATGTCAGATGTGCAGCCAAGAACAAATGCCCCATCCCCCAGAGAGGTAAGGCCATTACCTCCTTGGTGAGAGAGACGGCCAGGTGCAGAGGCTTGTCCGACATGAAGAACTGCCAGGCTGTCTCCACTTGGGGCTGGGGCCCCATTTCAGGAGGGGCGTGCTGGACTTTGCGGATCAGCAGGCGGACAGAGCTCCTGCAGAAGCAGAGAAACTCAGGTTTTCTGGGATGACCTTCCCTACCAACCCAGAGCTCCCTCTTGGACCCTCGTCCACCCTTCATCTTTGTTGAGGGAATATCACATCCCCTGCCTCTGAAAAATGCTCCCATTTTTAGGCTGGCCGGCCTCCAAAGTCCCTTTTGCTCTGTGCTGGGGCCGCTCAAGGAGGAGCCAGATATGGAAGGAAGAGGAGTGAAGGGACGTGGGAGGGAGGGGCCAGGATCTCCCCTTACTTTTTGGGCACTCTTTCCTCCTCCGTTTCTGGGACATCTATGGCATATGCTTTCACCTCAAAGTCCACTCCGCAGCACTGAGAAGGATGAAAGAGAGAGCAAGAGACCAACGTGAGGCTTTGTTTTCTGGCATTCGAGGCTCAGAAAACCAGAAAGTTTCTGCCTCCCCTTAGGAGGTAGCAGGTGGCCAGGCCCCGTTAAGAGTTAGGACACATCACCCCCAGGATGTTCCACGGGTGGCTCACATTGAAATGATAATCCAATAAATGACAAACGACAAAAGGTGAGGCCCCCTCTCTGCGCTGTAAGCTTCCATACTACTCATATGACCTTGGACAAGTCACCAAACCAGAACAAGCCTCAGCATCCTCTCTGGCAAAAGGAGGGGCTGGGGCTGGACAGCTCCAGGGGGCTTCTTGAGCTCTAGGTTGTGAGCCAGCGGCCCGCCCAATTTACACGGTCATTCTGTGCCAGCCCACGATCTCAGACCAATAGCGCTGGGCTTGTTCTCAATGGATTTAGCCCCGTAATCAGATTGGATTATGTAGCTGAACATGGACCCAAGTGGAAATCCTGCCTCAGATACGTGTAGATGTGTGACCCTTGGCAAGTCACTGAAACATACTCAGCCTCAGCTTCTGCATCTGTAAAATGGGGATAATAATAGCACCCACCTCTCAGGACTTCTGAGAGGCCCCAAAGAGACGTAAAGTGTTACAAGCTTTAATAGCTTAAAAACTCCACTCAGGCTTCTGGGGTGCTCTGCTAGCTAACGTTCCTACGATGGAGTTTGACTACGGGGAAGCCACACATTTTTCTAGTATGAGAATGGGATTAAAGCCCCTAAATCAAGGTCAGCTCCACTGCAGGGCTGGGAGCACCCACTTCCAGGGCGGAAGATTGGGGGGGCTCTGGGGCCCACTCCTCCCAGGGGCCCGGCCCCACTCACCTTGCCCACGTCTTGAGGAGCCGGCTGAAGAGCAACTGAGCAGGGCAAGTAGTCAGGAAACTGGGGGGGAAGAGAGAAAGTCCTGAGGATGGGACGCCCGGGAGGCGACTGATGGGTCAATGGCAAGCATTTATCAAGGGCCCCCAGTGGCGGGCGCTCTGTTCCAAGATGGCGGCGCAACAGCCACCCAGCGGTCTTGGGAAGTTTTAATTTGGTCTTTTTTATTATTTAACGTTTTATTTTCCCCAATTACATGTAAAAACAACTGAAACATTCTTTTTCTTTTTCAGATTTTGGGTTCCAAATGTTCTCCTTCCCTCCCCTCCTCCTGCTCATTGAGAAAGCAAGCCCTTTGACAGACTACACACGTGCAAAGCACATTTCCATGTACATCATCCTGTGAAAGGAAACACAGACAAAAATCCAAGAAAAATAGAGAAAGTAACGGAAAGCGCCTCTGATCCGCCTTGGGGCCGGCCGGTCCTTTCCCTCGGGGGTGGACAGGACCTTTCACCGTCCTACAGAGCTGTCTCGGATCGTTGTGTTGCTGAGAAGAGCCAAGTCATTCCTTCGATTTTTTAGAATTAACTTTTTCGATGAACAAAAAGTGGTTTTCCCCCTCTACTTTTCTCCTTCACCCTCCTTCACTGGAAGAAATAGGAAGCTAAACCTGTAAGAATATGAAGTCAAGCCAACAAATGCCTGCGTGCGGCCACGTTAAAAGAGCATCCGCCTCGCTCGGCACCCTGGGCCCGTCGCTCACCTCGGAGATCAGAATTCCTACAGTGTTCAAAGCTGTCTGTTTTTACAGTTATGTTTGATTATGTACATTCCTATCAGAAAGGACTGAAATTAAAAGACTGAAGATAATGCCACTTTGAGAGGCGACATGATATAATGGCTCTAGATGGTGCCGTGGAAAGAGCATCTGTCTCATAGTCAGGAAATTCCTCTTGCTGAATTCAAATCCAACCTCAGATGCTTGTTAGTTTATTAGTGTGACTCTGGGCAAGTCACTTAACCCTGTTTGCCTCAGTTTCCTCCACTGTAAAATGAACCAGAGAAGAGAATGGCAAACCATGCCAGTGTCCCTGCCAAGAAAACCCCAAAAGGGTCATGGGGAGTTAGATGTGACTGGAAACAACTGAATAACAACATGTTCTGAGAGCCAGCTTCGGCGTGGGGACAACTGCTCTGGGGTGGTGGGTTTGCGTCCTGCCTCTGACACAGACTGGCTGTGTGTGCAAGTGTGAGCCAGGGGACCTCGCGGGACATGCGCACTTGTAAGACTGAGTTGCAGAGCGGGGCATCTCCTCTCTGAAAGCTCTCTGCTCCGGGACGTGGGACCGGGCGGACAGGGAGGGGCAGGCCGGAGTCAGGACGGGCACACTCACCGTGAGAAGAAAAGGGTAGGCGTTGACCCCCAGCTTCTTCAGCAGGCTCTCCTGCAGCTTGGTTGATGTGTTCCCTGTGTTGGTGGGAGGGTACGCTTGCACCCTGGAGAAATACAGGTCTCTGCGGAAGGTCAGGCCAATGACATCGATGTCTTCCTGGCCGTAGCGGAATGCACACGTCAGAGACACAAAGACTGGACGGAAGAAGACGGCGGGTTAGCGCCTCATGAGCCCCTGCGCACTCTTGTCACTTGGGGGTAGGGATGGGTGGGGGGAGAGGCGCTCCACAAAGTCCAGGGCGTCCTGGGACTGAGGAGAGAACCTGGACTGTTGGCTTCCGTCACTGGGCACCCACCCAAAGACTGGCTTTTAAGGATGACAATGACTAGATCAGTTACAGATCCTTCTGAGAGCCTCGGGACATGACTTCAAAGCACCACACACATTTGCCTGGTTTCTATGCACGCCCAGGACTTGCAGTCTTTAGCTCAGTTACTTCCCGAGGGAGTATGTGAATTCTAGTACAACAGGGTCCTGCACTGGTCATTGGCATTCCCCAACTGGGCATATGGGACTGAACGATTTGGGTCGTTAGTCAGTGAGTCAGTGAATGTTTATGAAGCATTTGTGATGTGTCTGGCCCTGGGCTAAGTGCTAGGAATGCCAAGAGGGGCACAGGACAGTCCCTGCCCTAGAGCCACAAACAGCCAAAGAGGCCTTTTATCCCCAGAGTAGCCGGCTGGAGCCCGGGAAGGTGGTAGGGCCGGGCAGTGCCACCCATCTTCCACCCAAAGTGAGATACTCCCAAGACCTGCCCTGCCCCAGAGCCCTGAGTGGCTCCCTATTGCCTCCTCTGTCTAGCTTTGGAAGCCCACCCGGCCCTGGCCTTCCTTCCTGGCCTTGCTCTCCTCAATGCCAGACTGACTTTCATCTCAGTTTGTGGCTGGAAGGGGCTTCTTCCTCACATCTCCCTCGGAGAATCTGTGGCTCCCTTCACAACACGACTCAGACCCTTCCTGGACCCTCCCAAGTTACCTTGAGTGGATTTTGTCTGCACTTTGCACTTACTCTTATGTGGAAGGGACTGTGAGCTCTTTGTTTCTGTCTCTCCATCTCCAGCACCACCCACAGGTGCTTAATAAATGCTCGTGATGGATGGTGGATGGATCCCTGCTCCTGCCCTGCCACCACCCAACTGTTGTCTAATGATTTTGAATGTACTTTTATGGGTACACATCGTCTTCCCCATAGAACATAAGCTCCTCAGGGTCAGGGTTGGTTTGGTTTGTCTTTTGTGCCTGATACACAGTCGATGCTTCGTAAATGCTTGTCTTTCAGACACATTTCAGAATTTAAAATCCTGCCTCACCTTTCTTCCCCTTCACAAGCTCGGGATCGACCAGGACGACACCATCTGGACCAAAAGGAGAGAGTTGCAGTGAGCAAGATGGCAGACACCAGACCATGGCAGAAGGAGAGCTGCTGGCAAAGGGACCTGGCCTCCCCTTGACTTACCCACGGGCTCCACCTGGTCCACGTGGTCAATGTAGTCCCTCTTCCCCAGGTAGATGGTCACCTGTGGGAGGAACAGGAGGGACCTGAGTGACCTTCACTGATGACTCCAGGGAAAGAAGCTCCTTCCTGTGTGGAGCAGTGGAAAGACTCCTCCCCAGGCTTGGGGCCTGAGGACCCGGGTTCGAATCTCAGCTCTGCCACTGACGCCTGCACAGCCTTGGGCAAATTGCTCCACCATTCTGGGCCTGTTTCCCCAGATATGAGATGAGGGGCTCAGGCTGGATGGTCTCTAGGGTCCCTCCTGGCTCTAAGCCTATGGACCATGACATCAGCATCCTGAGAAGCCCTCCCAGACCCCAGAAGGACAGCCTGGTGACCACCACCCAATGAGTCCCATCCTCAGCGGCCTCTTGGATGAAGGTAGTCTCCCTTCCATCCCAGAGCTGAGTCCACAGAGGTCCACGGAGCTGGAGCTGCAGGACCCTTGGGGCCACTGCTGTCTAGTGACACATTTTAATAGGGAAACATCTAAGGTGGGGAGAGGGGAGGGGGCTGATCCAAGGGAGCACGTGTATGTGTGTGTGTGTGTGTGTGTGTGTGTGTGTGTGTGTGTGTGTGTGACAGGGCCAGGATTCAAACCCAGGTCCTCCGAATCCCCTTCTCTGTGCTTCGTGCCCCTCTTCCTTCTCCTCCCTGGAGGCTTTCTCCCCTTTCCAAAACAGAGAAGGTCCCGATGTCCTCAGCACTCAGCCCTTAGGCCCCTCTCATTGATAGAGGAATAATCTTTTTATCATAAAAGATGTTGGGGGCTTGAGCTGGGGGTCTCCCTTGTTTGCTGGGGTGGATGGTGCCCTGGGCCTGGCCTCAGGAGGTAAGACTGCCATTGGCCAGGCAACCCTGGGTCCCCTGCACCTGTCTGGGCCTTAGAAGGGCTGCTCAGGTGACTTGGAAGCTTCCTGCCTGCTCCAACATTCTGTCATCTACCCTTCATGGGCCCTGCCCCCCAAGGAAGGCCAGGCTCCCCCAGCTCCTTGCTGCGGCCCTTGGAGACTCCAGGAAGCCCCAGGGTCTTGGATTTGGAGCTGGAGGGGACTTGAGGGGCCACTGAGGCCACACCTTCATTTGACAGATGAAGAAACTGAGCCGCAGAGAAGTCGAGTAACTTGCCCAGGACCGTGCAGCTAAGGTAGGACTTGAACCCAGGCCTTCCTGCCTCTAAGTCTAGAGGCCTGGTAGCTGTTTGGGGTGGAAGAGACTCTCCCATTAACATTTCTGTCTTTGCCTCTTTTCCCCATACTTCCCCTCCCTCCCTAACAGGGAATCACCTTTTTCCAAGGCCGGTCTCATTTTTATCTCTATCCCCAGCACCAAGCCCAGTGCCTAGGATACCGCAGGGGCCTAATAGGTGCTTGCTCACTGACTGACAGGAGAACACAGCCTCCTTGGGGCAGGGAGCAGCTTCGGTTTTTGTCCAGGGCAGGTGCCTAATGAGTGCCTGGGGCTCCCTGCCTGTGCAGAGGTTTCCTTCCTTGAGACGGTCCCAGGCTTCTTGCAGGAACCCGGTCGCTCCTCCTCCTCCTTCACCCTCCTTCTGTTCTGAGACTCTTGTTTCTAAGACATTTAACCCACTTGCTAAGCACTTCTGTGCACTGTGCACTGTGCTAGGCACTGGGGGCACAGACATGAAGCAGCCTCTGTCTGACCTCAGGGCCTTACATTCCACTGGGAGGGGAACCACCCATATACAGGTAAGTAAATAAAGAGAAAATGATTCTGAGCCAACCTGGGACTCCCCGGTACTGGGGAACTCTCCCTATGCAGAAAGCACCCACTTTACCAATAACTTAGAGGTGCAGAGACTTCCTGGGGCACAGAGCCAGGTATGGCAGAGGTGGGACTTGAACCCACATCTTTCTGACCATAAAGCCACTTATCTCTCAAACACAAAATACAGATGAGGTCATTTGGGTGGATACATAGAGAGACACGGGGGGCCCTGAGGTCCATGTGGAGTCAGGAAAGGCCCTAGACAGGGTGGCTCTGGAGTCAATGGAGCTCTGGACCCAAGGGGAGGTGGTGAGGACTGAAGAGGGCATTCCAGGCAGGGGGCCAGCAACGGACTGTGAGGGAAAGCCTTGTTCCCATCTACTTAGCTGTTGCTGGGAGTTTGGCAGGGACCCCTGGGCTACAGGTCCAGGTCTCCCAGTTCCTTCTGCCCCCTCCCCTCCTGGGCGGCTCCCCCCAGCCTCCTCCTCCTCCTCCTCCGAGCCTCGGCTCCAGTCTTGGAGTGTCTGGGCCCCTCCACTTGTCTCAAAGCTCTCAGAGAGCCTGGTCGCTGACTCCTGGACATCTTTGCCTCCTCCCCCTCCCAGCCCAGGTGGCTGAGACCCAGGCCTTGCACACAGTAGGTGCTCAGCAGATGTCTGAGGAGCTCATGAGCAGCCTTGCCATTTATCCAGAGGTGCCCCACTCAGTCCCTGAGCCACTCACCGACTTGTCCCGGGACACCTTCTTGAAGATGACCTGGTTTGGGGCATTCTTCACACCGGTGGCCATCTTGGAAGGGCCTGTGGGAGGACTTCAGGTGCCAAAGAGGCCTCAGAAGGTGAGCAATGCCCTTAAATAAAGGTGCAGAGAGATGGGCTAGTTGAGGCTCCAGGGACAAGCTGGTGTATGCTTCTGAGAGGGCCCACTAATCTGTTTCCAAGCCAGAATCATTGGGTGGAATCAGGAGGGCATGGATTCAAGTCTCATCTCTGTGAGATTGGCCATGTGACTGTGGGCAAGTCACCCTACATATCAGTGCCTTGGGTAGCTATCTGACACGTCAGCTAACTGGCTGATAGGATTAGAACTGGGAGGACCCCAAATCAAACTCCTTCATTCCACACATGAGGAAAATGGGGCACAGAGAAAGAGAGACTTGTCCAAGGTCACAGAAATAGTTAGGATCCAAGGCAAGATTCGATTAAATAGCTGACCCACTTTGGTGGGGGGAGTTTTTTCCACACTGAGAATTCCCAACACCAACGAAATCCTAGATCTGGACCAAGAAGCATTTAAAAACAACCGACAAAAAGCTCCCAACAAAGCAATCCCAAACTACCCTCAGCTACTTTCTCTCTCTCCCTCTCTCTGTCTCTGTCTGTCTCTCTCTGTGTCTCCTCTCTCTCTCTGTCTCTCTTTTTCTCTCTCTCTCTCTCTCTCTCCCTCTCTCTCTACCTTCCTTCCTTCATAACTGTATTTTTAATGAACAAAAATCTGTTTCGTTTCCCTCTCAAATCCCCTCCCAAATGAACAAGAAGAAGAAGAAAAAACCCAAATATACAGAGTAGTCAAGCCAAAGACATTCCCATGTTTACCCTCAGCTTCCAACATTAGCCGGATAATAGGTCTTTATACAATTTGATTTTTAGGCAGAATGTCCTTTAAAAGGAAAAGAAAATCCATTCTTTCCTAGTGTGGCACAGTGGGCGACATTCTGAGCCGGGTATTGGGAAGGCCTGAGTTCAAACACCGCTCTGGCTGCAGCGGTGTGGCTGGGGCAAGCTCGGACCCTTGCTGAGCCTCTTGGGATCTGGGCTGGCTGGATGTGAAATCCCAAGTCACTACTGACATATTTGCCTTTTCTTTAAAGTCTCAACAAAATGCACCTGATTGTGGTTCTGAGAAGTGGCAGATTCAAAAGGGGGAGACTTCGTCTTTGGATGGTCCCCTGGGTGTGGCATGTTTATACCTCCCTGGCTAGTGATGGAAGATGGAGGAACTCACCAGCCCAAGGTGCTAAAATGCAGGATGAATTTAAAGTTTGAAATCCTGTCACACTCAGGCTTCTAGTGGATAATAAGGATGTTCCAGAGAACCAGAGCATTCCATCCAGAGCAGCTCCCGGTCCTCTTTTCTTCCCACCTTCAACTCCTCCTGGTTCCCAATTCTTTAGACTGATTTACCATAGCTTGGTTTTTACCTGGAGTTCTGCTGGGCCAGTAATAGCGGTATGGAGGCTCAGGGACTCGGGTTCCGTCTCTTTCCAAGCAAGCTAATGCTGTTCAGGCAGGATAATGAATATGGGGGCCCTTTCCCTGAGACAGATGAGAGTGAAGCCCCTCAAAGGATGAAGAGGGGAATTTGTAGCAGATTTGGATGGGCTGCCTAATGAGCCAGGCTGCTGCTGCTTAGGAGATAATCTCACTTGTGGAGCAGAACACAGGACCTGGATTAGCCCCTGAATCAGCAAACTGGTTTCATCAGCAGTTTTGGGCATTAACCAAGAAATGGGTTCTTCCCTGGCACTATCTTTTCAGGCTCAGCTCTAGGGCCAGTGTGGGAGGGGGAGCAGCCAGGTGGGGCTGGGAGGGAAGGTGGAGAAATGAGAGTTGTTTTCTCCCATAAACCTCTTTGGGTTCTAGAAATAGACTGATTTGCTTTCCTCAGGAAGCCCCAGGAAGACAAAAGGCTTGAAATCTTAGGCTTAATTAAGCTAAACTAACACTTAATGCCCTCTTGAGGTCACGAATTTTAATAAAAAGGTCAGGAGGCCCGTTGCCCCCGTGGGTATCTTAGCAGCAATAATTTGCTTGTGTCTCTCACTGGCCATTGCCAAATTCACTTAAGAGCCTTACCTGGGTATCAGCCTCAGATGAGCTTGCACAATGAGGCCGGACTTCCTGGGGCCTTCTCTGCCCTGCTAGGATCCCTGTGGTTTGAGCAGGTCGTGCTCATTACCACGGAGAGCAGGCTTAACTGGGAAGAGGCAAGGGTTCACATTTATCCCAAGAAAAATAAATCTTAAAAACTCCGCATTGAAAGTAGAATTTAAAAAAATAGGCTACATGAAACCACACATCTCTAAGAGCCTTTTTTTTTTTAAACAAAGTATATGATTCAACATATCCAAAGCTAGCCATGCACTGGGTCTGTTTCTTTCGGTTCTCTTTGACGCGTTTAAAAAAAATGCAATGACTCCCTTCTTTCTTTCCTTCCTTCCTTCCTTCCTCCCTCTCTCTCTCCCTCCTTCCTCTCTCCCTCCCTCCTTCCTTCCTTCTCTCTCTCTCTTTCTCTCTTTCTTACTTTTTCTTCACTATAACTAGTTTTCCCCTTTTTCCCCAAAACCTGTCCCCTAACTCACACACAAAAAAAGAAAGACAAGCCCCTCAACACTGACAAGTGCAGCCAAGAAGAACAAATCCACAGACTGATCATATCTGAGAGTGTGCCCCTCCTGCTGTATCTGGGAGTCATTACCTCTCGGTTAGGAGGTGGCGTTATTGTTTCATCAGGGCAGCTGGGGGCACCGTAGTGCACAGAGCGTGGGGCCTGGAGTAAGGAAGCCTCCTTCCTGAATTCGGATCTAGCCTCAAAAACTTACTAATTGTGTGACCCTGGGCAAGTCACTTACCCCATTTGCTTCAGTTTCCTCATCTATAAAATGAGCTGGATAAGGAATGGCAAACCCCTCTGGTATCTTTGCCAAGAAAACCCCAAATGGGGTCACGAAGAGTCAGACACCACTGAAAAATGACTAAACAGCAAAAGTCATGCTTCGTCATGGCTGTTGTGAAGTGGTCAGTCCTCAGACTGATCCGAGTTCTTAGATCTTTCAAAGCCATTTTCCTTTGCAACAGCTGTGGTTACTGCATTAACCGACCTCTTGGTTCTGCTCATTTCACTCTGCATCAGTTTCATTGAGTCTTTTCAGGTTACTTCTTATGGTACCACAATCTCTTCTATATCATAATTTTTTTTTCAACTACCCCCTTCATTTCTAGTACTTTGTCCTAACACTAAGAGTTGCTATAAATATTTTTGTACACATGGATCCTTTGTAGTGTCCTCTTTGGCCTCATTAGGTCAGTGGGTATGGATAGTGCAGTGTTTTTGGAAATGGTCCCAGGTTACTGCCTAGAACGGCTGGACCAAGTCACAGATCCAGCAGTTGAGTCTTCCTATCCTCTCATGGCCCCTCCCATAATCGTCATGTTCCACAACCACCATTTTTGCTAATCTGATGAGTGAGATGTAGAACTTTAGCTTGTTTTAATTTGCATTTCTTAAATGAGCCATTTGGAGCGCAGTTTAATAAGGCTGTTGATCACTTGAATTTCTTCCTTTGAGAACTGCCTGGTCACATATCTTGATTATTTATCCATCAGGGAATGGCTATAATTCTTACATATTTGAATCAGTTATATATTTTGGATATCAGACCTTTATCTGAGAAACCTGATGCAAAGATCCTCCCCCTCTCCTGCATTAACTATTTTTCTTCGAATTTTAACTTCGTTCTCCTTGTGCAAACACTTTTTGATTTTATGCACCTGTAATTGTTCATTTTATCTTCTATAATCCTCTCCCTTATTTGGTCATGCACTCTTCCCGCATTCATAGGTGCTGAAAATCCTTTATTCATTGCTCCTCTTGTTTGTGAAATGACTTTTTTTTTAAACCTGGGTTATATATCTATCTGGAGCTTGTTGTATATGGTGTGAGATGTTTGCCTACACCCAGTTTCTACCAGACACTTTCCAGTGTTCTCAGGAGTTTCTGTTGACTCACAAGTCTCATCTCCCTAACACTGGAATCTTTGGCTTTATTGAACACAATACTCCTATGTTTATTTTTTTTTCTGTATGTTACACAGCTAATCTGTTGCGTTGATGGACTTTTCTTCTTTGTAACCAGTACCAAAATAGTTTTATTGATGACTACTTTATAGTGTAGTTTGAGGTCTAACACTGCTAGACTCTCTTCCTTCCCATGTTTTTTCATTATTTCTCTTGAGAATCTTGGCCTTTTGTTCCTCCAGATTAATTTAACTACTTTCTTGATTCCAGCTCTCTTAAAGCATTAAAAATTGGTTGTTTAATTGTTATGGCACTGAATAAGCAAATTAATGTAGGTAGCAATGCCATTTGTGTTATACTGGTATGGTCTAGCCATGGGTGATTACTAGCTTTTCACCCATTTATTTATGTAGAGTTTTATAGTCGTCTTTATATAGTTCCTGTGTTTTAAGGTGGACTTAAATAGAATATACATTTCTATAGTTATCTTGGATGGAATTTCTTCATGTATTCCTTCTAGGTTTTATGGCAATCTATAGATAAGTGGAGGCTTGGTCTGGTTTTATTTTATATTATATTATATTATATTATATATATATATAATATATATATTATATATTATATTATATCTTTCTACATTGAAGTTATTTCAATTAACTGAAAAATAAAAACTTTAAGAGGGAGAGCAACGGCCAGTATTATTCTTGAAGGCAGGGACCACTACATTTTTTACTTATGATCTTCAGCTCCAGCATAGCCTGGCACACAGCAGGCACTTAATGCTTGTTGAGACAATGGATAACTAATTCTAGGGCATTTCAAAGTTGATCACTTCATTAAATCTCAAACATGAAATTACAGGATTTGGCACTTTTGGTCCATGGGAGCGCAGAGCAAAGGTCCATCCATCAATTTCAGACAAATGAGAAATCCCAAAGACACATTAGAAGCTGCTGAGCTTTTGCTCCATCTAGAATTCATCTCCGACAATGCAACGGCGATCCAGGGTGAAGATGATGATTGTAAGCGCTCAGGGGAGCCTTTTTCTCCAAAAGTTAAGCTTACCAGGGCAGAAGTGCTAGAAAAATAATTTTAAAAATCTTTCCCTTTTCTCAGATCTCTGCAGGAAAGTAAAACAATTCCCAGCTTGGGAGCTTAGAGTTTTGCTGAAGTATGACACAGAAGAGAGGTGAATCATGCAAATCCCTTCACCTCGAGTGCCCCAGACACCTTCTAAGATGAAATTGCTTGGTTATCCAGGAGAGTCTCCATGTCAAGGAGCTCCTCACAAAGATGACATCATAGGTCTGGATTGCACCTTTTCCCCCACACTTCCAGAAAAGTAGGCTATGGATTTTGCCCACATTTGGGCAAAAAAACTTGCTCCTGTAAAAAGTCTGAACTTTTCAGCTCCATTCCTTCAGTCCTGGCATCCTGAAGGGCTCTGATGCTTTAATCATGGTGACGATTTCCTTATAGACTCTACCGGGGGAAGGGACAGGCCATCTGGTTCAACGCATGCCTGACCAAGAATCCCTGCACATTCTCAACCAAGGAAGACCTTTGGTGCCTCCTGAGGCAGTCCACTTTGGGACAGAGCAGTTAGTGGGTTTTTTCTTCTGAATATCAAGCCTCAGCTGGTTTCTTTGTAGTTTCCTCCTGTTCTTCTCTCATCTCTGGGTCCCAGGTTTGCCCTCTGGGACCAAGTAGAATCAGCTTCATTCTTCTTCTAAGCAACAAGGACACAGACAGCCATTAAAGTGGGGGCAGGGGTAGGACAAGGTGGTGGTGGTGGGTAGGCAAAAGCCTCTGCGGCATAAACATCTGTTCCAATTAATCTTCTCTCCCATGGCGAGGTCTTTGGAATCTTCCACCCTTCCTGGAACCTCTCCGTCTCATTAATCCCCTCCCTAAAATCTGGTATCTCAAGCTGAATACTGAAAATTTCACAACATGTGCCAAGGCAAGTGAGGCTTTGCCTTGTCTCCCCAGACTGTGATCTAAGATTTCTAATGTGTTTCTTCTTTTTCTTGGGGCCACCCTAAGTGCACTGAACTTTTGGAATGGATTCATGGATTGTCTGAGGACCAGTCTAGCTTATTGTTAGGGTGGCTCTAGGGTAATGTATTTTTGAGCTGTAGCAACTTGACACCATCTACTAAGTGACAGAGATGTGACCCAGAGTGCTCAAGACCATAAAGCTCCCAATTCTAAAACCGAGTCCTCTGTAAGCACAAACCTTGTAGACCACTGCATCTCTCAATTCACTTATCTCTAGGATAAAAGATTTCGGTTTCCCATTCAGAGTACAGAGGTAGAGGCACAGTGCCTGGGACCAAAGCCCCTTCCCAACCTATCTCTAGCCTCCCTCACCAGGCCTATCGCACAGCTCCTCTTCTTCTACTCTATCTACCTTCCTGCCATATATTAGGCCTCGCCAATTGGCTGCTATTCCTACACACCATCCTACCTCCAGACCTTTGCCCAGGCTCTCAAAAGCTTTCACCTCCGGATCAAAGCTCTTCTGTCATCAAAGTTCAAGCTGCTTCCTATTCAAAGCTTTTGCTGCTGCTAGTATTAACTGCCAGTGACTTTGTGGTGACTGCATACATTTTGCATTGACATATATATGTACACACATTTTTCCTGTTCTAAAGTAAGCTCTTTGAAGGCAGGGGTATGGGCTCATCACAAAACCAGCTACATTCACTCATAGAATATTCACATAAAACATGTTTAAAGCAAGCTACACTAACAAACCCAGACTGGCCTCGAATTTCAATTAGTTTGAAGGCTGAACACAATGTAATCCTACTCCTTCCTTCCCACCCCAACACTGTGTCAAGCAGCCAGCACTCATTCACAACAAGGCTGCCCACAAACCAGAAGAGAGATCCAAGTATTACAGGAAGGCATGCTACATCACTGAAGCTTGCTCCCTCAGCAGTTTGTCCTTTCATAATCTTTCCCCACTGGGGCGATCACGATGGGGAACAACCTTCTTTTTTTAGCTCTCAAAGCCTTGGCAAGCAGCATCTGATTGCTCTCCAAGGTCAGAGGATAACCTCATGATAACCTCAAATCATCAGGACTCCTATTTTTGGGCCAGGTTTAGAAAACGTGTGCTTACCTACGTAGCAGATGAACAGTAAATGGTGATCCTCCCTCTTTGTGGCTACTGGCTGCTTCTAAACTAACCTCATCCTGGGCGGTCTTACTGATTTAAGGGGAAATGGACTCACTTCTGCACACAGAAGTGTCAATGAGCAATGCTTCTATGGCCAGGTGGTCCTTTACTGGGGAATCCATTTGCTGTATCACGTGGCTGTTACTTAGAAAGACAAACGGGGGGGCGGGGGAATAAGTCCCAGTATTAATCAGCACCTCTTTCGTCAGAAGTATTAAGTTCTCTATGTGAAAGGGGCAGTATATTTGAGAAGGACGGAACACCTTCATTTCAAGTGGATTTTATGACAATGTTTCTGTGAGGCAGTAAGAACAGACATTCAGAACTGCGATCTTGAGACACCACCATTAGAAACTGGATCAACCACATAGTGCTAGTGGCCAAGAATCTATACTGAGTGATGATAAATAATTTTAAGGGGAAAGAACTCTTAAGTCAAATATTTTCTTTTAATCAGAAGCACAAGACCAGGACAATAGAAAATAACTTCCTTGCCTTTAAGGATGAAGGGGAAAAATAACCATAACACAGAAGCATGAAATTTTTAAAGCAGAATTTATTTATTTACAATCAAGTTCTCCTGGGCAGTATAATAAAATAAATAAAAGATGTGTCCATTTCATTCAACTCCTTTACAGAGAGGTTGCCTGAATCAAGAATTGGGATCAGAGTAGTGCGAAGGTGGGCAAAGAACACGAACGCTGAGAGCACTCCCTTGGCTGTGGGATGGGAGACTTGGAGCCAGAAGGAACCTTAGAAGTCACAGAGTCCAACATCTCCACCTTGCAGATGAGACGACTGAAACCCAAGGCCTTTAACAGCTCTAAGAGACGCTTCCCAAACTATGGACAGAAGCAGTTCAGGAAGGAAGCAAAATAAAGTGCAAATCAGACAGTGACAACAAAAGGCGGCTTAGAAGCCCATCTGACGTAACTGAAATTTTATACACGGGGAAAAGGGGTCAAGTCTGGATGAATGTTGAGTCAGTGTCACCCCCACCTGTTCTGCCCCATCACGGGGCGGGAGACGTCTGGCAGACAGGAGGATGCACAAGTGCCTTGGCTTCCTCGTGCTTCTTCCGTCAAGCACCAAAGAGGTGTCGCGTGTGTGCTTGGTGAAGGGGGCAGGTCACTAGAAGGGGCCAAGTCCCAGAGGAATACATTCAAGGCTTTAATCTCTTGCAAGCTACCAACCACTTCACTGGAGCACAGCTGGAGAGGATGGTGGCACAAAGAGCAGACTAAGGAATAACAGGCATGCCATGCTGCCCAGGGCAACAGCATGGCCCTCTGGTCTCCCTCAGGATGCCTTCGTGGTATCTCCAATCTCAGGCAATACATTCAACTGATACGCAGACTTTTCCTGCTCCGACTCTCTCACGTGCAGCAGCTTAAGCAGAATGATGAATTTTTGTAAGGGTGGCTAGAGAAGATCAGAATAAGAGACATGTAAACAAAGACATAGACTGCCAGACTCAGTCATGCCCGCTCCACTATGCTCCAGACCCAGTAGGACCCACCCTTTCTAGATTTCAGGTTTCTCTTAACCCAAAGCCTGAGTCAACTTGTTGTCTTGTTGGACCCAAAAGAGACTGGGACTTGGGTCAGACCAGAACCGTGAATAATTCCTAATTTTTTAAGGATGGGGGGAAAGTGCTAAAGGAGAATGAACACAGATATTTGGGATAATTGGCACTGCTGTCCATGAGGGGACCCAGCCGGTGCCATGTGCTCCATCCCCTGAGGTACAGAAAGTCAAAGCCAGTAGTGTTCTTCATCTAAACCCAAGGCAGGAAGCGGATCCCTTGTGAGACGCCTGCAAGTGTGGATTTTCTTCTCAGTATTAATCTTGGAGGCCTCTGAAATTCTGTCCAAGGAATAACAGCCGTTGTATTCCTCACTAGCGCTCTTTTCTGGGAAGTCAAAGTGGCGCCCTTGGCAATAAACCCAATGGAACAGTAGCTCTAGGATGAGCCTTCCTTGATCCTCCTGTCCGGGGTCAGCACCCTTCCAATGGTGGCACCTGAGATTCTGTGTTTCCTATGCCATCCAGTCAGTATTCAGACCACAGAATAGCTTTGTTTCCTTTGTCCACACTGACCACGTGAGTGCCAGAAGGTGACCATGCCACTGCATTAATTGAAGAACTGAAAAACAAAGAAAAAGCACCAGGAGACAATATTGAAGTACACTAGGTTTTTGCACAAACAAAACCAATTAGCTAGAGTAAGAGAAACAGTTAACTGGGGTGGGGAGAGACCCAAAACTTTGCAGTATTTCTAAAGAAGGTCTGATACCCCAGATATACAGGAAGAAATGGATATAAATGGGTAAGCATAAGCCATTCCTCAATGGGCAGGTGAGTTCAAACAATCCTAAGGTCTAAGCAGATGGGCATGTAAATGCACACTGATGGTGCATTCACTTAACCACCAGAATTCTACCAAAAAGGCACTATACCCTGATGCCAAAACACCTCTACCAGGTCAGAGATAGAAGGAAAAGCCCCAGAGATACAAGAACTGAAGCTGGCTGCCCATCTCCTGGGGGAAGAAGAATGGCCCAACAACCCAGTGTATGAAGGGGATGGCACCGAGAAGGATACGTAAGAGACTGTGGAGAGACTCATGGGAAGTGACGTAGAACGACCTAGGAAGCACCAGGAGAACAATGTACACGGTGACCACAAGAATGGGAGACTTCAGAACCGCAGTCAGTAAACAGAACATCACAGCTTCAGAGGACAGAGTTATGGTCAGTGAACAGAGTCAAACACACAGCTTACATTTCCCGGGACAGACAATGTGTTTATCTGGCTGCCTACAACTTCTCTGTTGTAAAGGAGAGAAATCATTGGGAAGTGATAGAACTTTTTTTAAGTGTGCTTGGAAATAGCATCCATGCCTGAGAAATAAAAGAGAAGACTCTTATTCAGCACTTTTAATGGAAAAAAAGGACTTCCTCATCACCTTTCTGAAATCTTTGTTTTCTCTCCAAATCTGTCTTCACTAAAAGATGCCTGATAACAAAGAACAAGGAAGAAACCTGTTTAACAATCAGTCTGGATTTGATCAAAAATGCCCAGCTAAAGCCTTTGCCTCAGAAGACTATAAAGAAACTATATCACACCTCTAAAAAGTACGTCAAAATCACCAGGAAAGACACGGACAAAAGGTCCAGGAACGATGGCCTCAGAAATCCTGGGAGTGGCTTGAAAGCATTTCATTTTTGGAATAAGTAAGAGGTATGTCAAGAAAATGAGCCTTGGTACCCCAAGTGGAACCATGGAAAAGGGCCAAGTTGGCTCCCACAGCCAAGACAGAACTGCCAAATGGGATCAAATCTGCTGTGTTACCAGCACAGATTTGGGGCTTCAGAGATCTGAGGGTAAGAGGGCTGCTGTTGCTATTAGAGGCAGGTAAGAACCAGAGCTTGCATTTTTATTGCATTTAAAAGTATAAAAGCCACCCTTAGCTGACAGGCTGTGCTCCCTGGGCTGAAGGGGCTACAAGTCTGCCCAAAGACTGAGTGACCGATAATCTGCAGGATGAATCTCAAGAGTTACAACCTTGAAAGAAATGTTTTTTTTGGTGGGTAGGGTGGGGTGGGAGTGGGAAGAGTCCTAACTGATAAGTTTTGTTTAGTTGCAAGGTGTTTTAATTGTAATTAGAAGTTTTTCTTGATACGTCAGTCTCCTCTAAGTGTGATAACTCGCAGGATAAGAGGCTCCACAATGAACAGAACATTGGTCTTAAGAGTCAGGAACATCTGGGTTCCATCCCATTCTGCTACTCTTCCGCTGTGTAATCAAAGACAGGTCACTTCCCCTTCTTGAGCTCCAGCTTCTTCTTCTAAGGTCCCTTCCAAACTTGGGTCAAAGTTGAATCACTGACTCCAATAGGCCCAGGGTAAGTGACTTGCTCCAAGTCACACACAGATAAGCATGAGTCAGGATTTGAACCTGGGTCCTCAAACCCAAGAGCTTCTGGTCAATGTTCTACTGCCTCACAGTTTCTGAACAGAGAGTGCGCCCATCCGGGAGCACACTGAGCAATCTGGCCTAGCTCTAGCTTCTTGGTATGCCCTGTCTGGGACTCCTGGGAGCAGGGTCCAGATGAAGGGAGAAGAGGGGCAGCTGGCAACCCCTGGACTGACTCAGGAGGACTTGTCCTGCCAGCTCAACCCCCCCAGGGGCTTTTCAGCAAGGCTAGGGGAGCTCCCAGGACTCCTGGCCCAGGCCATCACCTTACCTGTGTTGTTTTGAAAGGACCTTCTCCACCTTGCCCGTGAGCACGCTCCAGATGTAGAGAGACCCCTCTGCTGAGCCAGCTGCTACATAGCTGCCGTCAGGGCTAGAGCGGAGAGCAAGGAGAGGGTGCAAGTGTTGGGATGGAAATGGAGTTCCCCCTTCCCCTCGTCCCTTCTAAACATACACTGTCACATGCTCTGATATCTAACCGCTGGCCAGAGCCTGATGCATATCTGGAGTGAAGTGCACTCGTGTGTATGACTCTGCAAACTGAATGCTGCCTGGTCCCAGTGTCCCACCACTAGGTGCCAGGCCCTGCGCAGCAGCAGCAGAGATACAAGGACCAAAACAGCCAAGCCCACCAAGGCATTATAGCATGTGTATTCTACTGCTGTGGGTTTCAGGAGAGCAGAGGGGGCAGTAAAGAGGGAAAGAGAATGAGGATAGTTGGAAGAATGAAGGAATTTTGAGCAAGATCCCTCTGCCTGCATGTGGCTAACTAGCCCAGACTCAGCCATCTGTTTGCCAGCCTCCTGGACTCTCGACAGGGGGCATCTGTTAGCCTCTCAACAACCACAGGCACCAGCAGCGTGTGGCCTCACACCATCACAAATGAAATGCTATGGAGGAGATGCTGCCCGTGACATTTCCACAAATCTGGCTGCATTCTTACCATTAAAAAAAAAGACAGACTCCCCCCACACCCCCAGCTGGTGACATGTGTGGACATCATCACTTACCTGAACACAACTCGGGTCCAATCAGACCCACACTTGAATCCCGGAGCACTAAAATCAAACACAGCAACGTAAACATGAAGTAGGATCAAAAGCCTCCTTTCATAAAACCCTGCCCCCCAAACCCTGACGGGGTAAAATCCCCAAGCCACTGGGCAGCTTGACAATGGTCAAAAAAGCACCAGCCCTGGGTCACCTGAAGGTCTGTTTGACAGCATTAACTCGCAGGTCAATAATTTTGAGGAGATCATCTCGGGAGCAGCTTAAAAGGTCTGTTCTCTCCGGGTTCAAGTCGAGGGCCGTGATCTTCCCCAGGAGCTCCAGTTCCCGGACTATACTTTCAGATCTAAGAAAGAGGTGAATGGATGAGAAACACTATGTGTCTGTACTACAAAAAAAACTACCAGCTGGGCCGGGAATTGCACATCTGTTTTCAAGTGGTGTCATCAAGATAAACGGCAAAACAGGAAGCCCACATCAGCTTAAGAAGGTGCAAGGAT
The DNA here is from genome assembly GCA_028627135.1 of Pseudochirops cupreus. NCBI lineage: Eukaryota > Metazoa > Chordata > Mammalia > Diprotodontia > Pseudocheiridae > Pseudochirops > Pseudochirops cupreus. The sequence continues at coordinate 387,926,142 of CM053584.1, read as the reverse complement.
GAGGTCCTGACGGCTGCCCTCACTGGCCGCTCCAACGCAATCTCCCCTTTTGCTTATCTGTTTGCCCAGTTCTCTTCCCTTCCGCTTCCCACCAGTGGGAGCCAAGAGCACTGCTAGGTCCTGTTGGTGCCTCCTGAAGGTGGAGAGGCTGACAAGACTCTTCTAGGCTCCTGGGGTTTTCTAGCTCAAGCACCTCCCTGTCAAGTTTGAATTCCACAGCTGAGAAACGCCAACCACGAGGTACAGTGGGTAGATACTCCCACAGCCCCCCAGGGGCTCCCCACTTTGTTATTACTGGGTCTCTGACGCTCTCTTTCTCGAGGGCAGTGTGCCACACAGAAGGGGGGCACCACGGTCTTGAGCAAGACAGAGTAAAGGAAGGATTGGAGGAAGGGGGATGGAGAATCTCAATTAAGGGTTTTCTAAGTCACACAATGACACACAACACTGGTTCTCCCTAAATTCTCTACCCTTGGCTCTCAGGCCAGAATTATTTTACCTTATGTCCCAGAAACGGATTTTCTTGTCAAAATGTCCACTCATTACACACTGTTCTGTGCAGACAATATCATTGCAACTGGACCCAGCAAATACTGTTTTTATACCTGCAAAGGAGAAGGGACCTGACTCACCAAACAGCCCCACCCACCTTCACTAATGTCTTCAGGCCCTGAGTGTGGGGTCGTGGTGAGTGTCTTGCTGGTGCTATGAACCTGAGCTATTGATCATGGCCTGCTAGTGAGCAGAGAAGGTTTAAGAGCAGTGACATTAGGTGCCCACAGCCCAGGCCTGCTGCTGACCAGTCATCTGACCACAGACAAGTCAGACAAGTCAATGAGCAATGGGAATGCTACATCTTGTAGCTTGAGTGATTACTGTGAAATTTAAAGCCCTACAAGCTTTTGTAATCTTAACACTACTACATTTTCATTTTAGAGTATAAAGGTGAACCAGAATGCAATCTTGAGTGTTACACTGCCCTAAAAGCACATTTTTATCATAGAGAACAGAAGCCTTCACCAACATTCCCCCCTGGGGGTACAGACACTAGACAATGATGAAGCTCCCTTACAGACTTTGCTGCGCAGATCCCAGAGTTTGAGGGTCCGGTCATGACTTCCTGAAACAATCCGTGCGTTGTCCAGCAGGAACTTGGCAGACAGGACTTTCCCACTGTGTCCTGTGAGTGTGTGCTGAGAGAGAGAAGACAGGGTAGAGCAAGGGTTACCCCTAGAGGAAATGCAGCCAATGAGCATCACTCGGGACTTGATGGTTCTGGGGGGCAGCACATCTTAGCAGCAGCTCTTTGGCTGCTGGAAGAGGCACTATGGCCAGAAGCACACTCACACCCCCCCAGTAAAAAGAAACAACGAAGCAGTCAGTGGGTGTTTAAAGAACCAAGTATAATATGGTTTCACAGAAACGGCTGGATTATTCTGACAGAGCCATAGAAAGTCAATGTACCACTACACATCAGCATGCAGAAGCAGACCTCCCCAGAGCAGAGGGACTTTCACAACCAAATGCAGCCTGCAGTGGTGGAGTGCAAACCACAAGGCCGGGCGTGGGGCTCAACGGGATGAGGCTTCTGAAGAAAGCGAGAGAGCAAAGCATCTGACACGAGGACAAAGCCCAAGGGGCCCTCCGATGCTACTGTCACTGTAGTGCCCCATGAGTGTTTTTAAACACGCTAAAGCCATGAACTCCAGTGAGGAGGTTTCCAATCCTTTCCTACCCAGAGAGGCCTCAGCTTGTGAGTTTCAGATGAGACCCACAGACGTGAGCCCATCAGCCCTTTTCCTTGCCGACTCCCACTATTGGACGCCAACCTCAGTGGGTGCATTCACTGAAATTCTAGCAAACACTCCCATGCACATGGGGCACCCTGTGATGTCAGCAGGCCTCTGCTCAGTCATGACACCACTAGAGCCTGACAGCAAAGAGGCAGCTGGGAATTGTGAGGGTGAGCAATCAATCATCTTGGGGCAATCAGACCTTTTACTATTCATCACTGACCCCTCTCTCTTTTAAAGCGCAAGGCTCAGACGACTCAAAATGCGACCCTCCTTTCTATGACACAGGCCCAAGTCCCAAGAAGATTTCTCACTTCTCCTGAGTTTGCAGAACCATCATGGCACTGAGGCCTGACAGCTGCCAGCATTTCATGCCTACAGGACACACTCCACCCCATCACCTCTGACTCTCTCCCCATCTGGGAAGCTTGGCCCCCCTCACCTCCACCTTCGGATGTCCCTGGCTTTCTACAAAACTCAGCTCCTGTCCCTCTGGCAAAGGGCCTTTCTTGGTGCCCCCCATCTACTCGGTCCTTTCGGCATGCTGTCTCCCCAATCAGAATAGACACTCCTAGAGGGCAGGGGCTGTTTTCGACATTCCTTGCACCCCAGGGTTTCACACTAAGAGTGTAACATATACTTGCTGAGTGTCTAAAATCAACGTTAGATAGACTCTTTTTAGCTGCACATTAAAGATAAGTACAGCATTGATTTCCGAGGTCCACACACGCTACAGCTGCAAATGGACGCCACCGACATGGCTTCTGGGTGAACTTGTAAAATTCTGTCTCATTGCCGAACACTTGTGTCAAATGCCATTAAGGCTGATCTTGGACGAAGTTAAAGGGCTGATGTGAATCTAGCTATTAAAGAAGAACGATCGGTTCTGTAAGATAGAAGGGCAGCCTAGCCATGAAGTTTCCTGGAAAGAAAACAAAGCTGGAAGCAGCTGGCTATGCCCAGTGCCCAGCTGCCAGGGGGCCTTACCCGTAATCGGTTGTCGTCCACAGTCCAGATCCTGCTGGCGAAATCGTTTGAAGCTGCCAAGAGATAAGATCCCTGTGGGAACAAAGACACCGGGATTAAGCCTGAGGAGCTTCGGACATCTGTAAACACCCAGCCCCGAGGCCAGAGTTAAACGGGGACTAATGTTCTGCACCTCCTTGGGCCGTGCTTCACTCCCTGATCTGCCGTTTCCCTTTCCCCCAAAGCTAGTGTTCCAGACTCAGCTCTCAGAACACTAAGCACACACACACAGCAAGGACTTCTTTCCCACTGCTGCCCACAAGGCATCTGGAGATACCAAAAAAGACCCAAACGACTCCAGGAAAGGGTCAGAGATGAGAGGAAATGATGCAAGAGCAAACACTGCGAGCACATCAATGAGCGCCAAGCAGTCAGGGGACGCTATGAATGAACAGGGTGAAGAGGAGGAGGGAGAGGTGAGGGTGATACTGCTCCAGGGGGTCCTGAGGCCTCCTCCGGCCTCTCTTCACTTTCTTGCTCACCGAGGGGCTGCAGGTTACTTCTCAGGCTCCATCTACTTTGAAAACACGCTGCCTCAATGATCCCTTCTAGACTGACAACGCTGGCAATCGTCTTCTGTTTGGTTTCCAGGGCGAGTGTTGCCAGAACCAACCCAATAATTACAAACATTTTATCTCTATCTCTATCTTTCTCTGACCTGGCTTCTGAGTCAGGATGGTGGGAGATGGGAGAGAAACAGTACAGCTCATCCAATGTGCACAAATGGTTTTTCACTCTACGTTTTACCACCCGGTTCCTGGGCCTTCAATCAATACTTACAGCACTGTCAAATTCAATGCTGGTGATTCCTGCATTACTGCCAGAAAGGGAGCCCTTCGCCTCACATTTATCTGCATGAAAAAAGAAGAGAGATTGCCACGCGATCATTTGGAGTGGAAGGGACCTTAGAGGTCATCAGAGCCCATGCCCCTGACTTTACAGAGGGGGAAAGTGAGGTCCAGAAAGACTAAGTGTAATAAGGCGCGAAGTCAAGATTTGAATTCAGGGCCACAGATGCCAAGACCAGAATTCTTTCCACGGAACCACACTGTCTCTTAAGGCTAACAGAGAGACTTACCTGGATCCTGACACTAAAAACACTGTCACTGGGGAATCCTGCGCCAGTGACCAAGACAACTTTCTAAGACAGTCATTTGCAGAGAGAGGACAAGAATCTCTCTAGGCAGAGAGGGCTTCTGCATCAGGAGGTCACAATGCCAGTGAAATCAGAAGTCTGATGAAAGAAAAAGCTGACTAATTCAATACAGGATCATAGCAAGAGCGATTCCAGGAATCTGTTGGAACAGACTTCTGATCAGTAAGGGCAACAGATGAGTTGACACAAGAATTTCACAAATCAATCAACAAGGATTTATGAAGCCTACTATGTGCCAGAGCCCAACACATCCTAAAGCCATTCTTTTTTGCCATCAAAAACAACGTTCAATGATAATCCTGCAAGTAAACTGATTCCAAGAGGTGAGGGATAGGGTTAGCTGGCTACATTTAGATCAGCTTCGTGTGGAGGTAGAGACTGACCCTCTACAAATTCACTCTGGCCATGGATTCAGTTCCTTCTGATCTACAGCAAAAGTATGAACACTGGGCTACCGGGATCTGCTGAACATGGATTGGGACACATCCTAAGCCCTTGCTGAGCTGTGATAACTTTGCAAACAGCTGTGGATCAGAGGATGACTCATCTTCCTGGACCTCCAATGGGCCTCTCCTACTTTACCTGACTAGTTCTAGGACACCCCAGCATGTTACCAGACCCCTGAGAAGCAAGGATCACCTCCATGCTAGATTGCAAGATAGCATGGTGCAATGTAATGTAAAACCAACTGAATTCAGTATTTATTCTGGGCAAAGAGCATGGAATTAGAACCAGAGCATCTGGGTGAGAATGTCTCTTTGCTACTTGTTAGCTGTGTGACCCTGAGCAAGGCACAATCTCTCTGGGTCATTTCCTACCTCAAAAATGAGTTGGACTAGAAAATCTCAAGTCCCTTCCAGTTGTAAACAGTTTGACAGATTTTGGGGCTACCTCAGGAGGTACCAGTGGACTTCAGGCAAAAGCAGGGCAACCACTTAGGAAGTGTGTGTTGTTGAGGGGACTCCTGTTCAGGCACTATTTGGACCCGGGGATCTTGGAGGTACACATGAAGGATCTATGATGTGTTGGGATTGGCACTCTCATCACTAACACTGATGTGGTGCCCTTCTGACTCAGTAGCTGATCTTGTATGGGAAGTATGTGTATTAGTGTTCTTACAACTCCACACCTTTGATCTGCCAGATCCTGAGGTTCAAAGCCCCTTTCCTACTACGTGGAGACTTTAATACCAGAGAGTTGGCTCACTAGGTGGTCCAAAGAATTAGGAGAGCAAATCAGGACAATCTTACTTGGCTAAGACACAGCAAGTTGTTGTTCAGTCATTTTTGGTCATGTCTGACTTTGTGACCCCAGGTGGGTGACACTGGAGGGCTGTGCCATTTCCTTCTCCAGCTCACTTTACAGACGAGAAACTGAGGCCAACAGGGTCAAGTGACTTGCCCAGGGTCACACAGCTGGTAAGTGTCTGAAGCCAGTTTGAACGCAGGGAGATGAGTCTTCCAATTCCAGGCCCAACGGTCTATTTGCTGTGCTGCCAGGCTGCGTGCTCCTGGTCCCATTTAAGGTGCTTCTGATGTACATCTTTCTTCCAAATGCATCATTTTCATGGATGGTTCGGTATGGAGGAGCTTGCCCCTTCTCATATAACGATGGGACCAGTGTCACAGACTACATGGCTGTCTGTTCTCACCCGATATCAACAGTTCTTTACTTAGTAACATGGATGAATAGGGGGGCAAGTCTGTTCACTAAACATAAAAGAACGCTGAACCAGAGCCAGCCCCTGACTCCTCGGTAGAGGCAGGAGGTGCACAGATGTGGAACGCTGCATGTATTGTCAGACTTTTTCAATGTACTGATCAATTTTATTGACTTTCCTTTTTCTTAAAAAGAAATTACTTGTTTTATGAGAAGGCTGAGGGGAGGGAGAAGGAGGAAGGAGACTGGGAGAAAGTGAGGTCATACAAAAGTGTGTTTGTATCAACAACAAACTTCTTAAAAATGGAAAATAAACCCACATCTTATCTTCGATGCTGCCTCTGCTTTACTTCACAGAGTGTGCTGGCTGCAGACCCATGAGGAGAAAGGAGAATCCAATGGCCTGTTATTTACAAGCATTTGTCAGCACAACATAACACATTCAACTGTATTTTTGTATGACCCGAGAAACTTTTGTAACGGACAATGAAGTTCTAAAACTTATCAAACCATCTTTTGGCATCTTAAGGCACGGTCAGTGATGAGGATTCTAGTTTATCTACAATTCTTTCTCAAAGATTTTATGATAAAAATGTAGGAAAGCAGAAAAAACTCCCAAAACCCGAGCCTCCAGCCCCTTCTAAATCTGTGGTGGTTGTGGGAAGAGATCTCATTGAAATTCACTCTTATCTTTCCATTTTTTTAATGGGAAAGGAGTATATTTCTAAGCAGCATCGAAAGGTAGGCTCTCTCCTGAAAGCAAGTGAGACTTTTTTTGGGGGTATCACACCCTTTCAGCAGTCTGGACCCTCTTCTCAGAACAATGTTTTTAATTGCATAAAACACAAAGGATGATAAAGGAAGCCAAACACAGGCCAAAAGAACGAGAGGCCACTTGTCTCACTTCTATCACTCTCTCAACAGACAGCAACGCAGCTCTCTGCTCTACGGAGTCAACACACAGCGTTGTTTTCCTCAGAGTTTAAAAGAGGGAATAAATAGGATTTGTGTAATTACTGTCTAAGAAGCTTGCCGGATGCTCAGGGAGCCCCAGGTGCAGATCCTGCCTCGTACACACTAGCACTTTGTACCACAAGGAAACGGGGTAACGTCTCAGGGCCCTAGAGGCAGCCTCAAAGAGCAGGACTCGTGTAGTGGAGAAAGCTCCCCACAGGCACAGAGTCACCCCAGACTGACATGGGAGACCAGCAGAGAACCTCCCAATAGCCATCCAGCCTGACCAGCTGGCTTCCCCACCTGACAAGGCAACTGAGACCCCTAGGAGCCTGCCCCGACTCTCTGTGTGCTGACTCTAAACAATACAGATGCTGGGAGGTTGCCGACGTGTGCTGCTCTTACCATCGAGGAACTTGTTTGGTTTCAGCTGAGTTAGAGCCATACCCTTTGTCAGAACGTATATGGAATCAAATAAAGGGAGTGCAACTAAGGCACACACTTTATGCCACTGACAACATGTGTTCTCTGGCCTTGGAGAGTCACTTAGTCTCCTCTGGGCCTGGGTCCCTGATCAGACTTGCCCACTGGCCTGCCTAAGTGAGGACCAATTTTTCCAAGTGGAACAGGGGAATGAAAAGGTACCACAACACTTGCCCTCACCTTTCCCAGGTTTTACAGAAGCTGAGCTCACATGGGCCCCACTACCGTGACTGAAGCACAGGCTCCCCTACAGCTCACCTACTCCATGGGGCCCTCCCCAGGCTCCTGCATTTTGGCTTAATGCCACCATGGCATCACTGGTCTCTTGGGTTACTTGAAGAGTCATTATGGATCCAGACACAGAGTCCCAGAGCTGGAGGAGTCCACAGAGCTCATCTCCATCAGCCCCAGAGGCAGCCCACGCACTTTCGGACAGTTCTAACTGGAGGCGTGTACACCAAGCCACAAGCTGTCCCTGTGTGACTGCCGTCACTTAGCCCCAGTTCTGTGTTCTGGGGCCAAGCAGAACAAAGCCAAGGCCTCTGCCATAGGACAGCCTCCCCAATGTTGGACACCAGCTCATGTGGGCCTTTCCCTTCTTCATGCTAAATGTATCCAGCTCCTCCAACGCTCCTCACCCACGGCACATTTCCAGGCCACCTGTCCTCTGTCCTGGTCACTTGCTCTGATATGTTCCAGCTTAGCTCAGCCTTTTTTAAAATGCAGTGCCTGTAACTAAAGATGGTACTGTGGCAAATGGGCCCTGCTCAGAGAACAGTCAAATGTGGACACGACTCCTCTCTGATTGCAACCCAGGCTACGCTGCATGCTCGGTCTGCTCTGAACCTTTCAATCTGTTCTGAGGGTCACAGTATTTTATCTATAATTTGGGAAGTCTTCCAAAACAGACACACAAAAAACGTTAACACTAGAAGTAAGCTTAGAGATTCTCGAGTTTCATTTGGCTCTCAGAAGTGGCCAGGACGGCTCATCACTTTTTAGTCACCAACACTGGGCACAGCCTATGCCAGGGAGTCACGGACTTCCACCCAGTTTATCGGGCCCAACGAGGAGAAGTGCCCTGCTTAAGGTCATCAGCAGCAGAACTGGGCCTAGGATGCAGGGTGCCAGACTCCCTTAGTCTCGATGCAGTCACTGTTAAGTTCAAGGACACAAGACTCACTTGCTGTGCCGACCTTCCAATAACGTTTGCCTCTTTCAGCTACGCTATTCATTCATTTCTCATTCTGGGCTCCACTTGTCTCTCAGCAGCTCTCACCATTCTGATCTGAAAATACTGTCACCATCAAACTCCCAACTTTTTAGTCTTCTACTGTGTTCTCACCAGGATGAGGAACACCCCATCTTTGCAGATCAGAACCACTTTCCAACCTGGGCCGACTGTCTCTGAGAGCTGCTCTGGCCAAACCATTCAGCACAGTGCAGCCACACTGACGGGCTGGTCCCTGGGTGACAGATATCTAGCTGATCAGGAGGCCTAGATGTGAAGGCCATCGAGTTTGGGAAAGCTTTCCAAAGAGTCTCTCCTGTGGGCATAGCTATTGAGAGCCTTGGGTCATCTCTACACCATGAGGAGACATCTCTAGGAGAGAGAAAGAACTCAGTTGATATTGATCTGTTTCGTGGAATCACAAATGTGGAAGGGATCATCCACCTGCCAGCAGCAGCAGTTGTGAAGGAGGGAGGAGAGGAAGGGGCTGTTTCTAGGATGGGGAGAGGTGGTAAAGAGATGGGATTTTTTTAAATGACAAGTTTCTCTTCCCATGCCATCCTAAGAACACAGCATAAGAGCAAGCTCAAGAATCCCAGCCTCTCAGCAATGGGGCAATCCACTAGGAGCTAGCAGCACTAGTGGAAGCACTTTTGAAGAGCTAGAACACTCAATCACGTGAGGAAGCTTTCCTTTATACACCAGCCAGAGCAGTACGGCTTTTACCACACAGAACAAATCTTGTCTCTTCTATGAGACAACCTTGATACCCAAAGGCAGCCAGCATGAACTTTTCTATTACCCAGGCTAAACCTCTCAAGCTGCTTAAGGCCGTGTCTGCAGGCCCCTCCTTGCGCTGATCAATACTTAGCAATATGCTCTCTAAGATAGGCCCCCAACAGAATGAGATCTTCCCAAGTGTGGCCTCCCTCCTGGACACTAAACCTCTCTCACACCAACTCTTCCAAAACAAAATGGAGGTTAACCTGGTGTTCTCAGCCGTTTCTTATCTTACTGTAGTATCTCACCTCCAAACACTTCCCAAAGTCTAACTCTCCGATCCATGCCTCCTGTGGCGAGTAACCTGGAGCCAGGGCTGAACTGTACGGCATTCACTTCTCCATCATGAGCGTCCTGGAAGACAAGAATCCATCTCAGTTCCTGATCATACTGTCACTCTGATGCTGATGAAAGTCAACCACTTGGCAGCATAAATAAAGTTTGTGCCTCATCTTCTGAAGCAGGTCCATTTATAAATACAATAAACTGGTCTTTATTTCAGAAGGTTTTCTAGTACTGGCTTTACTGTTGCTAATAATATGAATGTACTCTCAAATAAAAAGTCTAACGCTACAATTACCTTTTAAGAACCACAATCTAACTTTCTTAGATGGTCTTCATCTGTAGCCCACCTCTCTGAAGTCTGAACTGTCTTTGTATCAATTTTGTTGCCTCTAAGAGTAATGCACTTCAAAGCAATACTCCACTCTAACTCAGGTCTTCTGGGCACGGGTTGAAAGAGCTTTTCAAAAAGAACGACACAGTAGAAATCTATGCTCAACTCTGTGCCTGTCTGCTTCATGAGACCTAGGATGTTAGAGCCATAAATGGTTCTGAGGCTTTTTTTCCTGCTACCAAAAAAACTAGAGGCCTAGGATGTGAGTGTCAGCCTTTCTGAAAGCACTTAGCACCATGAAAGCTAACTGCAATTATAGAAAAATCACAGCATTTTTATAGGAAATAAAATCATTTCCAAGAAAATCCAACTCTCATGTCTTCTGGAGTCTGGTACCAATGCTGAAAAATCACTTACAGTGGTAAGGGCAGAGTACTCCTTGCTGGTCAAAAGCCAAGAAATGGGATGTGCTAAATTACAAGTTTCTCTTCCCATGCCATTCTAAGAACACGGCATCAGGAGTGGGATGTGATGCCACAGGGTCAGAAGTAAGTATGGTGCTGTCAGTGACTGCCTAATGACAAGCATAAACTCCAATCACCTGGCCTCTCCTCTGAAGGACTGCCTTGGGGAGACTGGCCCCATGTTTCTAACCAAGTCTTTAGGGAGCTGCTGCTGCATCTCTTGGTCAACCTTCTGGTAATGACGACTCTCCTTAACTGGCTGGCGGAACAGAATTCATCCCATTCCCAAGATTCTCCCTAGGTTTAAATGGCCTACCCATGGGCTTATGCTTGGACCACATCTGGCAACACTGTTTTCTCAGGCTGTCAGGTGTACAGCCACTGACCATTACGGTTTTTGGCTAGTGAAGACATTCCCAGGAGCAGGCTGTGAGTCAGCCCATGAGGTCTCAGCTTGAAAACTTGAGATCACGCACCATCACATTCTTGGGACACTCCAGTCCAAGCTCCTCTGGAAAGGTTCTGTTGGACAGCAGCCCAGCATGTCCTTCCCTTCTCCTCTCGGGAGCACACACTGAACACGTCCCCAGCTGTCAGCGGCTCCACCATCCCAAGGACGGCATGCCTTAATCGTGCCTGGGTAAGAATGATGGGCTGCTGGGAGCTACGGAGGCCACGAGAGGGAATGTGATTGCGTGGTGCAGTCAGACCTTTTACTTTTCATCACTGACCTCGGAAAACAGTCAAATACACTTAGTGATGGACTGCACTGGGGGCTACACATCTGCTGGAGCTCAAGGAGGGAGACCTTGCACAAGTTCAGCCCTGCCTGGCAGTGCTTCCATGTAGTCAGTCACTTTTTGAATGGAATGTACTTACAAAGACATAAACTGCAGTTGTGGGCACCCGCACTTCTTTACTAGAACTAGGATGAGCATCTGGGTTATCCTGAGGAACAGGAAAGGAGGAGACAGAACGCCTCCTAAAGAAAAATGCAAATGCGAACATGTTAAATTGGAAGACAAAACTTGGTGATTGTCAGGCAAGATGGTGGACAAAAGAGGCCGAGAGGAACCTGCCTAGCCAGGATGATTCTAGTTCTTTCCCTTCCCACCCTGGCCAGTCAGCACAGAACACTGACTAACAACAGCAGGTTGGAGGGCTGGTCACCAGGGCAAACCAGCAGCCCCCATTCACTGTGCCCAATCGGGGCTGGCTTGGGCTGGTCGTGGCGATCGGTGCCCAGCCCTCTCTGACTGTACACCATCAGAACAGGGAGATGGATGGACTGCTCTCTATCTTTAAAGAGACGTTTGAGATCAGTGCTGCGCCTCACTGTGGTCTTAATTTTCAACGTGGGAACAATCCAGCCCATGCTCCTGACCCCAGCAGCATTCGGCACAAATATCTTTTAAAGAAGAGCCTTTGCTAGCATCAACATGCTGATTAGGAAGGTTAACACCTGAGAGCACGGAGGGTGGAAGGCTCCAACCATCCCAGCTCCCATCCGGAAGGGCCAAGAGGTACATGCAAAGCCTCCAGGTTAGTACTGTGTACGTCAGATGACTGAGGGCAAGGACATGCGTGGGTCAGCATTGTCTCTAGGTGCCACACTCACATGCTGGGCTAAGAGTGGATAATGTGTTCACCTGGCAGCATCAGAAGGGTGGTGTCCCAAAAGGGGAGACTCGGACAGACTGGAGGGAAAGGTCAGAGGTCAGCACACAGCAAGAGGCAAGAAATAGGAAGCTGAAGGGATAAAAGGGAAGGGAGGGCAGAAGCTAGAAGAAAAGCGGACATTCCAATCCTTTGTACTCCTCCCATCACTGGTTTTCTTGTGTACGCTCATTACATATTTGTAAATATACAGACACATATATAAAAAGGTGAATGTCTTCTAACCTACCCAAAGATATTAGTGATAGAGTCCAGAAGACCTCCAGCAGGCTGGGAGAGTCGCTTACTAAAGAGGACAGGAGGACAGGTTTAAACCTTGTGAACAGCCCCCCTCCCTCCCCAACATCTTCACCACAGTCCGCACAAAAAGCAATCTAGGAGAACATCCTACCACTGAGCCCCAAACCCCACTGAGGTGAAACAACACAGGACAGAACCAACCAGAAAAGGCATGTGGGGGAAGGAGGGAGGGAGGGCCCAGCTGGGAAGAGGTAGCAAGGTGAAGAAGAAGCCCATCTCTCCTTACATGTCAAGAAACATAAGCTTTTCCTAACATGAAACAAATCTGCTCTCAGAGTTTCAACCTACAGGAGTTCTGGCTATTCCTAAACACTCTGCAATGAAATGGGAAGAACTGAGTTCGGTCCACAGGACACTATTCTTTCACTGGGCAAATCTGCGCCATTTTCTAAGCTGTTATGACTTCACTTTAACACTGACACACTTGAAGGTGATCCAGTCTGATCTGCTCCACAAGCAGAGGTCCAGCTGACAGTCTGGGCTGTGTCAGCCACAAACTCCCTCACACATCTCCTGTGTAACATGGACCCTCGGCACTGCTGCCCCCTCCTGATGCCCCCACTTTGGCCACTCCAACACTGACTTCTACTTCCAAAATGCACACTTGGCCTCCCTAGGGGGCACAAATAAGAACCTTACTTTCCCTCCCGACACACAGCGTGCTTACGTGGCTGTCCGGCTGACTGCTCGAATGGGCGATGTCTCCTCGGCCGCATCTGACGCTTCATCCACAAGCACTTCTATGTCATCATCCCTGGAGAAGGATGGGAATGTTTCTACTTTGTGAATTGGCCAGTGGCAGCCCCAGCACGAGTGTCTCCTGCAAATCCCAGTATCATTTCTCATCTATCAACAATCTCTGTAACTAGGCCAAACTGCAAACACTATTGGGAAATGTCCAAAGTGATCACTGACACCTGAAATCAAGGCCACAGTTCCATGAAAACACTTCCCTTCAAAGCAAGTTTTTGGCTCCTTCACACATTCATACCACCGCTCCCCTTGGGAGTGCCGTGCAAGGCTATAGCCAGACCAGGCATTACACAAGAAATGGTCTTGTCCAGTTCCTGGGACAGGGGAGGGTTGCGGCACAATCTGGCACAAAGAATGATCCCTAAGCTGAGGCCCATGCAATGGCGGCCTTGGGAATGACTCCATGCACAGAAGCTAAATTAGAAATGAGAAGGCAGGTTGTGGAGGGGAGGGAATGTGGACAAGGATCTGCCAAGCGTCCTAACTGCTGGCTGAGAGTGTGAGAGAACAACAGATGGAGGATCAGTGAAGTCAGAGGAAGTACCTACACATGCATTGGCTTTGAAAACAGTGAGCCGGAGCCTAAAGGCCACTCAAATTTCACTCTCAATAGTCTTTATGTTGACATGAGTGTATGAATTCGTAGCTCTTCAAAGGAAATTCCAGACCAGGATCTGCTGCTAGGTGTGCCCGCTCATCTGTAAAGTAGGGGATGGCTATAGGCCTGAAGGGGACTTGTGCCAGGAAGCCCCGCTCCCCAAGAAGCCAATCAGTGGGCTCAGAGCTCCACTTTCACATAGCCAAGAGGATGCCAAAGGCTGCTCCTCCCAGCAAAGCTGCTTCATTTATCATTCATCACTTTTCTGTATGGGAAGTTAAGTGGGGGTGCTGTTTTTAAATTTAATCCCCAAATAAAAACCTGCCTTCTCTCCCTGCCACTGTCTCCTCCCCAACTGAGAAAGAAAGCCCAAAGTGTTCATTCTTAAAGGCTTCCTGCTGAGGGTAGGATCTCATCTACTCTAGCCAAGTCCATCAGAACATCAAGAAGAGATCTGCCCTCCGGGGTGTGTAGTGTCTAATACACAGCCCTGGTCTGGGGAGCGGCTGCTCTTCAAGGATCCTGGAAGATTTTCTTTGTGTGTCCCACTTCCAAAGCAGCCACACTTGGAACTGGGGGACATCAGCCTCACATGGTGTTGACCCCTAGCATCCTTGTAGCCCTGGGCAAGTCATTTCTCTCAGTCTCTTTATCTGTTAAGTGTCTTGTGGGACTGTGGATGTCATCAGTTTTAGAGCCTGAAGGCACCTGAGAGGCCACCTCATTCAACCCCTTCTTTTGACAGGTGACGATACTAGGCCTGGCCACCTCGAGGACTCGCCCAACATCACCGAGGGGGAGACAGAATGCATTTATCAACCTTAAACCTGCCACCACAATGAAGCTACTATTATTTTCTGAAGACTTTCCCAATTATGGAAGAGAGCCTACACATGCAGGGCCTGACCCATGGCTGCAGAATGGCACACGCCTTTACTGGAGATGGCAAGTCAGGCCCACGTGAACTTTTGGGAAGCAGATCACTTCTCTATATCTGATGACTTCTGAAACGATTTGTGAAGCACTGAAGGCCATACCAAAGTTCCTGTATTGAACTCTATCAATTACACAGGATCTGCTTCATTAATTAGGCTTCCACATGGCTGGAGAAGGTCCTAAAGACACACCTTTAAGCTACAGAGATGCCGAACATCCAGCCAATGCATATCTCCTACTGTTATTGGAGGCACTCGTCCCATTCAGACCCGCTGTGCTACACTGAAGAGGAAGGGGCTGCAAACCGTGAAGATGCAAAGAGCAGAAAATGGACCAAGACGCAGGGTAGTCAGGAGAGGCCCCAGGGTCCTGAAGTGTCTGTCTCTGAGCTCCACCCCCCAGCAGGGGCCACACAAAGCAGGAAGAGGAAGGCAGCCCCACAATGAGCTTGGTAAGCAGCAAGAGTCACAAATATTTAGGGGAGGGGGGGAGAAAAGGGCCCTCAAGTCCTTGCACATACTAAAGGAAAAGCCCTGCACGCAAGCAAAGTTTTACGGCCAAAGGTTTTGTTTAAAAGGTGCTTTAAAGCTAGTTTGTTATTTCTGAAGCACGCATCTGCTCCTCAAAGTTACCCTTGAGAGATCAGTACAAAAGCAAAGCAGTTTTCAGCCTTATCTGTGATGACACAGGCCTCTGTCTCCACAGGTACTAAGATACAGGGCAAGGTCGTGCTACATAAAAAAACCCCAGCTCAAAGGCTGGCTGATGTGCGTAGGGCTTAGAGGGAGGCTGGGCCACTTCTCACTGGCTCTGCCCATTATCCTTCAAAGGCCCCAGCAGACTCTATGCCCTCCTACTCTTCCCAACAATCTTTGTGCCCACCGACGGGCCCTCCTGCCACCTTCTGGGGCAGCTGGGGCAGAGAAGGCTTGAGCTCTCTGGGGAAAGTTTCTCTCCTCTCTTCTGTGTCTGCTTTCCTCCCTGTAAGGTTCTGTAAAGAGCTGTTTTAAGGGCCTATTCTTCTGCTAACTGCTGTACCAAAGGGCCAAACACAGGAACACGTGAAGCTTCCACGGAAGTCACTAATTGTGTACAAATGCCCCCAGCTCCTACTGTTTTGGGACTAGCCCCTGGAAGGATGGAATAGGACTTGAAATGCCCTCTGCATGTTACAGGAGAGCCCTGCCCCCCCCCCTTCTTATCTCCCATTCCCTTTAAAATCAGGACGCATTAATCAAGTAAGAACCTCTGAGGAAGGAAAAAGTCCTCCCCTCCACCCTCTCATTGAGATCAGCCAGATCTTTAATGCACCAAAGGGTCTTGAGAAATCAAGTGAAAACTGCTGCAGTTATTGTTTCCCACTGACAGAGTGACACCCTGCTTGGTTTCCTGCTGATGCTGGTCATGTATTTTAAGACTTGAAAAAAGTATACTCCAAGCACAAGCTGAACAGAGATAAGGGAGGGTACAGTCAGGCCGCAATGACCAGAGGTGGCATCCAGGGAGGGGGCCGGGCTGGCTGGGCCCAGTTTGAGCCTTTCTTGCCCTTTCTACTGCTCACGGCTGGACAAAAAGAGGTGCCAGGCAGCCCAGGCTCTTCCTTCCCACGCTGCTCTACAACACTGATTTCCAGCACCGAAAGTTGCCAAAGCCAAAGCCCTGTGTGGCCTCTGTGGGAAAGGGAGCTGGGAGAAGTGGCCCATCCTGCTCCCTAGCTGCTGCAGGTTGGTGGCTTTTGACTCTGTCAGTAAAGTTCCTTCCTTTTGTGGCTTTGAGCCAACGGTCACTTCCTCATTTGAAAATACAGAAAATACTGACCACTGCCCTTCCTGGAAATTCTGGCCATATTCAAAGAATTTGAGCAAAATGGTGCTGGTGATCCTTGGAAATGCCACGGATGGCTAAAAATGACCGCCATGACACCTTGGGGGTTGGGCTGGGGAGAGGAAAAGGCTGAAAATGGACATTTCTAGAAAGTGAGCAGTAAGAACAAGCCGAGGGGCTGTTTTTCTTCCAAACTAGCCAAGCTCACTGGCTGGGGGAGGGGCGCTTCGGTGCTCAAAGCACTTTCTACCATCTGTGCTGGAAGATGCAGCAGAAGGTCTGCTGGGGAACCCACTTCAGGACAAGGAGACTCTGGCAGCTCTCCTGTTTCTAAGGTGGGAGGCAGAAGGGACCTGATGACAAGCAGAACCAGGAGGTTCTGGTACGTCTACAATAACTTTCCTCCAAGAGCTGCAAGCTTGGAAACATCACGCATGTTAAGACAGTGGACAAGAGCTGAGCTTTATTTAAATGTATATTGTAAAAAGCAGAAATGAACAAAAAACCAGGTTGTCTCAGCTTAGGAGAGGAGTGGGGCCTCTGTCTGGGGATTTTTGAAAAGCCAGAAATGAAAGATACCCAGAGAGCAACAGCCCTGCCCTGTTAACCCTGCAATCCTCTCTCTTTTTCTGCCACCTACCTTCCTGCAGCACCCTCCCTCGGGGTGCTGAACCTCGCTGTGGGTCAAGAGCAGCAATCACAAACTATCACTGGATTTTAGCTACAGCACCACTAGGACAGGGTGAACAGAAATGTGAGGACACCCCCCATTCCCCAAGCACTGGTCAGAAGGCTGCAGGGTGGGGGCAAGGGACAGGCATAGACAGACGGGATGAGGGGATGGGCAGAGCAGGCAGCCAGGCTGCTCTGCCCGCTGCCTGGGATACTTACGGTTCTACAGGCAATGGCTCCTTGGCAGCCTCCGCAAGTTCCTTCTGCAGGCGGGCCTGGCGGCGTCTAGAAAAATAGCCACAGCATTAAAAACATGCTCTTTTGTGCACTTGAGAAGAGCTCCATTCTCTGTCTGCAGGGAGCTCACTTTCTGTTAAAGCAGTTGGCAAAGTACAGCACATCAGAAAGTACTGTGCCCAGGCCAAAACACACACGTAGGCATGCCCACGCATGCCCACAAACACACGCATTCCCTTTCCCTCCTTTCTCAAACTCATCATACACCTGACTCACGCCCTTTGCTAGCAAAGGCAGAATTGGAAGTGGGACAAAAGGAACGACGGGGACATTGTGTGACTCAGCGGTACGGGAAGAGCCAGCCTTCGAACCTGGGTGTCCAGCTTCCAAGTCCTTTCTACGATATCGTACCTGTGCAAAAGGACTGAAGTGTCTCTGATGTGCCCTTGGGATTGCCCTCTGCCCAGCCGGGCTGAAGAGAAATGACAGGACTATGGGTAAAGTGGCCTGTCCTCCCCGGCGCCTCCTCTGAGGACTGCCAGCTCATCACCTCCAAGCCCTGGCTTTCTGCAGATGTGAGAGGCCCCCCACTTCTCCTGGGGTGAGACCTTCACCCCCTCCTGGACTCTGTCCCCTCTCCCTTCTCCTCCAGTCCAAACCACCCAGTCCTCTCCCTGCTCCCTTTAAAAGGTCCCTCCAGTCTTTCTCTTTAGTGCTGCTGTCCCCTGGGCTCTCAGCCTCTCCCTTCCCTCTGATGGCCAGACTCATCTTCCTGGAACCATGCTTTCAGCATGTGATGGCCTTGCTCAAACTATGAAGGGTTACTACACAAAAAATTTAACACAAAGTAAGGGGATACAGAGAATTCTGGACAGCCTCAGATTACAAAATCCAAAATGAAAAGTCAAAGCAAAACTGGTGTTATGCTAAAATTAACATCACAGGAAGAAGTCGTATAAAGCAAGCTAATTAGTATAGTAAGCAATGCTTAAGGGCACTTTTGTTGTACAAATGCTACTTTTAAAAATGGGGAAAGCAGAGTTGCCTGGGATGGTTCTTAGCTACTGTGCCAACTGCCTTCACTTGGCTTTCCACTCTCCCAGGAGCCCAGGGCGGGACACTGGGCAAGTGACTTACTCTGTCTGTCCCAGCTTCCTTATCTATAAAATCAGGACAACAATATCACATCCATGCCAGGGTCGTGAGGATAAAATGAGGCATTTGTAAAGTGCTTTCCAAACTGCAAAGTCTTCTCTAAATGCAGCCATGTAATCAAATTCTCATGTTGAAGAAATGTTCAAGGGCATGGGGGTGGAGTGGGGACTTTGCCAGCTCGGGCCTCTCTCTCAATTTACTAAGTGCCCACTACGGGCCAGGCACTATCCTAAGCAATGGGCTCGGAACAAAGCTCAATTACTGATACTGCTTCCGGCAGCCTTGTGCCTAAAACACATAGTAGGAATCTTTGTTTTTCTTTGATATTGGTCTCTCAAACAAGACTTCTGACTCTCCAAGGGCAGGGTCCCTATTTTATAACTTCTAGTTCCTACACTCAATAAAGACTTTCCCATCAGCACTGTTGCTGGTCCAGGGATAGCTGGGAGCTTGGCTGGAGTCACAAAGGAGAGGGCAGGTCCACTGGGCCTTCAGGAAGGAGCTCACAGGCCAAAAGGCCTGCAACAGTGAGGAAGTCATAGCCATGGCCGGTTTTCTCTCCCCCATGCCCATCACCCCTGGCTGGCTACAATCTGACATCTGGGTGGGCTTTATTGCAGGCCCTGGCAGGGGCCCACAGGGAGCAGCTGCTTGGGGTGCCGTCAGACCCTTTCAGCACGCCCCACTTGATGTCTCTTCTTTCCCAGTGTGACTCTGCTCTACTCACTTCCCCTCTCACAAATAGGCTCTCGTTCTCATCAGGAACACAGCAGATAGTAAAACCACAAAGGGCTCACTCTGAGGATGTGGTTAAGCAGGAGAGCTGCCGCTAAGAGCCACCTGTTTCACTCACTAAGGGAGGAAATTAAGGTGGCTTAGCTAGTGGAGCCAGGCCTTATGACTGAAATGGCCACCTCCCCTACTAAATCTTAACAAGCCTCTTTTCTTGGGGTCTACGGAGGCAGAGCCCAGGCTTCTAGACTGGTTTACAGTACAATCTGCCTCAGTAGGGCAGGAATTCATCTTGCTTACATTTGGTTGCTGTGAATTAAGAATGCTAAGTACTATTTCAGGCTGCCCCCTTTAACTGCTTTGGAGGTCCAATACAGAATTAACCCTTGGTGGGGCTGAGATTGAATCCTCCAGTGTCAGCTCTCCCTAAAATGTGGCAAAAAAAAAACCCTGTGGTGACAGGGTCACAATTCTTTGGTCTAAGCCTCTGGCACATCAATTACATTGACTCTGGTGGGTAAGAAGTGAGGTATTACTGAAAGGGCCTGATGAGGATGATGTGGGAATGAAGCTGTGATTTCACTAGGTATAAGAGGGTATCCCTACAGTCAATCACTGTGGCGCTGGCTCTCTGAGGCCTGGAGAGAGGGTAAGCAGTTTGCTCAGGTTCAGTCATATGTCACGGAGCTTGTATGTGGCAGGAGAAGGCCGAGACCAGAGGTCTTCCTGAGTCAGCTCTAGGTCCTTCTGCTCTCCTGACACAACCATGATGGAAGCCAGAGTGAGTTGGAAAGCAAGAACGAAGAGCACTGCGTGGCCCCAGAAGAATGTCAGCAGTACAAAAGGCTAAAATGACCAGAGGCCAGTCATGAACACTAAAGATAACAGACAGACAAAAAAAAGCAACATCGGGACCAAGAGGAAGATCAAAGACGACCCAGACCCAGCTGCTAGGGGTGGGTGGGATAGTGACAACAGCCACAGAAAGGAGACTTTCAGCCTCCACAATCTGACTCCTGCCATGTAACTGCATGCTCTCCCCCGCAGCCAACCTGGCCCACAAGCAGCCATTCATGCTGACCTCTCTTTCCTACAGAGCAAGCATGGAATACATCCCACGATGTCTCATTTTTGGCTGTTCTGCAGGGTCCTGCACTAAGTTTGTTGAAGTGAAGGCAAAACTACTCAACTCTCATACTTCTGTTGTTCTCTGCCAAGGAAAATGATTTTTGCATATGGAAGAAGGCAACAAAAATGGTTAGCAGAGAGCTGAAACTCAAGCTGAGTTAAGAGACTGTGACAAACCATCCATTAGAATTGAGGAATTCTAAGCTAAGCTTCTACTCTGCTCCAGGCATCACGCTAAGCTAAGCATGAGGGAGACAAAGAAGACTGAAAAAACTAGCAGATGAGACTGCTGAGCCCTGGCATGGCATCTGTGCAGAATGGGAGGTCCTGCAGGACCAGAGAAACGCAATTTGTCTCCATTTTTAGAGAAACAAAGAAATCAAGTTTGCAGTAACCTGGGCAATTTTTATTTCTGGAAAAAATCTAGGTTATATTAATAAAATGATGGTTTGAGAGCATTTAGAAAGAGGCCCAGGAAATGGCAGGTTCTGAGGTCAGCAGCCACAAGCACACTTGGCCTATGTGGATTGCAGCCAAGCACTTGACAAAGTATCTCCTGGTACCAACACAGACAAGATGGAGAGATGCTGGCTAGATGGCAACACAGGGATGTATCCTGGAACCTGAATGAATGACCGAAGCTAAAGGTTATTCATTAATGTTCTGATACAACCTTGGAGAAGGGTTTTATCCCTGACCCTGCATTGTTCAACATCTTTATCAAAGGTTTGAATGAAGGCACCCCAAGCCCATTTCTACCATCAAAAATGCAAGTGACACAAAATTCAGGAGCCTAGAACATGGGGCCAAATCCAGTGGGATGTCTCTTAGTGGGGACTTCGACATCTAAGATGGGGGAAGTGTGAGAAGCCCAGAATTCATAAGACACAGACACACTCACACACACACACACACACACACACACACACACACACACACACACACACACACACACGCTTGCCTTAGCAGAGGTAATGACAAAAAAGGAGAAGGACACTCTTGCCGTATGTGGTCGTGGTCAGGCTACACCTGCTTAACACAGCCTTACATTATTGCTATGGTTTCATTTCCATTCTAGCTTCTGTTACACTTAATGATGAACACTGAGAAACTGGTCAAAATCAAAGCATGGTGAGACAGACTGCCAAGCCCTGAGGAGATTCTGCAGGGCCTGGGCAACAAAAGGTTGGGGCAGATGCACAGACCTGATCTCAAGGATCTAGGAGTCATCACAAGGAGAGCTGATTTATGGTGGCAAGAAGGAAGAACTAGGAATATTAGATACAATTTACAGAGGGGGGATTTAGGCTCAATGTCAGGCACAACTTTCTCAGCTTTTTACTGAGAAAGCTGCCAAAGTGTCTTGGGCTTTCTGCCACTGGTGGTTCTGAGGGAGGCTGGACAACCATGTATTTGGTATCTTAGAAAGGGGATTCTCATTCAGGTGTAGGCAGGAATAGATGGCCTCTGAGGTCCTGCAGAACTTATGGTTGTAGGGGTAGAGAATAAGAGGCATAGTATTGTTAGGTATTACTAAGAATCTTCCCTATTTGTAAAATACAGAATATCTAAATGGAATCCATTAGTTTTCTCAAATGTGTGTAATAAACCTGATAACAAGCACTCTGTAGAGGGCACTAACTGGGGAGGTTCCAGAAGGCTGACTTAAAAAACAAAATCACCACATGCTTCAAAACAAGAAAATGTCAGTGGGCTTTTGAAAACCGACAGTTTCTGTTAGTGTGAAGATACAATAAGCAAGTCCAAAAAGGAAAGTGAATTTCCTGGTGCTTTCCAGATGCTATTAAGAAGGAAAGCCCCCAGCATTAAGACAGCTCACCGGGAATCCTTCTCGTTCTCTGCATTAAGCCGATTGGCCTCCTGGGCCTTCTCAGCCATCCAGCGAGTGACCAGCTCTTGGTTGTCCTCAGTGGTCTTCCTCAGTTTCTCTTCTAAGGCAGTAAAGGTGATCTGCAGGGCATCATATTCATCCTTGAGTGTCTGGTTGGCCCTCTCCAGGTCCTGCAGCTTATTTCGAAGTTCTTGGCACTCAGTTTCCAGCTCACTGATCTTCTGCAAACAGTCAGCAATTCTGGAAGCACACCAAGGCAAACACAGGGGGATAAGCTAGAGACGGGTCCCAACCACCATCTCTGGGAATAGTAAGCAGCATTTCCACTTACTTCGCTTCATTCATTTGCATCTCTCGGTCCTTCTGCTGCATCTGGTTATTCAGGTCGATCACCGACTGAGCTAACTGGGGGATAAAGACATTTATTCAGAGGCTGGGGGACAAGCCACACTTAAAAAATTATTGGGGGCCTTATGTCTCATTTCTTTGGTAATGATTTCTCCCCTCCCTTCTACCTTGAGGGAACAAATGAGCCAACAGAGAGATGTTCTCACCTCCCCACGTTTCTTATGTAATTCGGTTAATTCTTCCTGATGTTTAATCCTCAGCTGGGCCATCTCTTGTAGCTGAGCGTCATTCCACATGCCATCATGTCCAGGACTAAGATCCCGAAAATAAGCCAAGCGAAAGGAATGTGGGGAAGACAAGGAGGGAAGAATTAAATCAAGTCCCTTTGGGATCTAATTTAAATAACAGAACAGCAACATCCCGACTGTTGAAATGATCGACAACCCTTTGATCACTTTCAAATAGAATCAAATGAAGGAATCTCTGGACTGGCAGACAAAGGAATCAATTTCCCCAAGGAGAGATGGGTGCCTAATTATTATGGAATACCTGATCTCATGCCTGCTTTGCAAGTCATATTTTTCTGCTTGCAGTTTGTCAGCCAACACCGACTGAAGATCTGATTTCTCCAGCAACTTATTATCTGTCAGAACAAGAAATTCAAGCGTGAGGAGCAAACCCAAAGGCACGCGGCCAGAACTCAATGAAGTTCCATCCTCAGTAATGCCCAAATAAACTATATTTCAGGCTCTACTTTAAACTCCTCTAAAGAAAGTCTACTGCAATGTGTGGTTACATCACCTTTAATAAGGTAAAAGTGGCACTAGGGCATTCCTGATGAATGGCTTTCATTGGAAGCACAAGCTGAGAGGCTGAGGAAGGCTGTGGAAGCACAGTTCAGGACACTAAGAACTGCCGCCACCTCAGATCCTCAGCGGTCAGTGGCCCCACCCCGCTCAGGCCCAGGGAGAGTCTGAGAAGCACCCGGGGCCACACAGCTGTTGAGTAGAGCAGGTCTGCACATCGGCCCCTCTAGGCCAAGAACAGCAGTGCCTCTTAAACAGAAGACTGCTGCCTGGGCCAGTCACGCATTTTCTTTTTTCTGGTTGTCAAACAGTAACAAAGAGGCCAAAGGTCATAGAGTCATAGTTCTGGAGCTGAAAGGGCCTTAAGAGGATATCTAGCTTAACTCCCACATTTTACAGGTGAGTAAACTGAGGGCTGGGAAGGGGAGGAGAATTGCCTCAGGCCACAAGGGAAACAGAGGAAGAGGTGGGACAGACTTGGATCCTTGGACTCCAGACCCAGCACCCTCACTCTGCCAAACCTCAGGTCTTTCCAGCCCAGCACCCTGAAACAGTGCTTCTCCTCTCAGATTCTGCTGTTCTCAAGCTGGTGCCAGTTACCAGATAGGAATACAGAAAACTCACAACAAAACTGATTTTTAATTAAAAAGATAGACAAACAATCTCTCCATTAACTTCCAACTCTGACTTCATACATGGCAGTGTGTGTGCTGGGGGGACAGGCATTTATTAAGAACCTACTATGTGTCGGGTCACTGTGCCCTTCTGCAGTGAAGAAACTGACACAGATTTGTTAAGTGACTTGCCCAGGGTTACACAGCTAATAAATATCTGAGGCTGTATTTGAACTCAGGTCTTCCTGGCTGCAGGCTCAGCACTGTACCCATGGTGTCATCAGGGGACACTACATTACTGCTACAACTCTCCAGGTTAAAACCAGCCCTCCTGGAAGTGAGGACTTCTCCTCCTTGGGGCTCCTTAAACTAACGGGGTGTTTCTCCTGGAGGGTGTCCTGGCTCATGCTACGTTCCCTTCTCTCACGGACCCACAATCCCGTCCATAACGTTTCTCTGTGTGCCCTTACTCAGTCATTTGCTATCATCATCAAAGCCATGTGTCTGAACAAAGATCTCCCAAGTTCTGAAAGCAAAGATGCTCACTCTGCCCAACGCGGGTCCCGCCATGGCCCGATGACAAAGCGTGGCAGGGGCAGGGATGGCCGTTTACTCTGGTAGTACCAAACAGTAATATTTTTAACGCCAGCAGGTTAGAGGATCCTGCATCCGTGATACTATTTTAGGTCTCTCAACGGA
Source organism: Pseudochirops cupreus (assembly GCA_028627135.1). Lineage (NCBI taxonomy): Eukaryota > Metazoa > Chordata > Mammalia > Diprotodontia > Pseudocheiridae > Pseudochirops > Pseudochirops cupreus. The sequence continues at coordinate 387,901,649 of CM053584.1, read as the reverse complement.
CAAAAATTCTCAGAGCATCCAGTGAGGGCCTTTCAAATGGTGCCTTTGATGATGATGATAATGAAGAAGGCAGAGATACTGATCTGACCCAGAAAGACCACAAGGTATCAGGCAAAGCTGAGGCTTGTCCTGAGGGGAGAAACGCTTCTTCCCAAGCTTCCTACATCCAATCTTCCAGGGAAGAGAATGCCGGGAATCAGCATGGCAGCAGTGTGCCGGCCACCCTCACAGCTCGCAGTGACAAGCAATTCAGCTCTATAAAAACAGTCATCTCTTAGGGGAAGTGACTGGCCCAAGGAGGAAGAAACAGAACTCAAGCACACAATCACAGAGCTCGAAGGGGCTTTAAAGACCATGTACTCCCCGGCATCAGACGACTAAAATGAAGATCCTGGATACCCACCAGGATAGGTGGGTATACCCAACTGGATACCCCACCCAATTGGGGGCCACAGCAGAGTCAGGCCCCAAACCCAAGTCTGGGGCTGCTGGAAGGGCCCCAAGGTATCTGAAGCAAGGACCCACCAATACTGCTCATACTAACACACTGACAAGCAGACCTCTCCACCACAGCACTAGTGCAATGGGACTTGGAGGCTCCACTATTGCTTTTGGGGCTGGTAAGAGCAGCAAGGAGCCCCAGGGCCAGGAGCTTAATGAGTAATCAACCCTCTCCAGACTGAGGGGCTGCGGGCAGGGCAAGCTGCTGGGAAATGGGAAAAAGAAAGCTGAGATACAATGTAAAACTCCCTTTGCTGTCTGTCGGTAGGCTGATGCCGACCTTAAGGTGCGCAAAAGTCAGTAGTTGTCTGTTAATGCCTGAAATCGACGACATGGCAATCTTTTTTGCTTGGTCCTAGTAAGGAAAAAGTTAATTTAGAGTGGACTTTCTTGACCTTTAAATATAAAAATTAAAATTTAATCCAATATAGTTATTGATAAAAGATTTCTAAACATGATACTGAGCTGCAAAGGCAGACTACAAATATTTGAAAAGTCAGGAGTGCGGAGGCGCAGAAGATATGGAAGAGAATAAACAGAAGCTGCTATTAGGGGCCCAGGCCTAGCCCTGCAGTCACCGGGTGTGGGTTCGAGTCTTATCCCTGAGGGGCCCTGGGCCAAGTCTCTTGGGAGACCCAGGAGAAGAGCTCCCCACGCACTGGGGCTGAGGGGGGTGGGGGCTGAGGGCTGCGCCAAGCGCTGGGGGGGGGGGCTTCCCTCGGCCCCCCAAGGATCCCCGCCCCCGGGCTTGTGGGATGGGCGGGGCCCTCCTTCCAGGGCAGAGCAAGCTTCAGCGTCCTTTTAAACTCTGGGAGCCGGTATGGAGTCCGGAGCCCCACCGCCCACCGCGGGAACCTGCTGCACCGGCGCTCCCAGAAACGCGCGAGGAGGGAAGCCCCCTAGGGCGTGGCCTCGAGCCCACTCCCCTGCAGCCCACACGCTCCCCGCGCTTTCCTCGAGCCCCCCCCCCCCAGCGACCCCGTCCGGACACGTGGCCGGTAGGCCGTCTCCCCCCAGGGGGGCGGGGCGGATTTTGGCCTTCCTCGCCCCCCCCCCGCCCCCCAGGCAGGCGCTCCTGCCCCGCCGCGGGATCCCCGAGGCCCAAGCACGTGCGCCGGCTGAGGCGCGGCCGCCGGGGCTGGCTCACACTGCGCGATTATCTCCTCGAAGGCCTGCCTCTGCAGCCGATCCCGCCGCCGCAGCTCCTCCGCGATGTGGCGCTTCCAGCTCGGGAGCCCGGCGCCCCGGAGGCCCGTCGACATCGCCGCCGTCACCGGCCCGGGCCTTCGCCGCCCCCTGCCGCCTGCTTCTGGCCGACGTCCGCCGCGCCCGCCCCGGCGCCGAGCATCGGGGACGGCGCCGGCTCCGGGTCCGCGTCGGGCCGGGCCGGGCCGGACCTCGGGGCGTCTCTCTGTTCCCTCCGGCAGCCGCTCGCTAGGTGCACAACGGTGGCTTCCGGTCTGCGCCGGAAGCGAAGTGAGCGCGCTAGGAAGTCCCGCCTCCGCCGCACGACGCCGACGTGCACACGCCATGCCGCGGGGAGGGGCGACGTCTCCGGGCGCCCTTCGCCGTCGGGCGTGGGCGTGGCTGAGGGCGGACCCGGAGGCGGAGCTTCCTCTGCGGCTGCGCTGTCTTTCTCCGAGAGCGAGCTTCCCTGGACCTGCCTCCGTTCTGCCTCGTCCCAAGGCTCGCCCGGTCCTTGGCTTGGGCCCGTGCCGGACAGCTCACTATCCACCAGGCAGCCCATTCTCTTTTCGGGCATCCCTACGCGAAGTTCCCCTGACTCCGAGCCTCAGTCTACCTCCGCCCCACGTTCACCCATTGCTTCTTCCTCACTCCAGTTCCGCTCGGTTCTATCCCGCTCAGTTCCGTTCAGTTCATTAAATTCCGTGGCATCCGGTGCCACAGGCAATCAGCCGGACCCTGCGCGGGTCTGGATCGGGCGGGCAGGGCAGCGGGAATGCAAAGACGAGTGGGCCTCTGTGATGAGGTGCAGGCTCTGGGAAACCCCTTGAAATCTGGTTAAATCTTCCCTCTTGATGAGGCATTTGCAGAGGCCGTAAGCCTTTCATTGTGGCTCTGCCCAGACCTCTGTTACTAGCCTGGCCCTCCATCGTCTTTCTGCTTCCCACCCTTGAGCCTATCAAAATATCAATCCACTCTGGTATTGACCTCATTGACTCCTCCTGAAGATCCTCCCCAAACTCCTCTAGACCACCCCTAGATCCTCTGTACATAAGACCCCCATCTTCCCTCCATGTGGTGGGAGAGCTCTGTGGAATGACCTAGCACAGACTTCTTGCTCCAGCCTGCTTGCCCAATGCAGGCCTCATGGGAGCCTAGGCTCCCTAAGAGTCTACCCCACATGGGGAACTTTTAATGAACTTCCAATCAACTTTATTTTTCTTTGGCTCAGAGAAGACTTGAGTTGAATTCATTGGGCAGGACCTGGCCTGTTGGTATTTTGGGGTCTCCAGAGCAACCCGGACCCTCTTTATGGATAACCTCTTCATCTGGAGCCCAGCAGGGCGGAAGCTTCTGCTCCATGCCCAGGCGGTCATCTCCAGGTTGAGCCTGAGGGCTGACCTTGGACTGGGCGTGCCTTCCCTCCACTCTGTGTGGAGGCTGCCAGTGTTGCATCCGTGCTTTACAAGATGGGAAAGCGAGGCTCCGCAAGACCAGCTTGCCTCCAGCCACAGACTGTCAAATCCGGGGGGACTTATTTGTTTTAAAATAGATGTTTGTTAATATTGCCTTCATTTCCTGCCTTTCTCTCCTTCCTCATCCAGCTTCTTGGCTTCCTTGGAGACCCTGCAAATCCTCTCTCCGGGAGCCAGGGCTTTTCCTCTGAGGTTTCCTTCCATTTCTGCAGGACATGTCCTGTACATACGATGATTAGCTTCCTGTTTCCCCATTAGAACCTGAGCCCCCCAAACACAGGGACCCCTTCTTTGTGTTCCCAGCACGAAGCCCATTCCTGGCACAAGGTAAGGGCTTCCTGACCGACCCCGTCACTACCAGCCTGGGTGAAGGGTCCCTCAGACCTCAGACTGAGGCTTTCCCCAGTGGCTCAGCCCAGGGCAGAAGCTTTGCTTTCACCTTCCCCTTAGGCCCCCAGCTGGGAGACTGATGGGCAAAGGGAGAAAGGCTCCCTCTCCCTCCTAAGAAGCTGAAGATTCCCAAAGGTAGAGCCCATCTGATTCGGGAGAGGCCCTGGATTCCGTTCTGTTTACAGGAGTGCACGAGAGTCTTTGACCTTTAGGGGTCCCGTTAAGGCTCATGTACAGAATGTATAGAAGTCACTTCGAATGTCTGCTCGCAGTAAATTAGAAAGCTCCCTGAGGATAAGCAAGCTCTCACTGGTCTTCATTAAATAACTTTCTCTCTCAAGCAGAACTGCTCCTTTAATTAGTGGGATTCCCCTCACTAAGTGTCCTGTCTATTGGCCAAAAGAGTCAAGATAAACAGAACCTGACCTTTCGCAGAATTGGCAAAGGGAAACATGGGTCTTTGTCCTCCGTGCTATGCTAGGGATTAAATAAAAACTTAATGATTAATTTAATTTAAATTTAAAAAGACAAGACATGGACTTTGTCTTCAAGGATCTCACATAAAATTTAGCACGCAAAGGAACCATGGAGGTCATAAATTCAAGCCCCCTATTGGACAGCTCAGGCATCTGAGGCCTTCAGAGACTCACAGGGTCTGCTAGACAGAGCACTGGACTCAGAGTCAAGGGGTCTGGGTTCAAATTCTTGCTTTGTAACTTTTCTACCTGTGTGATTATGGACATTCAATCATTCTAAGAAAGGGGAATGGATCTAGTCCAGGGACGGGGAACCTTCTATGCGGCCCTGTGACTGACTCCAGATGTCATAGAACAAATCCCCTTCATAAAAAGATTTGTTCTGTAAAACTTGAACTCGGCCTAAAGGCCGCACCCAAGGACCTAGAAAGCCACATATGGCCTTGAGGCTGCAGGTTCCCTCCCTCTGATCTAGTCTCTCTGGAGATGCTACCAGAGCTAAATATGAAAGACCAAATTAATGGGACTACTCAGTTTAATAGACATTTATTTAAATTGTTGCATACAGCTATGTCAAGGCACTATTTTGGGATTGGGGGCACAAAGAATGATATAGTCTCTTGCTTTCACAGAACTTATGATCTAGTGGGTCTGTGTGACCCTGGACAAGTTACTTAACCTCTGGTTGCCTCAGTTTCCCGATATGTAAAATGAATGTGATACTAGCACCTCCCTCCCAGGGTTGTTGTGAGGATCAAATGAGAAATTTTTTGTAAAGTGCTCACTGCAAAGCCTGGCACATAGTAGGCGCTATGGAAATGTGAGCTATTATTATAAACAGCTATAGCAAGAAGGAGCGGCAGAGCTCATCTGATCTGACTTTCTCCTTTTACGAGGTGTGGCTTCGAAGGCTCAAGAGGCCTTTCCATCCCCCTCTCCCATCCCCCTTCACGTCCCCACTTCCTCATTCTTCAGGCAGATTATGGTGTGTTGTGGCTGTAATTTGTGTTGGAAGGATGTACAGAACTAAGGTTTTCATGTTTAAAATGGTGAAAAAAAATGATTGATGAGTAACTCACCCCTCTCTCTCCAGCTTCCACATATTTTCTACATCAGCAAGCGGTGCCCTTCCTATCCTTCTCCAGAAAAACGCCTGAGTCTGGACTCTTCCATGGTCCTGTCTGGCTGCAGCACCCTCCCCTTAAAGCAGTGGTTCTCAACGTTCCTCATGCCGTGACCCTTTCATACAGCACCTCATGTTGTGGTGACCCCCAATCATAAAATTATTTTTGTTGCTACTTCACAACTGTAATTTTGCTGCTGTTATGAATTGTAATGTAGATATCTGATATGCAGGATACATTGTTACAAACTGAACATAACCTACAGGTTGAGAACCTGTGCCTTAAGGGAGCGTATTACTTGGGGTGAGAAATGTCTTGTTTTTCTTTGTCAGAACTTCTGGACAGGAATTATGTCAGGAAATATTGTCGTAAGAAGGGATTCTTTCTCTCTTTTCCCTTAAACTGAAAGTGAAAGGTGCTCTACCAGAGTCCAATTCTTAAATTACTCAAGCAGTTGTTCTTTTCCAAGGGATAACGATAAAGGACATGGCTGTTTAATAGGGTTTTGGTGAAATAGATAAATGAATTTCGTATGTCATGAAGTGTACTCAGCTGGATTCTCAAATGACCATTAATGCGTTAGAAACAATCATTAAGATTGAAATGGAATTTTTTCACCTTTCTCTGAAAATGAAGAATTCTAGGCAGGCTGAGTTTCTGAGGATACTTTCTCTCCCTATCCGTCCCTTTCTTTATAGCTGCACTTCATCGCTGGTTTAGAGGGAGTTGACCTTCTGGCCTGTGGCCAAGATGAGGGCTGTCTGATTTTCTGATTTGGGGGGATCATTCTGGTGCATGAGAATAGTTGAGAAAGTTTGGACAGTGGACAGACATGGAATCCTTGTAACTGACTTGCCTGCCTAAATCCGGAGCTTTATTGAAACCATTTGCCAAAGTTGATCTCCAGCCTTACGAGAATTCATCCCTGCAGTAGGACAGATTATGCCAACGGTAATGACAAATCAGCCAGAGTGACTTTTGAGCCAGACTCTCCTACTGCCCCTGCATGAAAACTCAGTTTGAATATATTAGCATCAGAATATTTGACCTGGAAAGAAAATTAGAATTAATCTAATTCAGGGTTCTGAACCTGGGGTCCCTGGACCAATGGGGACCAATTTCAGGGGGACCATGAGCTTGGATGGGAAAAAATGACATCTTTGTTTTTACAGCCTTTAACTGAAATTTAGCATTTACTTCAACTTATTTTATTCAAATAAAACCATTATGTTAAGAAGGGGTCTGAAGGCTTTGTGGGACTGCCAAAGGGGTCTGAGACACAAAAGAAGGTGAAGGACATACTCTATCTAAAGCAATCACAGATAAGAGAGAAGGCCTCAGGTGACTTGCCCAAGGTCACACAACTCATACTTGTTGGAGCTGGGACTCTATTACTTCTGAACTTCTTTGGTTACCCCCTTAATGTTCTGTGTTTCTATTGATCTAAACCTTTCCCTTGATAAGCCCACACAAAGATGACGGATTCTAGGGAGTCCAAGTCTCTTTTCCATTTATCTGCTCAGCCCCACTTCTTTGTTCATCTCTGCTCCCCCCTCCATTTAAAATCTGAAATTCTTATCCACTATCTTTTATCTCCCCCCACCTTGGGTCAGCCCATGAGGCACCATGATGGGATTCCTTCCTGGCTCCTGGGGTTAAACGCTCCTGTTTGCTCCCCTCACTGGCCATGTCCTGGCCTTGTTCTCAGCTTGGATTGCTGTTGATCCTGATGCAGCAGGAAAGCAGAGTCTCAGGCCCTGCTCTCTTCTACCTGTTGTGTTCATCACGTCTTGTTTTGAGACAAAAATACCACAGTAATAAAGTTGAAAAAAAGAAAGCCTACGAAATTATAAAGGTGACATCCTCAGCTTTAGATCCTTGGATGAAAGTTGTTGATACTAAAAGGAGTGTGAGTTTTTGCCGTAATATTTTTTTAAAAAGAGCAAAACAATTTTTTTCTGATTTCTTTTGGGAATGTGTTGCTATCAGCCAGCATTTATTAAGCACCTGTGAGCCAGGCACTGGGCATGTGAAGGGAGACAAAAGCCAGGTCTCACTCTCCAGGAGCTTTTGCTCTAATAGGAAAGACAGGATGAAAATAGCTCTGTCCAGACAAGATCTAGGTATATGGGATAAATTGGGGGCTCATCTCAGAGGGAAGGCATGAGATTCCTGTAAAAGGTGGGATTTTTAGGTGAGACTTGAGGAAGCCAGGGAAACGGGGAAGAGAAGTGAGGAGGAGACCGTTCCAGACATGGGGGACAACCAGAGAAGACACGGAGTCGCCAGGTGGGGTGTCATGAGAAGAAGCGGACCATATGGTGTTGTGAAGGCTGACCTGTGCCACTTGGACCAAGAACAGAAGATGGCAGAACCCCAGAACAGCCAGATCTAAACCAAGAGGAAGATCCATCTTTACAACCCAAGCAGGCTCAGCACATTCTATGATAACTCCCTCTTCTGCCTTCCTGTTTCACCATAAGATGGAACCATTGTAAAAGCTCTGAAATGCCAATAGAGAAGTGAGACTTGGAGCCTGAAGTGTTTCTCCATAACCACAGCACAGTGAGTAACAAGGCGGCCCTTTTTTGGCAAAGAAAATGAAAGCCTCAAACTCGGGGCTTTGTTCCCTTTTGCTGGGGCCTGCTTTTCTGTCTCTTGTCCCCAGGCGTGACCTTGAGATCCATGGCATCAGCCTCCCTCCCAACTTCAATGTACAGCCATTTGGCTATAATGGGGGTGCATGGGGAAGGGCCTTGGTCAACTTGATGAGCCCATAGGCCAAAGAACCTCTGCCTAGGCCTTTGCATCTTCCTAAGGATGAGGTGGGCACGGAGTGCTTGAGTTTCATCCTTGGGAATGAATCGGGCAGACATTTGTGGGCATTAAAAAGGGGACCAGTTTATAGATTTAGATGTTCTTGTTCTTCTTTCTTTTCAGAAAGATCCAGAAAGAGCTGAGTACTGTCCACAGAACAGAGACCTAGGAGTGGGACTGACCTTTGCTTTTATAGGTCAAGTACAATCATCCTCACTGAGATATGAATGGCTCTACAAATGCTATTGGAGGATACGTCCATTGGGAGGTATAATTGAAGTCTCAAGTCAGAGTCAAGTCAAGAAATTTTTCTTAAGTACTTACTATGTGCTGAAATGTTGGGGACTCAAAGAAAGGCAAAAACCAATCCCTGCTGCCAAGGAGTTCTCAGTCTAAAGCTAACAAAGGTTCTCCCTCCCTGCTCAGCCCCCTAAGGAGCTCATGTCATCGAACATGATGCAGAAGGCATCTGGCTTGGGTTCTCCTTCATGGACCACTGCTGGCCTGTATTCTACTTGAGAGCCTGATGTGTCGTCACGCCCAGAAGCATTTGGGAACCAGAAGGGCCTCCTTGAATTCCTGTGCCCTGGCTGCTAGGTGGGTTATGGCTCTTGCCTTGATGTTGTTGAGGACCTTCTCTTGGGTTAGACAATAGCCAAGTACTCCACTTCCCTTGCAAAGCAATGAAGGAACACTTCCGCTCTAGCTTTAGAGCCTGGCAAATTAGTGGGGAAACTGATGCCTGGAATCTCTTGTCTGGACATCCTATTGTTCTGGTCATTGGGCAGGACCTTGAGTCACTGATGGATGGCCATTTGTCAGACTGGTGTAGAGGAGCCTATGGAATGGATGAGGTGGCCTTGGGGGTCTGCTTTTCAACCTTATCATTCCATGGAAACTGCTCTTTCCAAAGTGACCCATGACCTCTTCGTGGCCAAATCCAATGGTCTTTTCTTAATCCTCATTCTCCTTGACTTTTCTGCAGGCTCTGACTGTTGGTCTCTCTTCCTTGGGATTCCTCTCTCTAGGTTTTCAGGACACGTCTGTCTGCTGGTTCTCCTCCCACCTCTCTGACCGCTCCTTTTCTGTTTCCTTTGCTGGGTCTTCCTTCACATCATGTCTTCTAACCACAAGTGTCTCTCAGGTCTCAGTCCTGGGCCCTTTTCTCTTCTCGTCAGCTCCCCTGCATTTAACTATCGAATCTATGGCGGTGATTCTCAAATCTGCCTTTCCTTCCCTAATGTCGCTACTGACCTCTGACCTCACATTTCCAACTGCCTTTCAGACCTCTCCAACTGGATGTTCAGTGTACGTTTTAAACTCAATATAACCAAAACAGAACTCATTATCTTTCCCCCTAAACCAGGGGTGGGGAATCTGCAGCCTCAAGGTCACATGTGGCCCTCTAGGTCCTCAAGTGCAGCCCTATGATGGAATCCAAACCTCACAGAACAAATCCCCTTAATAAAAGGATGTTACGGCCTAAACTGTTCTTCCTCCTACCTTCTGTATTATGTAAAGGGCACCACCATCCTCCCAGTCGCCCAGACTCCCAACCTAGGCATCGTCTTGGATGGCTCACTTCTCTCTCCCCTGCCCCCCATATCCAAGCTACCCATTCTACCTTTGCACCATCTCTCCAATATGCCCCCATTCTCTCCTCTGCCCCTGCCCCCACCCTGGTACTGGGGGCTCTGCCTGCCCCCAGACTTTCCCTGCTTCAGTCCTTCTTCCATTCAGCTATTAAAGTGATTTTCCCCAAAGCAAGGTCTGATCATGTCACTTCCCCTACTCAAGAAACTCTAGTGGCTCCCTATTGCCTCCAGGATCCAATACAGATGCTTTGTTTGGCGTGTGAAGCCCTCTACAGCCCAGCTGCCTCCTGCCTTTGCAGTCTTCCAGACCCCTCACTTCCTTCTGTTTACTCTCTGATCCAGTGGTGTCCTGGCTGTTCATTAACAAGATGCCCCGTCTCTCTGGCCTCATCCCCCGTGCCTGGAATGCTCTCCCTCCTTGGCTCGGACCTTCTTGGCTTCCTTTTACCTCCCAACTAAAACCCCACCTCCTAGGGGAACCCCCCCCCCAATTCCAGCGTTTCTCCCTCTGTTAATTACTTGCTGTTTATCTGGCCTGTCGCTGGCTTTGTATGGGCTTGTTGGCATGTTGGCTCCCTCATTAGACTGTAAGCTTCTTGAGGGCAGGGACCCATTTGTGCTTTTTTTTTTTCAATCTCTAGCACCTTAGCACAGTGCCTGGATATAGTAGGCACTTCAGTGTTTATTGGCTGATTGAATGATTATGCTAGGCATTTAATAGTTTATATAACATATAATAATTTGTATAATACAATCAGCTAGGTGGCATGGGGGATTGAGCCTTGAATGTGAAGTCAGGAAGACCCTAGTTCAAATCTTTCCTCAGACCCCGACTAGCCGTGTGACCCTGGGCAAGTCACTACCTCTCTGTGCCTCAGAGTTGACATTTGTACAATGGGGGTGGGGCAATAGTAGCCCCCACCCCTAAGGGTCATCATGAGGACCAGATAGTAAAGTACTTTGCCATTCTGAAAGCACTCTAGACATGGGAGATATTATTAGTTAACATTTATCCCCTCTAACTACCAAGAATATTTCTTCCTGAGCTTTCTTGGAACCTCTTGGTATTTCATTAAACAAGACCAATTATATTTTATAAGAATGTTTCAGATGCAGCTAGTGCACCTAATAAATTGAGAAGAAAAAGTTTAAAAAAGCCTTTTGCCATATTTATTAACTTAAATCGTAGAGAGGGTCAAGTGGAGAACCTAATGAATTGGGAAACAGTTGTGGTCATGATTAAGAACCCATTCAGGAGCAAACCAGGTAATTTGTGCACTGGGAAATGAAGCTCTCCCGCCTCTGACTTCTGCTGCCCTTGGGGTCTGACGCACAATAAAATAAATGATGAGAAAATAGCCACAGCTTCCAAGCATTTCTTCCAGCATTCTGAACCCAGAGTCTTTTATTCCAGCCCATAAAATAGGCTGAAAAACACAAGTCCTCGAATGATGAAGATGGCATTTGGCCATCTATATTTAGAACTGTTCCAAAGGGTTTTTTTTCCCTTCTGTGACGATGAACAAGATTTTCCTCTGCGTTATACAACGTGACGAGCAGGTCCCAAAGAGTCACAGTCAGTTTGGATTTTTTCCTGCCGACACCATGGTTTCATGAGACCCTGCCTAGCAGCAGAGACGACAGGATGGAAGGCTTCTGTTCACAGGCTGTGGAATGAATGATGGCAGGTGGAAGCAGGGAAAGACATCCCTTTTAAGGTGGAAACAGGAAAGATGTTCCTTCTATTGTGAGCTCTGCTCAAAGTGAGTACAGAGGGGTCCTAACAATGCTTTAAGGCTCTCAGATCACTTTCCTTACAACAGCCCAGGAATGCAGACAGGGTATTAGTAGTCAGTCCCCTTTTACAAAGGAGGAAACAGGTTCAGGGGGGCTGAGTGCCTGTCACAGAGCAAGAGTGAGAGATGGAATTCAAACCCAGGGCTCCTGATCTGAAGTCCAGTGCTCTTGATTCCAATGCATCAACATCAGGGCTTCTTCATTTTGTCTGGGCTATGACCCCTCATACAGCAGTCTAGTGACAGCTCTTCTCCAATAATGTTTTTCAGAATTACAATAAAATGCCTGAGGTTACAAAGGAAACCAATTCAACCCAAAGACAGTCCTCAAAATATGAAGACAACAAGTTAATGGATCCCAGGTTAAGAAACCCTGACTCCGTTCTGGACTGCTCCATTCTAGCTTCACAAAGAACCATTTCAGGGGGACTTGAAAGGGTAGATTCTGAATCACCTGTTGATGCTTCTCAGAAACTCCTAAGTTACTTGTCCAAATATTTATACACACTCAGTCTAGACAAACGTGTAAGCAAATCAATGAATTAGTCTCATGAACTAGAAGGCAATCCCTTGGATTACCTGCGAATGGTATGGGCAGTCAGTGGAATTCTCAAACACAGTTGATTTTGGAGAGTGAGAAGCTTGGGTGGCTTTGTGACCCAGCAGGGACCATCATAGCAGCCTCAGTTTCTTCATCCACAAAGTGGGGATAATTCTACTTCCACGACCCACCTCACAGGTTTTCTGCAAAGAAAATATTTGTTAACCGATAAAGTGCTCTATAAATTCAGGATGTTGTCATCGCTGTATGAATTGTTTACATATTCACTGAACAATTTTCAGTTTCTGGCTGTCTTTCTCCCTGTGCCCCTTGGCCTGGCCAGTCCTCTTGGTGCCCACTGACATTTCCTTGTGGAGAACAATTTAGTATTAGCCAGAGCACGACATAAGTAGGAAGAAAAGTCCGTAGACTGCAGACTGAGGCCAAACACACATTGCTGTTGGGCGAGTCTTCTTCATTAGCATTCATAATTGAGAATTAATGATGATGAGATGGTGAGAATGATACTGGTCTTCAGCTGATGGAATGTTCATGGCTCAGCCTCCCACCTCCTACTCCTTCCAGGCCCAGACTACGTGGCAGTGGCCTGGCTGAGTCACGTCTAGGTGACAGACTGATCTGGTTTGGTAGGAAGGAAGGGAGGAAAGAAGCCTTTATTGAGTGCCATTATAATAGGGGCTGGGCCCTGGACAATCTCGTTTGATCCACATAAAACTCTACGAGGCAGGTGCTGTTATTGTCCCTGTTTATAGTTGAAGAAACTGAGGGAGACAGGGATTAAATGACTTGCCCAGGGTCACACTGCTAGGAAGTGTCCAAGGCAGGATTTGAACTCAGGTCTTTCTGTTTCTGGGCCCAGTGCTCTACCCGCTGTGCAGCCTGGCACATTGAATTGGACATCGTAAACTTAACACATCCAAAACTGAACTTAAATCCTTCCCTCCAAATCCTCTGCTCTCCCAAACCTTCCAAGTACTGTGGAGGGCACCCCATGCTCCCCAGCACCCCATCTTTCAGCTAGTTGCCATCCTCATCCCACACATTGGCTCTGAAGTCCTGTCTGTCTGCCTTTTCACTCTCTCTCATGTGCTCCTGCTTCTCTCCTCCCACACTGCTCCCCACCCTAGTGCAGACCCTCATCACTGACGCTTGCCAGTGGGTTTCCCTACCTGGGGTGGGTCCCCACTCCAGCTCCTCCTTCACTCAGCTGCCACAGGGATCTCACTGAGGTGCAGGTCTGACCACATCTCTCTGCTCTTCAGATACCAGTGGCCCTTCTCACTTTCAGGGTCACCTCTAAGACTCTCTGCTTGGCTGTCAGAGCCCTTCCCTGCCTGGACCCTTGCTCCCTTTCCAGTCTTCTCCTGCCTCTCCCTATTCCTTGACTCAGTGACACCTCCCTCCTTACGCTCCACCTCTCAGCTCTGGGCCTCTTCACTGGTGTCTCTGTCTCCCAGCTTTTCCCCGTTCTTTCATGCTCAGCTGGTGTCCCCACTGCTGCCAGAAGCGTTTCCTAGGCCTCCAGACCTCTGTGCCTTCTCTCGGAGATTGCCGTTCACTCGCCCTGTTTCTGCCTGGCATGTACACAGTTAATTGCACGCTGTTTCCCCTTTAGACTGGGAGCTGCCTGAGGGCAGGGACTGTTTCCTGCCTTTCTTTGTATCCTCACAATGCCTACCACATAGTAGGCATTTAATACACACTCGTTGACTTGTCTAGAAGAGAACTAGTGGCGAAAGCCTGGGAGACCAAGACAAGAGTGCTCTGGAGGGGCTCATATTCCATCAGGGGAGACACCGTGTACACATATGGGAATGGGCAAAATATAATCCAGATGAAAGGCCGTTGGCTGGGAGGCAAATCTTGGAAGGCTTCCTAGAGGAGGTGGCATTTGAGCTGAGCTTTGAAGGGAGCCTCAGAATCAGATTGGAGGAGGGAGTGCATTCCAGGCACTTTGGGTAGTCAGTGCAACACTGTGGAATGTTGTCTGTGAAGAAGAGCAGGAGGGTCAGAGTGGCTGTGCCACAGATTAAGTGAAGGGTGGTGACATAAATACACTGTCCTGTAAAGGTGGTGCCAGGTTGTGAAGGGTTTTATAGGCCTGTAATGCCATGCACCAGCAGATTCCCAAAGGAATGCTACTGTGAACAGCTTTTAGAGTTCAGATTACAAAATAGAGTGAACACTCTGTTTATTCCATTACAAATCAAGACAAACATTCAAAACATTATAATATTCACAACAT
>CM053584.1:387869247-387886983 GCA_028627135.1 Pseudochirops cupreus | reverse complement strand
TCAGCCAATCCCCTTCTTCCACATCAACAGGGGAGTTCATGCCTTCTCAACAATGGGACAGGGTTTGCCCCTTCTACACTTAGCACTTAGTACTAAGTGCTAAGTATCCTGCTAAACAGATTACTATTACAAGGCCAAACAAAGAAGGTGGTACTTATCTAGAGGTAATAGGAAGCCCCTGGCGGGCACTTCAGGGACATGACTTTGGCTTTTATGGGGAGGGTGTATAGGAAGGGTGCACTGCTCAAGGCAGAGAAACCAAATAGATTACTGTGGTTATCAGGGTGAGAGGTGACAGAGGCCTGAACTAAGGGGTCTGTATGTGGGGGGAGAGAAGAGATAATCTGGAGGTCAGTCCTCAAGAATTGCCATTGGCTGGAGATTGGGGAAGTGAGACACTTACGTGGGTAGCCTGGGGGGCTGAGAGTCTGGTGATGCCCTCAGCCAAGATGGGGAATTTCAGAAGAGGGCGGGATTGGGGGCAAAAGATAATTAGCTCAGCCTCCAGAGAGGCAGGGAGGCCACCCTTTTCTAAATATCCCTTATAATAGGATGGGATCCAGACTAGAACACATCACCTGAGATGTGGTCTGACCAGAGCAGAGGACAGAGGTGTTATGACCTTCCTTAACACACAGTAGGCATTTAATAAATACTTGTTGACTTGACTTGTCTAGAAGAAGGAAACTACTATGGTGAAAGCACTGGAGAGCAAGACAAAAATGAAGTACTTTTTGTCATTCCCCTCTTAAAGCAACTCAAGATCATGTGAACATTCTTGGTCTCCATAGCAGACCATTGATTCACGTTCAACCTGTCACATGTTGAATTCCCAAGATTTCTTTTTCATCTGAACTTTTTTTTTTTGCTGCTGTTGTACTTTGTGAAGTTGATTTTTTGGGCCTAAATGAATGACTTTACATATCTCTCTATTCAATTTCCAGCTGATTGTTCCAGATGTTCTATCTGATCTTTTCCCATGTAGGATTCACAGGCACATATCCTCTGGGCCTAGAAAGAGTCCAAGAGTGTATCCACACATGTAAAGTGATTTTTGAAAAATGAGTGTCATTACCGATGACCAAAGAAAATACTCCAATTAAAATGGAAAGGGGTTATGGGATTTGACTTGCTAGGCTTGCTAGGCACCAAAAGGCAGAACTAGAGGATTGAAGTCACATTTTGTTTCAATGTCTCAAAGTAGAAAGGATTACCTTAGGAGATAGTAGAAGCCTCAGTTTCCTCATCTGCAAAATAAGCTAGAGAAGAAAATGGTAGCCATCCAGTGTCTTTGCCAAGAAAACCCCAAATGGGGTCATGAAGAGTCAGACATGACTGAAAGGACTGAACAACAAAGACATACATACATGCATCTACACTCTGCCCGTGTAGGCATACATATGTGTATAGGAGGGCTCATATGTATACACACACACACACACACACACACACACACACATACACACACACACCCACACACACCCTTATATATTGCCCCTTTCTTTATCTAGGAAAAGAGAGAAATCCTGTGAAATCCTCTTCAACCTAAATCTTATTAGTCTGCTTTACCTCGTACATTTTTAGGGTCTTAAGTGGTTTTTAAAATTGTCACTGTTGTGGTTGGATGAAATGTTTTATTAGGTCCTTAAAAGAGGTACTTCATCCAAGCAACCTTTAATTAAATCAAGGGATGCATTTGCAATGCCAGGATGAATGTCTGTTTCAAGATTTTGCTGGCTTCCCCAAACCTCCAGCTTTGGAGAACCCATTAAACGTGGAGGTGGGGCATCCCTCAGGTAAAGCTGGGCTCATTTAATGACTCCATTACCACCTCTTTGCCCAGTACTCCAAGAGCTATAGTTTTAGTCCCAGTTTCTTTCCAGTTTCACTTCACTTACTGCTTATTGGATATCTTGAATGGACTCTTCTCTAGGCATCTCAAGTGCATCATGTCCAGAAGAGGATTCCTTATCTTTCTTCCCAAACCTGCCCTCTGCTGAACCTGCCCGTCATGGCACTCTCAGCCACCAATGCCCACAACCCTGGTATCCACCGTGACTCCCTACTCTTACTCAACCTACCTATCCAATCAGTTGCCAAGTCTCGTGGTTCCCCACTGTGTCTTTGTATCTCCAGACCCTCATTCAGGTCCTCATCACCTCTTGCCTGTACTTCTGCTATAGGTACTGTTCTCCCTACCTTAAACCTCTTCCCACTCCAGTGGAGCTTCATACAGCCACCAAAATGATTTTCCTAAAGCACTGATCTGGCCCTGTCATTCCCCTGCTCAATAGACTTTGGTAGCTCCCAATAACCCCTAGCATCAAGTAACTCTCCCATGTTTGGCATTTAAAGATCTTTACAACATGGCGCCTTCTCACGGTTCAGTCTTCTTACACGTGACTTCCCTCTGTGTACCCTGTGATCAAGTAATACTGACCATTTTGCTGTTCCTCTTATATGACGCTCCATCTCCTGCCACTGTACCTTTCTCCTGGCTGTCCTTCATGCCTTCCTCATATCTGTCTCTTGGAACTCCTAGCTTCCTAGGAGCTTCCTAGCTCAGGCACTGTCTTTCATGTTTACATGAAGCACTTCTTGATTCCCACCCCCTCTCAGATGTTAATGCCTTCCTTCCCCAAACTACCATTTCATAGCTGGATGTGCTTATATACTTATATACACATACATACACATACACACATATGAATAAATAGATGTGTATATATAGTATCACACACATATATTTAGAGAGAGAGAATGGTATGTATATATGTGTGTGTGTGTGTGTGTGTGTGTGTGTGTGTGTGTGTGTGTGTGTGTAGTATGGCACATGAATAGATAGATAACAGACAGACAGACAGATAGATAGATAGATAGAAAGTATGGCATTAGATTTCAAGGTAGGGACAATTGCCTTGAAGGCAGCGACAATTTCTCTTTTGTCTTTGTATCTCCAGACCTTAGCAACCTTGCCTAAGCATAGTAATAAATACCTTGTTGATTGATAGCAGGCATTTGCCTTAGTGTTGGACCATTTATCTCCTCTAATATCTGACCTTCTTTCACTTTATTCTGAGAACAAGCTTCTGTTCTCTGATCTTTGTTGTGAATCTCTACGGACTCCCTGCTTTATTCAATTCAAGAAGTATTTATTAAGTACCTTTGGTCTGTTAGGTACAAGGCTAGGCACTGGGTAATCATACAAAGACAATTTTTTTAAAAGTCCCTCGTTTCATCTTATGCAGCTCTTTTCGTATTTTCTTGTACGTGTTACAATTTTTAATTTTATGTCTCCATGAAATTCCATGGCACATGCATATCTCACATTTTATCCAACCATTCTCATGCATAGAGAAATTGTTTCCAAATTGTTGTTATTACAGAGTAGCTATGAATATCTTGTACATGTTTTGTATTTTTTCCTTTTTATGAAGCTTTTAAAATGATGTTTTTAGAATGAAGTCATAGAAATAGAATCATTATTAGATTAATTTAGTTAAATTAATTAAAAGGTTAAGAGGCATGGCTGGATCTGTAGCTCTTACCTTCAGAATGTTTTACACGTAATTTTGTACTCTTAGCCAGGGTTGCCCTTGGGTATCTTGTTCCTCAGCATGGCTATAAGGTCACTTATTATATTATAATAATGTTATTATGTAATATAATTATATTATAATTCACTGATTGAGCTCTTTTGGTAACTGTTTCGTATCAGATGAACTTTTTGGAAAAATTATGGCAATCAGAATCATGGGATCATATATTTAAAATGAAAAAGGATATTATAGGTCATTTAGTATAAGCACATCATTTTATAGATAGAGAATATGAATTAGCCAGATTGCCACAGGTATCAAGTGGCAGAGGCAAGATTTGAAACCACATCTTATAATTCCAAATCCAGTACACTTTCCGCTGCAGCATCAGCATCTTAACCTTTATCTATTTCCCATTTTATTCAATCAACAGCTTGTTCAAAAAGGTTGGGTTGGAGTTGTAATTGTTCACATATTTGTTTATCATATTTCTCTTTTCTTCTAATTTGATATTTATTTTAAATTTTCCTCTAACTACTTAATGAGCTCATTGCACAGAGATCTGACTCTGCTATAGGTAATCACTTATTTACGGTCTCCTAAGACAAAACCATTTAGGTTTTTTTTGGTACTTTTTTTGGTAGTAGGCACTTTTAAGGACTATGAAGTTTCGACTATGGAGCATAGAAACTTCTGGTGAGGAGCCTCTGTGAACTTAGCTAGGCTGTTCTTCAGACAGCAGACATGCTCTGGCACTGGGCTGATACCAAAGTCTTTTCCAGTTTTGAAGAGCTGTTCAGGGCTTAAGTGCTTCATGGATAAATCTTTGAGAACTCAGGGTGCCCTCCACTAGAGAATAATGAAGCCTTCTGGGAGTGGTTAAAGGCTACGTGTGGAAGAACTGATGGTTAACTTCTAATTAGGGTGATTCTCTACCTATTCCCTTCCCCCAAGCTTTTTGGCAAGATTGACAAATGTAAGAAAGAAAAGTCTTTTCTTTCTTCCTTCCTTCCTTCCTTTCTTTCTTTTCTCTCTTTCTTTCTTCTCTCTCTCTCTCTCTTCCTTCCTTCCTTCCTTCCTTCCTTGTTCTATGCTTACTCTTAGTTAAGTTCTGACTATACAAAAGATATACATATTTTTTTTTTACTATAAAGAATGTGGTAAAAATCCAAGGACATTTCCCCCCCAACTAATAGTACTTGATTAGAAGTGTGAAGTTTTGATCAGCAGAAGAGATGAAAGTAGTTTAAAGAGAGTTGTGGTAAATACAATGTCTAGAATTTGCTCCAGTGGAACCAGGAAGGCTCTCCATTCAGCTGCCATTCTCATGACACATTTCAGTGATGAATCAAAAGGTCTGTCCCTCCTTTCAGTGTGTTTGGTTACTGTGGTAAGAAAATAGACTAATCAGTTTTAGATGGTGGCTGGAAGCACTTGATACATATTGATTAAGATGGAATCTGTGGTTCCCAATGCACCAGAGGTTTTCCAAACTACTTGTTCTCTTACTCTCTAAGCCACACTTTTTTTTTTTTTTTTGGTATCAAGGACTCCTTTGGCAATGTGGTCACATCCATGCACCCTTTCTCAGAATAATGGATTTAAATACACAAAATAAAATAGTGAGGACTAAAAAAGAAATCAATTACATTGAAATACAGTTACCTAAATATTTTTTTGAGAAAACAAGCTCACAGATCCCTGGTTAAGACTCTTGCTGTAAATATATAATAGAATCTGCCTGGGACTCTTGTTTTTGTTTCTTTTTTGAGGGCAATTGGGATTAAGTGACTTGCCCAAGGTCACAGGGCTAGTTTTTGTGGTAAGTGTCTGAGGTCAAATTTGAACTCAGGTCCTCTTGACTCCAGAACCGGTGCTCTATTCACTGCACCACCTAGCCACCCCAGGCTGGGACTCTTTACTTCCATCTAGTGATTATGGAAATTGGCTTTATTCAATCTTAGAAACAGCATTCAGCTTTTCTTCAAAATTGGTCACTGCTTTCCTGCAGAAGGCTTATCACCTTCCACACTAGTGACCCTGCTTAGAAATGCTCTTTGAACTCAAAGCTATGAAGTTATCAGATCAGTACTGTTCAGTAGCCACAATTTGACCAAACCACAAATAAGAGCCATGATGGAAATTTGCTTCTGAAACAACGCCACGAATTTTCCTTGAGCAGGGGAAGTGGGCAGCAGCCAAGTCTCAGGGAAGGCATTTTTGGCTTTCTCATTCACTCTCTTTTCCTCCTAGTTGCAATTTCTCTTTTAGAACAGGGATTGCCATTCTGCTACAAGGGAAGACAACATCCTGCTCCTCAAGAAGAGAAGACAAATGCGGGATTGATGCTGATGTTCTCTGGCTCAGCTTTAGAGATGCTGGTTGAGATTTTCTGAGATATAATTCAAGAAAAAAATTGTAAGTTTGATGTATATTAACCTTTGTTTTTACATCATAGGAATTTTTAGGTTTGTACTGTCTTCCCTACGCTCTACCCCCTCTAACCCATATACCCTAACCTGGAATTGAACTCTTTCTTGTAACAAAGAAAAACAAATACACAACAACCACAAGAACAGAGCTCAGATATGACTGTGAATGTAACATTTGGCCCCTGTAGCCCCTGACTTCTTTACAGACATAGGGATGGTTCATTATCTCTGGGACCAAGATCGTTGATGACTAGAGTTTGACTTTCTTTTAGTGTTCTTCATTTATATTATTATAACCATTGAGTACATTATTATTCTGGTTCTGCTCACTCCATGTGGCATCGATTAATAGAAATCTTCCTCTGTTTCTTTGAATTCCTCTTACTTGTTGTTTCTTACAATACAATAACACTCCATTATATTCATACACTAGTTTAACTGAACTATTGCCCTATTGATGGGTACCATTTTTAATTACCACAGCAAAACAAAAAAGTTTTTTGATGAATATTTTGATATATATTGAACCTTTTCCTCTGTCTTTGACCTACTTGGGGTGTACACCCAGTAGTGGAATCACTGAGTTAAAAGGTAGAAAACATTTAATCACTTTTCCCTTTGCATAATTCCATGTTGTTTCCCGGAATGGTTGGATTGATTCATGGCTTCACCAATAATGTAGTCTGTTGGTCTCCTCATAGTTCCTCTAATATTTTCTACTTTCATCTTTTGGCATCCTTGACAGTTTTCTTGGTGGTGAGGTGAAACCTCAGAATTGTTTCAATTTTCATTTCTCTTTTTATTAACACTTAGAACATAATTACTAGTCTATAATTTTAACTGATTTCCTTCTTTAATCTGCTATCCTCATTAAATATATATCTATAGCTATATTACATATTACTATTAAAAGCTTAAAACTTCACTAAGATTTATGGAACATTCTACTTATATACATACAGGTATATACATACAAACACATATATATGTAGGAAACCATTGCAGTTTCATCTTGGCTAGAATACAGCATAAAAGTCAGTGTCAAAGTTGTCTAAGACAATGGACTTTGATTCAGCACCAGACTCAGGGAATCCAAAGAATAGGCTTAATCTTAGCGTGGGCACTCTGTCAGTTTCCTTTGGTTGGAGAGGTGATAGACCATGTGACTAAAGAACTGTTTGCTCTTATCATGGAGAGGTTTTCTAGTCACTGCACCTTAGTAGACAAACAAAAGCCAAATGAACTGCTTATGTGAGTTGCTAAATTGAATTGTTACTGGCAGCTACCTTACTAAGGCAGCTAGGTGGCAGAATGGATAGAGTGTTGCACCTGTAGGCAGGAAGACTCATCTTCCTGAGTTCAAATCCAGCCTCAGACACTTACTAGTTTTGTGATCCTGGGTAAGTCACTTAATCCTGTTGGTCTCAGTTTCCTCATCTGTAAAATGAGCTGGAGAATGAAATGGCAAACCACTGTAATATCTTTGTCAAGAAAATGCCAAATGGGGTCACAAAGAGTTGGACACAACTGAACAGCAAAAATGACAGCAACATTTGATTTAGGGTCAGAAATTCCCAGTACTGCCCATGGAGCTCTTTGTGGGAATCCAGGGCTCCCAAATCCATTCCGGAGGTCATTGTCTAAGAGTCACACATGAGTTGTGTGTAGAGGCTGGGTTTTGAAGCCCACTTTACTTCCAAGAGTGTCTCCGGATTGCCATGGAAATAAATCAGAGAAAGAAAAAATTATTCTCTCCCAACTC
Organism: Pseudochirops cupreus; assembly: GCA_028627135.1. Taxonomy (NCBI): domain Eukaryota; kingdom Metazoa; phylum Chordata; class Mammalia; order Diprotodontia; family Pseudocheiridae; genus Pseudochirops; species Pseudochirops cupreus. Next base: position 387,879,250 of record CM053584.1, on the reverse strand, counting down.
CAAACCTTTTCTTTTGCTATTTCCTGTGATGGAAATGTACTTCTTGACACCCTTGACCATTTTTACCTTTGGAAAGCTTATTCATCTCTTCCAGGTCAATTCAAGAGAAATTTCCCCCATGAAATTTTCCTAACAACTCTATCTGGAAATTCAGCACCAATCTCTTACAGTCCTGTATGTAGCATTTAGCTGGTATCACTCCAGTGAAGCTGCCTTGTAGTGGGGCTATTTCCTTCACACACTGTACCTTTCCGCCATGTCAGACTACTTGATGTTCCTTGAACTTAACATTCCATGTCTCACTCCTGTGCCTTTGTATGCTGTCCACTCATGCGTAGAATGCCCACCTTCCTTATCTCTGTCCTTCATTCTCCTTGGCTGAAAGTGTTCTTTCCTTCCTCAGGTGGAGCCCTTTATCTATCTCTCCTTTCCTCCTTCATTCTCTAGTTTGCATTATTATTATGAGTGGTAAGTACTGTGTTTGTGATTTCATCTGTGTGAGATAGAGCTGTCAGACTCAAGGAGGGAGTGCAGCTAACCAGATTAAAATGTAATTGGGAAATGTTGAACAAAATAAGCAACAATCCAATGCAATACAGAAAATGGGAATCTGTGGTTTCTTAAGTCTGTATATGGCCCCAGGGATTGGTTTCTATCTGTGTTTTATGCAAACTCCTTCTACCAATACACGTTTGCACTTTCTTTGCATCTTACAGTTTTCGGGAATTTTCTAGGAGTGTTAAGAGATTAAATGCTGGACTTGAGCTCTGGTCTTCCTAGTTTCAAGAACAACCTTCTTTCTCTTCTCACATGCTGCCTCTTGCCAGTGCTTAAGGTTATGAAATGATGATCAAGTAAATGAGACTTAAAAGCAGTAACCAAAAATATAGATAGGAAAAGAAGCAGGAGAACAAGAGAGGAATCTGTGAAAACCAAGGAGGAGGAGGGGGATGTCTAGGAGATGGAGTGACTATAGTATGAAAGGCTGCTGAAAGGTGAAGAAAGATGAGGACTGAGAAAAGTCAACTGGATTCTGTAATAGATCGTTGGGAACATTGGAGAAAGCAGTTTCAGTTGAGTGATGAGGATGAAAACCAGATTACAGGGAGTAGAGAAGAGGCATCTTTTTGGCTATTAACGCCTTCATAATCACTTTTCTGGGCTGCTTATACCTTACTTCCCCCCTAAAATTTATGGTCTGACACCTGTGACCTTGGCTTCCTTGCTGTTCCTCATAGTTGGTGCTCCATCACCAGGAGTTTCCAATGGTTGTCCCCACGTCCCCAACACTTTCCCTTCTCCACCCTGCCTCTGAGCTTCTCCAGCTGCTCTCAATCCCAGCTAAAGTTCCGCCTTCTACAAGAAGTCTTTCGCAGTCCTTAACATTAGTACCTTCCCTTTGTTATTTATCTCCAGTATTTCCCGGCTCCATCTTGTTTCTGTGGAGTTGTGTGCATGTTGTCTCCCCCATTAGACTGTGAGCTCCTTGAGGGCAGGGATCGCTTTTTGCCTTTCTTTGCATCCCCAGAACTTAGCCGAGTGCCTGGCATACAGTAGGCTCTTAATAATGCTTGTTGGCTTGACTTAACTTGAAATCTGTCTCTTCCATTTCCTCCCTGGTGAGCTATCCCTAGCAGCAAGTATTAAAAGAGAAAGTTCACTCCCACCAGCTATGAAAGTATATGCAACACGCCTAGTCTGCCCCCTCACTCCATCTTAGCTCCACCTCCCTTGCAATGAAGGGAGGGAGGTAAATGCCTTTCCTCAACCCCTGTCAGGAGATGCACTTACCCTGCCACGTGCAATGACTACTTTACCGGTCCCATTGCTTCTTGCAGGCAGAGACCATTTCTTGTCTGTTCTTCTAATGCCAATTTAGGAGCTTTCCCATCGTTGTCTCATCATTAATATTTGTTGAAGTGGATTGAACTGATCGTACCATGTACCTGTTGGATGTAAACTCCGAGAGGGCAAGGATGGTAGCTCACAAACTCTGTGCTCCCTCCAGGGCTATACACAGTGAAGGTACTCAGGGCATGCCTACTGAGAGAGAAAGCAAGGTGCAAAAGCCAATGGCAACAATGAGTGTAATTCAACCTATGAAAATGTATTGAATGACAGCACCATACTGATCATTGAGCAAGGGAGAAGGACGGTGGGTATTCTTTGCACAGGAAACAGCTTGAGCAAAAGTGTGTAAGTGAGAGAGCAGGAAAAGGGTAGTGAAGTTATAAAAGACAAAGAGGCTGTAGGAAAGAGGAGCCGTTGGAGAGAGGAGACTATCGATAAACCCGTGTCTGCTCCCTAGGAAAGGGAAAGTGGGCTGGGGAAACCTTGAGGTTACCTGGATATCGACATCATTTGCCACAATGCAGGTGCCTTTGGGATACCCAAAGCAACGCCTTTAGATGATGTCAACTGTTGGTTATAGGGGGTAGGGAGGAGGTGGTGACATGAAGTCAATTTGCATCATAAAGAGGTCTCTTTCTTAGACAAGCAGAAGGCTGAGAATTGTGTGGCTGTGTGCAGCTCTGCTGTTGCTTTGCAGAAGAAACTTTGAGCACTTCTGACAGCTGGATCTCCATGGAAATTAGTTTGCTGAGAGAATGGAGCTATTTTAAGGAGCTGTAAAGAAGGAAACCTGGTAGGCTAAGGTTAGAGAAGGTAGCTGTGGGAGACCGTGTTTTTGAATGACTCACTAATTTCCCTCATACTGGAGAGGACAAAAAGCAAGTGAGAAAATAGCTTATACACAATATGTATATATAAAATACACACATATGTGTATACATGGATATATGTATCTATATATGTGTGTGTGGAGAGAGAGGGAGGAGAGAGAGGGAGGGAGGGAGGAAGAGAGAGAGAGAGATGGGGGAGAGAGAGGAGGGGGGAGAGAGAGAGAGGAGAGAGAGAGAGAGAGAGAGAGAGAGAGAGAGAGAGAGAGAGAGAGAGAGAGAGAGAGAGAGAGAGAGAGAGGAGAACAAGATGCCTGACCTTCCCTGTGATTTATATCAGGGCTCTAACCTTTTTTCCTGTCTTCCTAATTGTTATCTGGGATGAGAAGTGTCAGGCACTGTATTAATAATGTATTACATTCATAACAACTCCCTTACATGGGTATAGAAAACACTTTACATTTTTCTAATACTTTTCCATCCATTATCTCCTAAGAAAAACCTTGGAGAACAGGAGGAGATTGTATTATTAGTACAGATAATATTTTCTAGTGATATTATATAGCTGTGAATCAGGACACAACAATTTCAGAATAATAAAAGTTCCAAAGAACCCAATGCATAGTGGAGTGATGCATGGCAAATGTGAGCTCTATAACATGATCCATATTGTTGTATTATTCCCATTTTACAGGTGAGGAAGCAGAGCTGTATCTTGCCCCAGGATGTACGGCCAGTAAAGGGTGGAACTGGGTCTTGAATCTGTAAATTTTATCTTTCATTTTCCTCTTTCATAAGCTGAGAGCAAAGAATGATAAGGAAGGAAGAGGTTGTGTTGCATTCTTTGTAATGACTGGTATTCTTGCATTCTAGAGCTCCCATTGTGGGGTGTGTGTGTGTCTGCGTGTCTGAGTGTCTGTGTCTGTGTGTGTGGTAAAATGGGACCAAACCACAATGATGTTTGGTCCTTCCCAAGACGTTCCTGTTGTTGTTTCTGAGTATCCTGCTCATGACACCTTCCCACAGCCTCCACCCAAAGATTCAGGATTTATTCCCATTTAGACTTTGCTTGTAGGTCTGTGGGTACTTTGGCAGGTCTGTAAGTTGATTGGTGAGGAAGCTCCTTCCCCTCTTGCAGAGCATAATTCCTCCACACTTTTTCATCCTTCCTGCTGCTCCTTGTATATGGCATTCTGCCTTTTCACTGCCTGTCTTTATGCCTGAAATGCTTTTCCTCCTTTTCTCCACCCATATGCTTCCCTGGGATCTGTCCTTCAAATCCTGCCTTCTGCTTGAGACCTTTTCCAGACCTGCTCCCCCATCTGTCCCCCACTGCTAGTGTCTTCTTTTTGAGGTTGCCTCCCATGTACACTGTATATCTCTAGTATCTACTTAATTGTGTCTTTAATGTCTCGCTATTCAAATGTGAGCTCCTTGAGGTCAGGGACCCTGGTTTTGCCTTCTTTGTGTCCCCAGTGCTTAGCATAGTGCCCAACACATAATAGGAGCTTAATTGATCCTTACCAACTGACTAGTAGACCCACCTCATTCACCGGAGACATTCTTGGTTTGGTTTTTTTTTTTTGATATGTCAAGAGCACCAATGCAGCAATCAGACTGTCTTATTCTCAGTCTATTAGCTCCCTCAGTCCCACATATCCTCAATAATGTCTTTTTCATCAGTTCTTGGTTGTAAATCATCTTATAGAAACTCATATCTGCCATACATAATTTCATTACCTGTTGGGTTATTTGTAACCTTTTAAAAATTGTTTCGTCCCATGATTCATAGTTATAACATCACTAGAAAAATATTGGTATTAAAGATAATTGGTATTAAAGATCACTGAAAGCACTGAACAATTTTCTAATTATACTAGATTTAATCTCCTTCTACACAATTCTGAGCTCAGTATATTGTTGTTCTGTAGGACCCAGGAAATTCATATTTATGATCTAATTCATAAAACTGCACAGCCAGTTGCATGTCATAGTCTGGGCAATATGCATATTTCATCCACTTTGTTTTTAAAATGTGGCTATTACATGAGCCAACTTCTCTTGCTTTGCTGTGAGTTTCAGTTCAGAGCCTAATTTACTTATCGCAATGTTACCTGAGAAAAGAGAATTTAGAGACTCTTGGGAATCCTTATTTTGGAGAGAATTTGTGTAGAATGTCTTCCATGATCTTGGTATATGCCTTAAGGGAATGTAACTGTTCCTGTTTTGCACTTCATTTGATAGCATTACTCACTGGAACATGGAACATCATTAGGTGTGCCTAAACCATTCTAATAAAGATTTGTAAAAGATGAGAAAGCAACTACCTGAGTTGGTAACTGTAGATGTCATATCACTCACACTTTTATTTTTTGATAAAAGCATAGCTTACAATTTGTTGCATTCTTGCACCTCATACAAGGTGCTGTGCAGTGAAATAATGGCAAAGAAGATAGAGTTCTTATTCTGGAACAGCGGACAGACTGGGCAGGGTTATTTCCCCCTGCATAGAAACAAAGAGGAGACAAGGCAGTGTCTGGAAACATGGGAAGAACAATATAAATGAGGTACAATGTCTTTGAGAGTAGTGATCACTGCCCTGAGTCTTTTCTAGATAAACATTCTCAATTCCTTCAACTAATCTTTGTATGCCGTGGACATTGGTCACCTCTCTACTGGATGTTCTTGGGTGTATCCAATGGCCTTCAGTTGCCCAGCCCAGAGGAGGGCTGTGACAGGTCAGTGTGCAAAGGGCTGATCACCTCCCCATTCCTGGAAGTTCTGCCTCTCTGGATGCAGCCCACTTTGTTGTTTTCTTTCCACTGCTGACTCATCTTGAGTTTATGGTCTGCTAAAACCTCTCCTTCTTTACTATGGAGTGAGGACACTGTCAGGAGTAAACTCTGCCCAAGTAGGTCAGTTGCAGGTAGTCACTGCCATTATGTAACTGTCTGGGAGCAGCTTGACCCATTAACCTAGTTCTTGACACACTGTGTTATGCCATATTTCACTTCCAGATGGACAAGCACATGCTGGCTCTCAGTACTTCCTTCCCGTCTCTCAGTTTTGGGTCAACTTTGTTACTGTCTGTTTTCAAGTGGAGCTTTCTCTGCTGCACAATTTCCCAATCTAGTCTTGAAGCTTCCCCAGATAATGCCCAGGAGCTCTTTATCAGGTTGCCCTTTGCTTGGCCCATTACCCCTCGTCCTCATGTGCAGTGAGCCTGATGACTCTGCTGACCCCACATCTCCTTGAACAGCTTCTGTGTGTGTAGGTCATCTCAATAATATCCTGCCTCCTGGCTGTGCCCACCAGGCACCATCTTTACTCTGTAGGTCATCCTAATTTTTCATTCTTCTAAAATTATATTGTTCTACAAATCATAACCATGCATCTTCATCCGGAGAAAATTTGTTATGAAATTAGGTCTTTGTGTTAGGGAATGTAGGCTCATTAAATCTATGGCACAATTTCCTGAATCCAGTAGAACCTGCTGCCTTGTATCTATTTAATTCCAACCCAATCCCATCTGTGTTTCTTGTTCGGATCTATATACAGAAGAACTAACTGGTCATCCAGTTACACACCATTGTTTGGATAATGGGTATTTTTCATCCATTTTGTTTTCCAAGTATGCAGTGTTAACGTCAATTTATTCTGAGTAATCCTGGTTCTCATTGAAGAGACCCTGTAATGATTTGTGACTTAATGTAATTAGTGCAATATCATCCACAACTTTGCCAATTATAGAGAATCTTTTGTCCCTTTGGACCTTGGTCAGACATCCTCCATCACAGTAGTAAATTCCTCTGGTAAAGGAATCTCCGTGCTTTAAGCCTCAGTGACTATTGTCAGAGGACAAATGAACAAAGTCAAGGACTCATTGGATCCTACAATATACTTGTGCTTTCATGTACTGTGGGGAATCTCTAACCTGGGCTTGCTGACCTTGTTTTTTTTTTTTTAATCGCTAACTTTTCCAAATAGAATTGGTTTCCTTTTAGGCATTTATGAACATGATTCTGAGGAGTGGTCCAGGAACACCCCAAAAACCTAAGGACCCCTGCTTTCTTAGACAAAATTTATTTGAGGCATTCAACAATCAATCAAGCCTAAGTGAGATCTTGTAGTATCTGCAGTTTTTAGTTAATTGTGTGACTGCAAAGGTACGTACCCTGCCATAGAGGTTCCTTTGTGAATGCCTGGGTTTCCTTCTCATATTTTCCTCGTGGATGGCCTCAGCAGGAATCAAGAACAAGGACTCCCTGAACAATGATGTCTATTCATAAATGGAAATCACATGAGATTCTTGGAAAGATGCAACAACAGAGATTGTTTGTTCAATGCCCCCTCATTACTAACACCAAAAGAAGCAGATGACAGGGAGAGGGATGCTCTCCAAAAGCAGTGGCCACTTTTTCTGAGAGGGGTCAGCTCAAAGTTCAGATGGAAGGGGGATTCCTTACAGATGTTGAAATCATCCCGATGCCACCATCCCTGGGGGAAGGAGAGTTTGGTACTTGCCTAGATGACCTAAGAGAGAGTTACCCATGTGGCAGAACTCTGGGGGTCCTGCTTCAGTGAGCTCGGAGAACTGGGCTATGTGTGGAAATTCGGTTTTGACCTGCCATGTGATTGGGAGAGCTGAAGAGGCTGGAACGGTCTTCAGTGGTATAAGGGCTCCTGAGGGATGGTGGGAAACATTTGTACGTTTGTTCTTGTTATGTCTTTGAATTGTAAAAACAAGTCTGATAGAAGTGATTAAATGTATGTCACTGGGCTGTGACAAATTTTATATTTGAACAGGGCAGATTAAAATTTATAATTAAATTAAAAGATTTTAAAAATACAGTTGAAAAATTAAAATTTAGGGGATGGAGTCCTTGGGGTCTTGAACTGATGGCAGAGGAAAGAGACTTCTTTATGTGACATGTCCAAGATCACACATTCAGTAAGCAATGCCAGAACTGCCCTAAGAGGAAGCAATTTATAATGACATCCTGGCTAATGAGTGGTTCAAAGTACAAATCAGAGAACCGATTAATTTTGTGAAGGAGAATGGTAATGATTGTAATGGCCAACTTGCCAACATGCTTCAGCTAATGCAATCCTTAGAGGAAAGATTATGTCCTTGAGAACATACCTCAACAAAATTGAAAAAGAGAGGTCTAATGAACTTAATATGCAATTAAAAATGACAAAATCAACAAGCAGATGGTGAGCTGGAATTAATCTTGGGTCCTAGGAGTCAGAGTCTTGCACTTTCCTGGCTGCATTCCTGATTTAAATACCTCAACCCGAAGGTGTTTCGTTCATTGGTTGTGTTTACTCAGCATCACTTCGTGTATCTTCCGATTTGAGGGAGATTCTTTGTACTTCTCTTTCCTTATTGGGATATAGTATTCAACTGCATACACTTGCCATAATTTATTTAATTGTTTCCCAATAGATTGCTTCCATCTTTTTTTTTGCCTTTCCAAACAGGAATGTTTTTGTAAAAGTAGCTCCCTCTCTCTCTCCACGTTCTTGGGGTACAAACCTAGTAACAGAGGTCACTGGGTTATAGGGTATGGAAATTTTGGTAACTTTTATAGTTTCATTCTGAATTACTTTCCAAAAACAGTTGGAATGATTTTTAGCACGCCTGCTTTCCCACAGAGCTGTCAGTATTGAATGTTTTTCATAACCCAAGCTTTCAGGAAAACATTTACTGTCTAAAATGAGGTGTGTTAGTATGCGGGTGTGACTATAATTAGCTGAGCCTGGCCAGGAAGGCATCTCTGGTACTGTGGAGTTATACCTAGTGTGGGTGCTGACCTAATTGCTTTTTAGAGTTTTGTGGTTGGATCTTTTAAAATTAAAATAGTTACACTGCCATAATCTTCCTTTAATATCCAACACGTAAAAAAGACTCGGTGTTTTGAGTGAGTGGGCGACTCTTCTACTCAGGAGGATTCTCTCTGTGTTCCCTCCCTCTGTTTTTCCCCAAAATAGTGCCTTAGAGATCTAGCCTCCCTTCTAAGTAAATATTGGATGGTCTGCATCTCATGTCTTATTCAGACATGTTTGCTGAGTATCCTTGAGAGCTTGGGAGTTTGGCAAATACCATCATTATCCTCGTATTTTCTCTTCTCATGTGTTTTCTTTTCTTACCTTCATTTCTGATGAAGAAACACAAGGCTTTCCTTCCTCTTTCTTGGTATAATTCACGAAAGAACGTTTGTCCTAATCCTCTGAAAGCTTGGAAAGATGAGCAATTAGAAGAGACTGAATGGCAGCTGGGTGGTGCAGTGGCTAGAACTTTGGACCTAGAATCAGGAAGACCTGAGTTCAAATCCAGACTTGGACACCTACTAGCTGTGTGACCCAGGGCAAGTCACTTTACCCTGTTTGTCTTAGTTTCCTCCTCTGTCAAATGAGCTGGAGAAGGAAATGGCCAACCACTCCAGTGTCTTTGCCAAGAAAACATCATCAGCAACACAACAAAAGCAGCGAAAATCAATTCCATTGTCCATTTAAATTATTTCGAGAGTGTGGTTATTGAGGACCCTTGCTGTTTGGGAGGTGGCGGAGGAGCAATTTCTCTTTCACTATCTTTTCCTTATTTCCCAGGTTACCAAGAGGGCTTGCCTCTGTTATGGAGTCTGTCTTCTGCAAAGCTCAAATGAAACAAACGTTTCCTATAAATGGTGTCGTGCTCCTGCTTATGGACAACATTGAGCCCCCGACCACCACAGAGCCTCCTTGATGGGAGTCTCAGGCAACCTAAGAGAGCAGCCTGACAATCTAAGGGGGAAAGAGCGCCTCTGTCCAGATGGCAGGACACAGTGAGAAGAGCACTCTGTAGTTAGCCCATCAGTCCCTCACTCAGGTGCCCCAAGTACATGATAAACTGGACCCGCAGTGTTAAATGCAGAGGGAGAACAGGCCGCATGCTTGGGACACCTTGCGGCACTTTCAATGTTCTCAAATTGCTCTCTGGCACAAGATCCATATATTGTCCCAATGGTGGCATATTTGCCTCTAATCATGGAACCCTGTGTGCTCCAAAGAACCAGAATTGAAGGTGACCCAAAGGGCAATGGAAAGCTGGGTGGACACCCATCTGTCTCCCATAGATGCTCCTTCTCTTTTCTAACACTGCTGCCACTCTGGAGCAGCCCCTCATCGCCTCTTCCCTGGTGTTATGGGAATCTGAAGATCTTCCCTGCCCCTAGGCCCTTTGTTAAAGTGGCTACGTGACCCTGAGGACCCTTGGATATTTGAAAGTATACTCTGTTCCCTAATAGGCTGAATGTGGTCATGTGGAGCCTGTGGCGCCAGGC
>CM053584.1:387846619-387868747 GCA_028627135.1 Pseudochirops cupreus | reverse complement strand
TTCCCCCTGAACTAGGTAAATGATATGCTTGATTAAAGTAAGATTGTTAACCCATTTTGAGTTGCTTTCCTTTAGAAAAGCAGATCTAAGAACCTGTGCTAGTAGCCGCCCTGGGTGTGCTGGGGTGCTTGCTGTTACACCTGGCCCATTTTCATAGCTTGCTGGTTGGTTTCTTTGCCTTGCTTCTCCCTGCTCCAGTCTACCCTCCACCCAGCTGTCAAACTACTTGTCCTAAAGAGCTAATCTGACCTGTGCACTCCCTCCACCCCAATTCTATCACCTCCAGTGGATATGGACCCTGGTTCTTTGGTTCAAGGTCCAGGATGTTTTGTATTACATCTGTGTATATAGCAGGAATAGCCATATTGATCATGGAGCCTATGTAAACTCTAAGGATCCTTCTTTCAACTTTCATTTTCATTTGGGAGTTCGGTCCCCAGAGCTTGGTGACATCTTCCCCTTCAAGTTCTAGGGTGACTCAGAGGAGTCCAGGGACATTCTCTAATGGCAATAGCTTGAGCCCCCATGGAGGTGCTTCAGGAAAGGATCAGTCAGCCAAGCAACTGGTTTTTAGCAGAGTGGTGCTGGAGTCATGAAGACCTGAATTTAAAGCTGGCCTCAGACACTTACCAACTATGTGACCCTGGGAAAGTCACTTAACCCTATTTGCCTCAGTTTCATCATCTGTCAAATGAGCTAGAGAAGGAAATGGCAAACCATTCCAGTATCTTTGCCAAGAAAACCCCAAATGGGGTCTTGAAGAGTTGAACAAGCCTGAAAAACGACTCAACAACGACACAATTAAAGAAGACTTGGCATAATACAACCCTTCCCACCCAAAGTCTGTGACATACTTTTCCCCAAGTACATACAGAGTCCAAGGGAAAGGGAGCTCAGAATGAGAAAGCACATTCAAGGAGGGAGTAATTCATACCTTCTGGTGGCTGGAAGATCTTTTGTCCCCTTCCTAGGTGACTTAAGTAGTTCCTCTTAAGCATGATGAATCTGTATCTATCTATGCTCAGTGCCTGATGTGGACACCACCATCAGCCAATCTGGGGATGGAGTGAGGATGCCAATGGGAAAATGGGAGGTCCCACATCCTCCAGCCCCACCAAGCAAGGGCCTTCTCTGGGCAAAGGAGGAGAGTGGGAAAGAGCTGGCTAAGGCTGGAGCAGAGGCATCCCTTCCTCCTCTCTCACAAATGGTCCCTTCTTGGGGTGGGCTGGAAATCCACACCTGCCTTGAGCTCTCCAAAGGTCTGATCTTCTAGCCTGATAATTACAGATGACATCTGAGGTGGGCCATACTCCCTGGGGCTGTCCAAACATGACTGTTATGCAACATCAGTACAGTGAGAAGGACTTTTTCTGCCTTTACTTTAAAGTCTATGATTGACCTTTTGATTAATTATCTTATAACTTTAAATGGGATGAGATTGAATAAATTGATAAGATCTGGCTTTACAATAGGACCACAGAAGCATCGAGGTATTAAGATATGGTCTTATTATTAATATTAAGATACAGCCTTACTATCCTCCTCTGTCTGAAGCCAAAGAGAATCTGGATAAATATATTCTGGCTCTCCAATGCTGACCCAGCACAGTGAAACTCCCCAAGCTCCAAACCATGGAACAGAAATGGCAGCAGGTTTCTCGGTCATATAGGCACATAGCTCGGCTGGTCTTTTCAGTCTGACACCAGCAACAGTCCCACATAGATTGGTGGGTGCACGTTTCTGATAATGTCCAGGGAGAGGGAGCCATCACCAGTGGCATTGTCCCTGAGGCTCCCTGTTCTGGACTGGGGCTAGTCCCACAGAAGGGATGGGAAAGCCACTTCATTTTGCGGGTACCTAGGCATCTCTCCAGCCTTCTGTGATACATTGTCTTCTCTGGGTCAGGTTGTGAGGGCTGGCAGAATGGCAGTAAGGAGGACTTCCTGAGCTAGGAGGAGAGAAGCACTGGGTGTCCTGCTCTGGTTGGTCATTTTTAGCTTCCTTTTTCAGAAACTTATGGGTTTTGGAATTTTTCAGCTTAAGACTAAGATCAGAGCTAGGAGTAGGGATGGATAGTGTAGCCCCAGGGCAAGAATGCTCATAGCCAACCCTTCAAAGAGGAAATTGTCTGATGTGTCCTTCTACACTGGAGGGGTTGTATTCTATAATGAGAAATGCCTAGAAGGGAAAAAAGGAGGCAGATGTGTTCTGCTGGATATGAAGAAGGCTTAATGGAGCTGGAGTGGTTTGGGGGGAAGAGAGGGATGTTTGAAAAGGCAGGATTGTCCCAGCTCCAGCAACGTCTTGTAGCAAAGCCATATTGATGACTGGATTTCTGCTTCCAGCTAAGGATTCATTATCTATGGATTGCGCCACTGGGAAGACTGGGGCCTTGTGGTCCCATTATCTGGTGGCTTATGGTACAATGCATATTGTATACAATATAGACAACTACTCCTACAATAGGTGTATTTCCTGAGGAAAATGGTGGAGCCATGTGGAGCAGCCATTTGGATCCTTGAGGTCATCTGAAATCCCCTCCTAACCTGGCCCCTCCTCATCCTTCCAGGGCTCTAACCTTCACTCTTCCCTCCTTCTACGATCCAACAACTCTGGCCTGGTGCTGTACATCTCACCCAATATCCCATCTCCCACCTCCATGTCTTTGCAATGGCTGTGCCTCATGCCCGGAAAGTTCTCCCTCCTTGCCTCCATCTCTGAGCTTCCATATCTTCCTTCAAGGATGTGGTCTGGCCCTCCCTGCTGCTAGTGCCTTCCCCTCTGAGAAGAGCTTCCACCTAATCTGTATGTGTCTTGTAGGGACATGGGGGAAGAAAAGAAGCATTTATCAAGCAGCTAAGTGCTAAGTACTTTACAAATATTACCTCATTTGATCCTCACAACAGCCCTGAGAGGCAGGCACTATTGTTATCCCCATTTCACAGATCAGGAAAATTGAGGCAAACAGAGGTTAAGTGACTTGTCTAGGGTTACACAGCTATTAAGCATCTGTGGCTGGACTTGAACTCAGGTCTTCCTGACTCCAGCACCAAGGAGCCATGTTGTTTCCTTCATTGGAATATAAGCTCCTTGAGGGCAGGCATGGCTTTCCTCTTTACATCTCTAGTACTCAGCACGGTGCCTGACACATGGGTAAAAGAAGCTTGTTGACTGACTGATTATACTTTCACCTGCTCTGGTGCTTCCTGAATCAAATGCCAGGCTCTATAAATAAAGCGGACATGGCGGGGGGGGGGGGGGAGGGATGACGGGTCTAGACAAGTCAGCAGTGACAAGCCCTTGGATGCGTGGGGTTTTACTGTTTCCTTTCCAGTCCTCTCATTTATCTTCACTACAGGCCTGTGGAATGGGAAGGGCCTGGATCCTTATCCCAGCTCATAGATTAGCTAATGGTGGTGGTGTTTAGATTGGTCTGGGGCTCTGCCTGTAAGATCATCAATTGGACATGAGCTGGAGGAGACCTTGGAGGCCCTGGAGTCCATGCCTGGGAGGAAACTGAGGTCCAAAGGTCACGTGATTCACCCCAGATCATGCAGTTGAGAAGTGGCAGAGCCAGGGCTTGAACCCAGGCCCTTGGACTCCAAAGCCAGGGTTCCTTCCAAAGGACCGAACCACCCCCAGTCTTGGAGGGTCAGATTTTAGAGGCCCCAGAGCTGATGCTGACCTAGAGACAGCAAGGCTCTCCTTGCAAAGAGGGGACAGAAACCCCAGGGCCATGACCTTTGGGGGAATCAGGCATCACCCTGCTGATGGTTTGGGAAGGGGTTTGATTATTAACATTTTCTCCATCATTTCACCAAGTTGATACAATGGACAAAATAATAAATCAAGCCTTGTTCTTTTTGTGCCAAACTCTGTTCTATCACATTAGAAAGTCTCTGGGGACAGTCTCAGAAAGCGACTGAATCTCTTCTCCAGGGCCAGTCTGGCCAAGCATGAAGAAGGTCATTCCCAGCAGTCTGGCCACTAGGCGATGGATTGTGTGGCCCATGAGGTAATACACAAAGCCAATGAAAATGCAAACCGGCCCTCAGTCATATGTGCTTCCCTTCCTCTCTGGCAGTAATGGTGACAATGAGTGATCAGAGTAATGAAAAAAGAGGTGGAAGGGGCTCTGAACCAGTCAGTTTTAGATCATTTGTTAATACCACCCTAACTATTGGTAATCTCCACAGGAGCTCCTTTTCCCAATGATGGGTGAGTTGACATATGATGGAAAGGCTGAATCATGTCAATATATGCACATTCTCATTATAACTGGAGCTGGAAGATGAAACGAATTAGCAGTTAAATGGGAAGAGGACTCACAAATTCCCCTAGAAAAGGCAAAATAAAGGAGCTGGTAAAGCTGGGGATTGTTGTGCATCCAAAGGCACCAAGAATGCCATTTCTGGGTATCTGCATCTGCGTCTCTCTGCACGTCCATGATCAGCACGAGCAAAAAGACCCCTCTGAAGACAACTATGGGTTAGATGCCAACAGTTGTTGAGAGGGTGAGGAAGTGGAGAAATCCTATGAAGTACTTGGCAAGGCAATTAAACCAACACAGACTTTGATACTTGTGACTTCCGTGTAGAAGAGAACATGAAGGAGAGTCATGGGGAAAGATGGCTCAGGATCAAGAAAATAAAGGAGGGAAAGGGTTTGTAGATCCCTTAGAAGAGACTTTCTTAACCTTTTTCATTTTATGGAGCCCTCTGGAAGTCTAGTGAAGTCAATGGATCCATTCTTAGAAGGATTTTGTTTGGTCTACATTCATAATTGAAGGAATGTGAAGTTTCAGCTAGAGGTTAGTGGAAAAGAGCATTTATCTATCTCAAATATCTATCATCTATCTATCTATCTATCTATCTATCTATCTATCTATCTACCATCTATCTATCTATTCTATTTATATATCTATCTCTATGTATCTATCCATTCTATCTATCATCTATCTGCCTATTATCTATCAGCTATTCGTTCTATTTCTATATCTCTATCTATCTATCATCTATCTATCCTCATCCAAGTTCACAAACTCCTTGAAATCTCTTCATGGATGACTTGAGAATCTATAGGACCAACCATATCTCACTCCTCTCCTGGCACTCTGGACTTTGTGTTCCATGCTCCCGCTCTTCATCCCAAAGGCTCAATGCAACTCAATGCAAACATTGTAAATAGGAAAGTACCCTTCACCCCTGCAGCCTCTCCTTCTGATGGGACAGCTCCTTCCTGAAGCTCTGTTTAAAGAGAACCCCCAGGCCAGCCACATCTCATTCCCATTCTCTTCTTGAAGAAAGTGTTCCTGGCGTGTAGTTGTAAAGTGTATATGCCAAGGATTCACGCTGGTCTTCCTCTACCGCACCTGTACCAGGTACCTTCGTCTGCCACTCTCCCCCAACTTTTTAGCCTCCTTTTAAGTGTTGTCCTCTCCCATTCAAATTTAGCCTCTTTGGAGGTGGGAATTCTCTCTCTTTTTGACTTGTGTTTGTATTCCCAGCACTTAGCATTGTTGTTAATATTTATTAAGTGCCTAATAAATGAAAAACTAATAAACTAATAACTAGTTGTCTGACTGACCATGGGTCCCAGGTTAAGAACATTTGACACAGAAGCTTTACAAACTATATGCTGTGAATATCTTCTTCAAGAAGAGAGCTAGGAAGCCCTGCATATGGTGAGCATTAAACAACATCACAAAAAAGTGAAATTGCCTATATCTTAGAACACAGGAAATTCCCACCTGCTGGTGTTATTTCCAAATCAGCTGTCTGTGTATGGTCAGGTTATTGGCTTGTTGGAGAAAAGAAAAGATAAGATAAATGAGAAGAAAAGCCAACAATAAAAAGATATGATAGAGAATTAAAGTACCCCCAACCTGATTTATTTGAATTGGTGCCCCAAAAAAAGGTAAGTGGGTAAAGCAAAGATATTGACAAGGACTATCACTATTTCCTACAAAAGTTTAAACAATGGAAAATAATCACCTCAACAAAAAATCAAAAGAGTTAATCCAAAAGAACCCAACAACCACTCTGCAAAGTGCAGGATCTGGCAGGTGAGAGCAAGTCTGTTTTGGACTATTAACTCGGTTGTACAATATTGTGGAAGACAAAGATAAAATCTTATGGCCATTATTACCTCATAAATAATGAGAAGCAGTGGAAGGAAAAATGAACTTTCAGAGAGCTCCCCATGAAACCTAGCTAAGTTGGGTCATCCCAGAAACACACAGATGAGACAGAAAGAAGTTAGCAAAGAGATGAAAAATGGAAAAGATCTGCTAACATTTTTATCATGATTTTTTTCTCCATCAGAAACAGTAGAGCCACCACATTTGGGGTCTAACATCCAAGTCCTTGATGAAGAGAAATTAAGACGAGAAGAACATTTGACCCATTTGACCAAGTATACACAGAGGTCTATGCTGAGGCAACACAGTGTTGAATGCGTCAAGAGATTGATTCTTGAAATATTTAAAAGAATCAGAAGAGACTAAATGTCTAGAAAAAAACCATGGACATTACTCTTGAACATTGTAAAGCAATCACCTTAGTAAGGAGTTCAAAAGAGCTTGGTAACCACTCTCTTCCAAGTGGAGAGATATCTAACAGAGGTCACCCAGAGCACCTCAGTAATTACCAATCTTGAAGCACACTTTTTAAATCTCTACCAAATCTTTATGGTTCATCAGGATACAGACCTGGGAAGGATATTGGAACTATACAAAGAAGTGGGTTCCAAATCAGATAAGTATGAATGCTGAATAATGACTGTTAGTCATACTGCCCTTTACTTTTACAAAGCTCTTGATATTCCTGATTTTATCTGATTCTCTCTACAACCAGTGAGGTAAGTTAGGCAGGTAATACAGATAAGGAGACCAGAGGTGAAAGGACCTGTTGAAGTCCATATAGGACTTCAGAAGTCAGGACTTAACTTAGAATGGTCCTTGGGCTTGTTTAAAAATAATAATAAAAAAAAAGACTCAGAAAAAAAACAAAAGGAACTTTTCAAGCAAATGTCACATCTTGCTGGCAGATGGCCAGCTCCAGTACAAATGGTTCACAGGTTGATTAGAGTACCCTATTGGCCATTTTTGATTGAGGATGCTTTCATAATCTCACATCCAAAGTTCACTCATGTTAACTGGGTTACTGGCTAGGCAGAAGGAATATTTCTTGTTTTCTTTCAACATATTTCTTTAACTTCCTACTTACTCCAACGATTTATGAGCAAAACAGCAAAGTATGCATGCAAGTATGTTTTACAGATTCATGGGAAGTTAGAACTTAGAGACCATCCTGTTGAGACCTCTCATTTTTTATATAAATAATCTCAACAAGCAGAAATAAACAAAATGAGAAATAAAGTAATAATAATAACTTACATTCTTATACTATCTAAAGGTTTAAAAACACTTAATAAAATTAGATAATCACAATTATGTGTATATATATTAAGAAAGAATATAAATGAACAAAAAAAAAGGAAATAAAAAAATTTACTTACTCCATATCCCTATCCAATCTCTTCCCTCATCCTGGCCTATATGTCAGTTGCTCTTGATAATCATTTAAAATCATTTTGAACCCCAATAAGGGTCAGAATCTGAACTAATCAACCAGAAGAATCACCTCAGCCTAACAGATCTGAGTAAACTCAAAGAATGCCTCCTGTGTCAACAAAGCCAAAAGGAGCTGATCAGAGCATTACTGTGTTAATGACTACCAAGGAAAGGGCACCTTAAACAGACACTACTTTGAATAATGGTACTTTTCTTATCCCAATATTTTATGGACATATACTATGTTATGGCATGTTAATGGTAAAGAAAACACAGATATCCTGGGCCATAATTTCAATTGACACTTTGTCAACACTCTTATAGTATTGTATTTACCACCTATTCAATTAAGAAAATTCCTTTCTCATAATGTGGTTAAACATATATGGAGATCATAAATTTGAGTGACACAGACATGCTGAGCTGGGATTGTCCTAAAATATATAAAAAGCTTGTCATTCTTTTATCAGGCAGTCAGAACTTATGTTTTGGCTCTGGACAGCATGTGTCTGCTGGCTTTAAGGGAATAAACAACATGAATTTATATGTCACCTAGCCTGTTTGCCTCCTTTAACAAAAATTTCAGGTTGACACTCTCCAAATTCTGTCCTTATAACTTCACCTCTTTCCATATTACTTTGTGCTTTTCATATTTTTCATTTTTTTATCTGCAGTAACACTCTATTCTTTGATTAAAGCCATGCTTTCTTTAGGCACTCCTCAAGCATTGGACATCTAGAACCACTAGATGAATAATTAAAGTGACTGGACTGAATTCTCAGGATGAGATTGCATGATTGCATTGAAAGACTCAGGTTCTGAGGCTGCCCTTTTCTACCCCACTAGGAAATGGAAAGAATAGCACAGCAGGCTCCTAATTATCTGAAGCAGAGGGGGAAGCCTTAGCACAGAACAGCATCCTCAGAGAAGAGAAGATGCTCATTAGGAACCAATTTGTAGCATCTCTGAACATGAGTGTATCAGGACATTTAGCTGCCAGTTGAGCTGTTGGTAGTGAGCATCTCAGCTAATGTGTGTCAATGACCACCCATGGTGGGGAGTAGTGTACAGACAGAGAGCTAGGTGGGACCTCAGCTAGTAATTTTATGAGGCAGGATTTGCCCTGGGCAAGTCACTTAACCTCTGCTTGCCTCAGTTTCCTCATCCATCAGGTGGGGATAATAACAGCACCTCCCTCCCAGGGTTGTGATGAGGATCAAATGAGATGCTAATTGTAAAGTGCCTGGCACAAAATAGGAGTTATATAAACACTTATTTCCTTCCCATATAATTTCGTGGAGGTGGGAGAGTAAATGTCGAGTGTGAGAAAGAGCTATTTGGCCAGTTTGGTTGGAGTGTAGAGTATGCTTCTCTCTGCTTTCTAATGTGTAATAAATCTATAAAGATAGGCTGGAGCCAGGCTGTGAAGGGATCCACATGCTAGACCGAGGTGCAGGTATTGGAGAGGCAATGGGGAGACTTGGAAGAGTTTTGAGTAGGGGAGTTACACAGTCAGCCCTGTGCTTTCGGAAAGGCATTTTGGTCTTTGGATTGGAGAAAGAAGAAGAGACTTGGGAGAACAGTGAAATAGTCCAGATCAAAGGGGATAAGGGTGGTTGGGCAGGTGGAAAAAAGGGAGAAGAGACAAAAAAATATTTTACAAATTTTTCCAATTAATAAGCATTTATTTCTCTCCCTCACCACCCCAACTGGAAAAAGAAAGAAGAAAAACCCAACTTTTATGATAAATATGCACAAGCAAGCATGACAAATCTAATGGAGGGGGTGCTCTTGGTAACCCCTTGGCAGTGAGTGAGAACGTTTCAAGCCATGAACAGTGGAAGCTATAGGACAGGATGAGGCCATTTGTCCTTATTTCTCCTTCAGGACCTAGCACAGTGCATTGCTCAGGGTAGGAGCTCAGTGAATGCCCTTGGAATGAATAAAAGAATTATCCTCCCTGAAAGTCAAGATCTGACCCTCCTCATTCTCTATGATTGTTGTTGTTCAGTTCTGTCTGACTCCTCATGACCCCATTTGGGATTTTATTGGCAAAGATACTGGAGTGGTCTGCCATTTACTTCTCCAACTCATTTTACAGATGAGGAAACTGAGACAAATGGGGTTAAGTGACTTGTCTAGGGTCATATAGCTAGTAAGTATCTGAGACTGGAGTTGAACTCATGAGGACAAGTCTTCCTGATTCCAAGCCCAGTGCTCTATCCCCTGTGCCACTTAACTTCCTTTTCTTTTTTATATTATATTTGTTTTTAACATTCATTTAAAAACTTTTTTGAGTTCCAAATTTTCTCTTTCCCTCCCATCCCTCCTCCCCCCCCCCATTAATAAGGCAAGCAATATATCAAGGGTACAGATGAAGTCATGCAAAACACATTTCCGTCTTAGCCAAGTTCATTATACTTCTTAACTTCTATTAGTCTATCTAGTCTTCTCATTTAGGAAGATAGCTTTTCCCCTGCATCCTTACCACTCTTCAAGATGCTGCCACTTCTTTGACCCCCTCCTCCAGTTGGTAAGTTCCTCCCGGAACCTCCATTCTGAGGAGGTGCTCAAGCCAAGTCAACAAGCATTTGTTTAGTATCTACTGTGTGCCTTGTAGCCAGACACTGGGCTTGGTGCTGGCGTTACCACCATCCTGAATCTCTGGACCTCTCCACTCTGCTCCTGCAAGGGGACCTTCTTCTTAGGATGTGGCCCTCCCATCATCTTCTCTTGAGATCTGATCAGCTCCTGTGGATCCAATTAGCATCTCTGTGCAGATAACTCCCAAGTCTCCACATCCAGCCCTCATCTCTCTTCTATCCTGCGTCTCCATCTGGATGCTCCCCAGGCATCTCCAACTCAACATGCCTAAAATAGAACTCACTATCTTCCCCTTAGATCTGCCCCTCCTCCTCATTTCTCTTTTTCTGTCTGGACATCACTAGCTATCAGCCCAGTTTGCCATCCAGCTGTCATTCTTGGTTCTGTACTCTCCCCTCCCCTCCCCCGTAGCCAAGCAGAAGCCAAGTCTTGTCAGTTCCACCTCTTCAGCAATGTATGCCTTTGTCCCATTTTCTCTACTCACACCACAACCATTCCAGCTTAGGCTCTTACCTCCTCTTTTCTGGGATATTGCAGTAGATGCCTTATTGGTCTTAGGTCTAGGCTCTCCTCTGTAAATCCAGAGGGATATTAATCTGGGGTCCATGAAATTGTTAAAAAAAATTTTATAACAATATTAAATATTTTGGTTTCCTTTGTAACCTTATGTATTTTGTTTCATTCACTTAGAAACATTATTCTGAGAAGGTATCCATAAGCTTCACCAGACTGCCAAAGAGGTCCATGATGCCAAAAAGGTTAAGAACCCCTGGTCTAATCCATCCTCCACATGGTGGATGCCAAGTTGATGTTCCTGAAGTGTAGGTATGACACCCCTCCCTCAAGAACTTTCAATGACTCCCTATTTCCTCTAGGATAAAATATGAATCCCTGTGCCCAGCTTTGGAAGCCCTTCATGATCCTATTCCAGGCTGATTCTGCATTAGCGGTCCCTCCCAACTTCCCCAGCCCTCTTCATCCTGGTACATAATGCACCATTTCCTACACAGGCTGCTTGCTAGACCTGGAGTGCTCTTCTTTCATGCCTTCATGCCTATTTCTCTTAAAGTCTCAGCTAAAAAAAAATAAAATCTCAGCTAAAATGCCACCTCCTACAAGAAGTCTTTTCTGATTTTCCCAGTTGGCAGCACCTCCTCCTACCCGATCACTTTGTATTATACACATGTGTATCTATATCTAAAGCCTTTATTGCCTTATCTGTTAACATGCGGTCTCCCCTCTATAGAATGTAAGCTCTCTGAGGGCAGGGACTAATTCCCTTTCGCCTTTGTCTTCCAAGAGCCTGGCACACAGTAGATGCTTAATGTTTGCTTGTTGGTGGTTGAATTTCTAGAGATGGGGTGCCAAGCTCCGTTTTTGCAGGAGAGTAATCGAAAGGAGTTGAGATTCAATGTGAGAAGCTCTTTTCTTTCCTGTTCTAATTGCCCATAAAATCAACACTTGGAAGGAATGGAAGGGATTCTTCTGTCTCTTGTTCCACTGAGGCCCAGAGAGGGGGATAAAGTGATTTGCTCAAGGTTGCCTAAGTTAATAACAGATGGGAAAGGAAAGGTCCACAGAAGATGATGTGGTGAAATATGACAAGTGACAGGCAAGTGAGAAAAGCAGACTTTATTGACACATTTCTATAAACAAATTGACATGTGGGCATACCAGGGCACTCACTCACACACACACACTCATACACAATACCTTGGTTTCCAACACTAATATTTTTTCTCGTTTAAGATAAAATTGAACAGGGGATGGTGGTGGAAATCACCAAATAATTATCCCACTCAACCGACAAAGGTAAGAAGATGTATGCTCCTGAGGCAGTTACAGAGAAAGGTGGAGATGGTCCAGGACCCAGAGCAAGATGTGTTTATCCTAACGCACACCAGGGGGGAGAGGCACCACCTCTGATTTGAGCATTAGTATGGAGGTGGATGCTAGTAGGTTATTAAGTGTTAGGGGAAGTCTGGCCCCATTCATTGGTATCTAAGGCTCTAGCTCCAGGAGAATGGGAATAAGTTACTTTGGCCAGACCTCTTTGTGCCTAATAAATCTAAGGAAAGATTTCAAACATGTGAGATGGACCTTAGCATCCCCCACAGGCCAGGCCTGGGCTGGGGAAGGCATCTTCTCTTGATCAAAGTCCCTTAGCATTAACACTGAACCCTGAGTCTCCCGAAGTTGTATTCTATACTATGCTAAGTTAAATGATGTCTTTTCCCATTGACCTCACCAAGAAATCAGAACTGCCTAAGAGTCTACTCTGTGAGTCCATGACCCCCAAAGGTAAATTGCCTTGTACCCTAAGTCAGTGACTGTGAATGAACAGCCTGGAAGGGAAGAGCATATTCACCTAGTTTAGTCCCCAAGGTTTTGTTCTGCACTTCCCTGTTTGACCTGCCCCAGTCATCCCCATTAATGCTTTGACCAGGCAATGTCTCCCAGTGAGGAGATCAGTGCCCAGGATATGCCCAGGCCTCATGTCTTTGGTTTGTCAAGAGAGTCTTTTTCCCTCTCTCATCTGTACCTTATTCTCTCCTTTGGAGAAGGCTGGCTGCCGGATCCATGCTCTAAGGCATCAGCAGTGGCCCCTGTGGAAGTGTAACAGGTGGTCTGGTCACCTGGGTGTCTTCAGGTCCATCTGGATTTCTCCTTTTCCCAACCCAAACAATTCCACTCAGTGAGCCAATAATAGTGCGATCCAGTGGCCATCGAGGAGCCTAGTCCATTTCTTTAAAACCAAAAGCTTTGCAAATGATGTCAGGAACATCAGATTGGAGAGTGTGGGGGAGGCTTGTCCACCTTCTCTTTCGGGATATGCCTGCCTGGGCGACACTCACTGCGGAGACCACAAAAGAGAGGAAGAAAGACAAATGATATGCTCTTACTCTCCTAGAAGAGAAGCAGCCCAAGATGGCATCTAGACCATGGTATCTGGCTCTGCCTTTGCAGATGAAGAGCATGGGGCCCAGAGAGGTTTAATGAGTCAGGTCACAGAGCCAGAAGAGTGTCTTAACATCTTCTTAGAGGTGAAATATTGCTTTAAAAATTTTTTTATGACCTCTCTCAATGCCCATTCAATAGAACAAATGTCTATAAAGGATGTATGCACAAAGTGTGGGCTAAAATAAAATGCCTGTGTGTGTGCATACACAGATCTATGGTAGAGGGCAAGCTCCCTGAAGGCAGTCTTTGCATGTCCTGTGTTATCACAATGCTTGGCACAAATATTTAAAAATACCTATTGAGTAGAATTGAACTGAATTAGCCTTAAAAAATAACCTTAAAAAATAACCCAAATTATATATACATCAACCTCCAAATCCTTCCCTGCTTCTGCAAAGTCTTGGCCTAAGTGACCTGCCTGAGCTCCACCCAATTCTTTGCTTCCTGATCTATCACTTAAGGCTTTCTCAGGCACTTTTCTTCAAAGTCTTACCCATTTATGTTTTCCTCTCTCCTCCAGCACCTCTTCCATCCCCTCTTCCATCCCTCTCTCTGGCGCAGCTTGCCAGTCTTTTCCTTCCTTCATTTAAACAATTGCCTAAATGTCATTCCTCCATGAAACCTTAATATAAAAGAGGTAGCAAATTTCCCCATCTCCATCTTATTAAAACAAGAGACTCACTGATCCACCAGTTGTGAGAGCTGGAAGGTGTCTTCTGTCATGCCATCTAATTCATAATTCAGTCCTTTACTTATGCAGAATGTCAATAAATACATTTATTTTAATCCTGTGTCAATATCTGCCCACTGGCCATATCTGCATGGCTTTGATTCCCCTGCGCTCCACTGCTGTCTATGTGAGGTGGGGCGCTCCAGAAACAAAGACGTTTTTCTAATTTAATTTGGACAATGGCTTGTATAACACAATAAACACGGGAAAGATGCAACTCATTCTGCTTGGCCCCAGAAGGTGAACCTAGGAGCAACAGAGAGAATATGATGGGTGCAGGTGGGTGACAGCACATTTCTAGAGATGGCCCATGATTAGAAAGTGGGGTTAGGGACACCACTGAGGAAATGTATCATGAGAAAAGAAGGTGGAGCAGTCCTATCATGAGAAGGATGCAAGACAGATGGATGGCCCAAGGCTTGTGAAATGTCAGAAGACCTGGGCAACGGATTCTTAACTCTTTTTGTGCCATGGATTCCTGTGGTAGACAGACTAGTGAAGCCTGTGGACTCCTCTAAATAATATTTTTAAGCGTATAAAGTCAAATGCATAAGGTTACAAAGGACACCAATTACACTGAATATAGCTATCAATTAAAAAAAAAAACAACAAGTTCATGGCAGGTTAAGAAGAGGAAATCTTCCTCCATTTTGGGTTGATCCTCCATGCAGATTATATAGACAGCATGGACGGACAAGAATTGCCCAGGATGGGAAATCGTGGATGGGTCACAATATGGCCTGGGGGAGGGAATCCCCATGTTGATGAGCTCATGGCTCCCCTTAAATACTGAAATGGAAGATGGACAATGTAACCAGAAATGGATTCAAAAGAGTCATGAGAATAGTGCAAAGCCCAGAATGATCTGAGCCTTATGAAAATGCTGAACACAACAATAAAAATCTTTAAAAAGTGCTTCCCTCAGTGCTGGGGAAGACATTAACAGATGTCTGCATGCTTTTATCTTTTCCAGCAAGGAGGCATCATTTGAGGACTTGTTAAACATGCCTTCTCACCCTCCAAGTTCTTAATAAAAGAACTAAAAAAAGTTAAGGCAGAGAGTGATCTTCAGACCTGAAAGGGCAAAACAAGAAATAGATAGTTCAAGATGGCATTTTTGTAAAGAAACAAAGAAACAGAGATAGATGAGGAGACAGGGAGAGATTGTGAAGCTATTAGAAAGGAGCTTCTTGGGGTGGCTAGGTGGTGCAGTGAATACAGCAGTGACCCTGGAGCCAGGAGGACCTGAGTTCAAATCTGGTCTCAGGCACTTAACACTTACTAGCCGTGTGACCTTGGACAAGCCACTTAACCCCAATTATGCTGCCTTCCTCCCTCCAAAAAAGAGAAAAGCAGAAAGGAGCTTCTTGTCTCCAGATCTAAGTGCTGAAGAATCATGGAAATGAAATTGCTAGAGTCACTCCATATAATCTCAGAGAAACTGGAGAAGGTGTGAGGTGTCAGCCAGAGAGATGTTCCTATTTCCCAAAAGGAGAAAAGGTAGAGAGGAGTTTGGGATAGTACATGCAGTCTGTTAAGCATGAGGTCAATCTTGAAAAAAATTCCAGAACAAGTCAATAGAAGGTACTTTCTTAGCATTTAGAAAAGGAAGCAGTGATTAAAAGGAATCAACATGAATGTGCACACCAAAAATAACCTTATTTCAGGTAGCATTTTATTGGTTAGTGGAAATGGAATGAAATTTAGAATCAAAAGACCTGAGGTTTGAATCCTAGCATGGATACTTGCTACCAGGGCAACACTGGGCAGGCCACTCTGTCTCTCCAGCTCTTATCTTGCTCCCTTTATAAGATGAAGGGCTTGGATTAGATCACCTATAAGCGATCATCATCTCTGAATCTTGTGTTCCTGTGATTACTCAGGGGAAAGTCATAGACTTCCTGGTTTCAGCAAAGTATTTAACCAAGTCTCTGATGATGTCTGAATAGATAAAATGGTGAAATGTGATCATTCCAGTAAATAGGTTTGCAACTGGTTGATTGACCATGCTCAAAGGGTATTGATAACACTTCTATAAACCTGGAGAGAGTATGTGGGACCTCTATCCATGGTCCTGTCTTGTAGGATACTTTATTAATGACACAGTCATGCTTTTCAGATTTGTGGATGATGTAAAACTAGAGGAATTATCAAACATATTATAAAACAGAATCAAGATCCAGATTCAGTTCAAGGATGTTAGAGACTTGAGATTTGGATTCATATTCCAGGGGCCACTTGCTACTTGTGTGACCTTGGGCTAGTCACCTAACCATACTGAAGCTGTTCCTTCAATTCTAAAATGAGGGCTTAAGGTTAGATGATCTCAGAGGTCCTTTCCAACTTCAGATGAATAAATGTTTGAGCAAAGCACAGGGATTAGAAAGAAGAATGACACAAAATCCTTGTTTTCAAAGAGCTCACAATGTAGTAAAACAGAATGCTCTGACTAGAGATGACATATAGAAAAAGTACGTCGATAAGTTCAAGGAAGTTGAGCTCACGTATGTTTGGGAAGATTCTGTGGGGGATGTGTCACCTGAACTTTACATGAAGGATGGGATGGAATTTAACAGGTGGAAATTGAGGCAACAAAGGAGAATCCACACCCCAGGTCTGCCAGGTTGTGTAGGGAAAGGCCCAGAGGTGGGAAAAGAAGAGATGAGTTTGATTATAGCATTGACTATGTAAAGAGAAGGTGTATGAAATGAGACTGGGTATATGGGCAGGAGCAGAACTAAGTCCTGAATTTAAGTTCAAAAACCTAACTGCACGTGGGGAAAGTTGGTTTGGCAGCTGTTTATGTGAAAAAAAGATCTGGGGGCTGTTTGTTGACAAGCAGCTTAGCATGAGCTAGTGGTTTGGCAGGGACATGGGGCTGGTGGAGGAGATAGCTGGGAGGGGTGCTAGCCATCCAGTGGTGATAGCTGAGGGTCACACAGCCTTGCAGCTGCTGCTCTAGGTACAGGATGGAGTGGGAGGGGGTGGCTAAGGAAGGAGACATCATAAAGTGAGATGGCAGGGCTAGGGGCAA
Source organism: Pseudochirops cupreus (assembly GCA_028627135.1). NCBI lineage: Eukaryota > Metazoa > Chordata > Mammalia > Diprotodontia > Pseudocheiridae > Pseudochirops > Pseudochirops cupreus. The sequence goes on along the minus strand of CM053584.1, from coordinate 387,851,845 downwards.
ACTCATGAAGTTCCTGAGTGTTGTGCCAGGGAATGGGATTAAATGGTAATTGTTTTACAGAGTTTCTGATAGCTTGTGATCAGAGTAGCCAGAAGAAGTCAGTGACAGAGGCTGCTCTGACAGCTCACCTAGGGCTCCTGTTACTTTTAAATTCAGCCTAGTTCTGATCTCTTAGCTCAGCTCTGTCCTGCTCTGCCAAGCCATTTCAAAGACCCTCAGTGGTCTCTAATTAGTCTCTTGTGGAGAGAGCCCCCTTTCCAGGGTGTTTGAGGGCAGAGATAAGAGAAGGATCTGAATGCTTCAAGGGGCAAGATCCAGGTGCTACAGGAGCTCTGAGAGTAAGACTGGGGAGGTAGATTAACACCGCACTATGGAGCAACGTTCTAAGAAGTGTGAGCTTTATTTGGAAGACAGAAGGGATCCAATGAAGGTTTTTTGAGCAGGTGAGTAGTGTGACCAGAGCTGTCCACTAGAAACTTCTAGCATCCTGAGGATGGATTAGGACAAAGAGAGACCGAAGACAGGGAGGTTATTTGGAGGCTGTAGTTCAGGCTGGAGGCAATGTGAATATAAACTAGGGTGGTAGCTGCAGGAGTGGGAAAGAAGGGACGGGTTCCTGAGGCCACTGGCAAGGGCTTCTGGGAGATGCTCTGATCACCTTGCTTAGTGAGAGGCACTTGTAAAAGGGGAAGCACCAGTGAGGGCAAATCTATGTTCCTATGGTGAGAAGTTTTTGTTTTGCATGAAAGGAAGGAGGCTTCACATTGTGTGGCTCTAAAGTTTTGGGGGCTCTCCGATGGCCTGTCCTCTTGGCTTCTAGCTCTCATCTCTACCACTGGCCTGTTGACTGAGGCTAGCCTTCTCATTTCCTCTCCAGCACTGGCTGATGACTCAGGCATCTGATGAACTCAGTCCCTCCCTTCCCGTCTTGCTCTCTTCTACACTTACCTGCATCGAGGTCCTGCTGACTGGCCCCTCTTCTGGCCAGTGCTTCCCATGGTGTGGGAGTTCGGAACTCTCCCGATAGTCCCGGGCTTTGGAATGCTGCAGGTGTAACACAGCTGGACTCTTGGCAGGCAGAGGAGGCCTATTTGTCTGTCCTGGATTCCCCTGCTGACTCATTTCAGACCTAGCAGGCTTGACCGGCCTCTTGGCTGGAACTGGAGTTTCTGAGGGGGTGGGGGGTTTGGGCTTCCCCTGGGTCTTTTCCCCTCCTGGTGGGGTCTTCCCCTCTGCAGAGGAGGAGCATGTAAAGGAGCGCATTCTGGGCACAGGGAGGAAAGGGGCAGAGACCTGCCTGCCGGCCAACTTGCTGCTCTCGCCTTCTGGGGGCTTTGTGAGTATGATGGCTGGAGATGGAGCTCCGGGGTCCGGGCAGGCTGGGCGGTCCTTCCTCAGGATCTTGGGGGACTCTTGCTCTTTCCTGGGCACTGCCTTAGGGAAGGAAATCACAGATCCATACAGTGGATTCTCAAACATTTCTGGCTTTGTCATCTGTTCTTCCTCCATAGGCAAGGGATCTGCCATGTTCTTTCCCAAGTCACTGGGCCTGTAGTCATTGGGAAGAGAGGGTGAGGAGATCAAGTTAGAAAGCCACAGACAAGGAAAGGAGAATCTACGCTGAGCTGAATGAAATCCAGGGTACAGTGCCATTCAATTTATCTCCAATGGAAACTTCCTAACACTAAGAATGATCTCAAAGGGCAAGGGGCTGCCCAGGGAGGGAGCTCTCTGCCACTGGGGATCTTCAGGCTAAAGGTGGGTGGATACTTGTCAGGAACACTGAAGGATTCATGCTGGGTAGGACTAGATGGCCTCTGAGGTCCTGCCCAATTCTGAGTTTCTGTGAATTTGAACCACATTTATCAGGCACCTTCTAAACGTCAGGCCCCTCTAAGACTTTGAACAAGAGACTGCATTTCTTCATTTTGTAACCGAGGACAGTCAAATACTGGTTTCCTCCTCTTGTTCTTCCTCCCAGCCATTTCTGACTCACTACAACCCCTGATTCAGACATTCTCTGGAGCAGTGGCTTCTTGCCAGGCAAATCATGGGACAGAGAATAGGAAACACACTGACCCTGGGGGGGATCTTAACGGATGCCTTTGGAAGGTATTCTGCATCCCACTCTACCAGAGCACAGGCGGCCATGAACAAGAAAGCCAGAATAGAGCAGAATTCACCTAGTTGTGCATGGCATGGGGGAAAGATCTTTGTAAGAAACCCTGCGTCCCGGCCAATTTCTAGCTGTGTGATCCTGAGAAAGAGCCCCCCTTTCTGAGGCTGTTTTCTTATCTGCACCTGCCCTGCTTACCCCACAAAGTGTGCTAGGAAGGGCAAATGAAATAATGGATAAATTGAATAACGGGCAATTATTAAATACTAATTATAAAAATAATAATGAATAGAAATAAATTCAATGTAATCCAGTGTTTATCAGACAAATTTAGTTCAACAAGCATTTATCAAACATAAATTAGGGACAACTTTATGTGCCTGGGCCTGGAGTCAAGACGACTTGAGTTCAAATCCAGCCTTAGACACTTACTAACTATGTGACCCTGGGCAAGTCACTTAGCCTCAGTCTGATTCAGTTTCCTCAGTTGTAAAATGAAGTTAGTAATAGTACCTACCTCCACAGGTTGTTGTAAGGATCAAGTGAAATCCTATTTATTAAATCATTTAGCACAGTAATGGTGGTGCTTAATTAATGTTTATTCCTTCTCCTTCCCCTAAGCACCTACTATGTATAAGGTAATTCAAAGATCTCTCTGGCCAGCCCTTGTCCCTCCCCTGAGCTCTTGTCTGGCCCATCCAGTGGGATGCTGGATTTTCCAACTGGACGGCCCAGAGGCATCCCAAACTCATTGTGTCCTAAACAGACTTCATCCTTCCCTGACACTTTCTCCTCTTTCTTCCCTGTTTCTGCTGATGGCATCACCATACTTCCCCTCACTCAGGTCCTCTACCTCAGAGCCATCCTCACCTCTTCCTCACCATCAGAGCCTGTCAGGCGCCAAGTCTTGTAGATTCTGTCTCCTCCTCTTCCCTTACACAGCTGACACTCTACTTCAGGCTCTCCTTCCTTCCCCGGGTTATTTTGTAACAGCCTCCCTGCCTCTATTCCATTCTCTCTGATCTATCCTCCACAGACTCATCAAATCAACTATTGACCATAAGCAACTGATTAGCTGAAGGCCAAGGGGTGGCACAGAGGATTAAGCTCTAGACCCGGAGTCAGGATGACCCAAGTTCAAATACAGCCTTAGATACTTATTAGTTGTATGACCCTGGACAAGTCACTTAACTTCTATTTGTCTTGGAGGCAGCTAGGTGGGCTCTTAGGCATCAGAAGTTACTCTGAGAGGGCACCAAATCTCTAGAAAGGCTAACCATGAGCTTGTGAACTGAATATGAAGTTGTTGCCAAATCAGCTCATTTGCCAAATCATTCCTAAATCTTGGGTGCCATTCAGAGAAAGGTAGTGTGCACCAAGAGGTGACCATCCCACTGTAGACTGGGCCTGTCTGCATCGAGCTGAATGGATTCACTTCACCTCCTCTCTTGGTGCCTTGGAATTTGCTACCCCATCCTATTATCTCCCCCACCTCTGGTTGAAAGAATTCTCAGTTTCCTTCCCAAGAGCTAACTCACCTTTAAATAATGCTTCAAGGCTGGCAAAGCACTTTAAATACACTATCTCATTTAAGCTTCGGGACTATGCTGGGAGGGAGGTGCTACTGTTATCATCATTTTATTGCTGTTTGGGCATTTTCAGTCACATCTGACTCTTCATGATCCCATCTGGGGTTTTCTTGGCAAAGATAATTAGAGCAGTTTGCTATTTCCTTCTCCAGCTCATTTTCCAGATGAGGAAACTGAGGCAGAGTGGAGTGACTTGCCCAGGGTGACACAGTTGAAATCCACTAAGCTTAGCATCTAGTTAACAAAAATACTTAATTTAATGAGAAATTATCACTAAAATAATTAGGATTTAGCACTGAAGTAATCCTTCAAAGATTACTCAGTTCAAGTGCCACCTTCAGCAGAAGGCTTTCCCTGGTCTCCCAGAGGCTGGTGTCATCTCCAAACCCACCTCAAAGAAGTTACTCTATCAGTGTCTTGCATGCACTATTTATTTCCAGGTGGTCTCCTCCATTAGAATGTGAGCTCCCTGAGGGCAGGGCTTGTTTTTGCTTTTCTTTGTAGCCCCAGGGCTTAGTACCAGGCTACATGTTTGTTGATTGATGAGTATAGTGATAAGATCTGTCCCTCTAGCTGTGGATTCAGTGGTGCAGCCGACAGAGCTCTGGGCTTGGAATCAGGAAGATTCATCTTCCTGTGTTCAAATCTGGTCTCCAACACTTAATAGTTGTGTGATCCTGGGCAAATCACTTAACCTCCATTTGCCTAAACTTCCTCAATTGTAAAATTGGGATAATAGCAGCAGCTAATTGGTGAAGTGGGTAGAGCACCAGGCCTGGAGTTAGGAAGCTTCTTCATGGGTTCAAATCTCACCTCAGACACTTACTAGCTGTGTGACCCTGGGCATGTCTCTTAACCCTCTTTGCCTGAGTTTCCTCATCTGGAAAATAAGCTAGAGAAGGAAATGGCCGACCCCTCCAGTATCTCTGCCAAGAAAACCCCAGATGGGATCACAGAGAGTCTGACAGGACTGAAATGACTCAACCACAAAAAACAGCAAGAAGAATCCTTTTCCCCACACATGTCTATTCTCTTCCCGCTGGACTCAGTCAGAGGATCTGAGTTAGACTCTCCATTCTGCTTTTAGTCAGGATAGCTATGTGGCCTTGGGCACATGAGTTCACCTGAGTCTCAGGGGGGTGATCGCCAAGGCCCCTCCCCACTCTCTGGCTCTGATTCTCTGATTTTGAGCTTGTGACTTTGGGAGGGACATGAACAGCTGGAGCATGTCTAGAAGAGGGAGCTGGATGTGGGTTCTCAGAAGAAGTGGTAGAAGGAAACGGAGCTGCTGAGACTGAAAAGAGCCGCCTGCAGGCTTGGGAAGGGACGCATTTTGTGGTATTCTAGGGGACAGAATGTGCAGCAATGGGAGGCGGAGTCAGCTCAATGGAAGGGAGAAGGGTCCAGGAAGGAGAGCTAGCCATGATGGCTCATCGATCTCCAGCTGGAAGGGATCTCAGAGGCCATTCTGTCCAGCCCCTCGTTCTATAAATGGCAGCTGGCGGGGGGGGGGGGGGGGGG
>CM053584.1:387819482-387846519 GCA_028627135.1 Pseudochirops cupreus | reverse complement strand
TCTAGTTGAGGAATCTGAGATTCCAGGGGGCTAAGTGAGTTGTCTGAGGTCACACGGGTTAGTGAGAATCCCAGGTGGGCTTTGAATCCAGGTCCTTTGACTCCGGGGGCCAGTGCTCTAAATGACTTTCTTGTTAGGTAAGGAGCTCCCCATGCCTGGAGGTATTCGAGTGGAGTCTAGATTCCTGCCAGTCAGGGTGTTATCTAAAGGATTATGGGAGTGGGTAGAAGTTGGCCTAGTTGACCTCAAAGGCCCAGGTCAGCTCTGAACTCTGGGATTCTAGGAAATCTCCTGACTTTTTACCAGGGGCCAAAAATCTGGTCATGAAAAAGGATACTCACAATTGCTCCTGGGTCCTGAGATTAGGAGCTCGGTTTGCTGAGCAGGGTGGGAACTTTTTTGGAGATAACGGGGGCTGTGAGGGTGGGGTCGGGGGAGACTCTCCCCAGCTGGGAACGGGGGGGCTGTCTTTGGGAGGCTGATCATAGCTCCGGAAGGTGGGCTGCAGCTCAGGCGAGATGGCGGGCTTCCCGTGGAGGGGCATCTGCTGGCTGAAATGTCCCATCCCTAGATAGTTGGGGTTGGTGATCTCGGTGAAGTTGGAACCACTGAAATGAGCTCTAGAAGGGAAGGCAGGCATATACACGCACGCGCGCACACACACACACACACACATACACACACACAAACACACACACACACACACACAGCTCAGCGTTTTGGAGAGATGCCCAACAGCTAGTTGGATCCCAACTTCTCCCAAGGACTTCTCAGACTTCCTTCCTCTCCATCCCTTTATCCCCTTCTTCAGGTCCCAGCCCACACCAGTGGGCAGCAGAACCCACAAACACACTGGGCAGAGGTGAGCTCTGACTCTGCCTCTCCCTCTTTTAGGGTAAGGTGGGAGGACTGTCCCACTGGGATCATCATTAATTTTCAGTTATTCTGGAGCCCATGATTCACCTAATGGATTTTCTACAGCCAGGTTTCCTCCCTCTCTGGCCTCCCTCTGCTTTAACAGCCTGCTTCTGGACCACATTCTGCCGGTCTCTGCTGAGGCGTGCTCAGGAGGAATAAAAGCAAATTTTCACGAGTCTAAGTAAAACATAATCTGTTTGCCCTCCAGAATCACAGGCTCATAGGCCCCAGAAACAAGGGCTGAGAGGAATCTCACAAGCCAGTTAGTCCAATACCCTCCTTTTGTAATAAACTGAGACCCATGGTGGTCAAGAGACTTGCCCAAGGTCACAGGTAGCAGCAGAAAGATTGGAGCCCACATCCAACTCAAGGCACGGACAACAGAGAGAGCCAGCTAGCAGCGTGAAGTTAGAGAGATATGACCCTGAAGTCGTGCCCCATTCTGGATCAACTGTTTGGACTGCTACTCCTCGCCATTCTCAAAGATAATCAGAGGGTTTCTGACCAAGAGAAAAGGGACTTTGAGTTAATCTGAATGGAGACTTTTTCATTGATGTAGTAGGATTCCCAAGTGGCTTCCAATCAGCCTCCCCAAGCAGAGACTGAGGTCATTAGCCAGTGGTTCTAGTCAAGAGGCAACATTGGTTGGCTGAATCATAGCTCTGAAGACCAAGGTGTGTGTGTGTGTGTGTGTGTGTGTGTGTGTGTGTGTGTGTGTGTGTGAGAGAGAGAGAGAGAGAGAGAGAGAGAGAGAGAGAGAGAGAGAGAGTGTGTGTGTTGAGGAATGCCTTGGTAGGATCCCAGGAACTCACAGTAAAAGTATTTCTCCCTAATCAATGCAGATTAACCCTAGAAGCCTTTTGGAATTATTTTTTCTGACTTGTACTAGTTCTCAAAACGTCTGCTAGGGTCATGGTGGCCATGGGCATTGGGAGCTCAAGGGAACAGTCAGTCAGTCAGTCAACAAGCATTAAGCATTTATTATGTGCCAGAAACTTTGACAGTGCCAATGTTACAGAGAGGTCAGGAGGGATGAGGAGTGAGAAAAGGTCACTAGATCTGGTAAGTGAGAGCTCACTGGTAACTTTAGCAGAAGGGCTTTCAGAAGCCAGACTACAAAGGGTTTAGAAGAGAGTGAGAGAAAAGAGGACCCGATTAATGGGGTTCTTCTCAAGGAGTTTGGCCAAGAAGGGAAGGAAAGACAGAGGATGATAGCTAGGGAGGACAGGTAGATCATTCATTTTTCTAAAGATAGGGACATGAGTGTGTTTGTGGGCAGCAGGAAAAACCAGCCAGTGACTAGGATAATAGTGAGAGAGGAAGCCTGAGGCCCTGTGCCTCTTGGGGTCAGGAGTTCTGAGGTATAGGGGGCTGTGTAGACCTGTTGTCTACACTGTCAGGAATATGGGTGGGGTCTGGCATCAGGAGACCTGAAGAGGCTAGAATTGGGCCAGTCCAGGACTAGATTAACACAAAGCTCCCATGATGATCAGTCATGGCCCCTGTACTTCCAGCCTGGGTGAGACAGGGAGACCCAGGCTTTAAAAAATAATTATGGTAAATAATTTTAAAAAGGATAATGAGAGAGTAGGGATAATGACAGAGAGTAAAAGGGGTCAGTCTTCTAGAGAAGATGGGATGGGATCACGGGTTCATGTAGAAGGGCTACCTCTTCACGAGGTGCAGCCGGGTGCCTCAGTGGCTAGAGCACTAGGCCTGGACTCAGGAAGCCCTGAGTTCAACTTTGGCCTCAGACCCTTACTAGCTTGTGACCCTGGGCAAGTCACTTCACCCCTGTTTGCCTTAATCCACTGGAAAAGAACATGGCAAACCACTTCAGTTCTTTGCCAAGAAAACCCCATGGACAGTATGGACTGTGGGGCCACAAAGAGTCAATGACTCTTTGGTAGGAGATGAGGAGGAGAGAAAAGAATGAGCTCCTGGTGATGCTCCTCACCTGAGGGGTTTGAGGAGGGATGAAAAAGTCTGGAGAAGCTGTGGAGTGGGGGGTGGGACAGTGGCTCCATCAGGGAAATGTCTGCTATGGGGAGGACTTTCCTCCAGAGCTCTTCCTTCTTGGCTTAGTGTAGCCTCTGCCAGGCCCTGAATCTTCCACCCCTCCTCCCTCCCCCAGTTTCCCAGGCTGTTCTAAACCATCCAGTAACATCCACTACCTACCTGGAGGGACAATCCCAGTGTTTTACGGGGTCATGGCTAGTGAGGCTTTTCAGGGACTTCTGCCCGATGGCCTCATCTCGCTCTGTCTTCACGAAGTCTGCAAGAAAAAAGGTTAAAAGAAGAAATGAGACTTCCAGCCCTTTGATTTGCTTTCCTGCCACCCCTGGCATTGGTCACTAGTAGCACGCTGTTTCTGATTCTTCAGTAGAGCTTTTTCAATAGCATTGTCTTGGCCAGGGACAAAACTTGGGATGGGAGCCTTTTTCTCTAAAAGATAACTTTGTCTCTAGGGGGGCCTCTTACCATCTGGCTTAGCAACTCTGAGAAGTCAGAGGCCATAGGAGAACCCACCGCAGCCCATCCAAGTTGCTGCCCACCCAGCCTGCTGCCCTACTAAAGGAATTCATCCACCCAGTCAGAGGAAGTATTCAGCTGGATAAATGTGCTCACTACCTTTTCCAGAAAGAGTTTAGAATATTCCCTTAACTAAAGAAGCCACTGTGAAGTCCACAGGCTAAGCTGGGCTTTGGGAAGCTTTCTGAGCAGATTCTTAGCAGAAGAAAATGAAAGGCAGGATGTAGGGGGGAAAGCCACCCAATATCCAAGGTCACAAACCAGAGAAATCTTTAGTTAGCCAGTCTCCAGGCCCCTTGGCACCTGTTAGAGCATTTCCAAGTTCTGTCAGAACACACAAGGCACACTTCATTGCCTGGTGCTAAAGCGTCATGACGAATACCAGTTTGAATCCCCTTTGAAATTTCCAAACTTGATGGAAATGATGAAAAATGAGATAATTCAAACACCAATAAGGACTTGGCTGATTTGTCTCATAGTCTTCCCCCAGACACCCCCCTAAATCATGGGATCACAGAAACACAGAGCTCCAGTTGGGGGCAGATGGCTGACCAAGCAATTACTATCTAGCCCCACTTGAAATTTATCTTTTTTTTTTTAAAAGTGGTTTTAATGCCTTTTGCTTTTAGAACACAGTCATTACTGGAAACATCCCTCTCCCTCTCTCTACTCTCTCCTGCCATGGTTTGTGCTCCTTAATTTTGGTCTAGCTTGAAACAGTGGAAAGCATGCTGCATGTGAAGTCAGAGTCCTGGTGATCCAGTTCCAATTCCACCATTTACTACCTGGGCAAGCCACAACCTCCCTGGGGCTCGTATCAGCAACTGTAAAATGAGGGGGTTGGACTAGGTGGCTGCTGAGGTCACTTCCGGCTCTAAATCTGGGACTGCATTTTCTTCTCTCCTCCTCACCCTTCTTCTATTCTACATTGTTCTTCTCTATAAAGGAGGAGCATCTTGGCAGAAAAACATTTTAACTTTGCTAAGGTAAACTACACTGATGTTTGTTCATAGCAGTAAGCCTCCTGATGAGGAAAACATTCTCCTCCCTGCATCACCACCCTGCCTTACCATAGAGTCTTTCTCTCTTCTTCCCTTGGGAGGTCTGCAGCTTAATTTCCCCTCGGAAGTGACCCATCATCTCTCCATGGTGAGTCAGGGCAGTGTAGATGGGAACCAAGGACTCTGTGGCTTCAGATCTCAAAGCAATGCAGCCTTCACCTGTGGGAGGAGATGTCAGATGGATGTGAAGAACCCAGTCATTTTCATGGAAGGCAAGAAAACCTTTGGTCACAGAGGAAGGTGGAATGCAGTGGGAAGGGGGCGTTAGGGTGAGGGTTTTGCCCTTTGAGGTTTCTTGTGCCCTTTACTTAGGCTTAGCTGTATTCTTGAGGGAAAACTGACCTCTGTCCCCTCTGGTATACAGCCATCTCCATGAAAGCCCATCTTTGGCCTTCCCCTTCAGGACCTGAAAGGGGGAACAGCTGAGGCCTGACTGGATAGGCTTCCAAATTTAGATGTAAAATAGCAGTAAGTGAGAAAATGTCTGTCTCCAAAGGTCACAATTTTAAGGATCTTAGAGAGGAAACCAAACAAATAAGCTAAAAATAAACAAGAGGGAAGAGTTCAAGGGTGTCTTACACATTGTTTGATAGGAACAAGCTTTGAATTGAAACTTGTCAGCAGAAAGGACTGTGGGGACAACAGAGCAATCCCACAATTTGGGAGTTGGGAGAGACCTCAGCAGCCATTTCATCCAGCCCCAAAGAATCCCCATCATAAGCCAACAAGGGGTCCTCCAAGCCTCTGCTTGAAGACCCCTGGTGGCTGGGAGCCTGCCTCTTCTCCTTTGGGACAGCTCAGTGTTGGTAACCCTAAATCTGTCTTTCTGTAACTTCTTCCCCTTTCTTCTAGGTCAGTAACTAACCACCTCATGCTAAAATGTGTTTAGGAATCAAAGCCATGCTCACTGGCCTCTGGTTTTCAGATTTCTTTTAGAAATGAGACTATGTGCCCTTGTCTGGTCCTCTGTTGCCTTTCTCAGGTGCCACTCTCTCTCCAGTATTGTGGGCAGTGGTCCCATAGTCACACTTCATAGCTCATTCAGTAGTGGGAGGATGGGGTTCACCTGAGTCAGGTCACTTGCCATCATGAAGTCAGGCACATCCTTGAAAGGGCATCCGGCTCAGAGAGAGAAAGTAGAGCTAGGCGGGGAAGGAGTGGGTGGAAAACACTAATACTGGTTGATTATTTAGTACTTATCAGTTTACAAAAAGTGTTACCTACATTTTCTCATTTGGGCCTCACAACTCTCTGGAGGTGGAACTATGGGTATCATTAGCCCCATTTTTTAGCTCAGGGAAGGGAGGATCAGAGAGGCTAAGGGGTTCATCTGGGTCCCACCGGCAGCCAGTGAGTGGCAAGGCTGGGACTTAAGCCCAATATCTGTGACTAAGTCCAGCAGCATCACTGTGGTCCATCACCATGGTTACCAGGTTATTTATGGCTCTCTGAGCTGCTGTAGCACTTGACTTATCAACCTCTTTTCTCACCACAAGCCTCAGAGGCAGTCAGGACAAGCATTATTGTACTCCTTTTACAGATAAGGAAACTGAGGCTGAGGGAAGTAAAAACATAGCAAGGAAGGCTTAGAGCTGAGGCTTGAACCCAGGTTCTTCAAGCTCCAGATACAGGGCTCTTTTCAACACCTGTGACTGACACATTTTATAAGGACTAGATGAAAGGAGGAGAGGAAGGATCATAGAAAGAGAGAGTTGAGACTTAACTGCAGTGGCTAGAATGCTAAATTCTCTTTCCTGTATTAGACTAGAAGCTCCCTGAGGGCAGGGGCTTTTGCCTTTCTTTGTATCCCCAGCACTCAGCACAGTGCCTGGCACATAGTAGGAGCTTCATAAATGTTTACTGATTAAATGGAATGGGGAGAGTAAAGTAGTGGACCAGACAGGGGCAGAATCAACCAAATGGGCTGGGGGCGGGCTGCAGAAACCTGAAGAATCAGCAATGGACAGCTCCCATATCTAAAGCACTTTTTACAAGACCTCCCGATAGCCCTGCCAGGGACAAACATCATTCCTCACACTGGTCATCAGTCTCCCTTTGAGGTGTCTGATGACCACTACTATTCCTCCACTTCCTCTGCTTACCTCCCAACCAGGATCTCCCTTAGCCACTTAGTCCTGGTCCTTGAGCTTTGACAAGTGGGGAAACAGGAAATGAGCTGGTGGAAAGCAGAGGAGTAGAAAGAACACTGAGCTTGAAGCTGGAAGGCTTGGGTAGAAGTCTCAGCTCCAGGCAACTTGTGGCTATCACATCCTACCCAGCTCCCCACTGAAGCTCTTCCAGATCTTCTCTTCTCAAGCCTGGCCCATCACCTCCTCTACCCACTCTCTTAGCTAGGACTTCATCTCCTACTTTATTCAGAAAATAAACATCTTATGCTAGGAGGTCTCTCCTTCCTCTCTCCTCTATTTCTCAAAGCCCTTGAGTCCCCAGCTCTCTTCTCCATCACCTCTTTTTTCAGTGTTTCCTTCAGCCATCACCTCAAGCACTGTTTCAACATGAAGTCTTTTCTGGTCCACTCCAGGAGCTGGTTTCTACCTGCTACTCATTTATCTCAAATCTGCATATATTTATATGGTTTGCGTATATTTGCATATGCGCATATGATACACATTGTCTCCATCTATAGTCAAGTCAAAAGGTATTTATGAAGCACCTACTGTGTGCCAGGCACTAGGAAGACAAAGAGAGGCAAAACACAGTCTCTGCTCTCAAGGACTCAGTCTGTCGCAAACAGCTTTGGATTAGTCGACATATACAGGAAGAATTGGGGGTGATCTCAGAGGGAAGGCAATAGAACTAAGGGGAATTGGGAAAGGTGGGATTTGAGCTGGGAGTGCTGCCAAAATCCTCTCCTTCTCCTGTCTAGATAAGGAAGCCAGGAGGTGGAAGAGAGGGGGAATCTTACAGGCATAGGGACTGCTGGGAAAGTACCAGGAGTTGGGAGATGGAGAATCTTGTGCCAGGAGCAAGAAGGCCAGTGTGGTCGGACTATAGACTACGTCTTTAACCAAAGGATCTAAGTTTCTTGAGGGCAGGGATTGTTTCATTTTTATCTCTGTATCTTGGGTGCCCAGCACAGTGCTTGGCACAGAAGGGGCACCTAGTTGTTTGTTTGTTTGTTTTTTGCTTTTTGGAGGAGGGAATGTAGGACATTTGGGGTTAAGTGACTTGCCCAAGGTCACACGGCTAGTTTTTGTGTGTGTTAAGTGTCTGAGGCTGCATTTGAAGTCAGGTTCTCCTCACTCCAGGGCCAGAACTCAATTGACTTTGCCACCTAGCCTCCCTGCACCTAGTGAATGTTAACTGGTTAACTGGTTCTGGCATGTCTTTTGATCATTCTGGCTTCCTGGCCCCATCTATGGAAGGAGGATATTAACACTCAGAACCCTTACCTCCCCTGGAAGGAGATGTGAGGATTCAGTCCAACCCAATGAGTATTTATTAGCCAAAGGATCAAAGGAGAGAATACTTTGCAAACCTTAAAGTGCTAAATAAATGTCAGCTGCTATTCTGAACAAGAGAAGGGGAGGGTTTTGATAGCAGTGTTTGACCCGACTGGAGGCTAAAAAGCAGGAAGGGAAGGGGAGGGACATAGGGTGGCATAGAAGGGGCTTGCACAATGGCACTCTGTAGGTGAGGGTCAGGGTGAGATCGCAGGGCTGCTGAGAGGCGAGCTGGGGCCCCACTACAGCCCAGGGGGCAGTGCCTGGACAGGGGCACCCACTGTCAACCCTTCTGCTGCTGCAGCCTCTGCTCCTCAGCAGAGCACGGGCAGGCCCTGCATGTGCGAGTCCCAGCCTGACTCAGGGTCAAGTTTCAGATCTAGGTGACAGATCAGATGATCTGCTGAGGCCCCCGGGGGGAGGGGTGATGCTGTCACACCTCTGCAGACCAGAGAGCCTGCTGGGTATCTCAAGAATAATAACAGCTGACACTAACCTCCTTATGCTTTCAAAAAGAACTTTTCATGGGCAGTCGGGTGGTGCAGTGGATAGAGCCCTGGCTCTGGAGTCAGAAGCACCTGTGTCCAAATGTGACCTCAGACACTTACTAGCTGTGTGAACTTGGGCAAGTCACTTAATCCTGACTGCCTTTAAAAAAAAAACAAACTCTTTACAGACATGATCTTATTGGAGCCACACAACAATCTGGGGAGTAGCTTCACAGAATCAAGAATCTCAAGCTGGAAGAAATCCCTTCATTTTACAGATGCGAAAACTGAGGGACAAAGCAGTTCAGTGATATTCCCAGGGTCATACAGCTAGTAGGTGCCTGAGGTAAGATTTGAACTTGCGTCTTCCTGATTTGGTTCAGTGCTCTCACCTCTCTGACACAGCTCTTCAAAGTCATTCAAAGTAAACCGTTCCCCAAGCAGGGATTTCCATCTGTGATGGCACCAGTGTCCAACAAGACCCAGTCAATCAAAACCCAATCCAAACCAAACCCTTGTCACTAGATTTAGAGACAGGACCTTGAAGGCCATCCCATCTTGTCCAGTCTCCTCATCTGACAGACTTGAGGGCTGAAGATGTCAAGTGATTTGCCCAAAGTCACATAGGTAGTAAGTTACAGAGGCAGGATTTCTAAAGGCCCAAGTTCAAATCTTGACTTTGCCATTTATCATCTTGTCACCTTGATCCAGTTACTTTTTGGGCCTCAGTTTCCTATTCTGTCAAATGAAACCATTGGATGAGACAAACTCTAAGGAGTTTCCAACTTTGAATCTTAGAATCTTTTGAGTTTAAATGAATGGGTAGAAGATAAGGGGCCAACAAAGAAGGGTGACATTGACTGGCCTCAGAACTCAGTGCAGGGGAAAGAGGGTGGCCTCTGCAGCAGACAGACCAGCAGGACATGTGGGAAAGCTGGGAGGCAGCTGCCACCCCCTCCCTCAGTGCCCAGGCACCTCCTCATCTCCCGGGCACCTTCCCTGGGCACTCACCATAGGACTCGTCGCTGTCTGAAGACTTGATGCTGATGAGAATGTGCTGGTCCAACAGGTACTCGGGGTCAGAGATGATGGGGGTCAGCTGCAAGCAAAGACAAGGCGGCAAGATGAGTGCTGGGAGGGAGGAGGCAGAGGCTCTCCCACATGGAACTCTGCAATCCTCAGCTTTCCAGCTCCTGGTGAGCCCAAGAGGCTGGAAATGAAATGCCAGTGGGGGATGGCAGAGAGAACACTGGATGTGGCAGAGACTTTTGTTCAGGTAACCACGGGCTGGACTGAGTGGCTTCAGAGGTCCCTTCTGATTTTATGATACAAGTGTGGTGGAAAAATGTTTCACAACCATCCCTCCAGAAAAAAAAAGTACAGAGACACACTGTAAAATTTAATCTGAATTATTAACACTTTCTCAAGTACAGATAATCCATAGAATAGTAAACCAAGGCCTGATTTGTAGTGTCTGCCAATTTCTTAATGTAAACGCTCAAACTAAAAATTTAACAAATAGCTTTCCAGCAGTTTTAAGTTGGCTCCAACAACCCTGGATGTGAGGACAAGGACATGGTAATGTTTCCTTCGTTATCAACGATACCTGTATCTCTCAGACCAAAATTCTAGATATTTGCGGGATTTCTCAGGGTAAGCCTTCTAGCACAACACCTGTTAGAACATAGCAGGCATTCAGTAACGATTTGTTGGGATGGGTTGAATCGAATTTATATGAGGATTTGTCACTATCACAGAGGAGGCCCTTTCATTCCCCCATCCTCCTCTTCCCATTGTGCCCTCTGGATGCCCAGTTCTATTATTAACACACTGTCCTTCATATCAGGCCCAAGACCTTCCTCTCAGACATTTGTTCCGCATTTACTTATATACATGCCTGTTGTTCCCTCCAAGAGAATGCATGTTCCTTGAGGGGGGCTCTTTCCTTTTATCTTTGTATCCCAGGCTTTTAGCATGGTGCCTGGCCCAGAGGTGGCACTTAATAAATGCATTTCCCTGGCTCCCCCCATGTCTTCACATGCAGAGTTGTTGGCACACGGCTTGGGAGGGGCTGGAGGGAAGGAGAGAATTTGGAACTAAAAATTAGAAAAAATAAAGATTCAAAATTAATAATAGAAAAAGTTAAATGCCTATTGAGTTAAATTAAATGGGAAACTGAGGCCCAGAGAGGCGAGGTGATTTCTCCTGAGCGATGGAGCCCCTACCGCCGGCTGGGCAGGACCTTGGGGCCAGATTTGCTTGTTTTACATTGGCTCCCCTAAGACTGCAGCCGGCCAGTTTAGTTCTGGTGGATCTGCAAGCTTTCCACAGGTTTTCCACTTCAGGAAGTCTGTCTTTTCTTAGCCATCTACCCCTGTAATGGCCTGAAGCCTCATGGCAGAGTAGGAGAGATCCTAGGTTCTCAAGGTGAAGTCAGCAGACCCCAAGCTTTGGCCAGCTTGGCCATACGGGAAAAGGCTGGGCCTGACGGGTCCAGTGTTTGAAAACCAAACTAGCTGTGTCTGAAGACAGTCATTTGGTACAGGGCCGACTACCAAGAGATGAACTTGTTTTTCCAACACAGTTCATAAAGGTCCTTTACCAAAGTGTGGGGGCAGGGTTTGTGCTCAGCGTGGGTGGAAGGAGTGACCACAGCCTTAAGATGATGATCTTCTGATGTGTTTGCTATGAATGTAGCCAGGACTGATCCCCCATCATCCCTATACAAAGTTCTGCTTAGTGGCCTGGGGCTTTGTTGGAGGTATTCGCACTGATTTTCTGGTAGTAATTTCTAATGATGGGGTCGGCCACATCCCTACTCTGCTCCTCAGAGGATATCACGGGTGGGCACACTAGTGACCAGCAGAATGAAATGATGAGGGGAAGGATGGTTGTATACTCAGAAAGCAGGTGTGTCACTGGCCTGAGTGTGTAGGAGGTACAGTGGGACAGGGAAGGGACTGGGAGTGGCCTTGTCCTCTGACACCAAGAGTCTGATGAGCAGCTGAGGCTGACAGTTTATATGTATACATGGTGAACATTTTTGGGTTTCTGAAAGTTTGCCTGGAATCAATCAATGATCAAATACCACTTTTTTATTAGATGCCTACTATGTGCCAGGCATTAGGCTAGGCCCTAGGGAGCCAAAGGCTGAAGGTCCTCAGGTTGCTTATAGCCTCCAAGAGCTACAACTAAAAGCTTTTTCATGTTGGGAAAAACAGGCACATGTGTATAGGGGTAGGTGGGAACTGAGATCCACCTGAGAGGAGGAAGGGGAGATGATAGCCCACAGAGGGGCAAACCTGCCCTAAAAAAGGGTTGGGGAGAGGAGGGAAGATGGCCTGGAAGAAGGTTATCATGGTACAAGACTCTGGAGCTGTACAGGTTAGTGGTCTCCTGGAAGAGAAAGACCCCCAGATCAGTATCACGATCAATGTTCCCATTTGCAGTGAGCTAGAAGGGGAGCTAGGTGGAATAGTAGTTGGAGAAGTGCACAGAGTGCCAGGCCAGGAGTCAGGAAGACTCATTTTCATGAGTTCAAATCTGGCCTCAGACATTTACTACCTGTGTGATCCTGGGCAAGTCACTTAGCCCTGTGTCTCTCAGTTTCCTCATCTGTAAAATGAGAAGGAAATGGAAATCCCTCCAGCATCTTTGCCAAGAAAACCCCAAATGGAGCCACAAAGAGCCAGATACAACTGAACAACTAGTTAAAGTTTGGCTGAAAGACACACTGTTTTGCACCCTTCCAATGGATTAGTTATCTGTTTTTTAGTCTACTTCCCTTACAAGAACGGGAACTCCATGAGGGCAGGAGCTACTTCTTTCCTAACTCTCTGACTGGCTAAGTACTCTCTGCGTGTAGGCAGCTTTCTGATATCACATTGGCTGCCTAAGTGGATAAAGTAGGGAAGGACTTCCAACAGAAACCAATGATACTGTTCCCCCTCCACCCCCTTTAGAGTAGAAACTCCTTGAGGGGAGGGGCTGTTTCATTGATTATTTTGCATCTCCAGCATCTAGCACTGTGCTTGGCACAGAATAAGTGCTGAATAAATCCTTGCTGATTAATTGATGGCCAGGGAAGCTGTGGAGGGGATTCTTGGTCAGGTAAGGGTTCAACTGGGTTGCCTCTAGGGCCCTTCCAACTCTGAGAGGTTCTGTGATGAAGAAGCATTGGATGAATTTAAGTTTGAATCTGATTTCCCAGAAGCCCACACACAATCAGGAAACAAGGTTCTGAAAGTTGGTCCATCTCATTTGAAATACGGGCTGATGCTTGAGATTCAGATCTGCCTGCCTTTCTCCCATATCTGTTTTAAATTAATTCACACACAGGTCAGCCTGGGTGAGCCTCTTTCCTTCTGGAGGTGAGATGACCTTAGCTGGAAGGACCTGTCATTCTTATCCATGAGTGATGGCTCAACAATTCTCTCTGAAGCCCTGTCTGCTTATTCCTCAGGCTTGGGAGAGTTCTGTTTCATAGCCAAGTTTCTTCTCATCCACACTATGCCAGGAAGGTCTGAAACAGCTGCATCTCCCTCTTGGAAAAATAGTCTAAAATTGACTGATATTCAGAGTCTGCTAACATCCCTCCAGGCCAGGATTGGAGTTCTCAAGACACAAGCAATTGCTTTGCAATGAGCACTGACTCTGTTCTATAATAGTTATGTCTAAATGTTTTCCATTCATATTCCCCCCAAACCTTCATTTTACCCTTAAAAACACCAAATTTTCCCTCTTCCTTGCAACTCACAAATCTGACTCAAGCAGACTTCTTTAGCCTCCCTCGTTACTTTGTGAATCAGCAAGGCAGTGGAAAGAGGCTTCAGCAGGGCAGCAAAGGCTCTGTTCAAGTGTCCCTTCCTCTCACTGGGTCTCAGTATTCTCATTTATAAAATGAGTCGTTGAATGAAATATGGTCAAAATTCCCTTCATAGATTTTGAGGTCAGAGGAGCCTCAGGGACCATCTGGTCCAACCTCCTTATTTAACAAAAGAGGAAACAGGCTTAAAGCAGAGAGGGGACTTGACTAAGGGCGAACAGGAAATCAGCAGCAGAGGAGAGAGTCAAACCCCTCTCTAGGGGGTTACTGGTTTTTGTTACTGTTGAGCTGTTTCAGTCACGTCCAACTCCTCATGATCCCATCTGGGTTTTCTTGATTTTCCACTCATTTGTCAGATGAGTAAACAGAGGCAAACAGGGTGGAGCGACTAGCCCAAGGTCACACAGCTAGTAAGTAACTCAGGAAGATGAGTTTTCCTGATTCCAGGCCAGGTACTCTATCCAAATATGGCAGCTACCTAACTGCTTGTGTTTATTGAATGCTTAATTAATTCATTACTTGCAATTGCACAAGGTTGTGATTATGGTGGATGAACAGACAGCACAGGACCCCAGGATTGGCATTGTTGGGGCATTTTAAAACAGGATAAATGTGCAAGGAATGTTCATGTTAGAAAGCAGAAACAATGCCCAGAATGTACTTGTGTTCTCTCTCTCTCTCTCTCTCTCTCTCTCTCTCTCTCTCTCTCTCTCTCTCTCTCTCTCTCTCTCTCTCTCTTTCTCTCTCTCACCCCCTACTGCCCCATCTCCCTCTCTCTGTTTCTTTATCTGTGTGTGTGTGTGTGTGTGTGTGTGTGTGTGTGTGTGTGTGTGTGTAGGTAGGTAGATTTAGAGGTGAGTAGGATGCAGTCCCTTCCCTCATGGAGTTTATAGTAGAGGGGAAAATGGACATACAGAACTAAGTGCATTCCTTGAAGACCCAACTCAAATGAAACCTCCCCTTTGAAACTTTTCCTTATTCTCCAAGCTGGAGGTAACCTCTCCCTCATCTGCCTTCCTAGCCCTTCACATGAGTGACAGGGTGCACAACAGCACCTGCTGACTGTGCATCATAATCCAATTTGTATCCTAATTCCCTGTGCCTCCTGCCAGACTCAGAGGCCCTTGAGGACAGAGACAATGCCCTACTTACCTCTGAGTCTCCCTCAAGGACTTAGTGCAATGAACTACATGGAGCAGACCCTTGATAAATGTCTGTCAAATAGATGATGAACAAAGGAGGAACTCGCAAACAATTAGAGCTGTCCAAGGTAGACAGGGCTGTCTCTGTAGGTAGGGAATTCCTTGCTCCTTGGAGGGGCCCAAGCAAGGGACAGACAGCTCTTTGGACACATTGAAAAGGGGATTACTAGGTGGTGTGGGTCAGACTAGATGACCCTTGTGGGTTCTTCTAACTTGGAGATCCTATAATTTCTTTGATCTGTTAGGATATTTTGTTTCATGACTAGAGGCAGCTAGATGCAATAGTGGCTAGAGCCCTGAACTTGGAGTCAGGAAGAACTGAGTTCAAATTAAACTTCAGACATTTACTAGTTGTATGACCCTGGGCAAGTCACTTAACCTCCACCTGCTTCAGTTTGCCTCATTTGTAAAACTGTGATCATGATAGCCTTCTCATGATAACCTCTTAGGGCTGCTGTGAGGATCAAATGAGATATTTGTAAACTGTTCATAGTACGGTGCCTAGCACACAGTAGGTGTTATGTAAATGCCAACTATTGTTTTATTATTATTATTACTGTTGCTGTCATGGATGAAGAATTTATGCACAGGTGACCAGTGAACTGATGAATGAGACTCTATACTTTGCTGGGCAGTTCTCAGGAAGTAGACACAGTGTGTTGCTGAGACTGGACTCAAAACGTATTTATTGTGATAGTGCTATCCAGAGTTTGTGTTCCATTGACACAGCCTGGGAGCACCCAGGGATGTCAGAGCAAAGCAAAGAAGGCCCCTGGCCCACAAGGAAGGGCCCTAGCTCACTGAGGGAGTTCACAGTAAGTCACCCAGGATGATCAGGGACAGATGGGCTGTGGGAATGCCCTTATCAAGAAGATTGTGAGTCCACCCACATCTGTGTCAATGTAGCATGATACTTCAAAGCAATTCATGCACATTTAGGGATGGTGGTGGCTACAGGTACACTTTGAACGTCTACTTTTTAAAAATACCTATGCTTGTGCTTAATTTATTGTTTGTGGTTATTACTGAGTCATTTCAGTTGTGTCCAACTCTCTGTGACCCCATTTGGGGTTTTCTTGGCAAAGATACTGGAGTGGTTTGCCCTTTCCTTCTTCAACCCATTTTACAGATGAGGAACTGGGATAAACAGGGGCTTGCCCAAGGTCACACAGCTAGTAAGTGTCTGAAGCCAGATTTGTAAAGTACTTTGCATATGTTAACTCATTTGAGCCTCACAACAATCTAGGTGCTATTATTATCCCCGTTTTATAGATGAGGAAACAGAATCACAGAGAGGTTAAGTGACACACACAGCTAGTGAGGGTCTAAGACAGGATTTGAACTTGGGTATTCCTGGCTCCAAGACCGACACTCTATCACTGCAATGAGCTCATGAGCTAAAGTTGTAGGAATGAGTTCTCACAGATCCCTTGAACTTAGGGTCCCCATCTCTCGGGACCTCATTATCCAAATGGTCCATGTTTACTCTATCAGATTTCATCCCATCCCATTTGGTGATGAGGCCTCCCTCATTCCTGGGTCACATTTCTCCAGTCACCTTTGGGAGATCATCAGCAAACTTCACCACCAGCTCCCCTTCTGTTCCTTCTTCATTCTCTCCTTCCTGGCTCTTCACAAAACCTGGGAGAATGTCAGAGAAGAGAGTGGGTTCTTTCTGCAGGCAGGGCAAGAACCTGGCAGACAATCCTTTCCCTGGAACTGTGTCTAACCATGCCAAGATGCATTTTCCCTGTCTTCTCTGGAGGGGATGGTGGTCGTCTTAGGTTGCTGGACTGAGCTGCTCGGGGGCTGCCCTTCTGGCCCTGTTTGCATGTAGATTCAGTTAGGAGTGCTTCAACAGCACCATCTGACTATTTTTAGGAAACTGATTTTCCCTCCTCCCCTGCCCCCCATTTCTCAACAAAACTGGCACTGGGGGAATCATCACATCCATGGACAAGATATGAGGAACATGACAGCCAGCTCTTCCCACAGCCACTCAAGATAGCACTCTTTTGAAATTCTAATTTAAGCTTCCTAATATGCCGTTTCCATAGTAATCTATGCAAATGTCTATATACTTTATTAAAGTGTGCTCGCGCCTGCACATGTACACGAAGTCACATTGTTTTCATAGCTCTCTTTGACATAGCTCTCAAGGGTCGCCTTGAGGTCCGGGCAGGGAAGTGACACTGGATAGTCATTTAGCTTCCTGTGACAAGAGGACCAGGCTGAAGCCCAAAGGGAGGAAGGTTGGATCCTGAGCAAGGAGATTCACTGCTGGCACTCTCTATCCAGATGGGCCAGTCTTAGTGTCAGCAGCACAGATGTGCAACTCCCCACCACAGTCACACCCCCTTTGGGAAGTATCTCAGCTCAGCTCAGCACCTCTGAAGACACCCGCCTTCTTAGGGGAGGCTTTTGTCTCTATTTCTACTCCCCCCAGCTAACAGAATTGGAAACCACAGTCTCATTCTTCCTATGAAAGTCTCAGATGGGAATAGCTAGAAATTCACCCCCCCCCCAAAAGGTGTTTCCCCAACACAGATTTTTTTCAAATGTTAAAAGCTAAAGGGAGATGGGGCTACCCAGAGGTATGTATATGGCTTAAGACTAATCCATATCAGAAATGTGTTTTCATGCTGCTGGAAGAGGATAGAGAAAGTAACATTTTTCTTGGTTAGTCCAGGAAAAGGGAGGCTGATCGGGAGGGACCACTCACTACAGCCATCCTACCTCACCCCCTCTAATACTGTAGGGAATTTCACTACTCTGGTCCCCCACCTTCACTTGGAGTTTATCTTGGGATTATCCTCCCTTGTTTTAAGGTGGGGATTCTTAATCTTTTGGGTGTTTTTTACAGTCTGGTGAAACCAATGGAGCCCTTCTCAGAATAATTTTTAAATGCATAAAATAAAATTATAAGTCTACAAAAGAAATGGGATGAAAGCCCCCCAGATCCCAGCATCAGTGGAAGTTGCCCATTAGCCCGTATCCCTGAGCCAACTGCTTTCCCCCTACTCTGCTTGCCAGCAGAGGCAGTAGTAGGCCAAATGTATGTGTGCCCAAGCCTGCATGGAAGCAGCAATGTCCTTACTTTCCAGACAGCTGGAATGGAACTCCAGGTAGAATTTTGTCTGTGACTTTGTCTTCAAGGTGGCATAGCACTTCAGGAACTCAATTTGTCCTTGAGAGTCCACGTTCCCGGGACCTGGAATTGAGGAGAATTCAATTCAAACAAAGAAGCTTTTATTAAGTGCCTTCTGTGTACTGGGCACTGTGCTAGGTGCTAGAAAAACAAACACAAAAACAAAATGCTTGCCCTCAAGGAGTTTCTATTCTCCTTAGGGGAGCGAGCCATCACAGGTTCACAAAGAAGTTAGTGCAAGTGTAACTTGTGGTCCAGTGCTGGTCCATGGTCCAAGACTGGCTTAATTGCATTAAGTATCTGGAGGTAAATTTCATAGAATTTAGGACTGAAAAGGACGTCGAGATCAAAAAGTTTTATGGGGAAACCAAAGGCAGCTAGATGAAGTGACTGGTGTAGTCCTTGTCCTTGTGTGAACGTTATCAAATATATTATTCAATATGAAATGATGACTAGCTGTGTGACCGTGGGCAAGTCATTTCACCCTGTTTGCCCCAGTTTTATCATCTGGAAAACAAGCTGGAGAAGAAAATGGCAAAACGAACCAGTACCTTTGCCAAGAAAACCCCAATTAGGGCCATGAAGAGTTGGGCATGACTGAAATGACCGAACAACAAAAAGAATTTATTGCTATGAGGAATTCAGAGGATTTTGAACAAACTGAGGAAAAGTGACACCAATAGAACCAAAAGGAAAAAAAAAACACTATAGCTACAATGTAGCTGGGTGGCACAGTGGATAGAACACTGGACGTGGAGTCTTTCTGACTTCTGAGTTCTGAGTTCAAATCCTGCCTGACTTACTAGCTGAGTGACCCTGGCCAAGTCACTTAGTCTATTTGCCTCAGTTTCCCCACTGGTAAAATGAGAGTAATAATAGTACCTCCCCCACTTTGTTATAAGGATAAAATGAGCTATTTGTAAAGCACTTTGCAAAGCTTAAAGCCTTATGTAAATGGTAGTTTGTTATTATTAATAGTAATAAAAATAGCAAATGAAAACCCTCTGAAGGTGGTGTAACTCCGAGAAAAGGACAAGTCAATGAGCAGTCGATCACTGAGCCCTTCTCAGGAGCTTCTATGTGCTGGGCACTGTGCTGGGCAGGCTAAGACCTAAGCTCAAACAACCCTGCCCTCAAGGATGGCCCCAGAGGACAGACAGTGAAGCACAGTGGTGCCCTCTCCTCTGGCACCGAGAGGAAGGCTATCGCCCAGGCACGATGGTGGGTGGGCTCTCAGACATCACTTCACTGGTCTTTATTTGTTTGACTGTTTTTCTTTGTTTCAAAGGATGGCTCAATCCACAGGGGAGGCACATTATTTTCCAAAATTACTAAGACGTAAAGATAAAAGGCAATGAGACATTTTAAAAAAGATGAAATCTCCTACAATCAGATTCTGTCTTGTATAAATAGGCATCTGAACCAGGGTTTCTAAGCCCTGGCTAGTTCTGTTTCTGGACAGATCAAGTCCAGAGGCACTGAGGGAGCCATATGGGGTCAGCATAGTGGGAGTTAGGGCTGAGTAAGGAAAGCGGGGCCAGATCATTGAGGCTCAAGAGGCTGCTTGTCAGACTAGGCTGCTCACATTCTAGTCCTTCTCTCTGGTCCTGGGATGCTTCCCACTTGAAGTCAAGAGAGAATGAAAAAGGGAGGCAGTCCACTTTGACTTTAGGACCATCTGACAAAATGCCACATTAGAAGCTGGGTGGCACAGTGAATAAAGTACTGGCCTTGGAGTCAGAAAGACCTGGGTTCAAATCCTGCCTCAGGCACTTACTAGCCACCCTGGGTCAGTCCCAGCTTCTGTGTGCTTCATTTTCCTCATTTGTAAACAGGAGGCTGGACTCAGTGGTGTCTAAGGGCCATTCCAGTTGAGGTCTATGGTCCTATGGTTTGGGTTTAAATTCCAAATTTTGACACTATGTGATCCGAGGCCAATTACTTCATCTCTCTAAGCCTTAGTTCCCTTTTTTCTATGATAAGGAGGTTCAACTGAATGATCTCTAACATTCTATCAGGTTCTAAGTCCATGATTATACGACTCAAAGGCTTGTAACTGCTATGTTAGTCATTATTGATCTGATTGTTCAGATGAGGAAACAGGCACAGAGAAGAATGTGTGCTTGCCTGGCCTATGAGTCAGCTTACCCAGGTGGAAGCCAGGTGTTCCAAGGCCCAGCCCAAGACACTCCCCCTATGTGGAATGGCCAGCTCCGAAGGGGCAGGGCTTCATTAAAAGCAACAGATTTGTGTGGGAGGAGACCTGGAGAGCCTTTGTTCTGAAAGCCAGTTCTTACTCAAGCTGTTGCAACTCTGGTTCTTCTCCTTTTGGTATTTTGGTTTCCTTATACGCAGAATGAGAATAGAGATTCAAATATTCCCCCTTGCCCAGAGTTATAGGAAGGAAAGCATTTTGACCAATCTCAAAGTCCTGTAGAAATGGGAGTTATAATTATTCCCTTCAAATTCATATGACTTTGTGCAAAAGAAAACAGAGAATGTACCCAGTCACTGACCATTCTTGGAGACAAACTGGGAGGTGACCCCTGCTTCAAATGTGGCAAAGACAGGACTGTGGTCACTTGTCATGATGTCACTGGTGCTACCTGAAAAGGGGAAAAGGAAAAATGGGGTTCATGTGAATATGGCAGGTGTGTATGTTTGTGTGCCTCCCCCCCACCCCCTGCCTGTTCAGGGCCAAGGACAGCATCAGGTTCAAGCGTCTTGTTAATTCACTTTCCACACCATTCCCAGGGTATCTAATCTTTGACATAGAGTCTTTGACATAAAACAGCAGTCTCTTTGGGACCCAGGTAAATCAGGTGGGCATCAAAGGCTCTTCCCTGAAGCTCAAGGACTCTAAACAAAAGCCAAAGTCTACTCAGGGTGAGCACATATACATGACACACTCCAGCCTTGCTCCCTGGTCTTTAGCCTTGGAAAGAAGGTAAGCTTCACCATTTAGACAGAAGAAATGGGAGACTGAAAGGCTTATCATCATTGCATAGAATCATGGAAGTGACTGTCAGGGGAAAGCTAGAGGCCTATCCTAGGGGGATCTGAAGGCTGTCCGGACACTCTTCTTCCCCACCTCTCCCTTGAGGGTTCTTCTGGATCTCCAAGGACCAGTCCAAGTATGAAGCAGAAGTTCTATAGAAATTACAGAGTACCAAGCCCCCTGGGTCTGAACATGTTCAAAAATCACACCTTGGGGTAATTCTTGGCTCTCCCAGGAGAACCTTAGAATGGCAACAAGGGGGCTATCAGCCTGGATGCTCTCATGGGTTTATTAGGGAAAACTGTGGTTGTGATATACTGGAATTTCAGCAATGTATTTGACAAGATCTCTCAAGGCATTCTTCCACACAAGATAGAGAGAGTGAGCTAGCAATAATGTAGTTAGGTGGGTTCAAGACTGGTTGAAGGAACACATCCAAAGAGTAATGATGAATGGATTGATATAAATCTGGAGGAAGGGTTGTAGAGGAGTCATTGGGAATCTGTCCTTGGCCAACTTCTGATAAACATTTTTTTTTTGGTGACAGAATATGAGTCTACCCAGCAGGTGATGACGCATGTTAAAACCCACACTATTTGCAGTTCTACTTATGTAAAATCTGGCATTGGTTCCATGTAGTAAGAATTTGGATATTGTGGCTATTTTATGGAATTCACTATTTGTATGACAGAGATCTGGCTATATTTAATTAGCAGTTGTCAATTGAGGGGATAAAAGCTTATCTTGTGTTTATCAAAATGCTCATGCCCCAGAGCTTCAAGGAACAGCTAAGGTGGATGGCAATGGATTTTTCCAAGATCCAATAGGCTAGAATAGTGAGCTGAACCAAAAATGAAATCTAATCAGGAAACTCAAGGCCCATGACTTCCCAGTGTGTGCATGTTGAAATACGGATGTGCCTTCAAAGTCACTCAACTCCAGGATAGCCTTCAGATATGGTGGAAATGATTCTCGGGGAGTTTAATATTAACTGTTCCAAGAATTCCCCACTAAATCCTCAGGTTCTTACTCACCGGTGATAGGATTCCAATCTAAAGTGCGCAGGTTTTTTCAAACCAAAGATTCAGGAAGATAAGTGTTTCTCCCTTTACTGTATTTAAACCTTTAGGCCCAAGGTATATTAAATGCTTCTCAATAGTTAATATATATTATCATATACGTTTGTATTTCTTACGGTAAAACGGTCATTTTCCCATTCTCTTGATTTAAATCAATTTGTCTCTTAATTCACATTGTGATTTCATTAGTGTAGAGAACTTCCAGTATGGAAATTCCCTCTACCACTGCAGAATGGTGACTCATCTAAAACTTCTTTCCAAGAGCTGCTCAGGATGTGTCAGAGACAGACTAGGAGTGACTATGCCATGCTTTACAATGACAAATTTGCTTTTCTCTAAAAAAAAAAATCTCAACAATACAGACTTGTTATGGAGCCATTGAACCAGAGAGATCTTCTCTCCCTTCTTCTTCCCCTCCCTGCTTTGGTTTGAAACCATGACTTTTTTGTCATAGGCAAGTCCTGTGGAATAACTTCCTTCATGGTCTCAGATCAGCACCTACTCAGAAACTTATAGTTTTAGCAAGCCACTTCCTTCATCTCAAATGAATGAATTTTTAGCTCATTAACTTATAGGCAGGTAGGTGGCACAGTGGATAGAAGGCTGGGTCCCAATTCAGGAAGATGAGTTCAAAGCCAGTTTCAGAGACTTACTAGTTGTGTGACCCTGGGCCTGCCTCAGTTTCTTCATTTGTAAAACTGTGATAACAATAGTAGCTACCTTTCAGGGTTGTTCTGAGTATCAAATGAGACAATATTTGTAAAGTGCTTAGCACAATGATCATGTACATGAAATGCGCATAGTAGGCACCAAATAAACGTTAGCTGCCTGGTGGCCAGTCAGGTCCCTTAACGTCTTGACTACTAAAGTAGAATCGCAGATATTTCTCTGATTTGCCATGAGGGCAGACTGAGGCCCTGAGAGGTGTCATAAATGACTGTTGGAAGCAGGCTGACCTTAGAGCTCTTTGCTTCCTTTCCCCTGGCTCCACCCTGAGTCCACTCACCGTAGGACTGACACACTACGTGCACCAGGGGATAGGATTTCCAGAGAACACGATCACACCAAGATGGTAAGTTGTATTTCATCTGCCAAGAAAAGAGAGGGGAAATCATCTTTCATTGGAAAAAGAAAATGAAGGTGAAATGAGCCATTGCTGTTGGTGATTTATAGGTGGCACAGTGGACAGAGCACTGGGCTTGGAGTCAGTAAAACTCATTTGCTTGAGTTTAAATCTGGCCTCAGACACTTACTAGCTGGGTGACCCTGGGTACCTTACTTCACCCTGTTTGCCTCAGTTTCCTCATCTGTAAAATGATCTGGAGAAGGAAATGGCCAACCACCCTGGCATGTCTGCCAAAAAAAGTCCCCAAATGGGGTCAAGAGGGGTCTGACATGCCTGAAATGACTCAACAACAACAACTGGCCTTCTCCTTCACAGGGGCTCTGGCTTGGGGACAATTCATAAGCATCTGATTTCTTGTGGGGCCATAGGATTCGAAGCTAGGATCATTCAGTCCATCTCCCCTCCTTCATCAAGCAGATGAAGGAAGTGAGATGCAGAGTGACCCAGTGACTTACCCAAGGTCACAAAGGGAGTTGGCAGCAAATCTGGAATTTATAACCAGGCTGCCTGACTGCAAATCCAACACCCTTTCCATTATTCCATAATCCCTCACCATTATGTTCTCTAGATGCTCTTCATCTTCCCAGCCCAGAGCATGGGCTCTTGGAGTCATAAGACCTGGGTTCAAATTCTACCTCTGACACTGACCACCTACCCATGTGACCTTGGGTAAATCACTTCACTTTCCTGGGCCTCAGTTTCCCCACCTGTAAAATCAGGGCCCTTCCGGCTCATCATCTATATTTCTATATCATAGTCATTGGATCTCCATGTACTTCTAAGACTCTTTATCTGTAAAGTTAGGGCTTGGGCTGGATGGCCTTGGAATGTCCCTCCCATCCCTTGGTCTATGACTGTAAAGGGGTTTAACTCTTCTCTTAGTCTGGTGACATTGGGCCAGAGGAAATAGCAGAGATCATAGATCTGGGGCTGGGGGACTGCTGAGGACATGTAGCCCAACCCCTTTTATCTTACACAAGAAGAAGCTGATGCTTAGACAGATCCAGTGACTTTCCCAAGGTCACACATAGAATCCCAGATCCTGAGCTGAGAAAGAGGCCGTCAGACCCAGCCCCTTCCCTGCCTTGTATTGACAAGGAAGCAAATGCCTGGAGAGGCGACTGTCCAAGGTCACACAGGCCAAATCCAACATTTGAACCCAGGGCCCTCGACTCTGTCCCCAGTGCTTTTTTCTGCTGTCCCCTGGAGAACGACAATGGAAGGGCGCCTACCCCTGTGGCTTTCTGCTTAATGTAGGCGTACTTCTCGCGGGTGTTTCTTTCAAACCGATAGGTGGGAGCGAAAGTGATCTCTTCCTCCTCTGAAAGAGAGGGTCCTGCATTAGAGCCTGGGGCAAGCCTCCTGCTCCCCCTGCTCCCCCAGCCTGGAAGTGTCGGAAGCATCGCTTCTTACCAAAATGCAGGAAGACCTTCTGCTCTTTGCGCTCCATGAGGAGCTGGTCATGGAGCAACAGCTCGGAGAATTGCTGCTGTTTAATCTTCTGGGTGATGTTCTCTGCTTCCTGGGAGAAAGAAGACGCGGCCATTATGGAGGAGCTTGGTGCCCTGCCTGGGCATTCCTAACTGGGGCATCCCGGAGGGGGGGCGGGAGGGGGGGTAACCCTGGGAGGGCAACCTGAGGGGGACAGCTCTGGCTGAGTCATCCCTGGCTGAGGCAGGGGGGGGCAACCCTGGGGGGCAGCCCTGGGGGGGTAACCTGAGAGGGGCAGCCCTGGCTAGGCATCCCTGGCTGGTCAGCCCTGGCTGGGGCAGCCCTAGCTGGGTGGCCCTGGGGCGAGGGAACATCCTGAGACCTGAAACTGCTCTACCTGCAGCCGAGTTTCACTGTGTGTGTGGCGGGTGAGGGTAGAGGTTCTCATTTCTTTTTTTTTCTGACACAGAAGTCAGGGCAATTGGGGTTAAGTGACTTGCCCAAGGTCACACGGCTAGTGTTAAGTGTGCCACTTAGCCACCCCAAGGGTTCTCATTTCTATTCATGCCCTGAGGTTTTGTTGCTGTACTAGGAACAGCAGCAAGGCCTTGCCAGGTCCTCCTCAGAGGCAGCCTGGAAGAGAGTCTAGAACACATGCCCTGAAGTCTGGAAGACCTGGCAGCCTTCTCCCGCCTCTCTTTGTATTTCCGGAGCTCAGCACAGTACCTGGTACTAGGCATTTAATGAGTGCTTGTTGACTGACTGATTGACTGGTCTTTAAGTCCTGACTCAGACACACACTAGCTATGACTGGCAAGTCTTAGGGTCCCAGGGCTGCAGTGACCTCAGTGACCCCCAAGACCATCAAGTTCAGCCATTCTCATTGTTGTTGTTCAGGCCTTTCAGTCATGTCTGACTCTCCATGACCCCATTGGGGGTTTTCTTAGCACAGAGTGCTTTGCCATTTCCTTCTCTGGTTCATTTTACAGATGAGGAAACTGAGGCAAACAGGGTGAAGTGACTTGCCTAGGGTGACACAGCTAGTAAGTGTCTGAGGCTCGTTTTGAACTCACAAAGAGGAGTCTTCCTGATTCCAGGTTCTATCCACTACACCACCTAGCTGCCCTGTTCTCATGTTACAGATCAGGAAACCGAGACCCAGAGAAGATAATGGGATCACGGGGCTGAAGGAGACCTCACAGTCAGTCCAGTCCAACTTTCCTCATTTTACAGCTGAAGAGCAGGGAGGACAAGGCACTTCTCCAAGGTCATGTTCACCTAGGTAGTCAGTAGGATGAAAGCACTTTGGAAAATCCAAAGCAAATGGTCTACAAAAACACGGTTATTGCTCTTTGCAGACTCTAAGGGCTGGCAGGGACCTCAGAGTCAGGAGGGAGCAAGGTGGTGCTGGAGAGAGAGCATTCTGGGCTTCCAAGCCTTGCCCCAGACTCTTCCTGGCTGGGTGACCCTGGGCAAAGCACTCTGCCTCATCTTCCACATGGAATCATAATGGTATCCACCTCATGGCTTTTGTGAGGATCAGATGAGATCAGAGATGGAAAACGCTCTCAAATGTTAAAGTCGTGATGGCTGCCAGTGTCCACAGTATGGGACAAGAATCCAGGCTCTGCTGGACCCCTCAGCTGAATGCTTGACTGAGCATCCTTCTTTTGCTGGGCTCCTCCCAGAGCTCTGGAGGGATGC
Source organism: Pseudochirops cupreus (assembly GCA_028627135.1). Taxonomy (NCBI): domain Eukaryota; kingdom Metazoa; phylum Chordata; class Mammalia; order Diprotodontia; family Pseudocheiridae; genus Pseudochirops; species Pseudochirops cupreus. The sequence goes on along the minus strand of CM053584.1, from coordinate 387,820,543 downwards.
ACGTGGATGCCAGGACTAAGGCTTGGCCACTCCTCCCCCACTGGAGTGGTCCTAGCTATGGGAAGATGGGGGCAGGGGCAGGGGAGGGGAGGGGAGAGGGTTGGGGACCTTGGAGAAGGCTGGCATGGAAGAGGGGCTTCCTCACCGAGGGTGGCAGTTCCAGTCGGTAGTTCAGGTCCCCCAGCCAGAAAAGGTGCGTGAAACGGTGAGTGATGTTGAAGGGACTTAGCTTCTTGTCTCCCAGGGCCAGGAATCGGAGGATGCTCATGTAGTTCTGATTCCGCCTGAGGGAGGAAGAGACACAAGCAGCTTGGTGCCTGGCAGACTCTCTGAACATCCTAGCCAGGGAGCTCTTGGGCCCAGTAGAGGGAACCCTCAGGGGGAGCCAGGATGTGGGGGCCCTACTCTGCTTCTTCTGGGGATCGCCAGGACCTCTGCTGTCTGGAGCGTCTCTCCCCCAGTGGGTAGCCACTGCCAGGGCTGAAGCTTTGGGGTTGGACAGAGTCAGGTCACTAGCAAGATGACAGTATCAGGGACCTTGGAGGTCAAGTCCAACTTTCTCATTTTATAGATGTGAGTCCCTCAGCTAGGATGAATCTGAGGTGAGCCTTCATGACTTGTGCCTTCCCATCCATTATGCTATGAGTCTCTCATGAAAATTCACTCAAATACAACGCCAAAGGGTCTGTCTTTAGCTGAGCTCCTCAGTGAAACGAAAGGTCATTTTGAATGGAAGCTCCACGAGGACAGGGTCCATACATTTTTTTTTATCCCTCAGTACCTCACACACTCTCCAGCCCATATTAGATATTATATAATGTTTGTTAGCTTTGAATTTGGAAGGGCACCCAACCTGGATTTCTCTCTTTATCATTTGGTCATTGTTCGGTTGGGTCCTAATCTTCATGACCCCATTTGGGGTTTTCTTGGCAAAGGTTTTTTTGCTGTCTCCTTCTCCAACTCATTTTATAGGTGAGGGGGGCGGAGCCAAGATGGCGGCGTAGAAGCAGCAACATATCGCAGCTCTCACATAGCCACCCCAAAATACCCATAAAATAGGA
>CM053584.1:387791387-387818982 GCA_028627135.1 Pseudochirops cupreus | reverse complement strand
TTCTGCTGAAAAAACCAGAACTGAAAAGAAAGTTTGACACTCCAGCACAAGAAGCATGAGAAGACAAACATGGAAAAAAATCATAAGGTACCCATCAAAGATGAACTATTTACATGACAACATGGAAAAGTGACAATTGTGACCGTCATTTTATAGGTGAGGAACTGAGGCAAACAGGGTGAAGTGACTTGCCCAGGGCACAAAGCTAGTAAGTGTCTGAGGCTGGATTTGAACTCAGGTCCTCCTGACTTCAGGTCTAGCACTCTACTGCACCAACTAGCTGAACCACCTCCCCTGCCTCCTCACCATCAATGAAACTGGATTTTTAGGTGTTAGCCAAATCAAGATCAAGAAATTACTATAAATCTTTCTCATTCTCCAGACAAGACTCCCACCCCTACCCCCTCAGGTGTCCACATTCTCTCTTTGCTTAATTTATCCTGTATTAACTGATCTGTACTAAGGGCAGCTAGGTGATGCAAGGTGTAGAGTGCCAGGACTAGTCAGGAGGATCTGAGTTCAAATGTGGCCTCAGACACTTACTAGCTGTGTGACCCTGGGCCAATCACTTCACCCTTTTTGTCTCGGTTTCCTCCTCTGTAAAACGGGGATGATATATAGATGGCACCTACCTCCCAGGGTTGTTCTATGTCTCCAATGAGATGATGTTTGTAAAATGTTTGACACCTAGCTGGCATTGTGTAAGTGTGAGCAATCATTATTGTTAGTTATATAAACATAGTATGTCCCTGGTAGGAGGGGCAAAGGTTATGTCATTTGTTATCTTTGTCTTTCTTGTGCTTCAAGTGGTGCCTAGCACACACTAAGTGCCTAATAAATGCTTGCTGAATTTAGATTGGTTGGCCAAGCTTGCGCCCAGAGAATGGGGCAAGTGGCATGCTCCTTCTGCCTGCCTAGAGGAAGAGTGGGGGATCACGGGTGTGGAGTGCTGCATACACTGTCAGACTTGGGCCATATCTTGGCTCATTTTGTTAAACTGTTTTTCCCTCCTCTTGTTATAGATACAGGACATTGCCTAGACTCTTTAGACTTGGTCTACGTGGTGGCTAATTGGATGAATGCTTCTTTATTTTGGGATGGATCTCTAGGTGGAAGAGGGACAATGATTTATTCAGAAACTTTTGGGACACCTTTTGGTACATAAAAATGATTTTAAAAATAATACCTTCCACTTGCAAAGACACCCCAATCTCACTCTCTCCCAAGGCCGAGTCCTTTGGACACCTATTTTATGCATTAACTAGATGGTTAAATTCCCGACAAATCCCTTCCCTTTTCCAGGCTGCCCACATCTATCCTCAGGCCCTCATCGTCTTCCTTCTGTCCCCCTTGGAGACCCGAGGTGACTGGCCCTATGATGACACGCCCATGACACCCAACTCAGCAGGCCAGGAGGAGGATCTGCAGGTACTCAGGAACACATGGAGCAGCCTGGCCCAAGGACAGTTTTCTGGAGGTCAGTGCATTTTACCTAAGTTTCTTTTCACTTCCGGAAGTTAAGTGGCTGTTGACAAATCCCAAGGAGGTTCCATTGAACATGAATGACACACCCACAGCTCCTTTATTACCTGGGGAGGAGGAAGGAGCAGAACACCATTGTCAAGGCAAAATTCAATCTACCCTCAATAGGAGGGATAACAGATACACGCAAGCATAGGACACAGTCAAGGGAGGCCAAAGGAGGGGCTAGCAAAGAGGAGAAAAGGGAGGTGAAGAAGGAAAATCTAGCCTTCATTTGGGGTGGGGGAGGCATGACAGATGATGGGAGATGGTTGGTGTGATTTCACAGTGAAGGTAAAAAAGACATATACGATTGGACTTTCTAAGAAGAGGTTGTTTCTGAGAGAGTGCCAAAATATTCAAAAAGAATCATGAATGTAGGGCTGATGATAAAACCAGAATTCTATCCCTATTAGACAAAGAGGGGAAGGGAGCATGGGGGAAATCTGTCAGCTTCCAGATTTTTAGCAGGTAAGTGTCAAAGCAATAACTCCTTATCTCTTGAGGATAACTGAGGAAAACCTGAAAGCTTTAGGTCTTGGGAGAGCAAGGTGAGGCAGATGAGGAGAGCAGCTGGAGGGGGTAAAGCTGAGTATCAGCCATCAGAGCTCTCAGCCACAGACGGGAGAACGGGAGAAAGGGCTGAGGGTGGGAAAGGGCTCAAGCCGAGTCTGAGCATCTGCGGGAGTTCCCATTGCATAACCTCAATCCTCTCAGCTACAGAACAGACTGAGGTCTGACTGTCTTCCCAGAGCCCTAACTATGGTGGGGTGACTGGAGCTTTGACTCAGGGTCCTGAAATTTAAAAGGGCACTGCCAGAACTTGTTCCCCATTAGCAGGTAGAAAATAAGTATCTCCTACTCACTGAGAATGCTGTTGTGTCATGTCTGACTCTTTCTGACCTCATTTGGGGTTTTCTTGGTCAAGATACTGGACTGGTTTGCCATTTCCTTCTCTAGTTCATTTTACAGATGAGGAAACTGAGGCAAACAGGGTTTGCCCAGCTACGAAGTATCTGAGGCTGGATTTGGACTCAGGAAAAGGATTCTTCCTGCCTCCAAGCCCAGTGCTCTATCCACTGCACCATCTATGATTCAATGGCCACAAGAAGAAGGAAGCCCACTGTCTTTTATGGCAGCCAATTGAACTTTGACAGGATATCTCTCCTGACACCAAGGCAGAATTCACCTCTTTGCCACTTCCTCCAACTGCCTCTTGACCTGCCCTCTGAGGCCAAATAGAATCCCTCTTCATTAGGACAATGCTTCAGGTATAATAACAGTTAACCATGCCACCCCAAGTCATCTCTCCTCCAGGAGAAATGGTCTAACTTCCTGTGGCCAGGCCTTGTATAGCATGACCCCGAGTCCCTTCACTGTCCTGGCTGCCCTCCTCTGGCCACTCTCCATACTATTAATGTCCTTTCTAAAATGTGGGGCCTCAGAAAGGAAGACAGGAAGTATGGTCTGACTAGAGTAGAGGTCAGTAGGAGTAATCACTCCCACCTGAGCCCTGAACACTGTGACTCACTTTCTTAGCTTCATTCCACTGCTAACTTTGCCTTGCTCTTGCCAGCTGACATGGGCCAATGACTTCTCCCTTGGCTTCTCCCAGAAGGCCACTCATTGCTTCTTCTTGCCCTTTCTCTCTTTTTCTAGCAACAACTGATGGTTCTTGCAGGAATTTTAGGGGATTCTCAGGCTGGTAGGGAAACACCCATCCATGCACCATGGGAATGGCAGCCATGTGAGAGAAAATGGGACTTCATTTCCTTCTCATTCTTACCAAGAGTGTTGGCGATGCCAGTCTTCACATTGTTGGTGCAGATGTGGCTGATCCTATTTTCATGTTCTGACTTGGCCAACACGACAATTCGGATGTTCCAGAGGGTGTGGATGGCTATCTAGCAGGGGAGACAAACAGGACATTGCAAGCAAGGTACAACCAGGGAGGGGGCAGCTAAAGCAGCCTCACATCACTGTCTGGAGCCCCTTGGTAGCAGAGAGGGAAGGAAGCATCTGACTGAAAATCAGGGGGCAGAGTGCAATGGTTTGCAAACTGCTTAGGAGTTGGTGATGTTGCACAAAAGCCAAGACTACAGCTGGGATCTCTGGCAGCATCAGAGGTATATTGCTTCCAGGATTTTGGAGGCATTAGCCCAAGTGTCCCCTGGCCTGTCTGGAGCACATCTGGTGCAATGCTGTCAGTTCTAGGTGCCATAGTTTAGAGACGTTGATAAATTGGCGGGGGCAGGGGGCCAATGTAACAAGGGTGGTGATGGGATCATAGACACAGAACTGGAAAGAACCTTGGCAGCCACTGAGTCCAACTCCCTAATTTTACAGATGAGGAAACAGGCACAGAGATGGTAAGTGCCTTGTCCAGGGTGTCTGAGGTAAGACTTGAACCTGGGTCTTCCACACTCAAAGTTCAGTGCTCTATCCATGGTGTGGCTCATACCGCTCATACCACATACCACATGAGGATCCTTTAAAGGAATGGGATGTTTAGTCTGGAGAAGAAAAGGTTCAAAGGGGAGTAACAGAGATCTCTTCAAGTATAACGAGGGCTGTGGTGTAGAAGAGGGGAGGGCTCGGGCTGGTTGTGCTTAGCCCCAGAAATAGAGCACTGGGGAGGACTTACAAAGAGGGGGCTTGGGTGGGATGGCTGGGCACATTTCCTAACAATGAGAACTGTCCCCTAGTGGAATGGGCTGCCTTGGGGTACAGTGGCTTCTCCCCTTCAAGGACTGGAGCCCATTCAACACTATTGCTTAGGTTTCTTGTAGAAGGGATTCTTGTTCAGGTGGGGAGTGGCATATGGAAATGCCTTCCAACTCAGAAATTCTGTGCTTGACTGGAGGCAGAGGGGTGCCTGGTGGTGGAAGGAGGGCTGGGGAGAAGCAGAGAGGGAGGCTTCAGGAAAAGTGTCTATACTATCCTCAGAGGAGGTAACCAAACAATTCCTTTGACTGCTCTAGCCCCTTTCCTCAGGTCTTTATGGCTTAATCGAGTATTCATTAGAAGGGGAGCTCTGAGAACAGACTGGCTTACATTTCTATCTACATCCCCAGAACTTAGCACAATGATCTGAACATAGAAAGTACTTAAGAAATGCTGTATTCATTCAAAAATTCCAACTCCAACAAAGGTGAAAAGCAGACAGTTTGCTGAGACATCCATCCCCATGATGGCCAGAGGTGTGAGAGTGGGTCTGATGCCAAGTACCAACAAAGGGGTTTTATACAACCTTCTGACCTGTGTGATTTCATTGTTAGGAAGTCCCTGAGGGGAAACTCCTATCAATACAGGCCAGCAGCTGTTGTATGACAGAGAGAGAGCTTCCACTGAGGTTAAGTGACCTTCCCAGGACCACGTAGCCAGTATGTGTTGAGGGGCAGCCATGACCCAAGATCTGCTTGACTCTGAGACCAGCTCTCTTCTAACCATTATACCACACTGCCTCTCACAGTGTTTAAAATAGTTGTTGAACTCATTATGGAAGAAAAGGGAGAATAATAACTGCCTTAAATAGTTTCGAGGACTACCACATGAAAAATTGATTGCATTTACTCTGCTTGGACCCAACGGGAAGATCTAGCAGCAATGGAGGAAGGGGAAGGGGGCGAAGTTACAGGGGGAAACTTGCTAACAATTTGAGCTGTCCAAAGGAGAAATGGGTTAGTTCCTAAGGTACCGACTCCCCCATCACTGGAGGTATTCAAGCAGAATGTGCATAGAACCACTTTATAAGCTCATAGAATTCAATTCTCATAGTAGGAAGTGTTTAAAATAGTTGTTGAATTCATTATGGCAAAAAAGGGAGAATAATAGTTGTCTTCCTCACCCTCCCCCATCTTTTCTTCTCCAAACTAAACAAGTCTAGTGCCTTCCAATACTTTTCATATGGCACAGGCTCATTGCCCCTCACTGTCCTAACCACCTTGGTCTCCTCTTCAGCTGATTCATGTCCTTCCTAACATGTGGTACCTTGCATGGGAGCCACTATTTCTGATGCATCTGACCAAGGCAGAGGCCAGTGGGACCAGTCCCTCCTATATTCTGACCAATGAAGGATGGGGGCTCTCTTCTCTAAACAGTCCAATCATCAGGACATTACTCCTAGTCAGGGGACTGGAATGAGGTGGCTATTTCATAGAAAACCCTAAGCATGATGCCAAAGTAAGGCCCACTTGGCCTCACTGCTTAGAAAGACTCCTCTGGAAACCAGAATTCTGCTCATCTCTAAGCTTAGAAGTTCTCTTGAGGAAATTGTGCAATCTCCTTATCACAAGGGTTCTTAACCTTGGCTCCAAGAACTTGCTTTTTAAAAACATTTTGATAACTATTTTAATATACTTGGTTCCTTTTGTAACCCTGTGTGCTCGGTGTTTTGCATTCACAACCATGATTCTGAGAAGGAGTCTATGGGTTTTTCCAGACTGACACAGAAAACATTAAGAATAGCTTCTCTAGGAGCTTAAATTCTGGAATTTTCTGCCTCTCCCTGCCCACATCCTCTACGTTCATCTCTGAGCTTAGAGATGGACATACTTCTCTGATCTCAGAAATGGATACATTTCTTGGATATATTTAGATATCAACATATTTCCCTGATCTTCACTATTGCTATATTCTCAGAGTGACCACCAGCACAACCAATCAGTCTCCTTACTGTTTTAAAACTGATATCAGTGATTTCCTGCAAGGAGTGTTTCAGAATCTCCAGCCATTCTTTTTCCCCCAGGGGGTCCTCCTGGGTGCCAATCACGTAGATGTCATGGGGAATGTAGTCAGCAGAGTCATCCCGGGTCTTTCCCTGTCCCTTGGAGAGAAACCAGGATGTGATCTTCTTGGGAGGAGCAGCATCACCTTCAAAAGGAAAAGGCCAGACCACAATGAGGGATGGATGGGTGACATCGGTCAGAATTAGAGCCAGAGAAAGTAGGGTCACACAGTCATCCTTAGAGGGAAATGAATATTGGAAGGGGTGGGGGATTTCCTAGGAAGTCCAAGACCAGGTAGTCCTGGGAGGGGGAAGAACAAACCTAAAGTTTCAAAGCATAGAAACACTGAGACGTGTTCTGGTCTGTTCTTAACTATGGCCGTGAGCTCCTGTCCAGAGGGGAAGGTGGTCAGGAGCAGTCAGAGGAACAAGGAGCTCACTTCTAGAGGACTGTGAATTTCCTACAGGAAACGTGAATCAATTTCTCTTTCCCCCAAAGCAAATAATTTCCCTGGGTGCCCTTTGGAAGAAAGGAGAAATGAGCTGGCTGGAAAACTCCCCAAATCTCAGAGCTAATGGGGACCTCATTCGCTGATCTCTACCTAACTGACGTTCCCTTCCATGACATTTCCAGCAAGTGGTCATTCAGTGTCTGCCTGAAGACCTCAAGTCACAGGGATCTCGATGCCTCCTAAGACAGCTCATTCCACCTTGGCAGAGTTCTTAGAGGTACAAAGTGTTTCCTTGTTTTAAGCTTATATAGTCTTCTTTGTAATTTCACCACAACAGGCAGAACAAAGCTAATCTCTCTTCCACACACCAGTAATTCAAACAACTACTGTGAATTGCTTTCACTTTGTTCTCCACTTTAAATGGTGGCATTTTGTATGGATCATTCACTTTCCTAAAGGGCTTTTCTTCCATGATCTCATTTGATGCCTAATTATGCCACTGGCAGATACACAGAACAGGTCCTTGGTAGAGAGAAGCATACTAAGATTCTGAGAGGGCTAGAACAGTCATCAAACAATCAATATTAAGGGCCTTCTACGTGCCAGGCACTGTGCTGAGCCCTGAGAACACAAAAAGAAGCAAAAGACATTCCTTGCCCTCAGGGAGTTTATAATCTAATGGGGAGACAATGAAGAAACACATATGTGCAAACCAGGGACACACAAAATAAAGAGGAAATAAATCATTAAGAGAGGGAAGGCACCAGAATTAAAGGGGTTGGCAAGGGCTTCCTAGAGAAGGCAAGGTTCACCGGGACTTAAAGGAATCCAGAGAAGCCAGTAGGTGGGAGATGAAGGAGGGAATTCCAGGTATGGGGAACAGTCAGGGAAAATGCTCAGAGCTAAGACCTGGAGGGTCTTGCTAGCGAATAGCCTGGAGATCCGTGTCACAGGATCCAAGAGGACATGGTGAGGAGTGAGGTGTGAGAAGACTGGAAAAAGAGGAGGGGGTTGGGTTAAGAAGGACTTTGATGCCCAGCAGAGTGTTTTTGGTTTTGAGCCTGGAGGTGACAGGCAGTCACTGGGGTTTGACATGATCAGTGACATGATCAGATTTGTGCTTTGGCCCCTGAAAGGAGTATGGATTGGACTGGGAGGAGACAAGTAACAGGCACACCTACCAGGTGCAATTACAATAAACAAAGTGTAAGGCAATGGGGACCTGTACCAGCTTGGGCCAGTGTCTGAGGACGGAAGGGGGACTGTTTAAGTGATGTTGCAGAGCTGAAACCCACAGGCATTGGCACCATGTTGGATACGCGGGGGTGAGAGACAATGAAAAATCCAGGATCATTCCTAGGGTATGAGCCTGAGGGACTGGGAGGAGGGCGGGGTCCTCTACAGTAATGGGCAAGGGAAGAGGCAGGGGAAGAGAGTTTAGGTGGAAAAACAATGCTTGGTTTGGGATATTTTGAGTTCAAGATGTCGACTGGACACCTACTTAGAGGTGCCTTAAAGACAACTGGAGGTTTGAATTCGGTGGTCAGGAGAGAGATCAGGGCTGGAGAGGTAGATTCTAGAATCATCAGCATAGAGATGATCACTAAATCCATGGGAGTGGAGGAGATCACTAAATGAAGAAGAGCAGAAGGCCCAGGTCAGAGCCCTGAGGGACACTGAGGGGCAGAGGGCACGATCTGGAGGAGGATCTGACCTAGAAGGAGCCCTTAGAGAGGTGGGAGGAGAATCTGGAGGAGGGGTGGTGTCCTGAAAACTTAGAGAAGTCTTCATGAGGAGGGAGTGACCAATGGTGTCAGAGGCTGCAGAGAGGGCAAGGAGGGTGAGGACTGAGAAGGGGCCACTAAGAGATCCTGGTTCCTTTGGAGAGAGCAGTTCTGGTGGAATGAGGAGGCTGGAGATCAGACTGCACAAGGGCTAAGAAAAGGTCAGGGAAAGTGGAGGCTCCTACTCTAGGCAGCTTTTTCAAGGGTAGAAGAAATGAGGAGACAGTTAGTAGGGATGGAAGGAGCAAGCTTGGGGTTTTCAGGATGGGGAGAGACACGAGCAGGTCTGTGGCCAGAGGACAAAGAGCAGGTAGATGGAGAGACTGAAAGTAAGTGCAAGAGTAGGACCGACTACCTCCCCTAGGAGGCCGCATGGTCAGGATTCGCACCCAGCTCCTATGACTTTGAATCCAGATAGTCTTGCCACAGCACCACCCTACCTCCATAAGGTAAAAGCCCCCAGGAACCTGGTGACCATGGAACATGACAGGACCAGGACAAGACCTGTGATGGCATCAGTATGAGGAACTCCCAGAAGAGAAAAATCTCTTTGCCAGTGCATGTCAGCATCCTCTCTGCAACTTACAGATTTAGAGAGCTGCCTAGTGACTAGCCCAGGGTCACACAGCCAGGAGGGGTCAAAGGTGGAACATGAAGCAAGGTTTTCCTGGTTTTAAGGTTCGCTGTCTGTCCACTGAGCTGGGCTGCCTCTCGGTATGATTGTTTACTCATCAAATAGGATTTCTATCAAATTGGGAGAAAATAAGACGAGGCTTTAGGAAATTTTTAGGAGAAAGCAGAAAACTTTGAAAAGGAAAGCAAAGGGAAATGTGAGCCCCAGAGGCTGGCACAGAGCTGCTCCAAGCTGCTGCTCATAGCCTTCAGACACATCCCAGAGAGGGGGCCGGGAATGTGGGAAAGTGGGAGAGAAAGTGGCCCAGAAAACTGTCTTTGCAGGAGAACTGAGCTTTTGAATCATACCCAGATTCTGGGAAGGGATCAGAGAGCAAAGGCTGGAAGGACCGTGGAGGGCAGCCAGGACAAGCCCTGCATGGTAAGTGACCCAGACTACCCAGATCCTCAGGCGCAAAGATAGCATGGGAGTCCCACCCTGGTCTCTGATACTCAGATCCAGAGCTCTGCCCGAGGACTGCCCTGAACTGACTTGTCTATAATGAAAGAGGCTGGGAGATTTGGAAAGGGCACTGAGTCAGGAATCAGGAAGCCTGGGCTTCATCTCCAAATCTCCTTATGATTCACCAGATAGGCTCAAAATTCAGGGCTATGGATAATGCCTGTGACCTGTCTGCCTGGCAGAAGAGAGACAGAGTGGGAAGCTCTTGGCGAACGTGGGGGCTGTCTAAACATATGTGAAGGGTGTTCCAGAGGGGCTTGGCTTTGTCCTGCTTGGCCCCAGAGGGGAGACCCAGGAGTAACAGCTGGAAGGTGGGAAGAGAAAAGTACGGTCTTGATAGCAGGGAAAAGGTCTGAAATTGCAGTAGCCTACAGCAGCAGCTAGGTGGCGCATTGGCAAGTGTGCTGAGCCTGCTCAGGGAGACATGAGTTCAAATGTGACCTCAGACATTTGCCAGCTGTGTGACCTTGGGCAAGTCATTTGACTTCTGTTTGCCTTGGTTCCTCCATCTATAAATCAGGATAATAATAGCAACCACTTCACAGGATTGTTGAGGTGAGAATCAAAGGAGGTAATATTTGTACAGTGTTTAGCACAGTGCCTAGGTCAAAGCAGATGTCATAAACGTTTACCCCATTACTCAAAGCGGGGGGTGGGCTCCCCTGCTCCCTAGAGGCCTTCAGACAGAGGCTGTGTGACCCCTTAGTGGGATGTGGCCAAGGGGGGGGGTCCTTGTTCAAAGCCAGGTTGGACCAGTGGCCCCTAAGGTCTCCTCCACCACTGAAGTTCTATGGTGGAGGGTCATCTCTCAGGGTCAGGAATAACAAAGGCTGACTTAGTCTCCCCAAGAGCAAGGGTGAATCAGTGGATTCTAGGGAGGGTCATTCATTCTCTTAAGAAGGGAAGATGGTGACTCAAGACAGGCTTCTCACCAGGTGGGTCAGAAATGAATGCATATCATTGACCAGTACATTAGAGAAATTGTCCATATGTGTGTCCACATGCATGTGCACATGCACATGTGCACGCACATACACATACACCCTCAGTCCAATGACAAAAGCACGCTATTCTCTCATGAGAAGGAAAATGGATAGATGGATTGGGGGATGATAGAGGGGGATTGGAAAGGTGATGTGAATTTTTTGTAGGGGTCAGGACCTATGATTTCATCAATGTTGGGAGCTTCTGGTATGAAGTCTTTCCACTCACACTAAGGCTGGGCTATAGGAAATGACTCTCATGATTAGACTGATCCCTGAGTGAGTACAAACTCACCTACTGGATTCTATTTACCTGACTTATGCTGATGCCTCACAGCCATTCACCCAGGACATCATGGGAATCTTACCACTTGCTACTTTGTTTGCATCCCTTCTCCCTACCTCTCCCCACCCTTATGCTGATTGCTCCATCTTTTTTTTTTCTGGGCACAACAATCAAATCAACACTATATTGTACCTGGACAGGACATGTCACTCGGCTGCCCTGTGGCTCTATTCCTTACCCTTGGGATTCTCCTGGCCAAAATTTCCTCCCCTGGCTACCTCTCCCCCATAAGTGTAGATGCTCCCTATTAGAATGCAAATTCCCTGAAGGCAAGGCCTGACTCACTAATCTTTGTTATCCCCAGTGGGATAGGCCCTGTGCATAGGGTCCAGGCACTTAATACAGATTTTTTTTCATTCTTTCATGTATGAGGAACAGTGAATTTGTTGAGAAGTATTATAATAACAACAACAAGGATTTTCATAGGAGTTAAAGTTTGCAAAGTGCTTTACAAATATGATCTCACTTGATCCTTACAACTCTCAGAGGCAGTGCTATTATTATCCCCATCACGCAAAAGAGGAAACTGAGGCAGGAAGCTATTCAGTGACTTGCCTCTGGTCACACAGTTAGCAAGGGTCTGAGGTTGGATCTGAACTCGGGTCTTCCTGACTCCAGGTCCAATGCTCTCTGCCTGGAAAGATGGGTTGGGGACAGATTCCAAAGGACCTCAAATGCCAAGCTGGGCCAAGCTGGAAAGACCATAACCTTCTAAAGGCACCAGAGATCCTCTGGCGTCTACTGAGCAGAATATCAGGGTTGGACCTGTTTTTGGAAGCTCCCTTTGGTAGCTGTTTAGAGGATGGTAAAGACTGGAGGCGTGGAGATCCATCAGGAGGCCAAGGGAGAGGGGTTGAGTGGCTGAGCCCTGGGGCAGTGACTGTGTGAATGGAGAGAGGGAGAGGGTACCAGAGAGGCTGAACAGAGCCCAGGGATGGGAGGGTGTGGACATACCCATGTTCCAGGTCCCAATGAAGATGGTGATCATGTCAGGCTCGGGCTGCTCCGAATGCTTGTTCTTCATCTGCTGGAGAAGCTGGCAGAACCCCTCCCTTTTCTAGATACAGAAGAGCAAACATCAGAAAGGTCCCTTTGCTTCCTCCACTTGCTGAGACTTAGGGTGCCCCTGGGCTAGCTAAACCCTTGGGTGAAGAGCAGTTCTTTTTCTAGTGGCCTTTTGTAAGAACGTCCCTTTCCCTGGGCTATTTCTTAGGTGGAGTGAGGAAAAAAAAAATCCTTTAAAATAAGTCACTGAAGAAAGTGTGCCAAAGGATGTGGGTTCAAATTCTGGTTCATTTACTGAGGTAGATGTGTGACCTTGGGCAAGTCATTTTTTCTCCTTAGTTTCCACATCTAGAACATGAAGATGTCAGACAAGATTGCCTCTCAGGACACTTTGCATTCTAAAGTCTGTGAACACACGATCTTCTCATTGTCCCTATCAGCTGTGATTTCCAGAATCCTTGGACCTCAGGTCCCAGGACCCAGATTGGTCTGTCATTTCACTACCTGAGTGACTTTGGGAAAGTCATTTCCTTTTCTAGTTCTTAGTTTCCTCATCTGAGAAGAGCCAGGGCTGGGCTAGGCGACCCCTAACTGATGGACATCTTTGTTGGATGGTATTGGCTGCTGTCACTGACCCACTGACTGCTTTCCTTTTCTTCCCACACTCAGCAGCTCAGATCTCTATGGCACGTTATTGTTTACAGAGAACTTTTCTACCAGTCTCCTTGTAAAGCAGACTGTGAGTATTATTGTCCTAATTTGACAGGTGAGGAAACCGAGGCTCAGAAAGTTAGCTGACTTGTCCAGGGACAAAGAGTCAGTAAATGATGGAGGCAGAATCAGCTCCATTAATGGAGGCAATGCTGGGCAGTTGGTAGAACCCTGGCCTTGGAATCAGGAAGATCTAGGGTCAAATCTGGAAGCAGGTACTCACTAGCTGTGTGTTCCTGGGCAACTCTTTGCCTCTCTGAACTTGTTTCCTCGTGTGTAAACAGGGTGGTCACAGTGGCCAGAGTGCATTCCAGGATCCTGTGATTTAGGCCTTCCTCATTCACTGGCTGAACAGTTCTGTCCCATTTTCCAGATTTATATGAGTTTATGAAAGGACAAAACAAGATAAATTTGGTGCAACCTTGGATGGGTCTTAAGGGTACCGTTACCTCCATTTTACAGATGAGGCCAATGAGGCCTGCCAGGTTACCCTGCTTGACTAAGGTCACACAGCTAAGCAAAGAGCTAGATTCTCCTGGGCTCTCCCACTGCCTGGCCCTGCCATTGGGTTTCTGGAGTCTCACTTCTGCTCCCAGACACTGCTGCCCTCTCTTACTTCCTTCAGAAAATCAGGGCAAATAGAGAAACAAGCCTTCTCTCCTGGAATCGCTCACTGGGGGCTTCCCGTGTCCCTGGCCTGACTTTCCTGGGGCTCAGTCATCTCTACTGACTCAGCAAGTGGGGAAGTCAAGAAGGGCTCAGAGTAATGCTGGGGGTAAATTCTGGGGGTGAACCCCACAGCAATAAGGCAGTCCACCCTTTTCCAAGACATCTTTGAAGAAGGTTAAAAGTCTCCAGGTTCAATTCCAAGCAGCAGCAGGCTTATGGCCTTAGTGCTGCAAGGGACCTTAGAAGGTCATTTTATTGAAGAGGAAACAGATAAGTGACTTGTTCAATGTCACAAAGGTCCTAAGTAGCAGAGCCAGAATTTGAACCCAGTTCACAGACTCAAAAATCTAGAGTGAGAAACAATTTCAGAGGCCAGCAAATGCAACCCCTCATTTCACAAATGGGGAAACTGAGGGCCAGAGGGGCAAAATCATTTGCCCAATGGGTAGTTCCTGGCAAAGCTGTTATCTGTACCCTGGTCCTCTGGCCCCAGGCTCATTCACCGCTGTCTTACAGCCCAACCCTCTCACTTTGCAACTGGGGAAACTGAGGCCCAGAGAGGTGAAAGGCTTTGCTTGAGACAGCACAGGCAGTGAAGATTCCAAGGAAGGCTCGATTCCAGACCCAGCATGCTTTCTGCTTCATAGGGCATGGCACACACCAAGCATTGAAGTTTCTCATCACTTACCTTCGAGTCAGCAAAGACATACTCTTTCCGCAAGGTTTTCTCCTTTTCTGTTTCCACGATGATGACGAGCTTGTTGTGAAACTTCTGGGACTTGATAAGCTGTAAGACTTAAGAGAAAAGAAAGTTTCAGCAGGAGGGCCAGTCAAGCTGGAGGCAGAAAGTGTTCATCCCAGGAGAAGTGGAGAAGCAAAGTCCTCGGGTCCTGAGCCTACCCCTATTCTGGCAAATCCATTCTTAGGGAAGGTCCCCTTGGGAGCTTGCTGGAATGCAGGTGCCACAGGGAGCGAGAGCAAAGGTGGTCATTTCTACCTTAGTATGAGTGAGCTTGTCAGTTACTTAGCAGAGAGCCAGGGCCTTGCTGTGAGGTATTCTGGACAGGCAGAGGGAACAGCCTAGCTCTGGGGAACAGGGACCAGGGGACCAGGGGACCAGGTGAGGGCAGGATAAGGGTTGGAAATATCCAGCAAAGAACTGGAAGGAAAGTAGGAATCCATTGACTGGCTACAGTTGTTGGGTCACTCAGTTGTGTCTAACTCTGTGACCCGTGGATTGTCCGTGGGGTTTTCTTGCAAAGATACTGGAATGGTTTGCCATTTCCTTTTCCTGTGTGTTCCCATTTTACAGATGAGGCACTGAGGTAAGTAGGGGTTAAGTGACTTGTCCAGGGTCACACAGTTACTAAATGTCTGATGCCAGATTTGAACTCAGATCTTCCTGACTCCTGGCCAGGTACTCTATATACTGCGCCACCTAGATGCCCCTAAATATGTGGTACATGGATACAATGGAATAAAAAAAAGAAGAATACAGAAAATTGAGAGAAACTTGAGAAGACTTTTTATAAACTGATGAGGAATGAAGTAAGCAGACCTAGGAGAACAACTCGGACAGTGTCAGCAATAACATAAGGAAAAGGGATATCGAGAGACATCAGAACTCTGATCAACGCAACCAGCAATTGTGAATTCAGGGATTCCTCCTGCCTCTTGGCAGAGAAGTGATGGACCATGAGGTAGTAGATAGACTCTTGGAACTGGAGTCAGACCTCAGTTCAAATCCTGCCTCAGACACTTACTAGCTGTGTGACTTTTGGTTAGTCACTTAACTTCCATTTGCTTCAGTTTCCTCAGTTGTAATGTAAGGGGATGCTGACTTCTAACTCATAGAACCATAAATTTAAAGTTGCAAGGAAACTTAGAGTACACCAAGCCTAATCCCTTCAGTGTTCCAATGAAGCAATAGATGAGGGTAAATGACTTTCCCAGGGTCATACAGCTGGTTAAATGTCTGAGGCAGGATTTGAACTCAAGTCTTCCTGACTCCAAGGCCACTGCTTTGTTCCTTGCCCTAGGCCACCTCACCCTCCAAGTTCTAATTCCCCATACTTGCTTGGGGAGGCCTCAGCCTTCTCTTGCACCCTTCCCACTCAGTAGGACAAGAGAGGGGGCTGGCTCTCTCCTCACTTTCCAGCACAACATCTGGACTGTCAAACCACCACCCACTGCCTGCTTTTCATATCTTGTACTTGGTGCTATCCGTCTGTATCTCTTTTCCATCATCATCACTGCTGCTGTGGTCTACTACCAGCCAGGGCTCATTTCTGCCTTTCTAGATGATTTTAGTACTTGGATCCCCTGCTTCCTCCATCCCTGTCCTTCTCTTGGCTGCCTCAACATCCACCATGACTATTCTTGGCCCCGATCAGTCAGCCCCACTGACTTCTCAGTTTTGCACCAGCCTGGATCCCCCTGACCCTCTGGTCCTGAACTCTCTTCTCCCCCATCCCCTACCTGGCAAGTTGGTGAAAAATCCATTCATACCTTGTCCAAACTCCAATCTACCAGCTACCTTTTGCTTCCACACACCCTCCACCTTTATCAGTGAGGCAGCCAAGGTCCAGTGGATGGAGCTCTGGACTTAGAGGCAGGAGGACCTGAGGTTGAATCCCAACTTAGTTGAATGACCCTGGACAAGTCACTTAATCTTTCTCAATCTGTAAAATGAAGCTAATAATGACACCCAGCTCCCAGGGTTTTTGGGAAGATCCAATGAGATAATAACTATAAAGGTCTTTGCAAACCTTAAAACGCTATTTTGGAATTGGCTTTGTGTCCTCCACCCTGGATAATTTCACTCACTCCATCCCTTCCCCTGGGTGAGGAATAGGGACAAAGCCACACAAACCTGGACAGCCAAATTCAGCCTGGTCCTGGCCATTGCCCAGGAATCGTCTCCCATAAACTAGCCTGCTCTCCCTCATGAGAAGGCACGTGAAAAGAAAGCTGGATTTGGAGTCAGGAAGACCTAGCTTCAGGTTTCCACATAATGGGTGGCATGATTCTGGTTACATCACTTAACCTCACAGTGCCCTAGGCAACTCTCTAAGGTTATGAGGTATGGAGGAGTTGGTCTGCATCCATGGAATGAGTTCCTATACCAGGGACTTCTCCACACCAGCGGAATCACAGGTCCTCTCAGTCACCAGACTCAGAATTTTCATGTTTTCTTTGACCTATCCTTCTTCAGCCCTTTTCCCCAATGTGGTAAAAGTTGGTCATCACATCCTTTATCTTTCCAAAATGTCTCTTCTAACTATTTATCTCTCCACCTTCCTGATGGTGTTGGGCTCATTCTTTCCTGCCTGCTCATGGAACCTTGGCCTACCTGATTCAATGCTTTCCCTTTGATCAAACCGATAAACCCCTGCCAGGCTAATTTTCCTAAAACCCACTCAGTGACTCCTGTCCCCTGCACATCACATGTAGGCTTTGAGAGTCAAAACCCACAGAGACCTCACTTCCTCCTTGATGGGATCTGTGCTCCTCTCAGGTTAGAAGCAGCCACACCTCTCCAGAATCCTGCCTTATCCTACCTACTTAGTCCAGCCCACCTTGTTTCTCAGATTGCTCCTTGTCTAAACCTCTGTCACAAGAAAACTGGTCATCTCCCTCTTCTTACTTCATGGTCATTCCTGCCTCCTTCTCTCCTGCTGTCCCCACACTCATGTGAAATTAACAGGGTCCAGGGATCTGAAGAGGTGATGATGAGTAATGAGGCACGGGAGGGGGCAGCTTGTACAAAAGCAGGGAGGTGGGAAATGAACGGGACAGGCAGCCAGCCAGTTTGGCTGAAACATGGGCACTTGAGGAGGAGTGATGGCAGATGTCAGAGGGCCTGGAAATGCCTTGAAGCAAGTTTTGTGTTCTGCATCTGTCTTTCTGGCCGCCCTCCTCCTCCCCCCTCCCCCCCCCGTCTCATGTGATGGGGCCTCTGCTGGTGCTCCCCACACATCAGCAAGACTTAGTCACTGTTTGCTGAATGAGTGAAGATGAGAAGATTCTTTTTCTTCCAAACGTGTGTCTACCCTTTCCTCATCTCAGATATTCAGTCTGGGCAGCTTCTCTTCTCCTTCTCAAACATAACAATATTCTCATGTATGATAATAATGATAACTGATTCTGTGCCAAGTGCTGTGGTCAGCTCTTTACAATTATGTTTATTACTTGAGCCTCACAAAAACCCTGGGAGGTTAGTGTTATAATTACTCATGTTTTACAGATGAGGAAACTGAGGCAGGCAGTGGTAAGTGACCTGCCCAGGGTCACATAGCTAGTAAGTGTCTGAGACTGGATTTGAATTCTGGTCTTCCTGACACCAGGTCTAGAGCTCTATCCACCACACCACCCAGCCATTCCCCCCCTCCAAAAAAAAGTCCTCTTTGAAATTTTTTGTAGCTTCACTTAGCAATAAAAATTATGAGGCTTGCATCCCAAAGAGATCAGAGGAAGAGGAAAAGAGACAATATGTAGAAAAATATTCATGGCAGCTCTTTTCACGGTAGCAAAAACTGTTCTACCAGCCTCCACCCTCCCCCTACTCCAGCCCGTCCTTTGGTTTGGCCCCGGGGTCCAGCTGAACCCGCTACAGCTCGGGTCTGCCCAGGCTCTTCCCCATCTCCTCCACTCAGTCCATCCCAAAGGCTCCCATGACCCCCAGGATTGAATCCCAGACCCTCTAACCTGGTCCTTTCTAGTCTCCTTGCTCTCTCCCACTTACTCTGTGACCCAGGGGTCCTGGCCTCCGCACTCTTCCTTCCCATGACACCATCTCCGCCCTCTGGGCACATCCACTGGCTGTCCTTCCTGCCTCCTCAGCTCTGCTCCTGGATTCCCTGACTTCCTCTAAGTCCCAACGAAAGTCTTGCCTTCAACATGAAGCATTTCCTCGTCCTTAGTGCCTAGTCCCTAGTGTCTTCCCTCTGAGATTACCTCCAGTTGACTTTGCATATATTCTGTCTGCATGGAGTCCTTGGCATGGTGTCTCTCCATTAGACTGTGAGCCCTTTGAAAGTTGGGAATGGTTTTTGCCATTCATTGTATCCCCAGTACTTAGCATAGTGCCTTACATGCAGTAGGTGCTTAATAAATGTGTATTTGTTGACTATAACTTCATTAGCATGGCCCCTCTCTCCCCCTATATAATCACAGCCCTTCTGTGAAAACAGGTAGTTTTCAAGAGATTGTTGTGGCTGAGGCCAGTTTGGTGATGCACCCCTCCAGATGTAGTCTGTCTGGCTCATATCTCATAGATAGCAGTCCATTACTAGACCCAAACCCAAGACTCTTCCAACTTCATAGGACCTGTCAGAGCTAAGCATGGTCTCAAAGAATCAGGTCCCCCTCCACACAAAGCTGTAGCATTGAAGGACAACTTTAGAAGAAGTGCAGTATAAAGGGACCCAAAGAAAACTAACAACTCTACATTGCATAATGTGATTAGCGCTATGACTGGTTAAATTAGGTGCTCCAGGAGAACAGAGGGAAGGAAAGGAAGAGGGAAGGAGGGAATGAAAGGAGGGAAGGAGAAGAAGAGGGAAAGAGGGTTCACTTTTGACTGGGATGAACTTGGTAGAGATTCTAGCAGGAGGGACACCTAAGCTGAGCCTTTAAGAGCAGATAGGATACCTACAGATTGAGAAGGTGTTACTATGGAGATGCCAAACAATCCATCATAGAACAAAGCTCTAGTGGCCAAACGGGATCTTGCCTGCTCTTCACAGACATGTTAGCTGTCACCTCTCGGTGGCAGATTGAGTGAGTGGATGTGCTTCCTTACTTTTCTTGTGGCTATAGAATTTGTCCTCGGGTCCATCTTTGGATTTCTTGATGATCAGTTTCCCGGTTTCAACGTCAACTTTAAGCTGCATTTTTTGTGGAATTCCTAAGGATTCTGCTTTTACCTATGGAAACAGGAAAGAGGATTTTTCATCATTTTCATGATTTATTTTTATCACGGGATTTAGGCCTGGAGGGGACCTTAGAGAGTCTTACACAATCCCTTCATTAATTTTTTTTTAAATTTGTAATTCTGAACTTGGCAGGTACCAATGAATAGGTGTAATTTCATATTCAAAGAACAGAAAAAGAGGATTGCATATGAAACCAAGAGTATACATATAACATACATACATATGCATACATATATGTATTATCTAATTTTTTAAAAATAGATAATATAAAATCAAGATGTTAATTTCAAATCTATGCTTGTTCTTTTCTGGGTGTTCTAATCCCCTGATTCTAAAGGGAAAGAAAGGGAATCTCAGAGATGTCTCCATCACTAAGGTGGCATTAAGGTAGGAGCAAAGTTGGGATCTGAGCCTAGGTCCTGCGGCTTCATATTACAATCATATCATCTATAAGAATCACTTTGTCAAAATTAGTGGTCAGCTATTTTTTAAAAAGAGGTATAGCTGATGTTGTATATAATGAAAGATATATTCAAATAGACTTTTATTTAATATTGCTAATTGGTCAAGGGAAAATATGAGTTTAAGAAAAACAGTTAGATAGAGGCAGCTAGTTTCATAGGAACAATGTTACAAATATTTCTAACTGACAACATGTGGGTAATGTTACAGCTGTTTGCAACATTAACACTAGATTTGGTTACATTGTATTAACACTGAATTAGCGAGAAATGACACTGGTTTTGGCAGCACTGTGCAGGTTATGCCCAGACTTGGTCTCCATTGCCTTGATTTTCTCAGTTCCATTATCTGAAGTGATGGAAATGTCGCTGGGACTGGAGTTAGAAAACCTTGGTTCAAATTCTGCCCCCAACAGTATGTGAATTTGAGCATGTCATTTAATTTCTTTTGTCCTTCATTTTCTGACCATAAAAGGAGGAGGCTCAATGATGTGATGTCTAAGGCCATTGTCTTAGATTGGCATAGAAGGCCTCTGAGGGTCCCTTCCAGCTCTGGGGCTGTGACTCTATTATCCCATCCCCCACAGCCTATAACAGATACTGTTTCATCATTTCTGAGCACTTCCAAAGGAAGCCAGACAAGATCAGGGAGAGAAAGGGAAGCTTTCAAGTGGGGATGACAGCCAGGAGTGGGACAGAGTCCAATGAGCTACTTTTTGTTCATATTAACTGAAAGGCTGGCTGCAGGGAAAGCCTTACAATATTGTAAACAACCAGCCATCTATACTGTTTCCCTTCTTACCAAGGATAATTAGAGATGCTATACACTTAGTTACTTTAAGGACCCATGTTTTAAGAAAGAGAGTCAGGCACAACGGCTCCAGAGTCAGGGGATCTGGTTCAACTCTTACCTTTGATGTTTAATAACTACGCGGCCTTGATCAAATTGCTAAGTTTTGCTGGCTCAATTTCTCCATATTTAACATGATTAGACTAGTCCAATGGGGTTGGACCACATGGCCTCTGAGGTTCCTCACAGACAAAAATCCATGATCCCATGGCCTCAATTTTCTCATCTATAAAATGAGACGATTAGGCTAGATGAACTCTAACCCCTTTGAGCTCTTAACAGTCTCACTGCACAAATCACTCTTTGTATCTTAGGAGAAAGGTTTATGAATCCCTTTGATGGGGGGGAAAATCTTTCCCTAGTGGTTCTCCAGCTGCTGAGGTGTCTCTCCAAATCTAGCTAGGACGGTCTTTGGATGGCAGGAAGATGGTCTTTTCTGGCTTGGCAGGACCTATCAGAGCCTGTATTCACAGCCTTCCAAGCCCAAGGTCACCTCCAGCCCATAGAAAGGCATCAGAGGAAGATGAAGCGAAAATGAGCCATTTCATTACTTGGACTCGGACAACTGAGGGCTAACAATGTACTATGTTAATACATGATCATCAATGAATTAAGTAATCAACTCACAGGCCTTTACTATGTGCCAGGCCCTGTGCTGTGGCTGGTTAGTTGCTCTTCAGCTGTGTTCAATCCTTCATGATCCCATTTGGGGTTTTTTTAGGCAAAGATACTGGACTTTGCCATTTCCTTTTCCAGCTCATTTCACAGAGGAGCTCGTTCTACAAAGGCAAACAGGATGAAATGACTTGCCCAAGGTCACATAGTTAGTAAGTGTCTGAGGCCAGATTTGAATTCAGGAAGAGGAGTCTTTCTGACTTCAGTCCACCTTGTCTCCCTCATGATCCTGTGATAGGCATTGGAAAAATTATTTTAGCGTTGAAGACCTAGAATGGACCATATGAAGCCATCTGGCCCATCCATTCCTGTTTGAATGCAGGCCTGAATGTATAATGTCCTAGACTAATAAGAAATCATGTTATTCACAGAATCATAGAATTTGAGAACTGAGGGGGGACCTCAATGGTCATTTGATTTAACCCGTATACCAGCAAAATCTTTACTATAACACATCTGCTGAATAGATCTTTAGCTTTCACTTGAAAAT
Source organism: Pseudochirops cupreus (assembly GCA_028627135.1). Taxonomy (NCBI): domain Eukaryota; kingdom Metazoa; phylum Chordata; class Mammalia; order Diprotodontia; family Pseudocheiridae; genus Pseudochirops; species Pseudochirops cupreus. Next base: position 387,797,238 of record CM053584.1, on the reverse strand, counting down.
CTCCAAAGAGTCAGAACTTAACACCTTCTGAGGCAGCACCTTCTACTTTGGCACAGATCTCATTGTCTAGGAGTTTTTCCAGATGCTAAGCCCTAAATTGTAACTGTCAACCATGCTCCTGGTTCTGGCCTTTGGGGCCAGATGGAACCAGTTCAATCCCTGTCCCCCATTACAGCCCTAAGAATACTCAAAGACAGCACTCATACCCCCTGAGTCTTCTCTGTGTTAAATACACCCAGGTGTTTTAGCCAATCCCTATGTGACATGGTCTCAAGGCTCTGCCCTACACTGGATTCCCTCCTTTGGCCACAGTCCAACTCATCCACTGAAATATTCTTACTAAATTGTGATGCCCAGAACTATACATAGTACTCCAGAAGAGGTGTATTCCCTGCTTTAAAAAATATATTTTCATTTGTTGGTTATGAATAAAGATTAGCCAACACAAACATTTCAATGTACAAAGAACAGTATAAATGGAACTGTAAACTTTGCCCATTAGATTGCAAGCTCCTTGAAGGCAGAGACTGTCTTTTGCTTCCTTCTTCACCTCCCAGTGCTTAGTGCAATGCCTGATACGTAGTAGGCACTTAGTAAATGTTTATTGATCAATGGACTGAATTTCTATCATGTATAGAGTCTGGCAGGATTTAGTTTCTGAAAGGGGAGAAATTCCTGATGTTCATTTGGTGATCTGCTTCAAAGTTTAACAACTGTTATACTCAGGGGACTCTACATGGGTTCTACCCTAAGCCCCTTCTGGTATAGCAGAAGCTCATTCTGTCCTAAAAGACCCTGTTATCTGCAGAGTATTATCATAACCTTTACAACAGAAATCAGGGACCTTCAGCGCTAAACCAAGACTTGTAGGTTGATGGTTGGGGGGGGTGGTGGTGGTGATGGTGGTGCAGCAGAGAAGGTATGGGATACCTGCCAAAGAAGAGACAATTACCTCAAAGGTGACAGGAGGGATGAGAGAGCGTCGATGTGTGGATTCAGGACCTTCTCCCAAAAATGCCTTTACCTAGAACCACAAAAAAATGGGAACTTCAAGTCAATGAGTGGAGAGAGAAAAAAGAAGTGTAAGCATCCCAGGGCGCACCTCTAGCATACAGAAAAGGAAAACCAGAAAGAATTTCAGCAGAGTTTATAAGATAAGGGCAAGAATGTCTTCTTTGTACTGTACCTTATCTTCAAGAGAGGTCAGTAAACTGGTCAGCTGGCCAAGTTTGGCTACTACGTTGACTGGATTTGCCTCTGCACACACCTGGGAGGTCAAAGAGAGGGAGGTGCCTCATTCATTCACTTATTCATTAAATAAATATTTATTGCACATCGACTATGTTCAAGGAAGGCACTGATTAGCTGCTGTCAGGAATAAAATGAGCAGAACCTAGTTGCACCCTCACGAAACTCAGTCTAGTAGTAACAGTAAGCTAGACGTACCCACGGGCAGCTCTAACACAAGGCTGGATATGCTCCATTCCATGAGAAAGGTACAGAAAAGGTTGCTGGGTGTAGCAGCTTGGTAGGGGAATCACTTCTGCCTGGGGGGTGAGATGGAATCAAGGAAGAAGCAGCATCTGAAGGCTTCTGCTTGCCATGCCAAAGATGGATATGAAAAGAAAAGGCAACTTTGCCTATAGAAGGTCAGAGCCAACAGCTGACGTGCTGCTGCTTTTACTGATCTACTCCTTCCTGCCCTTTTTCTTGTTCTTTGGTACAAGGGAGGACTCTGGGATGGGTAGGGAGAAGGTTCACTTGGGAATCCATTAGACACTATAGGAAATGAGAGCCCTAAGCCTGAAGGAATCTCCCCAGGATCACAGAGCTCTTGGGTTTGTGACTGGGCTTGCCCCTACACACCTTTGGTGACTCAGGATCCAGCCCATCTGCCCCATTCCTCAGCTCCTACCTCATTTTCCAGCTGCTCTCCTGCCCTGCCCTGCCGACCAGGCACACCAGCCCCTTGGTTCCTTCCGTAAGTGGGATGCCCCAGTTAATGACTCCTGTTTCTAGACTATCTCTCCCATTCTGGGTGACCTTCCTCAGCTTCAAGTCACTCACCTAGCCTGACCTCTGCCTCCCTTTAGTGGGTCTAAGCAAAAACAACTCAGATTAAACCACATATCCCTGAGGCCAGCTTTGGTCAGATACACCCAAGACCAAAGACCAGTAATAATACAAGGTGCTCCAGCTACATCTTTAGAGGATGTGGTCAGATCAGAGCTCAGGGAGGACAAAGAACTCTGCCTTTAGGCCCTCAGGTCATCAGTAATCAAGGTAAGTCACATTCCTATAGCCCTTGAAAGAATACATGAATGGCATTCCTTCCAGTTTTCAGTTAAGGAGACTGAGGTACAGAGATGGGAAGTGACACAGCTGAGAAGGGGCCTCTCTGGGATTCAAACCTATGTCCTCTGACTCCAAGGCCAGGGCTTTGACATTAGACCACAATCTAGGGTTCTGGAGGTATCCAATCTCCTCTCCTCACTGGTGCTCCTTTGGATAGCCCCCCTCCAGGCACCACTGATGAAGGTACCAGGTCCTCCCCAGAGGGGCCCTGTGCCTTAGGAGTCCTCCACATCAGCTCAGCTTCCATCTTCTCCAAATGGTCCTCACGCTGGCTGCCAAATGAATATTCCTAAAGTGAGGCTGAGGATACTATTCCTCTGCTTCCAAAGCTTCCGTGACTCCCCAAAGCCTCAAAGATAAGCTCCAAGTTGCTTGCCTAGAACTGAAAGCTCTTATGATGCGGTTCCAGCCTCTCCTTTCCAGGCTGGTTCCACATTCTTGTCCCTCATTCTACATTTAGCTCCAATGGCCAACTTGCCCTTCCCCTCCCGCTACAATATTCCCCTCCCACCTCATGCCTGGACTTTCTTCCGCTCCCACCTGCCCTTCTCAGCTCATTTCTGAGCTTGGCTAGGGTGTCCCCTGCACAAGGCCTTCCTGGATGCTGTTATTGTCCCCATTTGAATAAATGAATGAATGGAAGATAAACTGTCCATTAAATCCTGACTCCAGGCCAGGCACCAGGCTGGGCTCTGGGTACAGAAGGACAAGATGACAGATAGGCTTTGTCCTCCTAATGAGGGGAGAGAACACAGAAAGGGGAGCTTCAGGGCTTGGGGTGAAGAAGACAGGCTTTGGAAAGTTGGCCAGATGGCTGATTCTAAGCAAGGAAAGATCAGGGCCTCAGGACAAGTTCAAATCCCACTTGTGACTGTTACAATCTGTGAGACTTGGGGTGAGATACTTAACTTCCCTGTGCCTCAGTGACTCCTCTGTAAAATGAGGACGGGTGAACCAGAAGTTCTTGGAGGCCCTTTCTAACTCTAGGGCAGTGAGGTGGCACTGGAGTCAGGAAGACCTGAGTTCAAATCAGGCCTCAGACATTTACTAGCTATGTGACCCTGGGCAAGTCACTTAAATCTGTTTGCCTCAGCTTCCTCATCTGTAAAATCATCTGGAGAAGAAAATGACAAAACCACTCTAATGTCTCTGCTCAAAAAAAACAAAACCCCATTCAAAAGAACAAGACCCAAATGGGGTCACAAAGGGCTGGACACGGCCGAACAACAGCAAATCGGTTCTAGTTCCATAATCTCATGACTATTAGTCACTCAGCCTGTCTGGCCTCAGTCTCCTCGTCTGGTCCTTGAGCTCCCTCCAGCTCTAGACCCAGGATGCTATGACCCTCTTTGGGGGTGGGGACAAGGTGAGAGTAAAGGTCCCATGGGACACTTTACAGGAGGTGGTGCCGGGGGGATGCTCTGGCTCTTCTTCCTCACCCTGGATACCCGCGTGAGGGTAGAGCTCCAGGCTTCTCTTTTTCATTCTGTCTGTGAGAGGAAGTGACTGTCTCAAGGTCACGTGAAGGCCATTGGCTACAGTGTGCATCTCCTGGGTCCTAGCCCTGGTTTCTCCTTCAGTGCCTCCAAGGAGATGTTTTGCTGTCTTTCCACCATATTCTTGTGCTCAGACAGCCTGTACGACTTTTCCTCCCTTTCCCAGCCCTCCCCTACTCCACAGCTTTTTTGAGGCTGCCCAGAGAATCTTCATTGATCTCTTCCTCATTCTCCTTTCAGTGGAAAGGCAACATACCTGAGGCCGAGGCCAGATGCCAGGGGACAGCTGCTGGTCAAATAACCTCTGCATGGACTCCAGGGATGGGAGGGTCCTGGCCACCTCACTGGAGGGAACAAAACACAGTGAAGGGAATGGTTAGTCTGGGGAGCCAAGCCAGGAGTACCACCAGCAATGGGAGGTGCCGAGGAAGGTAAAGGAGTCCTCTCCAAGCCTGTGCATCCTCCTGGGGCAGCACCAGTGGCTCTCAGGTTTCAGCAGCTTCCCCTATCCCCTCCACAACACCCACTTCCCTTCCCCTACATTGGGCTTGTCATGTTACAGAAATCTTCATAGCCAAGAGACCATAAGATTAGGAGTTAGAAAGAATCTGAAACCTTCAGTTTGCAGATGAGAAAACTGAGGCCCAGAGGGAAGTGGCTTGCCCAAGGCCCCACTGGTGGCAGAGCTTCAGTTCAACTATTCAGTTCCACTAAATGCAACAATAGTTTAATTGGGTACCATAGGCTCCTTCTATCTCCCAGGTGAATGTAAGCCATGTGAGGGCAGGGATCATCTCATTTCTGTCTCTGTAGGCCCAGGGCATGGCCCAGAGCAGCAAATGTTCATTAGCAGCTTGAATGATGAGAGATCTATAGACCAGCCTCTGGAAAGGCTCTGAGGTCATCTCACTCAGCTCCCCCATTTTATGGGTAAGGAATCCAGGGACCAGAATGCTTACTGGGAGAAAGGCTGGTTCTGGGAATACAAACACAAAACATTAAAACAACTCCTGACCTCAAGAAGCTTACATTCTGCTGGGTATATAATTTGTAAACAGATAAATATATGCAAGATAATTTGAGAAGGGAAAGAACCCTAGTGACTGACAGGATCAAGGAAGGTTTCCTTAGGAAGTGGTATATGAGCAGAGCCTTGAAGGAAGCTCAGGATTCTATGGTGCTCAGTGAGTGCATTACAAGATGAAACTGGCCAGAACCATTCAATTCTTCCATTCTTCCTTCCTTCCTTCCTTCCTTCCTTCTTTCCTTCCTCTTTCTTTCTTTTTCTTACCAATCAGGGTTAAGTGACTTGCCCAGGGACACACAGCTAAATGTGTAAGGCTGGATTTGAACTCAGGTCCTCCTGACTCCAGGGTCAGTGCTCTACCCATTGTACCAACTGGCTGCCTCGAGATCCATCAAATTCTAAGAAGTGACAGTGACTGGTTCCAAGTATTAGTACTGGAAGGGAACTGCCCAAGAGCATTATTTTAGTCTAAACCTCAAGAAAACGAATGTCCAGGCAGGTTAAGTGATTTGCTCAATGTCATCCAGCTGGTCAATGGCACTGGACTGGCCCACAGACCTGACTCTCAGCACAGGCTCTACTCTCTGTGGCTCTGATCATCACTGCAACTGACAGTCTTGGCTCTCAGGCTGAGCATCAGAGGAAATGCCTGGGGATAAGCATCAGGGGAGGAGCTCTCAAAGCAAGTTTTCCAGATAAATTCACTTAAGGGGCTGGGGAGGAGGAGAGTCATTGGGCCTTGTCCTATTGAGGAAGACAGTCAAGGCAGCAGCCAACTGAGCTCTAGGATGCTGGTTCTGGGGAGCCTGCCACTGAGGAAGAAAGCAGAATGGGAAGAACTGATACAATCTGCAGCTTCTCAGGGAAGAAGAAAAGCCTCCAATTTTATTTTTTATTTATTTTTTTTATTAAATTTTTTTTGAGTTACATATTTTCTCCCCGTCTTTCCCCCGCCCACCACCCCAAAACAGCC
>CM053584.1:387754023-387790887 GCA_028627135.1 Pseudochirops cupreus | reverse complement strand
AAGCTCCTCTTTTCAATCTAGGAGGAGGCCTGAAAGTTGAGAAAGCAACAGTTACTCTACATTCTACCCATGAGAACTCTCCATTTTTGAGCAGAGATGGAAATCTGACTGGGGATTAATGATTGGCTATCAGAGCACTCCTGTGGTGGCCCCTTTCAAGGCTTGCACAGAAAGCTGATTGAGCCTTTTCTACCATCTCTGCCTTCACCCATCCCACTTACAGATTTTAACATTAGAAATGTCTGCCCTGCCTCAGGCTTTATGCCACCAGGGATGTGGGTACTGTCAAACTGAGAAGCATTGGCTGATCCCAGTCTGACACCCTGCCTGGAGATGGGACTGCAGCTTTTCATCCTGCCCACAGCCAGCTGGAGAGTGCCAGGGCCACAGACTCTTCAGGGGCATGAGAATTCATCCTGTCTTAGCTATCAATTGTATGGAATCTCTGAATTAAAAGGAACTTCAAAGGTTGCCCATTCTGAGAAGCACCTCCTCTCCTCCAGCCCTAATGAGTGGCCACCCAGCCTCCACTCTAAGAAATCCAGTGCTAAGGAACTCATGACTTTCCAAGACAACAATGCAGCGGGGGAAGGCTTTTTCTTTCTTAGGAGGAAATGACTTCTTGCTCATAAAGCTTCAGGGGGCGTCCTCTTACTTATAGGATCAGATACAACCTTTGCTTTTTGGCTTTTAAAGTCCCTCCCGAGCAGGCTCCACCCTCCCTTTCCCGATTTTGTGCTCATTATTTCCTTCCACATTATGTATGTTCCAGCAGGCTTACTTGCTGCTCCCTAGACTTCCCTTCTCCCAGCACCATGCCTTTGCACAGGCTACACCTTGAGGGCTGCCTGGAAGGCAAGGGCACTCTGGATTGGGGTTGGCAGCCCTCACCATTGCCTGCCATGGTGGGCACTATGGACACTCCTGTTGATTGATTGCTTGGCAGCTCGTTAGCAAGCTTGCCTTTCCCCCTAGCTGAAATCTATTGCTTATTGCAATGTTCACTCAGCACTCCCTGTTCTGCCCTGTGGGCCTCAACAGAACACGGCTAATTCTTTTTCTGGGTGACAGCCCTGCAGTCACTTGAGGACGTGTCTCAGTCTGGCAAAGTTTGTTGGCTTCCTCCTCGTTTCTTCCAGCTGATTAGTGGATCGTGTGCTTTGGGGGCCCCTTGGGAGCTCAGCAGTGGGACCTGCTCCAGTCTGTCAGTGTCTTTCCTAGGATGTGACAGAATCCAATATTCGAGGGGTGATTTACCAGGACAGACTATGGGAGAACCACAGCATCCCTAGCTCACTCAATAAGCATTATGTGCCAGGCACCGAGCAAGGTGCTGGGAATAGACAAACCAAAAGAGCCCCTGTCTTCAGGAGGCTGCTATTCTATTAGAAGAATAGTGAGGCTGATGACTTTCTGCCACTCTGCCTCATTTAAATCCAATTCATGGGCAAGTCATCACCCTCCTGATGTCAGTGGTCCTCTCAGAGAACAAAGAATGAACAACAACAAGAACATATATTCATTGCAAGTTTGAGGGCAGGGGCAGAGTATTGGGAGGATCAGGAAAGGTGCCACACAGGATCTGGCACACAAACTGAGCCTTGAAGGAAGCTAGGGAATTCTATGAGCCAGAGCATTTTCAGAATGATGGACACCTGTGTAAAGGCACGGAGAAAGAAGGAAGGAAACACCCACTATGTGCCAGGCACTGGGTTAAATGTTTTATGAATGTCTCCTTTGATCCTCACAACAACCCCAAGAGGGGGTGCTGTTATTATTCCCATTTGACAGTTGAGGAAACTGAGGCAGACCAAGGTTATATGACTTGTCAGGGTATGTTGGGTATGGGAAACAAGGGGGCCACTTTGTCTAGTAGCATAGCATGCATGAGGCTAAGTAATGTGAAATCAGTCTAGATACATTGGAATCAGACTGTGAAGAACTTTTAATGCTGATAAAATAATATTTTGTAGGGATACTAGGAATCCATTGGAGCTTATTGAGTGAGTGAGGACAGCAGTTAGACTCGTGCCTTTTGGGGCCCATGAGGAAGCCAAACTGGAGGGGCAGGGAGCCAATAGGATGCTCCTGGCAAAATTCTAGCAGCAGTTGATAAAGGCCTGAACTAGGATGCTGAAATAGAAATGTGGAGACAGATACAAGAGGTGCAGATTCTGTGCAAGATGGCTCTGGGAATTCTATTTCTGTTCATTTAGCACAATGGACTTGGAGTTATGTGACTTCTAAGCAAGTCACTTCACTACTGTCTGCCTTAGTTTCCTTATCTGTAAAATGGGAGTAATAATAATAGCACCTCTGCAGAGTAATGTTATTATCACCCCCAGAGTAAAGCACTTAGGTAACCCTAAAGCACCAGAAATGCTTCTGTGGCTGCTGTGTCTAACTATTGGCTCATATTAATCTGCAGTCCTTTAAAAACTCCACATCTTTTTCACATGAACTGTTTTCTAGCCCATACCTGGGCAATTGATTTTTTGAACCCAAAACTGCTTTACGTTTATCCTCATTAAGTTTCATTGTATTAGACTTGGCTCATTTTCCTAGTCTGTCAAGCGTTTGGTAATTCCCAATTTTGTTATCCAACATATTAACTATCTTTCCTAGGTTCATATAGTCCACAAATTTGCTAAGCCGAATATGTATTCATTTGAGTTACTGATAAAAAGTCATTTTTCAGACTATAGTGGGAGTGTGCCCCGGGCAGTCGACTACAGACCTCCCTTTTGGTTCCCTGTTCTCTAGATCCAAGTGTGTTAACCAGATTCTCCCTAACTTTGCTATTATCTAGCTTGCATCTTGCCCTCAGCACAGGAGAATGAGAAATATTGTCAGGTCTGTTCCTAAAATCCAGGTGTAGTATCTATCCTGGAGGCATATGGAAAGGAAGTCAGGCTCTTGGATCCTATTGTTGACAAACTCAGCTCTTAGTAATCGCTACTTCCCTTTCTAAATGTTCACCAACCCTCCCTCTAAGAAATTTGCTCCAAAATTTTGTCTAGTTGTTAAGAAAAGACTCCAGTTCTCATTTCTAAAAACATTTGCAAATGAAGCTGGACTATTTATACTACTAACTTCCCTGGGAGTGGATCTTCTCATTTGGTTGCAGACACATGGGGGGAGTTTCCAGTAAGTGCATCTGTCATTATTAGTAGCAATAAAAACCATTTCCAAGACGTGCACTTGCCATTCAGGACAATATTTGCAAGAAGTTTAACATCATTTTTCATAGAAGATCAAATCATTTCATGGCTTACTCATCTTCACTCTGTGCCAAGGAAGTGAGCTGGCAACAGTTTAGACGTACAGAAATGGGTTGCCAGAGAGGTCAAGTATCTTGCAAAAAATCACACAGCTGGCTCCAGCAGAGCTGATATGACATTCTCATTGTGCTTCCTCCCTCTTCCCTGTGGCAGCTAAGTGCTACAAAAGATAGAGGGCTGGGCTTTGAATCAGGAAGGGCTGGATTTGAATACAGCCTCAGACACTTACTAAGCTGTGTGACCCTGGGCAAGTCCCTTAACTGCTGTCTGCCTTGGCTTCCTCATCTGTAAAATGACTGTTGTGAGGATCAGATGAGATAATGTATGTAACATACCTAGAGCAGTGCTTAGCACAGTGTGTCTGCTTAATAAAGGCTTCTTCCTCCTTCCCTCCCCTGGAGACCCGGCAGAATATAAATAAAATAAACTCCCCATCTCAAATCTGGTCCCTGTGATGTGTGTCCCTGAAGCAGTGTCTAGCATCAGACATCATCTCTTTTTCTAAGAATAATATTTATTACTGAAATAGCTGGAAGCCGTGACTGTCAGAATTCAGTAAGGGCTGTCATTGTTAACCGGCTTTAGGGAGGCTGTTAACAAGACAAGAGAAGACAGGAGCAGAATGTGAAGCTAGCTAGCTCACAGAGGCATAGGTTTTCAGCACTGGAAGAGAATGAGCACCTGCCTCGCCCTAGTCCAACTGCATCCTGGTTCAGATGAAGACACTGAGTCCTGGGGTGCAGGAGTCAAGGCCATCCACTCCATTCGAGGGAGAGGCTGGACCCTGGGGGTCTGGACTCCTTGACCAGTAGGCTCCCTCAGGAAGTCAAGGTGGCTCAAGTAGACAAGATTATTAATAAAAACAACACATGGCAAGGTCGTCAACATAGTGATGATTTTATTTAGAAGATTGGACTTCGATTCCCAGCTCTGCTACTTTTGAACTGTGTAACCTCAGGCCACTCACTGCCCCTCTCTGGGCCTCAGTGTCCTTACCTATAACATGAAGTGATTGGACTAGGTGGGCCCTGAGCTCCCTTCCAGCTCTACAGCTATGATACTGTCAATCCACCCCCTCTCATGGCCTCAGTCTCCTCATCTGTAAAATGAATGCATTGGACCAGATGGTTCTTCCTGCTCTAAAGCTATGACCTTAAAGACTGACTGACTCTAAATGCTCTGAATTTGGGGACAAGAACACTAACCTTGAATCCCACCTATGACCCTGACCAGCTGGGCAACTATATTGCAAGGATAAAAAAAAAAATAAGAGTTGCGAAATCCCTCTGGAAATGACAAAGCAGTATATTCAGGTAAGGGATAGTCTCAACAACCTGACCTACCAGCACTTATTAAGCACCTTCTGAATGTGAGATGATGCTAGGCTCCCACAATGCCAAGAGAAATATGCAACAGTCTTTGTTCTCAAGAGGTGATATAATGATGAGAAAGAGGAGCAAGAAGAGGAGGAGGAAGAAGAGAAAGGGGAAGAAGAGGAAGAAGAGGAAGGGGAAGAAGAGGAAGAGGAAGAATAGGAAGAGGAAGAAGAAGAGGAGGAAGAAGAAGAGAAAGGGGAAGAAGAGGAGGAGGAAGAAGAGGAAGAAGAAGGAGAAGAGGAAGAGGAGGAAGAGAAAGAAGAGGAGGAGGAAGAAGAGGAAGGAGAAGAGAAGGAAGAGGAGGAAGAAGAGAAAGGGGAAGAAGAGGAGGAGGAAGAAGAGGAAGAGGAAGAAGAGGAAGAGGAAGAAGAGGAGGAGGAAGAAGAGGAAGAGGAAGGAGAAGAGAAGGAAGAGGACAGCAATTCACACTTACATATAGTGCCTTAAGGTTTACAAAGAACCTTCCTCAGCACAACCCTGTAATTTGGGGAGGGCAGTAGTGATGATCTTCATTTTCCAGAGGAGGAACCCAAGGCACAATGAAATTAGCAACTTCTTGGAAACACAGTGTTGTGGATGAGATTCTTGTTCAGGGACAAGTGGGACTGAAGAGGTCCCTTCCAATGCTGAGATTCTGTGATTCTTTGACTTACCCAAAGTCATTCATATGGCAATACTTGGGTCCAGTCTCCTAACTTCAGGCTTTGATCTTTTTCCCCTATACTGTGCTATAAGAACATAGGACCAGAATTTAGGTCTTAAATGCACCATGGAAGCCGTAGGGTCCAACCCCATCACTTTACAGATGAGGAAAATGAGGCCTAGAAAGGCTAAATGGATTATCCAAGGCCTTACAGGTAACAGTGCTGCATCATCATTATAATTAGTGATGCTTGCCTATTACAGGCAATGTTTATAAGCTGGTGTCTTGAATGAAACCAATTAAAACCTTCTCTTTTTGGTCTTGTAAAGAAAAGAAGATCGATTTTTTTCTCTTGAATTCTCATTTTTAAAGGGTTAGTTGGTCCACAACATCTTCTGCACTTGGAAGTGGCTCACATAACAGAGAAAAGACTGAGAAATCCTGGTTGTGGTCCAGGCCTTCATAGGCCACATGACAGGCAGAAGATATGATGTTGAATTTGCAGAGAGGAAGGCTTGGGTTCAAATCCCACCTCAGACATTTGCCAACTGTGTGACCTTGGGCAAGTCACTTTTCCTCTTCAGTTTAACTCAGCATTTCCGGGGAAAGGGCTGATCCAGGGGGTAAAATAAGAGGAGAATGAGAGAGGGTTGCCCTGAAACCCAGAAATCTGTTTCCTGAGTGGATCAGAGACCTTCTCATCAATGAGCTAAGTAGGTAATCAGATCCCAGTGTCTCCATCTGACAGCATGTGGCCAGAAACAATGGAAACATTTGGCAAAGCTGCCACTATACCAAGGTATTTGGGGAAATGCACATGGAAGGAATTAAAATTCATCCATTCTGACGCACAGCCCAGCACATAAACACAGCCTTCATCTGGCAAACCGCACCACGGTCAGACTGACATGGGCTTTCTTAAAGGGAAACCGACAGCCAGGAGATAGATGCTTTCTAAGTATATAGGAGTGCATTGGAATGCCTTCAAGGGATAGAGAAATCAAGCTCCCAAATGGAAAAGTGCCAAGCTGAGGCAAGATTTGTAGAGCCCGGGCAGAGGCTGGCACCGGGAAGGTGCTCAATAAATGCTTATTCTCCTCCTCCTCCCCCCTCTCCCTCAACAATGGCCCTTGTAACCTTCCTAGGGCACAGGTTGGATGTATTCACTCCTCTGCTCAAGAGCCCCCAGTGGGTCCCTAGTGCCTCTAGGATAAATGACAAACTCCTTCACTTGGCATTTAAAATCCTTCACAGTCTGGCTCCAGCCAGCCTTGCCAGGATTAGTGTACCGCACTCCCCTCAGCGCTCCTTGGTTTTCCACTATATTTGCTTTTCCCACAAGCACCCTGGCAGTTTAGGAAAGGAAACCAAATTTAACTGGGGAGGAAAGTGTGAGGAGAGAAAAACAAATCCTACGCCCTGCCCAGCTCCTTGAGGGCAGGGACTGTCTTTTGCCTTTCTTTGTACCCCAATGCTTAGCACCGTGCTTGGTGCTTAATCAGTGATACTGATTGATGGACCTCTGTCTCTTGGAATTCCTAGTTTCCTTCAAAGCTCAGCTCAGATATTGCCTCCTACAGGAAGCCTTTTCTGATTTCCCTAGATCAAGGTTCCTAACCCGGGGCTTGTGAACTTTTACAAAAGAGTAACTATGTTTCAGAACAATTGGCTTCTTTTGTAATTCTATGCATTTTATTTCCCACATAACAATATATTTATATAAGGGCTGCAAAGCACTTTGTAAATATTATCTCATTTGATCTTAATAACAACCCTGGGAGATAGGCGCTATTATTATCCCCACTTTATTGGTGAGGAAACTGATGCAGACAGTTTAAGTGACTTTCCAGAAATCACACAATGGTTGTTGTGAGTCTTAAATGAGATATCTGTAAAGTGCTTAGCAGAGTGTCTGGCACATCTACAGATGCTGATTCTCATCCCCTTTCTTTCCCCTTTCTCTTTAGTAAGTGTCTGAGGCTGAATTTGAACTCAGGTCTTCCATAATCCAGCCCCAGGGCTCTACCCACCGTGCAAGCTGCCTGCCTCATTTAATAGCATCGTCTGAAGAAGGGATCTGGAGGCTCCATCAGATTGATGCCAAAGAGGTCCACGACACACAAGAGTTGAAGAACCCTGCCCTAGATTTTAGTCTTACCTCACCTTCAAATGATCCTGTGTGTTCTTCTCTCTGTGAATGTCATATTCCCCTCAGCAGAAAGTAAGCTCTTTGAGGGCAAGGAATGCTTTTTGCTTTTGCCTTTGTACCCCCCCCCCCCATACAGTACAGTGCCTCACACAATAAATGTTTCCTATGTGTCTACTGACTTGAATTGGACCAGCCATATCACTGCTGCCCCTAATTGTCCATATTGACAGAGGGTTCATCTTTCAAGCTCCTTCCCCTCATGAGCATGTGAGTGGTCACTGAATTTAAGGTGGTGTCAAATCCATCCTGGGGGTGGGTGAGGATTGAATTTTGCTATGCAGGAAAATCTTTCAATTTTATAGCTGATCCATAAGTTGTCATCATTTTGGGGCCTTTTGCCTAGACTGTGTCACTGAGAAAAGCAAGTAATAAAGAAAGCTGTAACTAGGGTGGGGCAAATAGAGCTCTGTCTCAGGTAGCTAAAATATAGAGGTCACCCAAGTGCAGTTACGATAGTAACTTATTTTCTTTTCTGCCCAATTGAATTTGCCTCAATTATCTTTTGTATTACTTTCATATTCCAGACTACAAACATGAACTGAGGGAGATTTCAGTGACATTATCAGACTCAAGATTTAGGGAAACAACTTTAGTGATTGAGTGGAGGGTGGATTGGAGGGGAGACACTTGAGGCAGGCAGAACCCCAGCAGCTACTGTCATAGTCCAGGCATGAGGGGATAAGGGTCTTCCCCAGGGTGGATACAGCATCAGAGGAGAGAAGGGAGTATATTGGAGAGATGCTGCATAGGTGAAATCAACAAGAGATGCTACAGAGGTGAAATCAACAAGAGATGCTGCAGAGGTGAAATCAACAAGAAAGAGATACTGCAGAGGTGAAATAAACAAGAGATGCTGCAGAGGTGAACTGTCAGTTGCCAATAACTATGACAAAGAACTTTTTTGACAGCATTATTTCCTGGGACTGATATCACCCATAACCCTAATGGACATCTTCTCTGCACCTGCTTTTCAAGGGAGTGGATCAATCATCAAGAAATTCTTGTTCCAAGTGGATACTATTTGACAAAGCAAATGGGCACCTCATCTCTAGGAATTAGGTAAAAGATAAATCTGGCAAAGATCAAAGGGGAAACAAATCCTATTTGGTGGATGGGGTGGGAATTATACCAATCATAAAGTCTACCTCTAGATTTTGAATTATCCGTAAAAAGTATCTAAGTCATCCATACACTTTGACCCAGTAAACTCACCACTGGGCATATACTTTAGAGGTGAGGAAAGGAAGGAGAGGAAGGGAAAGAGGGAGAGGGAAGGAGAAGGGAGAGAGGAGGAGAGAAAAGTCTAGTACAAGGGTGGGGAACCTGTGGCCTTGAGGCCACCTGTGGCCTTCTAGGTCCTTGAGTGCAGTCTTTTCACTGAGTCCAAATTTTACAGAACAAATCCTTTTATGAAGGGAATTTGTTTTGTGAAGTTTGGATTCAGTCAAAGGGTCACAGTTGAGAACCTAGAGGGCCGCAGATGGCCTTGAGGCCACAGGTTCCCCACTCCTGGTCTAGCATATACTAAGATATTAATAGCTGCCTTATCACAGCCAGCATAGAGCTGGCAGGAACTCAGACCACCTCTAGCCTAAGCCCTCATCTTGTGTGTAAGGAAAGAAGCCCAGAAAGGGGAAGGGACTTACGAGAGTTCAAACGGTAAGTGCGGAGAAAAGATAACCTAAAGAAAAGTGTGAAAACATTTCCTATCTATTATCTTATTTGATTACGTGTTTATGACCCTCACAGCACCCTGTGGTAGCAAAAATATGGTGATTCTCATTTTCTAGCCAGGGAACCTGAGCCCCAGAAAGGGCGGGTGACTCACCAGCACCACCCAGGTAGGATGTGGCAAAGACAAGACTAACCACCAGGGTTTCCTAACTCCCAAGCTAGCTGTTTCTAGTCCTTTGGTACTTCTAGACTTAGCTGTGTGCTCATGTAATTCAACAGGACTTAAAGCTGGAAGGGGCCTTAGAGACAACGGAGCCTAACTCTCATTTTACCCATGAAGACACTGAGGCCCAGGAATGAGGTTATCGAAATGGTTTTGAGATTTGAACCAAGCAGGGACCTCTGACTCCAAATCTAATCTTGTTCCAAATGAGCACATGTGAACCCCACGTCCCCAAGAGAGATGGTCCACAAATATAAAAGAGCTTTCCAAAGAACTGCAAACTATAAATGATCATATGAAAACATGCTCCAGATCCCCAACAGTGAGAGAAAAGCAAATTAAAAAATTTCTGAGAGTTCACCCTAAACCACGTAAATCAGCAAAGACCACACAATACGGGAAGCATCAACGTTGAAGGAGTTTGGAGGAAAGAGGTAGATAGATAACACTAAGCTATATAGTTGGGGGAATGCAGTGAATTGTCTCAGCTGTTCTGGATTTTGAGTTTGAAGTATCCATGAAAAGTGCCCAGGGTGGAGAACTATGACCTTGAGGCCACACATGGCCTTCCAGGTCCTTGGGTGTAGCTTTTGACTGAGTCCAGGTTTTACAGAACAAATCCTTTTATGAAGGGGATTTGTTCTGTGAAGGCTGGATTCAGTCAAAGGGCTGCATTTGAGGCCCTAGAGGGCCACATGTCACCTTGAGGCCATAGGTTTCCCATTCTTGGAGCCCATCCACACCCTTCTACCCAGTGATTCCACCACTGGGCATATATTCCAAAGAAGCCAAAGAAAGAAAGAGAGGCCTAGTATACACTAAAATATTCATAGCTACATCTTCATGTCTAGCAAAGCCTGGAAACTAAATGGATGCCCATTAACTAGGAAAAGGCTGAAAAAAACTTTTAGTGCACTTTTGAGCGGAATATTGTTGTTCAATAAGAAATGACAAATGTGAGGAGTTTGGGAAAGCTTTGCGTGAATGGAGAATGAAATGAGCAGAACCCAAAGAACACTGTATTTAACAACTGCCATGTAAATGAAGAGATCACAAAAAGGAATTTGAACACTGAACAATTGAAAAAATCAATAAAGATCCCAAAGAAAACACAAGGAAACCTTCTCTTTTTATGACAGACAGGTGAGGGGTGGGGAGCTTGCCAGGACAGAATGATGTATCTGTTGTCAGATGTCATCATAGTATCAAATGTTTTTGCTCAGTTGTGGTTCTGTCATAAAAGAGAGTTCAATCTGGGGGATGGGAGGGGTTCCCTCTCCTTGAATGACTGTGATGCATCAATAAAACATGTTTTAAAAAATAATGTAGAGGGGCAACTAGGTGGTGCAGTGAATAGAGCACCGGCCCTGGAGTTAGGAGGACCTGCGTCCAAATCCAGTCTCAGACACTTGACACTTAACTAGCTGTGTGACCCTGGGCAAGTCACTTACCCTCATAAGTCTCTGTAACTGGTTACTAGTGATATACTAACAGTAGTAATAGATACTGGTAATAATTGTTCTAAATAGCAGTGACAGAGATAAAAGTGGTAGTCATAATAGTTGTGATGTGGTATAATGTTTGTGGTGATGATGGGATAGGGTGTAGCAATGGCACTTATAACAGTAATAGTGATAGCAATATTTATGGTAGGAGTGGGAGTGGTGATGGTAGTAAGAGGAGTCGTAGTATTAATGATAGTCATGGTGTAAATATTACAGCAGTGGTAGTAGTAGTGTTAGCAGTGGTAGTAGTAGTGTTAGCTGTGGTAGTGATAAAAGTAGTAAGGATTACAGCAAGGATGATAAATATGGTGATGCTCCTCCTACTAGCTTCTTTAAGGAGCTATCCAGAACATGCCTTGATCATTGTAATGACAGCAGCAGATACTATGATGGCAGTAGCGACGGTTGCTACAGCAATGGAAGTGGTAGTGGCAGGAGGAATGGTGGTAGCCATGAACCCGGAGGCCCCTTTCAGCTCTGTATTTTCAATGCCAATAGTAGCAGTAATGGCAGTAGTGCTAATAGTTCTTTCTGTGTTAATGATGATAATAACAGTGATGGTAGCCACGGTGATGGAAGTGCCAGTCACAACAATGACAGCGGCAGTGATGCTAGTTCTGGTGGTATGGTAATAGCAGTATGAGATTAGATTATGAGGGATTGTCCCTCACTGATGGAAGTATCAGCAGCATTTTCATCTCCCTCTTTCCCGGCCTACCTGTAGAGCTCTTTGCAAAGGACCATGACTAGCTTCTTAAGATGGGGGAGATTACTGGAGCCTGTCTTCACAAATTCAGCATCCATGGCCATCTGAGTATTCACATAATCTTGGATGGCTTTCAAGTGCTCTTCAGGAAGCCTTGGAGATAATAAAAGCATGGATTAACTCATGGGTCCTTCATGGCGATCAACCCTTAATACCAACAATGAAGAATAGTTATTAGTTTGTATTCCCCAAGCAAGAGAAATATGACCAGTTGGTTGGCCAGCTGGATATTTGTACAGAGAAGCGACTGATTCACTGACGCATGAATGTCCCCTCTGCCTTTACCCCTTAGAATGATCTAGGAGAAATAACTTGTGACAAAAGGGGGCTCAAGAGATGAAAGGATGGTTTGGGGCTTTCTTTGTAACCTGAGAAGTTGGTACTTTGCCTAGCCAATCGTAAGCACTTAATAAATGCTCTAGACTTAACTTAATTATCCTAACAGTGGGGAAGGCAATTCAGCTGAACCACAGGGGTGGGGAAGGAGCAGCTGTGGCCCCTGCACAAGTGGAGTATAGCAGCATTTCTGCCTGTCTGAGCTCTACCACCAGCCCAGATGGTTAGCAGAAGCAAAGACTGGGGGAAAGGGTATTGGGAAGGGGATGCTACCTATACCTGATGCTACCTATACCCTAAAGACCATAGAACCCTGATCTGACAAACTCGGGCTAGGTTTTGATAGCGTTCCTGATCACTCCCCATCTGACTCTGTCACTTCAGTTATCTAGACTTGTCTTCTCCATCATCCTCATTGGACAAACTCTACACTTGGCCTCTGGTTTCTCCCCAGATGAGTCTACTTGAGTGAGTTTGGGCCACAGAAAAGCATTGCCCTGCTACAACCTGCTGGTCCTGCTCAAGCCTGTGGTTACCAGATCTACAGCTTTGCCTCTCGGGTTCATAACACCAACTTCTCCATATGCCCCCAGAATTTGATGCAGTGTCTGCCACATAGTAGGGGCTTTAATATATACTTGTTGACTGACTTAAATGGGCCATTAGTCAGATGATGTGGCTTGGTTATCAAGCATTAACTGTGTTATTGTGAAATAGTGGGAGAAATGATTTTATATCTCTGTGGGGGGGGCAGGGGGTGGTAATTCAGAGGTGATCGCTGAGTCATTAATGGTCTTCTTTGCTAACCTTTCTTGAAGGGTCACATTTTTACTCAGCAACCTAAGCGTGCTTTAATTGTACTACTTTGAACTTACGACCATGCAGTCGGTAATGGCTTATTTCACGTGGTCATGCTGCGCCCGTTATTGGTCTACAAGCTCATCAGAAGCAGAAGGCGCCCTTCAGGTACTCCACAGGATGCTTTAAGCACAGTGGGCACTCTGAGAACACAGGCTGACTGGACAGCCGATGCATGAATGGCTGGATAGCTGGACAGATGGGCAGCTGAAGAGTTATGCGGATGGACAATTGTGATAGGAGGAGCCAGCGTTTATCAAGCACTTGAAGGTTCACAAAACTCTTTACTCTGTTATCTCATTAATTCCTCATGACAGCCCTGGGGAGCAGATGCCATTATCTTCCCCATTTCTTCATATGAGGAAACTGAAGCTGAGGGGGGTTATACTGAGGAGATACATCCAGTATCTGAGGCAGGATTTGAACATGGGTTTTCATGACTCCAAGACTGTGCCATCTAGCTGCCTGGATGACTGGGGAGTAGCAGATCAGCTCAGAAGAGGAAGGCAGCATGTGACAGCAGCAGAAATTACTTACAGGGCATGTAAGCGGAGGCCCAGGAGCTGGTGACTCTGAAAATGGCCCAAGTAAATCTAAGAGACATAGAGGAGTGACGACCAGGGTCCGAGGGAAGGGGTGACGGGAATGGTCAGCACTGAAGCCCAGGGGCTTCAGTATACAACCATGGGGTTCTGCTAGTGACTGAAAAGTGTTTCCTGAACACTTGGTTGTGTACTGATTGACAGATGCATCCTGTGGGGGACAGCTTGTCTCCTCTGAGAGGCCGGGGGGCCCTGGGCCCCAGTAGCTTTTTGGTGTGAGACACCGTGAGGAGGAAAGGAATTTCACCTGTGGCATGGTGGATCCTTCCCCTGCCTCTATCCTTCACAGTAATGAACAGGATCCTACCCAAGGTCTCCTCCCCATGCCGTTGGCTGCTCCTTGGCCAGGGAAGGACTAGGAGGGGCTGCACATCAGCTCCACCTGCTCCCTGGGCTTCAGCAGCCACACTGTCCTACCCAAGGCTGGGGAAGGCCCCTTGATGGATGGAATGATTGCTGATAGGAAGTCTCATTTCTGTAAGATCAGTGTTTTTATTCTATGAAGTAACAATATTCTGAGAAGTATGCGGAGAAGATAAAACATAAGGGGAGCTGTTTTCCATGTCCCTGAGGTGGTTTCATGGGAACTGGGAGTTTATCGTTGACTTTGTCATTAATTCAGAAGCCAGGGTTCATAGCCACATACCACAAGACCAGAACATTTCTGGTTTCCTTGTGTTGCAGCAGGCTAGAGTTGGTGGGCTCTGGGTCTGGAGTCTGCTGCGTGACCTGAGACAAGTTGCTCATTATCTCTGTGCCTCATGTTTCTTCATGTGTAAAATGAGGGGGTTGGACACAGTGGCCTCTGAGGTCCCTTCCATTTCAAAGTCTACAGTCCCGTGACTTCAGCCCACAGAGGGTGGCTTGGCTTAAAGGAACTGAAGCCACAGCTCGATCTCTTCCCTCTCTGAATTCAGAACACAGTAGTTTGGCCTCAACCTATTAATGGTGTCTGGTTTGTGTGTGTCCATAGGTGTCTGTAGCAGAAGTTGAGCCCCCATCGAGGGGGAGGAGATGTGCAGGTGAACACCATAGAATGATTCAAAAGGGTCTTGGTGCACCAGCAGCTAAATCCCCCTCGAGTTCCTGTCTTTGATCCTGGATGCTGTCTGTTCTTATCCTGGTGAATTCAGCCTCAGTCATAGGACTATGGGATCTCAGAGACCAACTTGTTCAATCCCCTGATTTTATACATGAAGAAACTGAGGCCTATGCAAGCTCAGTGATTTGTTCAAGGTCACACGGGTGGTAAACCTTGAGGCAGGATTTGAATCCAGTCACTGACTTGAAGGCCAGGACTCTCTCCCAGGTACCACCAAACCCGTTTTGAAGGGTTGTTGGGAGGAGAGCTCTTTGCAGGCCTTACAATCTTGCATCGCTGGGAGTTATTATTATAACAATTACTGCTTTCTGTTGCTTTACTGCCGGTCTCGCTCAGTCTCTGGGTCAGGCCCAACTGGCCTCTTTCAGTTCTCCCCAGGATGCTGAGCGTCACAGGTGGTTCCGACCTGTGACTTCTCACTTACAGGCCTTCACATGTGTTCCTCAGGTCTAGGGAAGGAGCCTTATCCTGCACTTCAGCCCTGCACAACCTTGTGGCCCTGTCCTGGAAGCCTTAGCCAGCCAGCTCCTCATCCCCCTGATCCTGAACCCAAACAGGTCCTCGAGGGCAGAGGCCGCTCAGATGCTTTTCTCCATGTCCCTCAGAGCCAGTCCCACAATGTCTTGCCCATCACAGGTGGTCAGCAAACATTCCTTGAGTGAATACGTGGACATTCGTGGGATAACCACATACGTGAATAAACAGTTTCTGGTGTGAATTCTGCGGCAGCTTTGAGGGGACAGGGGCCATGAGAGGGCCAGTGGAACCCACTCCAGTACCTGCTCCCCTTGGGCTTGCTGAGGCTGGTTTTCTGAGAACAACCACTGTCCTCCACCCCCCACAGAGACAAGAACTCACCCGCTGGTGTCCAGGCCCTGCAGGCGCTGAAGCAGCGTCTCAGACAGCGATAACGGGCTGTGTTCCATGACTCGGGAATTATCCACGGGAAGAGCAACTTCCTTGGCCTCACTTGAGCCCGATGCCAGTGGAAGGTTCCTGGGTGGCAGCTCCGGCGGTGAGATGAAGAATTCTGTTCCAGGGAAGAAGGCAGAAGGTTGTTTTGGCTGAGGCTGGAGTCTCAGCTCCACATATTTCACGTTGCTTTAGAAAAGCGACCTGCAGCGGTAGCTGTCTCTCATCCTGGAGCTCCCCCCACATCAGGACAGAAGCTAGTAGATGGCAGGCCAGGGCCCTCTGTGGCTTTGTACCCTTATGGCCTGACACAGAACAGGCCCTTGACAAATGCTGTTGGGATCACTGCTCCCCTCTGTCTTGTTCCTCATTCTTCATTTCCTCTCTCTTCCCTTTGCCTGTCAGTGGTGCCCATGGCCTTGCTCACAACCCTCAGAGGAGAACAGAAGACCCCTAACTTGGAAATTAGAATGGGGTGCTCTACCCCCACTTAGAGGAAACCCGTGACTCAAATGGAAAAAGGGGAATTAACTCAGATCTCTCTGGACAGTTTCCATCCCACCCGAAGCATGAATGTGTGGAAACCACCACCACTCACCACCTCAAGGAAGCAGGACTTCCTTTCCCCAACCAGATCCCAGACACCCAGATTCTTATGCCCTGAGAGAGGCCCCCCAGAACTTATCCAGTGTGATTCCCACGTGATAAAGTTGTTCTGAAAGAAAGCCAGTCCCCTATGCCACTGGGCCTAGCCATGGCTCCCAAGGTGGGTTTTTGGCTTGGTTGCTCTCTAAAGGGAGTGGGGTGAGCTTGTATCTGCTGGTCGAGGGTTCCAAGGAGCACCATGACTCACTGAGCCTCAGAGATAGAATGATGGGCAGTCTCTGGAAAGGCTCTGAATAGGAACATGACACATGTTTTACCATGTAGGCAGAAGCCACAGACATTCAACCCTTAGCACCAGAGCCTTAAGGTAATCTGGGCACACTTCTCTTTCTGAGTGGAGATGATGGCCATAAGATGAAGTCACTTTTCTGGCCTTGTTGGAAAGCAACATGGCAGAAGGAAGTCTGAGTCCAAGCAGGCCACCATCAGCAGATGGCTAGGACAGGACCAGAACTGGACATTGTGGCCAAAAGGGATGACTGCCAGCAGTCTGGAATGACTCACTGCCCTTCTAGAGGCAGCTTAGTGGAGATCCTGGGCAGAAAGGGGGGACTGCTATGCTCCTGGACCCTCCAAAGAGGGCTGGGGATCTGATGGTGGAGAGGAAGGCTGCCTGAGAGTCGGGGGGCCTGCTCTGAGGCCTGGCTGGGCCCTCTTGGGGCCATGCTATCTTTCTATACCTGTCATCCAAGGGTCTAAACTATGTGATCCCTTTTCAGGTCTAACCGTGGACCTCCAAAGCCAGAGGAAAGCTCAGATCAGAACGAATGACCTGGTCCAGATATTCTCATCTCTAGAGAAAACCCAGGAGAGAAAAGGGAGGCAAAAGGAAGGGGGCAGTAGGACCCAGGGGAACATGACCAGGCCCAGAGGATCAGCTAAGGAAAGAAAAGGCAGAGGTGACTGCTGGGCCCCCCCAGTTGGGTAAATGCCCCAGTGTTCAAAAGAGAAAACAGCCTGGGAGGTCAATGGAATATGCTGTAGAGATAAGTTGCCTAGATTTTAGCACAGCATTTGAGAAAGTCTCTTATGCTATTTTTATGGCAAACATGGGGAGATGTGGAGTGTTTGATAGCACAATATATGGATTAGAAACTGGGTAAATGACTGGACAAGAACAGTCAGGATGGATTCTGCTCGGAAAGTGGTCTCTAGTGGAAGGCCCCAGGGATCTAAGCTTGGCCTTTGATTGTCAATGACTGGGATTAGCGCACAGACGGGCAAGTTCATCAGGCTTGCAGAGAACGAGGAAGGGCAGCTGAGATTCATACATATCCTAAGAGGCTCAGTCTAATAAGGCAGAATTTAATAGGAGTAAATATGAAGGAGAAAGCAGGAAACCTTGCAGCTCAGAAAGTCGTCTTCACAAGCACAAGGTGGGAGGGGGAGGAGTAGTCTCTGGAAAAGATCTGGGGGTCTTAGTGGACTCCAGGTCAGTGTGAATTGAGAGTGTGATGTGGTGGCCAGGAGAGCTAACGCAATCTTTGCCTGTGATGATCCTTGTAACAGCCAATACTGATATAACGCGTTAATACTGATATTCACAAATATCTCATGTGATCCTCACAGTCCCCCTGAGAGGAAGGCGGTATCATTCTCACCTTGCAGTTGAGGAAACTGAGGCAGAGTGAGGGCTAAATGACTTTCCCAGGGTCACACATCTAGTTGGTGTCTGAAGCTGGATTTGAACTCAAGTCTTCCTGACTCCAGGCCCAGGGCTCTATCCACTGGGCCACCTCTCCATTAAGGGGGGCAGAGGTAGTTCTGGGAACCATGATTTAGGAAGGATATTGATGAGGTGGTGAATACTGGAGGGGGGGCGGAAATCAAGGTGACCAGAGCGTCAAAGTAGCCGAGATTTTGAGCTGATTTTCGGGCACTGGGGATCATTGAGCCCAAACTCTCATTTACATATAAGGAGGCAGAGTCCTAGAAAGTGGGCACCCTGGGCCACACAGAGAGCTGAGGGTCTTGGTGGGACCTGACTCTCTGGACCACCGTGGCACCAGGGGCGTCTGGGAGGGTTGGCCGGAAGGCATGAGGAGGCTCAGTCTGGAGAAGCCCCCAGAGCCAGGAGCTCCACAGTGCTGTGCAGGGGATGTCTCTGGAGGCTGACGACCTGGGTCCAAACCCAACCCACTCACTTACTGTCTGTGTGACTTCGGATGAGACATTCAGCCTCCCCAGGCCTCAGTTTCTTCCTCTGTAAAATGAAGGCACTGGATGACTGGATGCCCTCTGAGGTCCTTTTGGATCTCTGACCTTAAGTTTCTTAGCTAGCCTGAGCCTTGGTTACCTCGGCCATAAAATGGAAGGACTGGCCTCCGAGGCCCCTTCTGGCTGGGAAGTTCTGGGGCTCAGGACTGACCTGGGCAGCATTCTACTCATAGGCACAGAAAGAGACTCCTCTGTGCACCGTACTCTCCTCTCTTACCTGTTTCCTCCTCCAGCTCGTCTCCAGCCTCTTCCTCCTCTAGTGGGACAGGATACTGCAGATGGGTCACCAGGCCCATGTTCTCCTTCTTGTAGAACTCTATGAGCTGGTCCAGGCTGGTGAAGAACCTGACAGGGACCCCTTCGGATGCCTGAGGATAGACCCCCACCCAGAAAGAGTCACTTTAAAAGATGGTTCGACCTTAGCACTTTGGCCAAAGCATGGGTCTGCCCTCCCACACTAAAGATGCAAGAAAAGTCTGAGGCCAGGCTGGCAGGGGCCTCCACTGGCCCCTGGGCCCACCTTTCCCACTCCCTGACACCCACTCACAGCCATTTGGCAGCCAGGGGGAAAGACTTCCCTCCCACCCCCTCCAACCTGCAGAGTCAGACCAAAGCTGTGGGTAACTTCTCAAGTCCCCTGACAAATATGGCCAAAGGGCTGGTTTCACTTCTAGCTCATTACTGGCTGGGGCAGGTCTTGCTGTGGGAGTGGGAGGTGGGGGTGGCAGTGGAACAGAGGGGAAATAGGGCTGCCCTGGAAGCAAGGAAACCTGGATTTGAATCCTGCTCAAATCCCCTTTATGCTCTGAGCCTGTCTCCCTATCTGTAAAACAGGACATCATAAGACAGACCAGCTGCCCCGCCAAGAGACCTCTATGGGGAGAGGGCTTTGAAAGCTTGATTGAAATGGGTGCAGTAACTATTTTTATAAAAATCCCGAAGCCTAAAGGATGTTCTAAACCCCAGGAGACTCACCCTCTTCTTCTTCCTTGGAGTCACAGCAGGAGCACCCAGAGCAATTCAGTGAGCATTTATTAGGCATCTGAGAGGCAGTGGGGCCTCAGAGCCAGAAGATCTGAATTCATACTCTTCTGGGGTGAGGCTGGCACAGGGGAGTTTGAACCCAAATCCCCTTCCTCCAAATTCAGCGTTCTTTCCCCAAACCCAGCAGCCATGGAGTGGAGGATGAGTGGTAAAAAGGGGCCCTCAGGCAATTAAGATACTAAATTGCAGAGAGGAGGGCCTTCTGCACTGGTGGAGGGAATTTCCTCATAGGAGAGTTCCCTATCCCAGAGAAGTTGCAGGCCCAGTTCATGTAGCCGGTCAAGTTGCCAATATGTATTATGTGCTGGGCTCGGTGCTAAGGGCTAGGCCCTGGTGACTTGTTAACCCTTGGTGGTGCAGAAAGAACAGGAAGAAATTCTAAGTTGCTCTGTGTCCCAGGACAGAGAAATCGGGCATCTTTGACTCGGGTCACAGGACACACATTAGCTCAGCACTTCCTACATGCAAGGCATGGTGCTAGGTGCTGGTAGGTAAGTGTGAACCACTGCCCTGCCCTCAGGGACCTTCCATTCTACTTTGGAGGGGGGTGCACAGGTAAGGGAATACGCCAAAGGGGCTCAAGAAGAACTAGGCAGGAAGGTCAGGGAAGCTTCCTGTAGGGGGAGAGCCAAGGCTCACAACAGGAGACGAAGAAGCAAAAGTGAGGAAGGAGTGCCTTCCAGGTATGGGAGACCAGTGTGTGCAAAGGTATGGAGGTAGGAGATGAGACACTGAGCTTGGGGGCCAGCAAGTGGACCATTTCACTCAACTCTACTACCTTTCAGGTTTCTGAAATCAGCAGGAAGCAGTGCAGCGAGTCATTACGACACCATTGTGACTTGGAGGCATTATGGGAAGTGGATAGGTCACCAGGCTTTGAGTCAGGAAGACATGGGTTCAAATCCTGTCTGAGATATGACTGGCAGTATGACCCTGAGCAAGTCACTTAAATGCTCTGTGTGCCTCACTCCTTATTTGGAAAATGAAGGGGGTGGACTCATGGCCTCCAAAGTCCACTCCAGCTAAAAATCAATGGCTTGGTCACTTCCTGGCTGTCTCTCTCTGACCCTCAGTTTCCTCATATGCAAGATGGGGTTGTAATAGCAGCCCTCTCCCAGGGTGGTGGGAAGCAGATGAGAGGTGAAGGGAGCTCTTGACAAGCCTTGGAGCATTGGATGGCTCCCGGTGAGTACGATTACCTTTGGGTCATCTTGAGTTCTCCCAAGGCTTTGGCCAACATGGCCAAACAACAGCCCTAGGGCTGGAAGGGCTTCACAGGCCATTCCCCCCAGTAATAGGAAGCTTCCTGCCCACGTTCACTCAGGTTGGAAGAGGCAATGCCAGGCTTGAGCCCAGATCAGAGGCTCCGATCTCCAGCTGGACGGGGGTGGGCAGCCATCTGGCCCAATCCCTCATTCTATAGATAAGGAATGGGAGACGTGGGAGGCGAGGTTTCTGCCCAACGGCACACAGATAGCGAGTGTCAGAGGTGAGATCTGAACCCAGACCTTCTGGCACCCGGAGCTTCTGAAAGACTCCCAGGATCCCTGAATGTGCGATTCAGTTTCCTTGTCTTCATCATCACTATCCCCCGCAGTCAGGGGGCTGGTTCCATTCTGTTTTTTCCTAGCATGATGGCAAGACCACCTCTCTGGGACTCAGTTTGCTGACATGTAAAATGGTTATGATCATAGCACTGATCTCATGGGCGATACGAGGTCATGGATGAAAAGGGCTTTGCCCATTTTAGAGTGTTCAAACCCACTAGCTCTTGCTGGTTTTAAATCCTGGCATTGCCCCTGGGTGACATCACCCTTACCCTCTGCCTCAGTTTCCACATCTGTAAAAATGAGGGAATTGGACTCAATGACCTCAAGTCCCCTTCCAGTTCTAATATCCTGTGGTTCTCTGGTTCTGAGATGAAAGGCAAGAAGGGGAATCAGCAGGAGAAAGCCACAGGGGCAGAGGCACAGGGGGAAGGAAGTGGGGTGAGTAAGAGCAGACTTTGAAAATTCCTGTAAGAAAGTACTGCCTTGTAAAGTGCAGCTGGAGCTGGTCTCCCCCACATCCTTCTGAGGATGCTGGGAGGGTGCTGTTTCCAAGAATGCCTGGGAGCCAGATCCGGAAGGGAGTCAGCAGCTCCGGAGCCCAAGCTGGAGCCCCTCCACCTCCATCTGCTGAGCCTGGGCCTCCCCTCAGCCTCCAGGCTCCAAAGGGAGCATCTCCAGGTATCAGCAGAGGCTCTAAGGGCCAGAGGGGAGAGGAAATGCACTTGCACAAATACACAGCAATGGGAAAGGCAACGTCACATGAGAGGAAAAGCAAGAAGTCTGATTTTACTGGACAGATGGGGACAGATGCATGATGAGGCTGCAAAGCCAGTTTGGAGCCAGACCACCAAGGGACACTTCATAAAGTCATGGCACGCCAACAGCATTTACAAAGCACTCACTGTGTCCTGAACACTGCACTAAGTCCTGGGGATACAGATGTCAACAGAGAGACAGTTCCTGCTCACAAAGAGATTCTATTCTAACGAGTAACGTTCAACAGCCACACTGAAGCCAGGGGCCGTGGCACATGGGAAACGAGGACTCCTGCTAAAGGAAGCACATACTGATGTTCCTAAATTAAATCTTGCAAGGATGAGAATTCATTTCACAAGGGCCGATGGCAACTTGGAACTGTGGGCCTCAGTTTCCTCATATAGAAAATGAGGGGGTTGAATTTCTGTTGTCTGTTTCAGTTCTAAATCTATGGTAGAATTGGTAGGGCCTGG
This sequence comes from Pseudochirops cupreus, assembly GCA_028627135.1. Taxonomy (NCBI): domain Eukaryota; kingdom Metazoa; phylum Chordata; class Mammalia; order Diprotodontia; family Pseudocheiridae; genus Pseudochirops; species Pseudochirops cupreus. The sequence continues at coordinate 387,768,694 of CM053584.1, read as the reverse complement.
TAACTGGCTAAATATGAGGGGAGAAGGCAAAGTGAACAGTAACCCCAATGTCCCAAACATGGAAGTACCCCAGATGGAAATACTGATGAGAGAGGAAGGACTCCCAGGGGTGTGTGTGTGTGTGTGTGTGTGTGTGTGTGTGTGTGTGTGTAGAGTTTGGGGCATGAGAATTCCGAGGTGCTGTTGGGATGACCAAGGGAGGTGTCCTGCAGACAGATGGAAATGTGGCTCTGGGGCTCAGAAGAGAGGCAGAGATGGCAACGTGAGTTGAAGGAGGGGATTGTTTCATTTCTCTCTTGGGTCTCCAGTACCTGGCCCAGTGCCTGAGTCGTAGGTGCTTAATAAATACTCATTGAAGTCATCTATAGGCATAGAAAAAACTTACTCCAAATCACTAATAATTCAAGAAAAGCACACTAAAGCATCTCTGGGGTTCCACCTTAGGTCCATCAGATTGGCAAAGCTGACAAGAAAGGGAAAATGCCAGGGTTTGGGAGAACAGGCACAGTGGTGCCCAACTGGCAGAGCTGTGAATTGGTCCAGGCTTTCTGAAGAGCCGTTTAGAACCCCAAAGGTTATGAAACAGTGTGTATCCTTTGACCCAGAGATAACAAACACTACTAGGCTTAGGACCCACAGAAACCAAAGAGGAAAATGATAATTATGTACTTTGTTATAGCAAAGAACTAGAAATTAATGGCATGCCCATCAGTTGGGGAATGACTAGCCAGGGGTGGGGAGCCTCAAGGCCACACCACATCCTCTAGGTCCTCTTGTGTTGTCCTTTGACAGGATCCAAATTTCACTGACCAAATCCTTTTATTAAGGGAATTTATTCTGTGACATTTAGATTGCTTCAAAGAACTGCACTTGAGTCCCTAGAGGGCCACATGTGTCCTTGAAGCCTCAGTGTCCAAAGATAACAGGCACCATAAGAAACGATGACTATTATGATTTCAGAGGAGCTTGGGAAAACTTGTGTGAACTGATACAGAATGAAGTGAGCAAAACCAGGAGAACAATTGTTACAGTAACATCAGTGTTATAAAGACAAACAACTTTGAAAGACTAAAGAACCCTGAACAATGCCAAGATCCTCCATGATTCCTGAGGCCTCATGATGAGGGCTGCTCCCTGTCTCCTGACAGGTGACAGCCTCCAGATGCAGAGTGAGACAGTTTTGGACTTAGCCAATAAGGGATTTTTTTTTCTGGACTACACTTATTTATCACAAAAATTTTGGTTTTCTTTTTTGGGGGGAAGGGTGGGGAAGGGAAAACACTTATTGATTGGAAAAAATTTAATGAAAAATGAAAGCTTGTCAATGAGTTGATTGGAAAGTCATCTGCTCAAATGGGATTTGAATCCTGAGAAGTGCATGAGGTCACCAAGGAAGAGAGTGTGAAGAGAGAAAAGGGCTAAAGAGGAACCGCTCCACCCTCCCCGAAACATCCTTACTATGGGGTCAGGAGGAGCTCACAAAGAAGCCAGGGCAGGAGTACGTGGAGAGCCAGGAGGAAAAAGAGAGTGTGATCTCTGGCCCCAATGGAAGAGAAAGACAGCAGTCATTCCTAATGAGCAACCGGTCCCACAAGGTCATGAGTGGCAAAGGGGTCAAGGACAATGAGGATGGAAACAAAGCCACTTACACTTAGCAAGCGCTAATCACCAGTGACCTTTTAGAGGGCAGCTTTCTTAGGGTGGTGGGGGAAACAACTGAGTTTGAAGTTTGCATGATCTCACTTGGGATGGGAGCCAGGGGCTGAAGGGAAAGTAGGTAGTGAGAAAGGAGAGGCGGTGAGTGGAGGCAACTTTTTCGAAAAGTGGAATGGTATGCAAAATCAGTGACCAAGTTTGGTCCCGAAGAAGTGACAGGAGAAGGTACTGCTTCTTTGCTTCCAGAGTGGAGGACTGTGGGTGTGCAACAGAGCATGCAACAGCAGACTTTCTGGAATATGTCGTCTAGTTTTGCTAAATGATTTCTCCTTCTTTATTACCTTAGAAGGCTTGGCCCTCTGGGGGAGGAGGGGAGATGGATACATTGGCAAATGTAAGTGAGGTAAAAACAAAAAACAAGAGATCAAGTTTATTTTTAAAATAGATTGTCAGGGAAGGAAAAGAGAAATGAGACAAGAGTCAGTCAAAGAAAGTTTTTCTTTTTAGGACCGGGGAGATAAATAGACAGATGGAAAGGAGTCAATGGAGGGAGAGAGATGAAAACCACATGGGGGGAGTTGACAGTGGAAGCAAGGTCTTGGAGAGGCAGGAGAATATGAATCAAGGGAACAGGTGTGTGTGGGTGGAGGGGTAGGTTACCCTTGTAGAAGGATACAGATACGATGCAGAGAAGTCTGTTTCCCAAAGTGATCAGGGAAAAAGGAAAAGAACCAATAAGTTCTAAAATATTGATAGCAGCTCTTTTTGTGGTGGCAAAGACCTGGAACAACAAGTTGTGGCATATGACTGTGACTGAATGCTACTGTGCTGTGGGAAATGAAGAGGAGGGTGGCTCGAAGACTTGCATGAAATAAGGAAGAGGAGACCAAGCAGAACCAAGAGAACACTGTATACAGTAACAGCCATCTTGTGGGAGCAGTAGCTGCGAATGACTCTGAGCCATTTTGAGCAACATGAATATTCACATCAAGGACAAAGGCCCCAGGAACGAAATGCTGTTCACCTCCAGAGAAAGAACCAACACATGGAAGGATACACTCGATGGTTTCTCATAGATGTCTATGCCTAACGCTGATTTTCTCCAGTGCAGAGCTGGGAAGGAGGAAGGGCAACAACTCAGAGTTCAAAATGTAAGTAACTAAATGGATTAATGAATGAGTATATAATTTTTTAAAAGCCCAAGCATATATTAAAAAACAGCTAAGTAGTTAGAGCAGCAGGCCTAGAGTCAGGAGTACCTGAGTTCAAATCCGGCCTCAGATACTTACTAGCTGTGTGACCCTGAACAAGTCACTTCACCCTGTTTGCCTCAGTTTCCTCATCTGTAAAATATGCTAGAGAAGGAAATGACAAACCTTCCAGTATCTTTGCCAAGAAAACCCCAAATGGGGTCATGGAGAGCAGGTCAGGGTTAAAAAAGACTGAACAACATAAGCTCGGCTCTGGGGCTATAAAGACAGAAATGATGCATGCCCACAATCTTCTCCCCAAGAGTGCTGCTGTGGCCCATAGGTGGTGGGAGGAACCTATGCCTCACCTCCAATGGGCTGGGCCCAACTGAACCTGAAACAGCTGGCCACACAGGCCCATTCCCCAGGTGGGAGCTCCTTGAACCTTTCTGCATTTGCCCACCCTTGGAGGGGGTTCCATTCAGACTCCATGTGGAGGGCAGGGGAGGGACCAGTAATTTTAGCTTCAGACACTTACTGTGGTCTTTGAAATGAGGAAGTGAAATGGAAGTGGCCCCAGGGTACAGAAGTCAGCAGGACTGAAGAGAAGCTAGGACTTGGGGCAGGAGCATCTGGCTACACACACCCACACAAACACACATGCACAAAACCATGCACACGCTGCACATGCATGCAGGGACCATATACACGTGTGCACACGGGCTACACACTCGTCAACCCAAGCAGGGCATCATCACCAAAAACAGTCCCCCCAACCCAAAAGCTTCCCTCACCCCAATCACCCCCAGAAATTAGCCTTCTTGGGGGACTCTGACAATGTCATTTAGGGAAAGAGGGGAGCTGCTAAAGGCTCACTTTCTAGTTTCTCCCAGATCTTCGCTGGTAATGCAAGCATCCTACCTGGGTCAAGTGTGGCTTCTGGAGGCTTCTCCCCATAGCAGCTCACCTCACTTACTCTACACAGAAATACATCTCTCCCCCTACCCCTCCACATCATCCAGCCATTTAGAGTTGTCTGATTGTCTGCTTCCAATGGCATCAGTGAGGATTGCCTGTCTTTTTGTTTTTCCCTAGACTCTGATGGACAATCATGAGGCTGTCAACCAGCCACCGTCTGTTATCTTTCCTCTAGTGAGCAAAGAAAGGGTTTTTTAGCACCTTGTGTAGTCCTCATGGTGGAGAGGCTGGCAGCCAGATGAGAGCTTAGCATCTTTAAAAATATGGAACTAAATGTCAAAACTCTTCGAGGGCACAGTATCTCATGGCTTGGGAAGATGAGGTGGCATGGGGGCCCCTTTGGTGTCAGATGATCTAGGCTCGAATCCTGTACATGTGGGACTGTAGTGGCAACCACACTGGCATGCCCAGGATGGCTGCTAGCACGGGTTCTTAGATCTTCTCTACTAGGAACGCCAGCTATTCATGGAGTCAACAATCTTTTTAATTATATTCACTAGTTCAGGGGAAATGTCAGCACCCTGAACTTCAGAGAAAATACAAAAAGAGAAAATAAAAGCAGAGAAATGAAGACCAACATTCAGGGCTCTGACTGCCTGAATCAGCTATATACTTTACTTACATCCCTAGATGGAGAGAGCCTTTACATCTGAGCAGTCAGGGGGCTCTGAACATACAGCTGCTCAGAATCTCTACCAGGGAACCACAAGATCCTTCTCATAAGCAGCCCCCAAAGCAAAACACCAACTCAGGGTATATATACACTCCTCAGAGCCAGAAGGCATCACAGCAGTGGGACTCAGCGCCTAATCAGAAATTAACAAGAGGTGTGAAAGCCTTCCTGCAGGCAAGCCTCCCCTCAGCAAACTTTAATGGGCTCCACATGAGACCTATTAATGGACTGGGAAGATCTCATATCCCATTAACATTGCAGGGATCTGGGCAAGTCACTTCATCTCTGGGGCTCCTGTAAGATGAGTGATGAGGCTTTGGGATGGTGGTAGGAGGTTGGACCAGGTGCCCTCCATGCCCTTGGACCCTATGGACTATGACCATAGGCAATTCCTGGTTAGACTGGGCCCTATCACCATGCTATGGTAGGCTTCATTACACATCACTCCCCTTCCTGCACTTGAAATCCAGCCAGACTGGTCTCTGGGTTCTTCCCACGTGGCACCCCATATCCAGAATGCATCCCCTCATCACCTCTGTGTCACAGAATCATCCTCCTCTTTCAAGTTCAAGCATCACTTTCTACATCAGGGATTCTGAACCTGGGGGCCAAAAACTTTGTTTCCCCCCCCCAAATTTGGTAACTATATTCCAATATAATTAATTTCCTTTATAATTCTTTTATTCACTGAGAATCATTCATCTAAGAAGGGGCCTATAGACTTCACCAGATTGGTACCAAGGGGTCTGGCACACACAGAAGCAGCTTATTCTTCCTGAAGCCTTTTGTGACCCCCCCCCACCCCCACCTTGCATTTAATGTCTTCCAGTGAATGTGTCCTTACACTTATTCTGCACACACTTGGAGCTGTGATCGCTGTCTCCCCCATTAGAACATAAATTACTGAAGGGCGGGGATTGCTGCATCATGTGGAATCGCATCACAACAGCAGGGGCTGAGTAAATGGCTATTTATGGATTAATTGATGGTGGTATCCTGCAATGATCAACATGGCGCCTGGAAGGGACCTTAAGAGAGGTCCTAGTCTGATTCTCATTTTGCAGATGAAGAAGCTGGGGGCTAGGTGACTTGTTCAAGGTCTCCTAGGAGGTAAGTGGCAGAGCCAGGATGTCAGCCGAGATCCTCTGTCTCCACATTCAGCTCTTTCAGCCGCTTCTCCCCCTTGAATAGCTCAGCCTCATCCTCTCTTCAGCTTCCCATTCCGGAGTGCCTTTCTTTGGAGGGCACACTGCAGGCCTGGGCGAGCAGCAGCCCCGAGAGAAATGCTTGCTGTGTGTCTTTAAGGAGTTGGGGAAGAAGGGCACGGAGTTATTCTAGAAGCAGAAGTCAGGATGATGGTTACAATAAGGCAACCAACTCAAGGTTATTTCTGTCAATGGAATGAAGAACCTTGTCTCAGCAGCAGACCAAGGACAAGGAGCCTGAGGCCAACCCCCAAGAGCCGAGGGTTCCTCCAGCTCAGAGAGGGCAAGCTTGAGGAGTCCTCCACTCAAACAGGGTAGAGATGCCCTGCACAAGGCGGGCAGGACTGGACTGCCCTCAGGCCTCAGAACCATCAGTCCAGTGGTGAGCATTTATTAAATACCTCCTATGCACTTTGCTTACACAGTCAGTAAGTGTCCAACTTGAGCCCAAGCTTGCTGACCTTGAAGACCCTTCTATTAATCACATTTTGAAATGATTTGACTCTGTAGATTCTCACAGACCCTGGGAGGGAGCTCAGAGGCTAGGCAGTCCAAGGCAGACCCGAACAAACATTCTTACACAAAAGCCCCTGTGAGAGGTCATTCCAGTCTTTTCTTGAAGACCTCTGGGAAGGGGGAATCACACACACATACACACACAATGCACACATGTGTACACACACCACACACAGCTGCCCATTCTACTCTGAGAAAACTCATGATCAGAAAACTTGTCGTGACATCAGGCATCTGTATGTGCCTCAGCCCATTCCACCACTGGTTTTTAGTTCTCCCCTCTGGAGCCAAGCAGTCCTGGGGGCACCATTCACTTCCACTTAACGTGGTCCCTGCACCCAGCTCAAAGGCCACCATCTGGAGGAAGCCTGGAGCCTTCTCCCCATCTCCCATTTGTACTGTGTACAGATTTAGCCACTGACCTGTTGTCTTGTTATATTATGTCATGTTAGAAGAAGACTGCGCTTGTCTTTCTTTCTTTATACTCCTAGTGCTTAGCACAGTGCCTACCACAGAGTAACCACTTGATAAATGCTTATTAAATAACTAACTAGAATTTATCCAGCTCTTATCACCCTCCAGGCAAAGGAGATACAAAGGTGACCTAGCAAATTACCCCTGCCTCTCTTTACTCGTATAGGATGGGGGTAGGGGAAGTGGGGGTGAAAGGGGCACCATAGGGGTGACTAGGTGGCACAGTGAATAGAGTACTGGCCCTGGAGTCAGGACAACCTGAGTTCAAATATGGACTCAGACATTTGACACACCCTACTAGCTGTGTGACCTTGGGCAAGTCACTTAACCCCAATTGCCTTGCCTTCCCCCCTCCAAAAAAAAAAGAAAAGAAAGGGGCACCCTACACCATGGACCCCGACAAGCAAGTGCACAATGCATACATCTAAATGCAAGGGCTTTCAAGTGTGTGTGTGTGTGTGTGTGTGTGTGTGTGTGTGTGTGTGTAAGTCTAGTAAGTATCTGCACACAGCTCTCATGTTCCTTCTTAATCTTCTCTCCTCCAAGTTCACCTTCTCTCTCCATCTCTCTCCCTTTTTTAAAAAAAAACCTTGAGATATGTCACATTGCCTTCTATTCTTTCATTTGTTTGGATCTGTTTTATAAGTATCTTGATTTCTCATAAAGCCATTAGCTTCCATTTGCTCCAATCTAATTTTGAAGGAATTATTCTCTTCAGTGAGTTTTTGAAATTCCTTTTCCATCTGGCAAATTTGGCTTTTTAAAGCATTCTTCTCCTCATCAGCTTTTTGGGCCTCTTTTGCCATTTGAGTTAGTCTATTTTTTAAGGTGTTATTTTCTTCAGTATTTTTTGGGTCTCCTTTAGCAGCCTGTTTACTCACTTTTCATGATTTTCTTGCATCATTCTCATTTCTCTTCCCAGTTTTTCCTCCACTTATCTTACTTGATTTTCAAGATCCTTCTTGAGCTCTTCCATGGCATGTAACCAATTCATATTTTTCTTGGAAGCTTTTGATGCGGGAGTTTTGACTTTGTTGTCTTCTTCTGGTTCTATGTTTTGATCCTCTTTGTCCCCAAAAAAGGATTCTATGGTCTGCTTGCATTTCCTCTGTTTGCTCATCTTGCCAGCCAATTACTTGACTTTTGAGCTCTTTGGTATGGTAGAATTCTGCTTCCAGAGTAGAGAGAGCTATATCACAAATTGCTGGGGTTTTCACAGTGGTCAAAACTATGAGGAGGGCTCCCTCTCTACAGCCACCACAAGTTCTGGCACACTGGTGTTCCTCACCCCAGAACCACCACCCAATACTGCAATCCAGATCCAAGCAGGTCAAAGCAAGAGTGATTACCCTCTGAATGGTTGCTTGGTACCCCTATGATCTGCAGGCCAGAAGCTCCAGAGGCAGCCATGCAGCAGCAGCTACAGCTGTCATGACTCTGCCACCTCTCACCCCAGGGGCAGGGGCTGGACTGTGTTCTTCTACCTACCAGTTCCAACAGAGCTCCTCACTAACCTTTTACTTTCTCTTTGGCATTTATGGGTTGAGAAGTCTGGAAACCACCACAGCTGCTGGTGATTCACTCTCCTGAAGTCTGCTTTGGCCAGTCTGTGCTGCTGGTTGGGGCTGCCCTGTGTTTGGGACTACATGGCTCACACGGGACTGTGCTCGGCTCCCAGTCTGGTGTGATAAACCCTTCCTGTCGGCCTGCCAGGCTGCCTTCAGTGGGAGATTTGTTTCTCTCTGCCCCTTTGTGGGTTCTGTAGCTCTAAAATTTGTTTAGAGTCATATTTTACAGGTATTGGAGGTGTTTGGAGCGGGAGCTCAGCAAGTTACTGTTTCTACTCCATCATCTTGGACGGGGCCGAGAACGTTGAGTGCTTCAACAGAATGGAAATGCATAAAATAAAGCACATAGGATTGCTAAGGAATCCTACTGAATATCCGATCCTGCAATCCTACTGAAATACTTTTAGCCAAATATTTTTAAAAACAAGGTCATAGGAAGCCAGGTTAAGAACCTCTAGGCTAGATGGCCTCTAATTTCTTTCAACTCCAGTCCTAAATTCCCAGGATCTTAGAATTTAGGGAGGAGTCAGAGACAGCATCTGTCAAGAGTATCTGCACACAGGGAGTTACCTCACCTACATGAAATCACAAGCCAACAAAAACTGGGTCCTGCAGCTTTGTGAGAAGAGGGCCCCTATGTCCCTCTGATATGCCTTAAACTGAATGTCCTAATAATACCAACTCCAGGGCAGCTGGGTTTTCTACTTCTGGAGGTTAAGATCTGGGAAGGACTCAGCTGTAGCCCAGCCCCTCCTTTTAATCTTCTGTCCTGATGGTACTTGGAATGCTGCAGATCAAAGGAACGGGAGTGATGGAGACGGGCAGCACACAAGGTGTGATGGGTGATGGCTGGGCTGGGCTGGCTCACCCCAGTCTTTAACCAGAGGCATCAGGGCTGAATCTTCCTGGCCTCTTCCCTCTGCCTCTGCCTGACATCTCTGCATGGTTCCCCCAGGGCATCTGCTGAGCCTTCAGAGATGGTGAGAAGACACAATTGAGCCCAGACTCTGCAGCTAAAAGCTGGTGGCTATGGGTCCAGCTCCTCGCTTTCAGGGCTGTGCTGGATCACTCTGGGCAGGGTTCCTACTCCAGATGGCAAAGCACTTTCATGGCAACAGGCCAGAAGTGGCCAGAGGCTTCCAGCACAGCAAAGGTGGAAGAGACTTCTGTCTAGCTCCCTTGTGTGCATCAGAACAGCTGACATTCAGCTAGTCCTTCCAGGCTGGCACAGCTTTCAAAATGAATAAAACCTATTTCTAAAAATATTATTGATCTCTTGTTTGTACAGCACCTTAATTTCCTCCCTCAGTCAGCAGGCCATCCTTTCTAAGAAAGAAGAAAAGGGGGGGGAGGGATACAGTCCAACAAAATGAACCTATAATTAACATAACTATGAACCAATACATTAATTAGGGATGTGTAGTGTCCTCTACCTTGTAAAGAAGCAAGGCTGATTTTCACATCATAAAATGCTGTCATGTTCATTTGACCCTCACAGGAACCTGTAGGGTTGGACTGAAGGTATTATCTCAACTTGAAGGACCAGGAAACTGAGCCCCAAAGAGCTGACATTACTCCCTCAGTGTCATACAGCTGGACAGGCTTTAGAATCAGTGAGACTGAAAATTCCCAAGTTCCTCTGCAAGGGAGCACTCCTAACTCCCCAGCCTTGGAATAACTCTGCTCCCTCTTCTGAACAATGAGGGTAGAGGGAAAGAACACTGGATTTGGAGTTGGATAAGGTGCGTGGCCTTTGTGACCTTGGGCAGATCACCATCTTGGGATCTCAGCTTCCTCATCTTTAAAATGAGGAGCTCCCACTTGCAGACCTCTGGGGTCCCTCATTGGAGTCATTGGTTCTCTGCCACTGTGATTATTGGAGAGTAACAATATGAATCCTCTGTAGGATCCGAGCTCCTGGCAAGGGTTAACTACACACTAGGCAGGTTAAAAAAAAAATTGGCACCGTCTGTGCCTAATAACCAGAGTCTGACAGACAGGCAAATACAAACACAGGAAAAGAGTGAGAGGAAGGAGAATATACATGGAACCGAGGGAAGTTTCCAAATCTCCATCCCCCTCCCCCAGGCCTGCTGGGGAGAAGTAGAAATGCTGGATTCAGAGGCAGGAGAGATGTGGGTTTGAGTCCTAGATCTGACACACATTAGCTGTTTCTCTGAAAATGGGGCTGCTGATCAGAACTGCCTTCACAGGACTGTAGTGGAGAATCACCTAAGGTCATCTGGGCAAAATACTCTGTAGCTCTTCAAGGTCTCTAGAAATGGTAGTTTTTGATAATTCAGTTCACACAGGATGCTCAGCACTCAACAAAAGACCAAAGCTTTACAGATCACTGGGGATCAGTTACTGAGTGAAATGATACTCTTCAATAATAATAATAGCGATGGCATTTTAATGTGTTGTCCTCACAACAACCTTGGGAGGTAGGTACTATTATTATCCACATTTTACAGATGAGGACACTGAGGCATTCAGAGGTTAAGTGACTTTCCCAGGGTCACATACCTAGTAAACTTGAATTTGAACTCAGGTCTTGGTGACTCCAGACCTATCTAGCTGCCTCATAAAGTACCAAGCAATGTGGTCAATTAATCAAGCAGTCATATATGAACCATGTGTGTACAGCACTTTGCTGGGGCCCCAACTAGAAGGCACTGACTAAGGTTCCAAGCTTGGCTGTGTCTGGCCAGGAATAAGGTCAAATATCCAACTTCCTTCAAAGCTCAGTTTAAATGTCAGCCCTTGCAGGACCCTGCCTCCTCCCCCAAAACATACCCCCTCCCCCGCTTCCCACTGTTGGTACTTTCCCCCCAGCCCAAGAGATTTCTTTGCATCTACCCTATGTCTGTAGCTAGAGTTCCATAATTTGTGTGCATAATAAATAGTCACATATGCATTATACACACTTTTTATATTTTAAAAATGAGTTTCACTCCTGCCTTTTGAGAAGGCAGTCTCTGCTCTAAAACTGTCCTACACCATGGACTCTGAGGACAGTCCAGTTTTGAGGTTCTGGGGATATCCACAATATAGCCTGACTTAATGGGTAAAACTTTATCCTGAACATTCAGGTGTTGAGAGAGTTCCATTTTCAATCCCAGCTCTGCCTCATGGATTGGCCCCAAATTAGTGACTTAAATTCTCCGCATCTCCGAGACTTTAGAGACCTGACCTAATCTGGCCCCTTCACTTTCTAAATGAAGAGCCTGAGGTTCCAGGGGGCCAAATGACTTCCCCAAAGCTACATCCATAGTTTGATAAGGATAGAACCCAGTCTTTAGTCTGCTTTTCGTACACCTAGGACAGTTCTCTTTCTGACCTGTACTACCAGTTTGCTGGATTTGGAGTCAGAAAGACCTTGGTTCCAATCTGACATTTACTAGCTGGGTGACCTCAGAAAGTTCTCTGGGCCTCAGTGTCCAAATTTGTCAAATGAGGCACCCTATCCATTCCTTGTGAAGCTCAAAGGAGAGAGCTGGTGGGGTCTGCAATGATATATTGCTATAGACCAGAGGTTCTCAACCTTTCTAATGCCGTGACCCTTTAATACTCGTATGTGGGCGTATCTGCATGTGAGCGGACCAGCCTGGAGACTGATAGAGGAGCAGTGGCTTGGTTCCTAAGACCATGGGAAATATGTGTTTTCTGTGTTTTCTGTCTTAGGCGACCCCTGTGACTCCTGTGAAAGGGTCATTCAACCCCCAAAGGGGTCATGACCCACAGGCTGAGAACTGCTGCTATAGACAGATTACTATATGTCTATCTCAGCCCTCTTCCCTGTCTCCTGCTGATCTGTCCTACTTGTGATTGGCAGAATAGACATCCTCAAAGACCTGCTTTTGTCCTATTACTCCCCTGCTCCAAACACTCCATCGCTCTTTATTTCCTATCATGTGACCATTCCCTCAAGCCAAAGTGTCCCTGCCTGGCATCCAAGGCTCTCCCAAATCCTCAGCTATCCTCACCCTAGTTAGGTTCATGGCATTCAAAATTGGAAGGGAGCTTGTGGATCTTGCTCGTCAACCCCTTAATTGTACAGACAAAGAAACTGAGGTTCAGTGATAAAAAGAGACTTCCTCAAGCCCCCACCCCCACCCCCACAGTGGTATTACTGGATCAAAAGGTATGTGCAGTTTTATAGCCCTTTGGGCCTAGTTCCAAATGGCTCTCCAGAATGGTTGTATCAGTTCACAACTCCACCAACAATGTATTAGTGTTCCAGTTTTCTCACATCATCTCCAACATTTATCATTTTCCTTTTCTGTTGTATTAGCCAATCTGATAGGTGTGATATGGTACCTCAGAGTTATTTTAATTTGCATTTCTCTGATCAGTAGTGATTTAGAGCATTTTTTCACATGACTATAGATAACTTTAATTTCTTCTTCTGAAAACTGCCTATTCATATCCTTCGACCATTTATCAATTGGGGAGTGGCTTGTATTCTTATAAATTTGACTCAGTTCTCTGTATATTTTGGAAATAAGACCTTTATCAGAGACACTGGCTGTCAAAATTGTTTCCCAGCTTTCTGTTTCCCTTCTAATCTTGGTTGCATTGGCTTTGTTTATGTAAAACCTTTTTAATTTAATGTAATCAAAATGATCCATTTTGCATTTTATAATGTCCTCTATCTCTTGTTTGGTCATAAATTCTTCGATTCTCCATAGATCTGACAAGTAAACAATTCCTTGTTCTCCTAATTTGGTTATAGTGTCACCCTTTATGTCTAAGTTGTGTACTCATTTTGACTTTATCTTGGTATACAGTGTAAGATGTTGATCTATGCCTAGTTTCAGGAAGTGAAAACAGAAGGGGGATTTAAACCCAGATCTCTTACACCAATGAAATTACAGTTTGAGTCCCTCATTTCTACATGCCAGCTACAGTGGGAGACCCTGGGGGTATAAAGACATACATGAAACAGTCCCTGGGAGCTTATATTCTACTGGGGAAAATGGTAGGCATGCAGATAAGTCTATCTTAAGTATTGGGGGAGGGGACTGGGCTTGTGATTTCACTGGTCCAATGCCAACCAGCACCTGCTCAGACATCTATAGCTTTGGAGAGTTGTACCAAGAGGTTCATTCAGTAACTCACCCAAGGTCATCCAACCTATCTATGTCAGGAGCAAGATTTGAACCCAGGTCTCCTGACTCTGAGATGAGTTCCCTCTCCACTATACAATACAAAGCTACCTCACATTTTAAATATCTTTCTATCCATCCATCCATCCATCCATCCATCCATCCATCCAAATGAAGTATGAATTCATTTTGGGGGACAGAAGGGCACTAACTGGGGGCATCAGGAGATGGCAACTGGATTGAGTCTTGAAGAGAGATAAGCATTACAAGAGGGGGCAGTAAAAGAGAGCTTTCTGGACCTCAGGCAGGATAGGCAAAGTACAGAGAGGAAATATCACATCTGAGAAATAGCATGTTGGCCCCTAGGCCTGAATGTGAAGGATGTAAGAGGGAGTTGTGTGAAATCACTGGGGATAGATAGGTCGGAGCCAGATTGTGAGAAGCTTTGAATGCCAAGCAGAGAAGTTGGTATTTTATCCTAAAGACAACAGGGAACCAGAGATGTTTCTTAAGCAAGGGGGTGAGGTGGTCATAACCACTAAGCATTTGGGGCAGAATCCAAGTCTGGGTCTTTCCTGTCTCCAGGGCCAGTGTTCTGTCCACCAGACTACACTGCCAGTGAGACAGCTGCTCAGACTACATGACGGTTAATGAGATGTTTAAACAGTCACATTTCTGTGAGGAACAAGTCTTTTTTCACTTCAAGATGGCAAAGACCCAGAATGAAACAAGAAGCTATGGTGGCCACTCCAGAGTGTGGGGAAGATCTGAGCCTCCTCCGAATCCAGCAGACACCAGGAGAGGCCAAGAACAAGATGTCCTCACTGGAAGGATGGGGACCAATGTGAAGTGCCCATCTCCCAGCAACAGGAAAGAGGTTACAGATATGTAAATGTTGGTGGGGGAAGGGGAAAGTAGCTCTGTTGGGGAGAACATCTACTTTTGAGGAACTGAAATTTGGGGAAGCTGATCTAAGGTAGACCCTGTGCTATTACCAGCTCCATTCATTCCCCTAGGGCTCTAAGGGTTAGAAAGGGCTCCCCAAAGCTTCCTCCCACACCAGGGCTTAGCTGATCCTGTTGTATCCTCCCCACCCCGCCTGGGAAATTACTGGGTACTTGTTTTGAGTTTCCTTTGTTTATACTTTGTAACTGCCTCATCTACATCTTATACACACCTTTCATTCACTTTGTAGATGCCTCATCTACATTTAATAAACATCTCGTGTTTACTTTGTAATATATTTTATATATACTTTGTGTTTACTTTGTTTATACTTTGTAATATATTTTATATACACTTT
>CM053584.1:387707274-387753523 GCA_028627135.1 Pseudochirops cupreus | reverse complement strand
CCCCCCCCCCCCCCACCGCCATCCTACATGCCTGGAATGGATTTCCTCCTCTCCTCTGCCTGCCAGAATCCCCAGCTCCCCCCCAAATTGGCCCAGATGCCACTTCCACAAGGAAGGTTTCGTAATTTCTCAAACTGTTCTCTCCCCACTTCAAATGATCAGGTTTCAGGTATATGTTTATGTATTTACAGGTTGAATCCTCCCAATAGAACAGAAGCTTCTGGAGAGAAGGGATTGTTTGTTTGCTTGATTTGGGGCATGAGCTTTTTCTATGCCTCACACCAAGCACAGCACCTTTCTTGGACATGCTACAAGCTTAGTAACTGGGCAGTGGATTAGACTGGAGGGAACGGCCCCCTGACTCGCTGGAGCTATCCTGGAGAGCTTGTGACACAGCTCCATGCTAGTGAGAATAAAGGTTGTTTTCAAACCCTCACATGTGCATGTACATACAAACTGCATGGCTTTCTTTTGGTTTTGGTTCATGGTCTTGGAATTCAGCCCATCAGCCTTCCACAAGGAGGCCAGCACCTGCACAGGCTGCTCCTCACACACTCCAGCCTCCAGACATCCAAGAGAACATTAGAAATAACATTTTTTTCCCTGCCAGAAGGAAGTGTGGGCCTGAGAGTCCCCAGAGTGACTCAGCCCCATCAGAAAAGGCTCACCACTGGAACCATGGACTGTCTCCACAGACTAGACTCCTTGCAAAGCCATTCACCTGCCCTCTCCTTCCAGACATGGAAATACTTCATTGTCTGCCCACTGGGACAGCACCCTGGCGGCCTTGGCTAGGGCTCCTGTGGATTTGTAGATAAAATATGGGAAATGACTTGTTCCTCTTTCAGACTTTCTTAAAAAAAAAAAAGAGGGTGAGTAAGAGATCAGGACAAATATACATAGTCTTCTACCCTGGGAGGAGGAGCATAAGATGCTTATGAAAAGGTCCATATGATAAAACAGGAATCTACCAGGTTCTCTCTGTCTCTCTGTCTCTGTCTCTGTCTCTCTGTGTCTGTGTCTGTGTCTCTCTGTCTCTCTCTGTCTCTCTGTCTCTCTGTCTCTCTCTCTGTCTCTCTCTCCCTCCTTTTAAATCTATATATTCTTGAGTGGGTTTCAGGAACAAGTTGAGTTTGAAACCCAGATCTTGGGTCAGAGTTACTAAGAATTTCTTTTCTGTCTTCCCAGAAAAAAGACTCCGCTTTTGCTAATCACAGTTTCTGGCCTCCCCTTCCCTCCAATTTTGATCTTAATAGTGCTTGGAGATCTCTATGACTGTATCATACTGAATCTGAGTCCTTTTAGGAGCAAATGAATCACTTACACTTTCAGCCTGTGCTCTTTTCTACCAAAATCTAGAGTAGGTGACTTAATTTATACTTTCCAAGTAAAGAATCAAGAACTGTATGGATTATGTTTTCCCCTCCCCCCCACCAGGAGCTGGACAAATGTAGGGACCATTCTACCATAATCTATTTAGGCAAGCATTTCTGAAGTGCTTCCTCTGTGTCAGGAGCTGTGCTAGGCACCAGGAAGACAAAGGCAGAGTCCTTGCCCTCAAAAAGCTTGCCTTCTCTGAAGGGGAAACAAAACATGCTGAGATAAGTACAACACAAGGTTGGGAGTCTCAGGACTGAGGAAGAACGCCAAAGTGTTCTAGGAAAATCTGAGGAAGGAGGAAGTACTGCCAAAGAAAGGGGGTGGGAGGGCAGAGATCAGGGAGGCTTCCTGGAGAAGGCGGCCCTGGAACTGAGCCTGGAAGAAAGGGGAGAATTCTGAGGGATGGAGAGGAGCAAGTTGATGGTAGGCATGGTGGTCAGCATGGGTAAAGTCAGAGAGTCTAGAAAGGGCAGGCCATGTCAGAGAGAGCTGTCCAGTTCATCTGGAAAGGACCACACTGGGTCCTCTGGTCCAGCACAGTGATTCATTCATTACATAGTCTACAGAAAGTCTCCTCTCAGCTAAGCTCACAGACAGCCTGCATTTTCTCCTATGACTGAGTGATTTGGGGTGTTTTTGTTTTGCTTTGGTTTTTTGGTGCCTATAATAACTTCACCTGTATTTCAACCAAATGAGTAGTCCCACTAAGGTAGTGCCTGTCTTCCTCATAGGGCAAGACTTACCCTCTACATCCAGGCAAGAAAAAGCAGAAAGGAAGAGGGGGCAGGTCAGGAGTCAGAGGCCCTAGGCTCGAGTCATCTTTAGGACCCAAGGCAGGTGACTTCCCCTTTCTGGGCTTCATTTTCCTACTCTATAAAATAAGATGGTCTCTGAGGTCCTCTTGGACTTTTAGTCTATGTCTTTGTATGATCCAGAGAGAGGTCTGGGGAGAAGAATTCCTCCATAGATCATCTCCCACAATTTCCCAATCCTGGCTGGTGCTGGTTATACAGAGAATGATTTCTACCTCTACCACAAGGTAGGCGGCACCATAACCTTCCCTCACCATCCATCATTAACACATCCTTTGCAAGAGAAGGAGCAAAGCAAGCCAAGGAAGGAAACCCACCTCTGAGGCTGTTCAGTTATGCCAGTGGACTCCAGCTCTGACACCTACTGGTTGTTTGGCCCTGGGCAATTTGCTTGACCCCCCTCCATGGAAGCCCAGGCATTTATCTGAGACCCTAAGCCAGCTGAGTTGTGCTGGGTTGGCAGTGTCCCACACCTGCTGAAGTCATAGGTCTGCCCCCCATGGTACATATACTATTTGGACTCTTTAATAAATCAATGCACATTTATTAAGTTCCTACTGTGTGCCAGGTACTGTCCTTGGTGCTAGAGATATAAAGGCTAAAGCAAGACACTTTCCATCTTCAAAGAGCTCTATTAGAGTCCACCATTAGGTTGGCTGCATAGAGCATATGTTTAATTAATAATGAATGGCTGGGACATATTTTGTATTTGCTTCTCTGGGTTTGTACTCTTTTGCTCCAGTAGAACATAAGCTTCTTGATAAATGAGTGATGCCTGCTTCACTCTGGAACTAAAGACCAAAGGAATGGTAGAGAGACTCACGTGACCTTGAGCCTCAGAGGCTGCAGCCCTGCTGAGGAGAGAAGCCCAATCCCACCCTTTCTTCAAGGTCTCCTTTGTGGAGAAGACCGAGGAGGCACTTTGGGGACAGGAGTGGCACCTTGTTGACTCATAGAGAGCCGGAAGGGACCTTAGCCCTCATCCAGCCCAATCCTCTCTTTTTGTAGAGCACACGGTGGCCTGGAGAGGAGGGTGGGAGGTTGGGGAGGCTTGCCCAGTGGCATGCAGCTAAATGGCAGAGCTCAGACCTGAACTCAGGTGCTTTTGCCATTGAACTATGCAGCCTTCTTGGGATGCATACGTTCTATTCTTATACCATTCACTGGATGATGAGATCATAGCTCTAGAGTTGAGAGGGATTCCAGGGGCTATTTAGCCCAACTCCTTCATTTTACAGAGAAGGAAACTGAGGCTCAGGGAGGGGAAGTGATTTGTCCAGTCACACAGATGGCAAACTGAAAAACCAGGATTTAAATTAACCTCAGACCCAGTGGCAACTCCACTGACAACGCCATGTTGCCTCCACAGTCCCTTCAGCCTTAAGAGACCATCACCCCAAGTTGCTCAGCTGGTCCAATTACCTCTCTGTGGTTAGCCTCATGAGCATCTCTAGGCTTGGACTGGTCCTCAGCTGACTCAGGCCACTGCCTGCCTCACACTCAAAGTCCTCCAGTTGTGGTGAGAACAGCAAGCTACTGGCCTTTCTGCCACGGTCCCCTTTCCATCTCAGTGAGGGATGGCAGCAGGGTGGCAATGGAGGAAAGGTAGAAAAGGGCCACAGACTGAGAGCACAGGGCTCATCAAATGCAATGTCTTCATTTTACAGAGAAGGAACCTGAGGCTGAGGGGAGTGAAGCAACCACCCAAGGTCAGAAGAAACGTCTCCTGACATTGGCTCTGGTGCTCTTCCCCGCATCGCACTGCCCACAGTCTGCAATGAAGTGGACTTCAGCAAATAATGAATGTCTTCCAAGTATGAATTTATCATTTAGGCGTCCTGCATATACCTATTATGTACATCTTGTCTCCCCCATCTAAACATAAGTTCTTTGAGGGCAGGAACTCTTTTTACCTTTTTCTTTGTTTTCCCAATGTTTAGCAGAGTGCTTGGCATACAGTGGGTATTTAATAAATGTTTGTTGACTGTGTGTGTAGTACTGTGCCTAGCACAGGGGTGGGGAGACTGCAGCCTCAAGGCCACATGTGGCCCTCTAGGTCCTCAAGTGTGGCCCTTTGTCTGAATCTAAACTTCACAGAACTAATCCCCTTCATAAAAGGATTTGTTCTGTAAAACGGATTCGGTCAAAAGGCTGCACTCAAAGACTGAGGAGACCACATGTGGCCTCAAGGCTGCAGGGTACCCACCCCTGGCCTAGCACATAGTAGGTTCTTAATGTCTATTGATTATTGGATGCTTTATAGGCCCAAAGCTGAAAGGGACAATAGATGTCACCAAATACAACTGCTTCATTTTACAGATGAGGGAACAGGCTTGAGGAGGTTACATGACCTGTCAGAGGTCACACAGGTGCTGAGGGACCAAAGCTGGAAGTTTTAACCCAGGCTATTCCACAGGATCACAGACCCAGGCCTGGAAGAGACCTTGATGTGGTCAGTTCTAAAGCTAATTTTACAGATGAGGAGACTAAGACCCAGAGAGATGACATCAGATCACAATTTAGAGCTGGATGATGAGTGTAGAGGTCACTGCACTCCATCCCTTCCTCTTTAGATGAGGAAATAAGCCCAGAGAGGGGAGAGGCTTTGACTAAGATCATACAGCGGCACTGGGATGGGACCTGAGGTGTTCTCGTTCTGGGGCATTGGGACTATGGACTCTTTAGCAGGTGAAGCTGATGGTGGCTGATGAGCTGCTCTGGGGGCAAAAGCATGCCGGCTGTCATTGTCATCTTACCCAGAGCATGTGTTTCAAAGAGTAAAGGAGCAAGGTGGAGTGGGGGTAAGGGGGGTAGTGTAATCCAGCAATATGTAATTAAATATAAAAATATCATTCTCAGGCTCACAATAATTGGGACACAGAGACAGTTTTATGTTAATAAGAACATTTAAAGGAGGAAAAATGATTTTTCCCCAAATATGACTCTCTCCAGTCTCCATATTAATAATGCTCATCACAACCCTTAACCTCTCTGGGTCTCAGTTTCCCCTTTCCATCTCAAGGCTCTATTCTGAGAAAGCAGATGTCCTTCTAGGTCTAAAACTATGGTACTCCTAGGATCCCATGAAGCTGCCTAGCTTCAAATCAGGGAACAATAACCCAAATTGCCAGTGACCCAAAGGGCAACAGAGAGACGTGGAGGGAGTAAGTACCAAAGGTTACTTATGTATGTGATCTGGGTTCACATCCTATCTCTGCTACTAATTTACTGCCTTCATGACCCTGGACAAGTCATTAAGCAAGGTATGGAACTGGAAGGCTCACTAGAAGCCATCTGTTTCACCCATTCCATCTTCCTCACCCATGAAATGGGCTGAGTGGACCAGAGAGCCACTGAGGTCCCTTTCAACTTAATACCATGAACTTGTGGCCCCTCTGGGGAGGTTTCTCCAAAGCAACACATAAAACTTGTGTCAGTCTTCATGCAACTTTTCTTTGTCGGGCAAGAATACAGGTAGGATTATAAGATACTGAAATGAAAATAACTTATTTTCGTATGTCTAGAAGAGTATTTTTGGCTCATAAGTAGCCCTCCCCCCCCCCCATTTTTTGTTCTTCCTCCTGCTAGCTAATTTGAATAAGCTATGCTTTGAGCCTCCATTTTGATGCTTCTGGGAGCCTTTTCTGGACTGGTGGTTCTACAAGGCACTGGGAAATACTCCCCCACTTCCTCCCCAACAAAAAGGCAAAGTCTCCTATTTGCTGCCTCTTGACACAGGTTGCCAGTGGATTAAGCCTGCTATTATTTCCTTCCTGTTCCTCTTGGGAAGGCCAGTTTGAAGGAATCCAATAAAAAGTATCCGCTGGCAATTTTTTTTAAATTGTAAATTGAGGAGATTAGATTAGTTGACCTCTGAGGACCCTTTGAATGGGCAGAAGTTTATTGCTGGTAATGTAGGGACCAATGAATAGATGGGTGTCCTGTGACATTTGTGTAGAAGAGTAGGAGGAGAGCAAACTGGAGAGGTAGACAGGACCAGATTGTGACTTGATCTTGTGGGCAATGGGAAGTTATCAGGGGCTGTGTGGGAATGGTGAGAGACACATTTCAAGCAGTGTTTTAGGAAGATTTGTTAGTAGCACATATATCAGAGATTGAAGGGAGGAGAGAATGGAGGAAAAGCCAGCAGTTAGAAAGATATAGCAATATTTGTAATATGAGGTCAGAAACCTCATGCCTCCAGCATTCAGTGACTCCTCTCCCCAAAGCACATCTCATTTATTTTGTACATATTCTGAATATAATTGTATGAGTACATGCTGTCTCCAAACAGAATGGAAACTCTCTGAGGGTAGGGATCATTTCACTTGTGTCTGGTGCAGCCACAGAGCAAGTGCTTAATTAACGTCTTTGTAATTGATTTCACATTTGTCTTTGGGTCTCCTGCACCTAGGACAGTGACTGGTCCACAGCAGGTTGATGTCTAAGAAATGCTTGTTGATAAATTATGGGCTTCACAACTTGGGTGTCTTTGGGTCCCAAGCCCCTGGGCACGGTGCTAGTCTTCCTCCTGAGCACCTGCTAGCACAAAATACCACATACTTTGCCAGACGTGGAGATGTTACAAGAAGATGATGTGCAGTTGTTCTTCTTTGGACACGACCTCTGGCCATTTCTGATGACGTATTCCACAACTATCCCCCCCACCTCTCAGCAGAGAGGAGACGGGAAAAGACCCAGGAAAACAGGAGAGTCACAGAAGCAGGGCCAGGTGGGACATGAGAAGGGTGAGCTGGGATACGAGGAGCCATGAAAAGGGAGGCTTAGCAGGACATGTTAACTGATTGGGTAGAAGCTCGTTAGGAAGAGGAAGAAAGCAAAGACAGTACCAAGGTTTTTCATCTGAGTAACTGAGAGAACCATGGTATCAGGAATAGAAATAAGGGAGCTAAGAGGAAACTTTCTTTGGACAGGAAGACAGAGTGGTCATTGTCAAGTGGATGATCTGAGGTGACCATGGATGTCCACATGGAGAGCTGTGGTGGGCCATTAGAGA
Organism: Pseudochirops cupreus; assembly: GCA_028627135.1. Classification (NCBI taxonomy): domain Eukaryota; kingdom Metazoa; phylum Chordata; class Mammalia; order Diprotodontia; family Pseudocheiridae; genus Pseudochirops; species Pseudochirops cupreus. The sequence goes on along the minus strand of CM053584.1, from coordinate 387,746,314 downwards.
TGCAGAAGATGCATTCTCAAAAGAGGCTGGGGCTGGAGATGTGTCCTTGAGAGTCAACCAAGGAGAGATCAGAGTTAAAGCCATGAGAATGGGTCAGCTTGCCAGAGCAGATGAGAAAAGACCTTGGGAACTCCTACTCGCCCCCTTTGAGGGAGCAGAGGAGGAAGAGAAGGCAGGATCATAGTTTTAGAGCTAGAGAGATCTTGGAACTCCTTCATCTTACAGATGAGGAAACTAAGGCCCAAGGTCACAAAGGTGGTAAAGAGCAAGGCTGGGACATCAAACCTAGGCCTCCTGGCTTCAAACCCTACCAGTGAGCTTTTGAACCTGAGTTCAGGGCTTTGTATTTACCCCCATTCAATTTTGTCTCATAGGATCTGGCCCCAGGTTCTGGCTCCATCAGGTTTCCTTGGCCTCAGTTCCTTCATCTGTAATTGAGGCAGCTGGATGAACTCTAGGCTTCCTTCCAGCTTGGTGATCCTGTGACCTTGACCTTGACCACAGAACAAGACTCAGGCACAAAGAACAGTGACCTAGGAAGAGTCTGGGGAGGACAACCGTCTCAAGGCTCTATTCCGAGAAAGTACCAGAGCAGAGCTTGGCTGAGCTAAGAGGGGTCAGTGCCAGGCTGCTTGTGAGCCTCCTGAATGCTTCAAGCAGTCACAGAAGAAGAGAATGGACATATCAGCAAAGCCACTCTTACTGCCCCTGTGACTGTGGGCATTTCACTTAACCCTGGCATGGCCTCCGTTTCCTTATCTCTAAGAGAACGAGGTCATCTCTGCAGTCCCCTCCAACACTAGATTGATGAATCTGTGACCACTTGATTATACATCAAACAGTACAGTATACAGTCAGCCCCTAATACATACTTGCCAACTAACTGAGCAGAAAACAACGGTACCTTGGGGCAAGGGAGCCTGGGTGGGATCCAGTCTTCAGCTTCTCATCAGCCTTAATGTTCTTTTTGGAGTTAAGGGTTGACAAGAATCAGGGAACTGGAAGCGACATAAAGGCCCCCCCCCCCTACTTCCTATCCAGTGCAAACCCCCTCCCTGTCATCTCCACCAAAGCTTGGCTATCCTCTGCTGGACGTTTCAAGACTAGGGGGTCTCACGATTTGTACTCTCCAAAACCACTCTTGTCTTTGTGGAACTCAGCCACGGGGAGAGCTAAATGCCATTCCCTAACATCTCTCTCCTTTGGGACCTTCCCTCTTGTACATGACTGTCCCTTAGGGACCTTCAGAGACCGACCATGCTTCTCTCCCATCCCAATACTTAACTTTGACAAGCCAGTCGTCTCTACTTCCCTCCAGTAATCTTCATTTAGCAGCCCCCTTCCTCTCCACCCTGGACATGCTCTAGATTGTAGGATTGGGGGCTGGAAGGGGCCTTAGAGATCTGGAAGATGAGGAAGTTGGGCCCCGGGTCACACAGGGAGCAAGCAGCCAGGCTTTGGTTCAAACTCAGATCTTCAGACTCCCAAGATAGTGGGTTGTTGTTCCACTACAGCCCTGGGCATCCTCATCCTTCCAAAAACGTGGCACTCAGGACTGAACACAATACTTCAGATGTGGTCTGTTACAGAGTAGCTAGGGGGTGCTGGAGGGGATAGAGCACCAGGTTTGGAGTCAGGAGGACCTGAGTTCAAATCCGACCTCAGACACTTGCTAGTTGTGTGACCCTGGACCAGTCACTTCACCCTGTTTGCCTCAGTTTCCTCATCTCTCAAATTTGCTGGACAAGGAAATGGCAAACTTCTCTAGTATCTTTGCTAAGAAAACCTCAAATGGGGTCACAAAGAATGAGAAATGACAGAAAAACCACTCAACAACAAGGCAGAACTTAGCAGAAAGACCGCCATTTTCCTTCCTTCTTTCCTTCTGGATGATAGGCTTCTATTAAATCTGCCTACCACAGTAACCATCCTAGTTGCTATGTCACACAGTGCTGCATATGGAGCTTATGGTCAACACAAAACTTGAGCACTTTAAATAAAACACAAACTGTTGTCCAGCCACGTCTCCCACTCTGGACTTGTGGCACTGATTTATTTAGAGGCACCAAGAGTCTGACATGACCAAAAGTAGCTGAACAACGACTAAATAGAAGCCTTTCCATTTGGACCTCAGAACGTCAGCAGCAACTTCTCTTTACAGAAGTGACCGGTCCCAACCCGGGTCTTCACTCCACTGCCTCTGGCATCTCCACTAACACTCTCTGTTTCTTCAGACTTTCACTCCCAGCTCCTTTCCTTCATCTACAAAACAATTGGCCAAGAAAGCTTCCTCTCCAAGCACGGGGATTGCCCAGCACTATAATTGTAGCTGAGTAAGGGTAAGAAGAGAGAGACAGGCCCGGGGGTTTACTTTCCCTTTGACTGTGGGCTGTCCCTCTTCTTCCATCTCTCCACATTCCCTCAGCCACACTTCCAGAAAAAGTCATCCACGAAAAAATTCTCAACACCTTTTAGAGAAATTGTATTTAAAAGTCTAGCAAGGAGATGCCATGCCATCTGGCCCGAAGCCTTCAAAGAGAACATTATAGCTGCAATGTATAGCATCTCACAGTCACTCTAAATGAGAAAGCTCCTGCAGATACATTTAATTCCTCATGCTTTTTCTCTTCCATTCTCTCTCACCTTATCTGTCTCCCAATCATAAGAAACATCAGGAATATAATCTTACCTGGACAGTGAATTTCTCTTCTTCATTGGTCAGAATCCTGTAGGTATAGACACAATTTCGAAATCTGCAACAGATGAGACATATCATTAGAACTTGTTTGGGGCAATCCATTTCTCATGGAAAAGGTTAATCTTTTATAACTTAAAGATTATGATGGTATCTCATACACCAGGGACCAAGCTGAGACAGGAATTTGAGTGTGATGTTTCTAGACACATCCACTTGGAAATTTGGGAGGAAGGGAATGGGAGAGAGAGAAATAAGCCCTTCTAGAGCATCTGCTTCATGTCAGGGATGGTGCTAAGTGCCGGGCAATTAGGAAACGTGGGAGAAAGAGCCTGGATTGTGGAGGAAGGAACCCAAGGAGTCATCTGTCCAGGTCACCCCTAGCCCAGCCTCCATGCAGTTGCCAAAGTGATTTTGCCAGTGTGGAGGTATGATATCACTCTCCTCCTCAAAATGAAATAACTAGGAACAAATACAAGCCTGTTTCACATAAAAGCCTTTCATATCCTGACCCCAAACTAACCTTCCAGCCTTACTCCACTTTCTCCCTTTCACTCACACTATATTCTAGTCAAATCAGCCTTCCTATTGCCCCTCCCCCTCTCCTTGCCTTGACGCTGGCCATTCTCTGCCCTCCTCCCCTCAGCCTCTTAGAGGTGGTTTCCTTCCAAACTAAACCCCAGCATCTCCTTCGTGAAAGCTTTCCTGATGCTCCAAGCTGCCAGTGCCTCCCATACGTGAACACTCCTATCAAACTAGGCTTACATATTTATTTATATGTTATATTTATGGTATCGTTTTGTTATATTATGTTATTACATATCATTATTTTGATATTTTATATTTATATATGCACGCGTGTATGTAAGTGTGTGTGTGTGTCTGTGCGTGTGTATACATACATATATATATATATATATATATATATGTGTGTGTGTGTGTGTGTGTGTCATCTCCCCAAATAGAAGGTAAACTCCTTCAGGGCAGGAATGCTTCACTACTGTCATCATCTCCCCAGTGCCTAACATAGTGTTTAAAACATAATATGTTGTTCAATCATTCAGTCCTGTCCGTCTCTCCATTTGTGCTTTTCTTGGCAAAGATCCTAGAGTGGTTGGCCATTTCCTTCTCCATATCATTTTACAGAACAGGAAACTGGGGCGAACAGGATGAAGTGACTGGTCCAGGGTCACGCAGCTAGTAAGTGTCTGATGCTGGATTTGAACTTAGGTCCTCCTAACTCGCTACCCATTGCACCTCCCAGCTGCCCAGAACACACAGCACAGTAAGTAACCGATAAAAACTAGTGGAATGACTGAGACTCTCTGCTCTTTTTTTTTGATAGCCCTGGACAAAGTCAGGATTCTCTGTGATGTGGGCTAGTTTGTAAATGCCCACACCCCCTTTGCCAAGCTCTGTCCCACTCATGTGACGCATGAAGTATCACAACAATCTGACCATAGCTTCTGCTGATGGTGCCTTTATTGCTTAAAAACCACCACAACAACACTTGCTGGTACTTGAATTTTAAAAAGACACAAAGAGAAGATGAAAACACAATCAGTTTAAATGGTTTTGGACAATTTTGTGGTCTTTAAAAAAAATTTATCTTAAAGGCAACAGAGAGGTAGAATGAAATGTGTCTTATAGCTCCCAATGGTTTATCCCCCAAAAGTAGACAAAAATCTGAACCAAAATAAACATGTGATCAATGCACATGGTACACAACGCACTGCTGACGTCACACACGCGTATTTGTAACTTTTCACTGATGAATAGGAATTGGTGGTTGAAGAGAAAGGGTATGAGAGAGACATTTTGTAATAAGGTCAAGGGAAGGGGAAATGTATATCCAAACTTGTGGAAGCATGCCTCCCTCCTGGTTTTATGCTCATAGGATTATAGATTTATAGTTGGAAAGGACCAGAGAGGAAATAAAATCCACCTCCCCCCATTTTACAGATGAGGAAACTGAGGCCCAGAGAGTGAACTCAGTTTTAAGCCCAGTGTTGGAAACAGGGTAAATTCAGAGAGCAGTGAGGAGGCTTATGGTGAGTGTGAGCAGAATGTGACATATAAATAAGGAACTAGTAAGAAAATTCAAAATAAAGTAGAGATCAGAAAGAAAATGGGCTGGGCATGTGGGGAGGCGGCCATTGGGCAGATCCCCCTCATCTCCCCCTCTCCAGCCCCTTCCCTTCCCCCTCAGGTCTGACTTAGGTAGGAAAGGCACAGAATGGGAAGTCATGGGTGGGTCGTGATCTTTGCTGGAGGGAACATTGACACTGATGGTGTCACAGCTCACTTGGAGTATTTGAATGGGAACATACGATGTGCCCACAGACAGGTGACTCTGGATGAGTATGCCAGCTGGCATCAGTTCTTTCTAGCATGAATACACTCTATGTATGGGTTCTTCAGCATAGAAATTTCCATCCATCAACAGAGATTGCGACCCACCATAACTTGGTAGATAAGTCTTTGGGCTTTGCCAAAGCTCAGACCACTTTGGTCACTTACCTGGGGTCATGCCACTGGTCACTGTGAGAGGTAAAATTTGAACTTGGAACTTCCTGACACTACCCATGGACCCAGGCTGCCTGACCAAAGCACACCGCCTGAAAAGACGCTGGCAGCCACCACATGGGAGCTTAACACGCTCAGGGAAGTGCTCACCCTGAGAGCCCTGGGTCTCCACATCAGCGGGCTTGTTGGCAAAAGGAAAACCACCATGCCCACAGCGGGGGGCCTAGGCAGTCCGGGAAAACAACAGCAACAACAGGAGTTGGTAGAACAGATACAATCATCACCATCACAGCCCATGATGCGCCGGGAAAGCTCTCTACACATCTCATCCCATTTGGTCCTCACATCACTCTTACAGGTGGGCATGACCGTTACCCCCATTTCACAGAGGGGGAAACTGAGGATTTGCCTAAAGTCAGTAGGAAGCTTAGGAGATAGTGTTTGAACCCAGAACTTCCCGACTGCAAGGCCTGCATTCTTTCTACTGCGCCACACTCCCCAGAAAACTTCAGCCATGCTCAGTAGAGTCCAGGAATCCCAGATTTCTATCTAGTAACATTATTCTAATTATGTATAAATTATATATATAATAATACTTATAATCAATAATAGCCAGTCCTTAAAATCTGCAAAGTCCTCTACTTCAAACATGATCTCATTTGCTCCTCACAATAACCTTGAGAATCGGGGCTATTATTATCCCCATTTTACAGATGGGGAAACTGAGGCAAACACAGGGTTAAGTGACTTGCCCAAGGTCACACATCTAGTAATTGTCTGCAGCAGAATTCGAACTCAAGTCTTCCGGGCTCCAGGCCCAGCACCCAGTTTCTCTGCTCCTATCTATCCGCCATACATGTGCCAAAGTGATGTTTAGACAGGGTCCTTCTAATCATGTCATGACTCAGCTCAAGAACCTCTAACTACTCCCTGTTGCCTCTAGGACCCAACCCAAGCCCCCGGGTTTGGTAGGACCTGCTTTGCCTAGGTCCTGCTTCCTCCACAACAGGATTTCACCTTGGCTGTTCAATTCCACCCCTCTCTGGTCTGCTTCCATTCCATTTGCACAGAATTCATTAGAGGGTAAGCCCCCTGAGGGCAGGATCATTTAGCTTTCATCCCAACAGCCTGTCCATCACCCTGGCTTGTTGAACAGACCAAGAGAACACTAACCTCTCAACAGAAGGGGTTGCTTCATTTCTGGCTTGGCAGTCCGGTGCCTGGCACAGAGTGGGGCACAACAAAGGCTTGTTGAATGAATGAATCAAGTGAGTGCCTCTTAGGATGCAGTGGGTCAAGGACCTGGGGAGCAGCTGGTCCAAAGTTTGCTCCTCAGAACTGGGAGGAAGCCAGGTGGGGCTGGCCTGTGACATCAGCACAGTGCCAGGCAGAGGGAGCTGGGCCCAGGACTTGGGTCCGACATTTACTCCCCATGCGTCCTGGGCCGCAGCAACTCACTCATCAGTCTCAGTGTCATCTGTAAAGGGAAGAGGCTGGGTTAATGGCCTCTGGCGTCCCTTCCAGCTCTGAGTCTGTGGTCCTTTGATCCCCTTTCTACAAATGGGGAAGCTGAGGCTCACACTGCGAAGATACCAGCTCATGACCACACAGGGAGCACGTGAAGCACCCAGGGTCTCGTTGGTCCCCCATTGTAAAGCCCCATGTAAATAAAAGCCAGGGCTGTTTTATTTGTTGTCAGTACTGAACACTGATGCTGAGAAGCCAGCATGAGCATGGTGGGGTCCCCACTGGGGGACTGTCCACAGGAGCTGCACAGAGACCAGCAGACGCTTCCAGGGGGAGGGTGACAGGCAGGGGCTGCCAGCCCAGGCGGCTTCTCTTCCCACCTCCCACCTTGAGGAAGTCAAGTGTGTTCTCTGCATCATCATCAGAACAGACATTTCTATAGCTCTTTCAAGTTCACCAGGAAAAGCACCACACCCGAGGTGGGGCGTGGGGGAGGGGGAAAGGGAGCAGAAGAAAGAAACCCAGGTCACTAAAGGCGACTGCCAGATGTGGCCAACAATGGGGACCAGACCAGCGACTTCAGGAGCATAGAGACATCCTGAGTGAGGAAACTCCCCCCACCAATTCTGGTTGCCACCTTTTCTTAGCTTTCAGTCTTAGCTGGCTAGTCCTGAAAGACCACATAGCCAGTTCCCGTCAGAGCTGGGTCTGGGATCCAGACCTTCCTGCCTCCAAGTCCAGAGCTCTAGAGAGTGCAGGGTGCAACCAAACAGGTATTTTTTACTGTTCCTCATACACTGTGCTGCATCTCCTATCTCTAACCTTTGCACTGGCTGTGCCCCTTGCCTGGCATTCCCTCTCTCCCCTGCCTCTCAGAATTGCTGGCTGCCCTAACAGCTCAGCTGGCTGCCTTCTCCATGAAGAATTTCCTCATCTCCCCATCGCCAGTGCCTGCCCTTACGCTCTCCTGGACCTTGTTTATTGAATGCTCCGCACACACATGCTCCCCCTCTTACAGACCAAGGGGTTTAGTTAGATTTTGTCCAGCAAGGTGTCTGGCAGACAGCAGGTGCTTAATACATGCTTGCTGCTTGTGTGAGTTCTGTGCCTGTGTCCCCTCGAGCTCAGCAGAATGGAAGCCCCAAAGGACAGTGGCTGTTCCTCAGTATGGCTTTGTCCTAGTTCTAGCACAGGGCTTGAAGCACAGTAGGCATCATGTCTGACCTGATCCAGTGTAAGCTACTGGAGGAGCCTGTCTCACTGGGGCCTCTGTGCCCCAGCACACAGTAGGAGTTCAGTACAGGCTTGTGGTCTGGTCTAGCCTGGACCAAGACTTCCTGATGTTGAACTTTTCACCTGGGGAAGAATATCATGAGAAGTGGTCAAGTTACAGTGCAGAGAACTATCAGCTTGTTATATATGGGGGAGGAAACACGTGTGCACGTGTGTGTGAGTGTGTGTATGAATGTGTGTGAGAGTGTGTGTGTGAGTGTGTGAGTGAATGTATGTGTATGAATATGAGTGTGTATATGAGTGTGTATGAGTGTGTGTGTGTATGAATGTGAGTGTGTGTGTATGAGTATGTGTATGAGTGTGAGAATGTGTGTGTGAGTGTGTAGGTGTGTGTATGTGTGTGTGTATAAGTGTGTGTGAGTGTGAGTGAGTGTGTGTGTGTGAAGTACCAACTAGTCCCTTTGAGGAGGAGGACATGGCCAGGGAGAGGGATGGAGTGATGGAATCCAGCCCTTGCAGCTCCCCGCCCCCAGCTCTGGCTGAAGGGCTCCCTGTTGAGTCACGTAAGAGCTGGCCAGGCCTTCCTGCCTCCCATCAGAGAAGACCAGCCCTCCCTGGGCTGCACAGCTAAAGAGACCAAGGCAAACAGCCACTGGGGGTGGGGGCGGTCAGCTTTCTTTTTATCTTTCCATGTGATGCTCTTGTGACATTTCCTCCTGCAGATATGTAAATGAGGGAGAGGTGAGAACAGCCTCCGTCTTTTTGGGCTGAGAACAGCAGCTTTCTGTGTGAGTGAGAGAGAGCTCTGAGGGTTGGGAGGAGGCTTTCACAGAGCAGGTGAAAGAACCTTGAAAGGGGCTGGGGATTCCAGGAGGCAGAGATAGAGTGGAGGGCAGCCAGGCAATGGTACAAAGGAATGGAGGTCGGAGATAGCCACGGTCCAGTTAGCTCAGGATGTGGCTAGAGGGCAGTGATGGAGACTCAACTGGGCATAGGCCTTGAACTGGGACAGGAAAAGAGGTGCATCTTTTCACTGACCCCCAACTGAAATGTGGAACCTCCTTCAATTATTTAAAAATGTGCCTCTAAGAAGGAGCGCACGGGATTCACCAGACTGCCTGCCTCAGGGGTCCACGACACAGAAATGATGAGGAATGCCCAGGTCAGAAAGATGGACTGGAGTCAAACTGAGAAGGTCTTAAAAACACCAGACAGAAAGCTTGGTACCTTGTACCAAGCCCTGGGAGGGAGCCATTACAAACATTGTCTCTAACCTATAACGGAACAGGGACTTGGAGAGGGCAGCCTCAGACACTTCCCAGCTGTGTGACCCTGGGCAAGTCACTGAACTGCTGTTCAGTCTCAGTTTCCTCATCTGTAAAGTGGGGTTAATAACAGCACCTACCTCCCAGGGTGGTTGTAAGGATCAAATGAGAAATCTACCTGGCACATATGAGGAGGTATGTGAATAATGATGATACAAGAAGTAGCAACATTATTTTAGAAAAATAAATTCTTCTTTCACAACATGACTAATGAGGAAATCTGCCTTATGTGAACACACATATTATATATCTATATCAACCCATATCGGATTGCTTACCGTCTTGTTGAGGTGGGAGGGAAGGAGAAAAATCTGGAACTCAAAATCTTTCAGAAAGTGAATGTTGGAAATTATCTGTACATGGAACCGGTAAAATAAAATACTAGGATCCGTTTTTTAAAAACAACAAAGAAGATTGATATATTACCTGCTGCAAAACACACCTAAACCCAGTGACAACGCATGCTACTCATCCACCCAGAGAAAAGTGCTGAACTTGGCTGCAGAACGAACCCACACTTCGGGGTGTGGCCAACTCGGGACTGGTTTGGGTGACTACTTTCTTGCTACCAGGCTTATCTTTTTCTGTTTTCTTCAATAGAGGGAGGGAAGAGGGGAACTAGTGATAGGATTGCCCCCAAAGAAGAAAGAGAAGGAAGAGGTTGATTGAGGCTTTTTTTTTTTAATGTACTCAAGAGAATGGCTGGCAGGCCTGAAGAAATCACAGACAAGCAGGATAGCTTTGAAAGGTGCAGGTTAATTTGTTAGGGACTTAGAAGGAAAAATGAGTTGTACAGATCAGGAACCTTCAGTTTCATGTACGACCTGCTTTTTCACTTCCATTATGTATGTAGAAATGTTCATTTTATTTGGCATTTGTTAAGGTCAGAATAAAATTAAAATTTAAAAATAAACAAAATGTCTGAAGTGGAATCTATTCTGCCTTTGGAAGGATTTCTTTTTTGGGGGGAGAGTGTGGGAAGGGACCCTGGGCAAAAGCCCAGAACTCATCCAGCCTCAATTCCCTCATACCGCCTTGAGGCAGCTCTCCCCAAAGATGCTCATCCAACAAGGGACCACGTGCACCCACCCTCTGAGCTGGGCACGTGTCCCACCCATCCCTCTATCCTAGGCTCGTGCAGGCCCATCCCACAGAGAGTGGCTGGCCCTAGGCTTAGAAGGAGAGGACAGGTCTAGAGATATTCCCAGTGTCAGAGATGGATGGGGCTGTGGCAGCCGCCATCTCATCTCACCCATGCCCAGCCAAGAAGCCTCTCTGCAACATCCTGGGCAAGTTTTCATCTGGTCTCTGCTTGGGGACCTCCAGAGACAGGAAGCTGGCCATCACTGGAGGCTGCTCTTCCCGTCCTACTTTTCTTCCATAACTCTCATTGGCAGGAAGCTCTTTCTGACATTGCTCCTAAATTAAGCAGCTAGGCAGCACAGTGGATAGAGCGCTAGAATCAGAAGACCCAATTCAAGTTTGGCCTCAGACACTTATTAGCTGTGTGACCCTGGGCAAGTCACTTACCCACAGTCTGACTCAGTTTCCTCATCTGTAAGATGTGGGAAATAAATAGCCCCTACTTCCCAGGGTTGTCTCATAAGAGGCTGAGGGGCAGGTTGCCTCAATAGGTAGTGAGCTCACCATCCTTGGAGGTATCCCAGTGGACAAGTTGGATCACTGCTAGTTGGGATTATGCAAGAAGAGATTCCTTTACAGTACCAGGTTGGACTGGGTGGTCTGTGAGATCTATCCCAGCTCAGAGAGTCCATGACCTGAGATTTTACCTCTTGGAGGCTCAACATGAATCAACAGGGCCCATGTCAGCTGAGAAATCCAGTAGGATCCTGGGCTGTGTTAAGAGGAAGTTGGCTTCCAGGCATGAGGCATGGAGTGGATTGTCCCATTAGACCTCCCCTGGAGGTCTGGGCTCCCTTGGAGGACAGGGCTAAATTGGAAAGCCACCAGAAGAGGGAGGCCTTGAGTCCATGCCCTAGGAAATGGGGCTGTTTTGGCCTGGAGGTCAGGGAAGGAGAGCTGGAGTCAAGGATTTGCAAGAAATTAGGCTTAGGTGTTTAAATTGTCATGGTCTCCCTAGATGCCAGAACCAGGAGCAAGGAGGAGAATTTATAAAAAAGCTGATTTCAACAAAGCTAGTATTAATGGCTAATATTTTCACAGCACCTACTATGTGCCATGAACAATGCTAAATGCTCTACAATGATTTTCTCACGACAGTAGGAAGCTTAAATCTGCTGCCTGTGCTCCATTCAGATGGAGCCTGGTGGATACAGATCTCATGGAGGACTGGGGTCTCCTTTGATACACAGAGAAGTAACAGATTTGTATACCCAGCTCTAACTCTTTCCCGAGGTCCAGTACCAGGTCACCAAACACCTGCCAGACTCTCCCCTTGGACGGCCCCTTGACATCTTCAGCCTACCATGTTCAAAATAGAACTCCTGGTTCCCCTGCTTCCCAGGCCACACTTCCTTCTTGTTTTTGTTTCTACTCAGGACAGCACCATCTTCCCAGTCAGCTGGGTTGGCCACCCCAGACTCTGCCAGTACCAGGTGCCCAAACTTCCAACTTTCCTCCTTGATCCTCGGGTCAAGTTGCTGATTTTTCCTTTCTCTCTGTTTCTTTTCCCATAAGTAACACCATTCATCCCCATCTCAAAGCAATTTCATTCATTGTTTCCACAGCATCTCTCCCATTCATCCCTTCTTTCCCCTCATCCAGGTGCCTCCCTTGTATGAGTCTTCATCATTTTACCACAGACTGCCCCAGGAGCCTCCCAACTGACTTCCTCATTTCCAGTTCTCCAATGCCATTGTCCAAAGATTTTTTTCTATGTCACTCTCCCAGCTCTGACATCACTCAGACACCCTCTTGAATCTAGGGCAAAATATCCATTCCTCCTGGCATTTCAGGTCCCCCACAGTCCAATAACTGCCAGCCTCTCCAGCTGAAGAGGGTGAGAAGGAGATGGATTTCTAGGAAATCCTTGGAGGGTTTTTTTAGTCTGAAAGAATTGCCAGGTACAAGCTATCTTGGCAGGTTTGTAAAAGTTTATTACACTTTTCAGCAGATGGGGGGTGTCAGAGAAAGCCTGCAACCTGCAGGAATTAGGGATACTGATTATATAGCAATAAAACCATAAATCTGATATCGATTTTGCTAACTAGGTGTGTAAAGGAGGGATTTGGGAGGAATTAAGGAGTGATCAGTGCTTAAAGGGACATGCACTTTTTACATCCACTGTGCAGGCGTATTACCCATAATTCACTGGGAGAAAGCCCAAGGGGGGGCTACCAGGAGGTGTGGTTTTTGCCTTAAAATGTCACAAAGTCAGCCAGTGGTCAATTTTGAATGAGAAGTACCCAGTCTGTTAGCCATCAAAGTCCCTTTTGACAAGATGGATGTTGGGAAGCTAAGCTAATTGGGGATTCAGTATGTGTCTGACAGTGAGGCGTTATCTTACTGATAATGCACTGAAAGATTCATAGTTTGCATCTGGCCACTAGAACAAGGGAGGTATACATTTCTCTAACTAAGGATTTCTTTATAGAATGCTTTTGAAGGATTCATAGGTATAGCTTGTTATTGTACCAAGCAAGGATAATTATAGAGTTAATGGTTTCAGGGAAAACGCTTTTAGGCTGGGGGAAGGGGAGAGGCAGAGTTTATGGCTGGGGGGAAGTGTGACTTTTACAACTCAATTGCACAGGCTGATGTAACAGACACAGGTAACTGAACACAAGTGAGATTTGACAATGTTACAAAGGCACCCTGGCACCCCATCACAGCCTCATTTCTCTGTCCACCCCTGCTTGTTATCTATGTCCAATCTGAGTCAACAAACATTTATTAAGCACCTTCAATGTACAAGGCTTTGTGTTAGACTCTGGAGATAGAGAAGCAAAAAAGGCAGTGGCAGGCGGGTGGGGGGGAAGGAACTTGCATTCTACTGGAGCGTGGGTAAGTACATGGTAATTTTAAAAGAAAGTGGACCCAAACAACTGAGAAGGAAGGGGAAGGATTCTTGTAGGTCCCTCAATGAATCTCAGAGGGAGCTAGATACTAGAGCTGAAGAGAAAGCATGGGAGACAGCCTGGGCAAAGGTCCCGTGTTATTCCAGTCACACTGATCCCTAGTGGGCACAGAAACTTAAATTCTATTTCTCATCATTTGTAGGCACCCACTCCAGCAGACGCCCATGCCTGGACCTCCTCCATCGCACCACCATCCTCTCTTTTTCAATTCCCTGTCTTTCTTCCAAGCTCAGTTCAGGTGCTGCCGCCTCTCTGAAGCCTTCCCTGATTCTCCTCAGTGCCAGATGCTCTCTCTCCCCATTCCAATTCTCTCCCTGTAGAATGGGAGCCTTTCAAGGATAATTGTTTCAATTTTGTTTTTGTACCTGACCACCCAATAAAGGGTCTGAAGAGAAAACTGGAGATGCAGAGTGGGAAGAGCACAGCAAGGTCCTCTGGTACAAACCCTTCACTTTACAGAGGAAGACACTGAGGCACTGGGTCACAGCCCTAGTAACAGCAGACTGAGACCAGGATCAGTGGTCTTCCTGAATTTCCAATTCAACAACATATCCCACTTGCTATGTAATGCCAAAATAGAAAAGGGTGTCTGCTTCCCCAGAACAAAGCCAAAACCTTTTACACATATATGTTTTGTGTGTGTGTGTGTGTGTGTGTGTGTGTGCGTGTCTAGTCTGAGACCTCTGCCTACCACACTCAACAAACATTTATTGACTGAATTATGGAATTGTCATCTTTCGGGGGGAAGTTGAGAATGGGGTGAAGAAATGTCCTTCAGTCAAATCCATGCAGACCATGAGGGCAAATCAGTCCACCTCAGCCTGTCTCCTCATCTGTAGGCTCTGCTCACTGACATCTGATGTTCCCTCCCCCCAGCTCCAAATCTGAGATCCTATGACCTGCCTAAGCCTTAGTTCCTCCTCAGTAAAATGAGGGGGTTGGGTTCCACGGCCTCTGAGGGCCCTCCCAGCTCAGAATCAAACCGATCCTACCATGCCTATGTTCCCTTACCCACCCAGCTGCAGTAAGAACAGGACCTGAGAGGTCTGGAGGGCTCTACAGATACCAGCCAGGAGCCCATCTCTCCTTTCCCATGGATTATTTGCTTGGCTTCCATGGGAGTGAGTCTCTGGGTGAGCTCAGGGGGATCCAAGTTCATTTTCTTTCTAAGGGCAGGTCGATTGATTGGTTGATCAAAAAAAAATTATTCAGTAAGTGTTGACTTTGAGCTGAACACCAGACTCTAAGACGAAGGTGATGGCTCAGTGCCCTTCTCCTAGACATGCCAGGACAGCCAGCCAATCAGAGGCCACAGTGGCAAGGACTAGCTGACCTGATGCAAATTCTACTGGACAAACCCACTCCTTCTTCTTGTGCGTGATTCCTTGCTGGGACGTGTGCAGAGCTGCTCTGTCTCTCTCTATCTGGCCCCATCTTAAGTGAGCTTTACCACCTCATGTAGTATGTTCTACTATCCTCACCCTCCTCCCTTTTACAGAGATTGGCATCCGCACTAACAGACTCTTGGACACTCTCTGTTTCTCTCTGTCTCTGACTCTGTCTCTCTCTGTCTCTCCCTCTCTTCCCCCCTCTCCATATCCCTCCCTCTCCCTTTTCCTCTCCCTCCCCCTCTCTTTCTCCTTCTCATTTTCCCCTTCCTAATCCCTCTCCCCCTCCATCCTGGAATTCCCCTCTTGCCTCCCAAGATCCCTCCTTTCCCCTAAGCCCCTCCAGCATGCCTTTGGCACAGAGTTACCCTTTCTGCCTCCCCTTCTTGCTCTCATACCCTACAAGAGCCATCCCAAACACAAACTCCATGGGCCTCCTCTTTCACATGTTGTGGGAACATAGGATCCCTGCAGCCCATGTTAGGTGGGTACGCCCTTCCCTGGAGTCTGTGTTTCATTGCCCAGACCAGTTTATAGACGCTGGTTACCCATGAGGGGCAAGAGGGCACACAGAGCTCTTGGCAGGAATATATCGAGTAGCAGGTGGCAAGGGTTTTTGGGGGGGACAGGAAGGGGGACAGAACAGGGGCGTAAAGGAGGAGAGACAGGACAGATTGAGGGGCAAGGGGTGGAGATTCAAGCTACAGGTACATTGGGTTTCTTTTGACCTTGCCATCGAGAATGTCATTTTAAAATGTCTTTAAAGCCATTTTTCTGAATGATCTGGACTCTCTTCCTTGACTATTAATTGAAAGGCCTTGGTTCCAAGGAAGTATGGATTCTTATCACATAATCTCAGGTCTGACTTTAGAACTAGGCCTTTCTTTTTTTAAGCGCGCACACACACACACACACACACACACACACACACACACACACTACAAAAATTCTGAGTTGGCGGAGTAGTTCTTTGAGGGCTCTTGGTTTCTTAACATCCACTCTACCTGTCTAAGACCAGAGCTTGGGCCTCACTACCACAAAAGCGGCCCAGTGTCTCCTCCTCCCCTCTAGCCTCTAGGAAGCCTAGCATCCTCAGTGAGACCTCTCACTTTCAATGGCCTCAGACCCTCGGGCCCAGGGAAACCTTAGCTCTGAAGGAAAAAGTCCAACCAAGCAGAAGGCCCCCAGGAGGACAAATGGTGGGGTGACCCCAGCTGCAAAGGGCCAGATGACAAAAACATCCTGGGCCCTGGAAGCCCAAGATCAGGCTGGCCTTTCTTGTGCTGTGCAGGGGCATCCTAGATAAGAGCTGGGAGTGACCCTGTACACCTTCATCTGATCTTAGTCTCACTACCAAGTAGGAAAGAGTCTTTCCTCACAAGTCACAGAGTCAGGAATTGAACCCAGGACACAGGAGCATAGATTCAGAGCTCATCTAGTCCAATGCCCTTGCTTTAACAGATGAAGAGACTGAGGCTGAGAGGGAAGCAGAGGCTTGGACAGGCTCCGGTAGGTGCAAATCCAGGACACTGCTCCCCGTGGCCAGAGGTTGTCTGTGAAACCCAGGGTCAGGATGAGGGATGTGCACATGGTGAAGAAAGGACAAAACTGGGGCAGGTCTGATGGGGAAGAGGGCACCATACTTACAAGACACAGAGAGCATAAGCTCGGGAGATGGACTCACTGGCCCTCACGAGGAAGCTCCCATCCTTGCCAATCTTGGAGAGCAGATCCTCGGCCTTCGAACGGGTGATGTTTCCATGATTCCAGCAGTGGACCATGGCTGCTGCTTCAGGAGAGGGGCTGTGGGCCGAGCCCTGCCCACTCACCCAAGGCCTTGCCGGGCAGCGGGCCACCGGTCGATGGGTAGGAGAAGCCTTCAGAAACGCTCAGGCCACTGTCCCCCAGTGCAGCTGCAGTTCTCTGCCTTGACTTCCTGTTTCAGACGCTCTGAGAGGGAAAGGAAATGGAGCTGTGGAGGACTTCCTCATTGCAGAAACAGAGAGAGAGAGAGGGAGAGAGAGAGACAGAGAGAGAGAGAGAGAGAGAGACAGAGACAGAGACAGAGACAGAGAGAAACAGAGACAGAGAGAAAGAGAGAGACAGAAGAGAGGGAGAGAGACACAGAGAGAGAGAGAGGGAGAGAGACAGAGAGACAGAGAGAGGAAAGAAAGAGGGAAAGGGAGAGAGGGAGAAAAACAGAGAGAAAAAGACAGAGACAGAAAAAGAAAGACAGTGATAGACAGAAAGAGGCAGAGCCAGAGAAAGATGTTAGCCTCCTACCCAAACCTCTTTCAAGGCTCCACCCTACTCTATCACTCAAATTCTTGACATCTCTCTCCATTGAATGATGGGCATCTCATAGTGGCGACCCCCCCCCCCCCGCCCCAAACCACATGGTCACCATTTGGTTGTTTTCTTTCTGCCCCAAGAACAGGTCACTTCACCCTACTGATGGTTTGACTCTGTACCTACTCCTAAGGTTTAAAAATAAAAAGAGGGAGCTGGATGCCCCCTCCTGCCTGGCCTAAGAGGCAAGCTCTCCACAGGCTCGAGGAGCTAAGAGCCTTCATTTCAACATTTATCAAGCACCCAAATGTGTACCTCATACTAGGGATAACAAGAAAAAAATGATGTAGTGTCTGTCCCCAAGGAGCTTACATTCTACAGGAGGACCCAGGAGCTCTGAGCAGTTCAGGAGCACAGAAATCACTTAGTCCCACCTGTGCCTGCCCAGGAATGCCCTCTGCCACCTCTGGCAAAAGGTCCTCCTGGGAAGGGGAGCTCACTCGGTCTGCTTTGGGTCAGCCCTAATTCTTAGGAAGCGACTCCTTATATAAAACTGAAGCTGTTTAAAGCTCTCCCCACCCCTTCTAGTCTTGCACTCCTTGGCCAGAACTGTCTAATCCCCCCTCCACAGACAGGAAGGCAACTCTCCCGTCTCTCCTTACCCCCAACCTGGTCTCCTCTTGCCCAGGCTCAATCCCCCCAGGGCCAATCCTCTTTTGGCATCCTGTTGACCCTCTATGGCAGCGTTTAAGAGAGTAACAGCTTTGCTCTGAGGGCAGAAATGCCAGCAGACAACCCATATCTTATGCCTTTCTAGTGTCTGGGCACTTCCTTGAGACTTATCAAAAATTCAAGACAACTCATATGGCCAGGGAGTCAGAAGGAAGAGGGGTGAAGGGTCTCTGCTTGTGTGTCTATCCCCACCCTCAAAAAAGGTAGTGTGAGCATGTAGGGGGAACTGACCTGTTGCCTGCCCTAGAGATGGTGAAGGGAGGAAGAAAATCCACTCACCTGAACCCAGTCAGAAGTGAGTGCTGGGGCCCCTTCCAGTAAGGAAGCAGCTGCCTGGGGCCTTTTGGAGGCACACTGAGCCGGACCTGGGAGCAGAAGGAAAGTCATTCCAAGAACCTGAAGGAAAACTCGCTCCAGGAAGAGGCTTAGAGGCGTCTGCCTCTGAAGCTGAGAACCCTTCCCTTGGGCCTGACTCTAAATATGAGAATTAAACAATGGTCCTCACAGATGGGCGGCCTGAGAGGTCCCGAGCCACAGGAGCCCTTCGCTGAGAGAGGAGCAGAGCTTCCTCAGGTGGTGTAAAATGAGCCTGGACACCTGCGGAGGTGGAACGTCAGGCACCGACAGGAGCCAGAGCTGAGCAAGAGCCTTGAAGAAGGAGGCCGGGAAAGCCCAGCAGCTGCCCAGATCCCTGGTCCAGATCTTGCCTCTGGGGGCCCTGGTGACCCAGGGGGCCTTCCCACCTGCCCGCCCTGCAGCTGGGACCTCTGCTACGAGCTGGGTCTCCTCCAAGAGAGCAAAAGCTCCTCGAGAGAGCTGGGGACTGGCCTTGCTCTTTGTATCCTCGGGGCTTTGTACACAGCTGCTTTTCATTCATTCATTCATTCATTCATTCATTCATTCATTCATTCATTCGTTCGTTCGTTCGTTCATTCATTCGTTCATTCATTCGTTCCCCTTCTGGCGTAGAAGCCTAGGAATGAAACGGTTTTCCATCACACTTCCACTACAAGAAACATGAGCTCTGTTGTATACTGCGGGGCCGCTTCATGCTTTATTATTTGATTTCCAGGGACTCGCTTGGTAGGAAAAAAGCCTACGCTTCTGGGGGCTGGAGCCAAATCCACTCCCCCAGATGTTGAACGCAAACACACACCCCGCTGGTGTGGGGATCTCCAGGTTGGAGACCTGCTTTGCTTTTATCTGATTGAGAGTAGGTAGGGACAGACACAAGGGAAAAACGCCTTCAAGGCTCACCTCAAGCCCCTTCCCAAACTGTGCCGGCTGTTCTAAAACTCTGTACGTCCTTACACGCAAGTGCGTGAGGGCAGGGACTGTGTCCTTTTGGTCACAGTAGCCCAATAACACCTAATAAACGCTTGTTAACTGGTTAATCCTGATGAAGTGCTCTGGGGCCACTTAAGGAGAGTACTTTCAGCAGGGGGGATTCAGGGAGATCAGTTTCGGTCTGCCAAGCCTGCAGAGGCGACTCCAGATGAGATCTCGCTTTGCCAGCCTTGCCATCCTGCTGTAATAAGGACGTAGCTGCCAGACAAGGGGAGGGCCTTTGCAGCTACTGGGGCAGCCTCTGAGGACTGAAAAGCCCAGGAGCCGCCGGCCACAGGCCCCGTTTCCTACCATGTGGCCAATGACACAAAGGAGCCGACAGGAGCAGCTCATTCACATGATGCCTTAACTCCCCTTCTCGTTCTTGGCTCCAGCTGCTGTCCCAGCTGAGCCGGGAGCCCCGGCCTTGAGGGAGCCCTGCAAGTGAAGGGGGCCCCAGGGAAAAGTTCCTAGGCCACACTTTCATCTCTGGAATCTCGTCATCTCTCATCCAGTGCAGGAACCCAGCCAGAGAGCCAGCCAAGAGAAGGAAATTCGTGTCCCCAGAGGGCATTGCGGCTGCCAAGGCGGACGCTTACTTTTCTGTCTTGGTTCCCATTTTTTTATATCTCCACGGGCTCCATCTGCTGACCTGAGCTACCCCACCCAGAATGCTGAGGCTAGAGATCAGGAAAGGGCAGGACGCTTCAGCTTCCATTCTGACAAAGCAGATTCCCTTGCCTTTCGGTGACCACATCTCTCCAGCTCCAGAGGTCCTTCACGCCATGCCCCCAATCACGTAGGACGCTGGGACCGAAGCCCCAAGGAGCGCTGGACAAAGTCCAATTCAGCATATCCCAGCCCTATCCTAAGATATGGCAGACTTAGAGCTAGGAAGGACGTGGGGGGGGGGGTCACCGAGTCTGACCCCTCATTTTGCAGAAGAATCTGAGGCCCAGCGAGATGGGTTATAAACTTAGGTGCTCTGATTGTAGGCAGTTATGTGGAGTCGTGGGTGGAGTGCTGGGCCTGGAGTCAGGAAGACTCATCTTCCTGAGTTCAAATTTGACCTTCTTAGCTGTGCGGCCCTGGACAAGTCACTTCACTGTGTCTGCCTCAGTCTTCTCATCTACAAAATGCACTGGAGAAGGAATGGCAAACCACTTCAGTGTCTCTGCCAAGAAAACCCCAAATGGGGTCACGGAGTGTTGGACACGACTGACAACAAGCTCTGATTCCAGACCCCTGCACTACAATGTCCCCCATTCAGGGCTGCCTCTGCCTCCAACTATGATAGCTTGGATCCTGACTGACAGGCACTGGAAGTCCAGTCTATACAGCTATCACTTCTCCATGGGTAAGATTTGTTTCTGGTCAGGAGCTAGGTTTCCATCGATATGGGGCACTTGCAGTGTAGAGTCCTCTTTCCCCGAGGTCTCCACAGCTCAGAGCCTTGGGGGGGTAGGGGGGGTGCCTGAGGCACCGAGAGGGGCCTGCCTGCAGAGGGAGCTCAGGACCTTGAGGAAGGAAAGCATTCTAGGCCTGAGGGTGGCACTGATCTGCCCCAGAGGAGGTGACTTTCCCCAGGCCTGTGCCCAGGTCAGGACGACCCGGGGTGAAGCCAGGGGAGAAGGAAGGGGAGAAGCTGGAAGCAGGGAAAGCACTGTCTGCCTCATTTAAAATGTGCAAGTCACCCTTCCCCTAAGTCCCCCCTCCCAGCCTAGCCTCCACTCTCCTTCCTGTTCCTGCCCCTGGGACATGCAAAACATGGCTGCACCCAACTGGGAGAGAGGCTGGACTGAGTAGGACTATGGCCTGCCTGGCCTGTTCTTCCAGGAAGCAGCCACGCTCTACCCACTGTCTGTGCACAGATGTCCAGGGTGGGAGAGCATTGGGCCACTGGCCCCGCTTGGCCCCAGACACACCTGCTGGGCTGTTGTGTGGACTCCTGATGCTCACTGAGGGAGCCTGGATGTTCACAGACCTCAGATGCCTGGCCTTTGATTTGTAGGGTTCTACACTGCATTTCTGTTCCTTGTAACAACAGCTGACATTTATAGAGCACTTCAAGGTTTGCAGAGAGCTTTGTATATTCTCACTTGATACTCCCGGCAACCCTGGAATTAGGTGCTAATATTATCTTTATTTTACAGAAGGGGAAACTGAGGCAGGCAGCAGTAAAATGACTTGCCCAGGGTCACACTGCTAAGAAGTGACTGAAGCTGGATTTGAACTCATATGATAAATAGGAAAAATTTAAAGAAATGAGGGAAGACTTACATGTAACTGATTAGAGTGAAGTAAGAACCAGGAGGACAATATATACATACTGGCTGTAACAATGTGACTGGGGAAAGGATGCAACATTAAGAGGTTTCTGAAGTCTGAATGAGTCTGCAGTGACCAACCTTGGTCCTAAAGAACAGATAAGAGATGGACTGTTTTCTCTTGGAAGAGAGGTGAACAAATGGTGGTCTATTAACATAATGGAATGACACTGGTCCAGGAGAAACCATGGCAACGAAGAATATAGAGAAACCTTGGAAGACTTAGATGAGCCGATGCAGAGTGACAGAAGTGGACCCAGAGAAACATACACAGTGACTATGACAACGACACGTTAATGCGTGGAAAAGCATTACTAAGAACCTGTTATGTGCCAGTGTTGGGGATGAGCCTAGCATAAATACACGAAGGGCTTGGAGCTCACATTCTAATAGAACAGCATCCTTGACCCAACAGTCAATCGCATGGCACTGTCCTCATTGGTGGGGTTGACTGCTGAGGGGCGGAGCTGATGAGAGCTAAAGCAGGAGAGATCTTGGGGTTCTGTTTCTAGCTTCAAGAGAGAAGATGCTCAGCTCCAGACTTTCTTCAGATCCCTGGAAGGAGAAAGCCTGGGAAGAAGCCAACGCAGAAGAGCTGCCCTTTGATCAAGCCTCTTTTCCCAGCTTACCACACTTGAGCCTTTAGAGAATCGCTCCCTGGGTGAGATCTGAGACTCTCTTTCTTTGTTGAGCTGAATTATCTCAGTCCCAAAGAGAGGACTCATTCACTCTGCTTATTGTCTGGTCTGTATTCTCCTACGTATACTTTCACTGGTTTTTGTTTTGCTATTGACTTGAATAAAGAACTGGCAATTGTTGGGAAAGGCCTCAAGCCTTGGTTATATATCCCGGAGGCTTCCCTCTCCATTAAAGGGTAGCAATCAGAAGCTCAGCTTGAACCTAAAAATTACACCCCCTAGACCAATAGTATCAAAGGGAGAAGATAGACTCCATTCTATCTCTCTGAGAAAGGCAGAGTGGCAGCCTCTGGCCCCAACTTGCTGCTTTCACTCCCGTCAAGAATCCAATTCTCCCTTGGAGAGGGGGAGGGGGAGGAGACTAGACAGATATCTAGTCTTTCCTCCCTTTGAACCGTATCCAGGAAGACCATGTGGACTCACAAAACCTCCCTGGGCACCACAAGACAGCCAAGCCCACGCTTTTCCCCACCCAAGAGAAAAACAACATATACAGGGCTGTGGGAGCCAAGGATGAGTGCTTCTGACTGGGAAGTCAGAGGGAACGGAATTATAGTCACTTGAAAAAAAAGAGAGAGAGAAACAAGAAGAGGAAAGAAACAGAATGCTGTCGTTATAATGATCAGGTTTGGTCCCAAAGAAGGGAGGAGAAAATGTACTTCCCTCTTTTCTTTGCCGAGGTAGGGGACTATGGGTGTGGAACGTTACATATACTGTCAGACTTGTTCTGTTGAATTGCTTTTCCTCCCTCTCTTTTTTTAGCCTTTATACAAGAGAGTGGGAAGGGATATATTTGGGAATGAAGGTGATGGAAAACCAGAAGATATCAACCCAAATAAGCCCCAAGTAGCACTGTTTTAACCAAGTGAGGCGTCCTCTCTCTCAAAGGACACGGGCCATGTCCTTTGAAAAGTACAGCAAACCCCCACACACAGCAGGCTTGACTCTGGGGAAAGATGAATGAGGGAGGGGAGGGAGAGGGCAGAAGGATGCTCAGCATCTCCCAGAAGGGAGGAGGGGTGGACAAAGAAGGAAGGGTCCATCCTCCCCCTCCCCCCACCTGCAGAATGGCAAGAAGATGGTGGCTTTTTTTTTTTTTTTTTGAGTCAGAGAGGTGATGACCTTGGGTGAGTGGGAAGTGGTGTGGTTGAGTCTGGAAGAAGGATGCCGGGACAGCAGCTCTGGAAGTCTGGGTGGGGGCCAGCATCCTTCGGAGAGCCCAGGAGTACTCCCCTCCTTCTATATCTCCTTGACCCTTGACTCCCCTTCCTCCCTGGAGGGCCCGCAGGGACACCAGCTGCCTTGGAGAAGCTGCACATGGGGCCTTTTGGGGGGCTCCCTGGGTGCTGGGCCGTGAACGATCAGACCTGAACTTTAGGGCTATGAACTTGGCAGCTGGGTGAAGGCTGGACTGGAAAGGAGGGAGAGATGAGGCAAGCTGCCCAGTTCCATAATGATTGCTTACCACCTGTCCAGGTGAGGGCTATGGAGAGAAGGTAGGTCCAGAGCCTGGGTCTCCAGAAAGGAAAGAGGGAGAGGAGCACTCCCCCCTCCCCAGCCCCAAAGAGCTGCCTTGGGCCCTTTCTCACCTAATTTGGGCTTTTTACTGACAGTCTTACAAGGGAAGTGGAGACCAGGGGCTACTAAATCGTCCTCCCTCCAGTGGAGTGTAAGCTTCCTGAGGACAAGGCCTGTCGGACGTGTGTATTGATATGCTTAGCTCCTACACAATCCCTGGCAAAGACTAGGTGCTTAAAAATGCCCATAAAATGGAATTTACTGGAATAAAATGTTACTTTCCAATCCTACGTGAATGAATGAAAAACACATGGAAGCACCTATTTTGTGCCAGACACTGTGTAAGGTCTGATGGCTTCCCCTGCCTGACACTCACAGCCCTTTTGCTTGGGTGATAAGGACTCTCATTGATCCCTCCTGGCTCCAGGCCAGTTCTGAGACAGGCTGGGCTGGGGCAGGGGGAGGATGGGCAGATGCCTGGCCTCAGCATCATAGTGACCAGCAGTGACCAGAGCAGCTCTAGTGGCCTCAGACCCAAACCCTGGGCTCCCGGCCTAACTTCTGTGCAACCTCAGCCAACTCACTGACCTTCTCTGGATCATTTCCTAGAACAATGGAAAGAGCCAAGATCCTGAAGTCAGAGGACCTGGGTTCAAATGCTGCCTCAGATGCTTCCTGCCTGAGTGACCTTGGACAAGTCCTTCCCCTTTGTGGACCTCAGTTTCCTCGACCGTAAAATGAGGAGGCTGGACGGATCTAAGGTCCCTTCCCTTCTGGCCCTGAATCTCCATTTCCACCCTGCTCCTCTTGTCTGTGGGGAGGAGAGGATTCGGAGCTGTCCAACTAAATTCGGCACCTCTTCCCCCCTCTCTGAATCCTTGTCTTCCTTCAAGGGTCCTGTCAGATGCCATCTCCTCCAGGGATCCTTCTTGGAGTGTTCTCTCTGCCCTCAGTTCTTCTTATGCTCTACTAATTTGTGTATGTATAACAGAAGGAGAGAAAAAAGAAAGGAAGAAAGAAACAAAGAAATTAGGGGAGGAAGGAAGGAAGAAAGGAGAGAGAGAGGAGACAGAGAGAAGAGAGAGAAGAGAGAAGAGAAAGTAGGAAGAGGTAGAGAGAGAGAAAAGAAAGGAGAGAGAGGGAGAGAGAGAGAAGAGAAAGGGGAGAGAGGGAGAGAGGGAGAGAGATGGGGGTGGGGAGTGGTTCATTTTTTGTTTTTGCATCCCTGACGGTAGACACATAGCACCTGATACAGAGTAGGGCTTATTAAACGTTTTCAGTGAATTTGTTGGATGGGACTTAGAAGTCACTTAGTGACTGTCCTTTGCCCCACTCCCACCTCTCACATTACGGATAAGGAAACAAAACCCAGGTAATCCGGAGTCAGAGGCCTTGGGGCCAAATGGCTCCGCTTCTCTGGGCTTCGGTCCCCAGTAAAGTACTCAGTAGGTCCACTTCCAGCTCCAAATGTCAAGCCCTATGATTCTAAGTAACTTGCCCGAGCTGGAGAGGCTTATAAGGGGCAGAGCCAGCATTTGAACCCGGGATCTCAGGCCCCTGCACTAGCCCTGGTGCTGTCTATGGCCTAGGTCACAGAGTCTCCTAGGACCCCCTCCCCTCCCCCCATTAGCAGGAGAATCAGAAAGCGGGCATTACCTCGTCCCCTTGATGAAGCCTCTCAGGACGTTGGGACAGACACTGGACCACGCCCTTCTCCGGGACAGCTCCTTCTGCCCTGAGTCTCTGGAAAGGACTTGGTTCTCGGGTGGTTGCCATGGAGACCGGGAGGGGATTAGCCAGTGTCCCCTCTGACCACGAGCAGACTCGTGGGATTTAGAGCCCGGAGGAAATGCAGAGGTTGCGGGGGCCAAGCCAAGTCGATTCCACAAGCTTTCGTTAAGACCTTGCGCCAGGCACGATCCGAAGCGCTGCGGTTACAAAGAAAGGCCAACACCGGCTCCCTGAATTGGCCGGGATCAGACAGTACAGTCTGGCTAGCGACAAGGGGGCGCCACAGAGGAATAAAACACCGGCTCTGGAGTAAGGAAGATCTGAGTTCAAATCCAGCCTGAAACACCACCCAACCGTGTGACCCCGGGCAAGTCCCTTAATCCGTGTCTATCCCAGTTTCTTCGTCTAAAACGGAATAATAACGGCACCTACCTCCTAGGACGGTGTAAGGATCCAATGAGATCACGTCTGTAAAGCGCTTCGAAAACCTGAAATGCTGCGTCCTCTTGACATCGCTCTGGACCAGTCTTGTACATAGGCGTTGTGTGCCTCGTTAGAATGTAAGCTCCCTGAGGGCAGGGGCTGATTTTTTGTTGGTTGGTTGGTTGGTTTTTTGTTTTTGTTTTATTGTATCCGAAGCCTTAGCACAGCGGTGCTTAATAAATATTCGTAGATTGTGATAATTGATTTATTGAAGTGGCAGAGCTGAGATTTTCACCCTTTTGCCTCCAAGTACAAAGTTCTTTTCCTTCCTCCACACCCCTCTCTCCGATTAGCCTGAAGACCAGAAGACTCAGGAGGGAAGGGATAGCTTGCTGTCTCCCTGAGTTTGAAGGGTGGCCATATGAAGAAGGGATTAGACCATTCCGACTGACCCCAGAGGACAGAACCTGGAGGGATGGGGGGAAGCCCTAAGTAAACCAAGGTAGGCTTCAGATAAGGAAAGAAGTGTTTAGAATTTGAGCTGCAACTAAATGGGGTGGAGGGGCTCTCTCTCCTGGGAGGTCTCCAAGCACTTGTCTGGAATGTGGGAGAGGATGTTCCTGTTCAGGTAGCAGTTGGACTGAATGGTCTCTGGGTTTCCTTTCTGGTCGAGAGTCTTTCAGTCTGTGATTCATGATCCAGGATGCCCAGGCGTTCATCCACTCAGGTGCACAATCTGCTCAGAGACCAGCGCTGGCTCTTCACCCAGATTGTCTCACCTTCAGAGCCTGTGGGCCAAGAAGCCCTCTCTCAGTGCCCACCCATTTCCACACATAGGCTTATACAGCCAGGCACCTCCCTTTTCTAGAGCCAAGCAGTGCCCTAGCAGAACCTGAGATGGATCCCTGGTTGAGGCTGCTGCCCCCCTACCCCTATCCTTAACCAGAAGATCCTAGCCCCAGAGCTGGAAGGGGGCATTGGGGCATTTGGGGTGACTTCCTCATTTTTTCAGATCCGGAGGCCCAGGGAGGTGAGGTCACCTGTGGCTCTAGGGCCTCCAAGCTATGAGAGGCTCCTTCAGACTGCACATGTTTCCATGTGACCCCTATCTTCCAAGGGTGCCCATCACAGAACTGGTACCAAGTATGAGTTCTGCTCAGCCCTAAGACCCTCTCATCAGATACTTATCTAGTGTCCTCATTGCCTTAACCCTTTTTCCTCTTGGCTTTGGAGAGAGAACAAACCAATGGCCCCCTCCATCCTCAGAGGATTTTGGAGGGGGGAGCCCCAATTAACTGGCCCTTTCCCCACTTTGTGGTTAGCAACCTTGCAACTCTTCCTCTCCTCCTCTGGAGAGTGAGGCAGACACCCTGCTCCTGGTGTCTCCTCCTTGGAAGTTCACTCCTTTCCTCTATTGCTACTTTATCTGTCTCCTTGGGACAGTCATCCCCCAGCCTCCAGCCCATTCTGCCTCCTTCAAGGAGTTCAGTTCAATTCAGTAAACACTTATTAAGCACTGGCTACATGCCAGGCATTGCACTTAGTGCAGGGTATAAAAGACAAAACCAAAACAGTTCCT
Organism: Pseudochirops cupreus; assembly: GCA_028627135.1. Lineage (NCBI taxonomy): Eukaryota > Metazoa > Chordata > Mammalia > Diprotodontia > Pseudocheiridae > Pseudochirops > Pseudochirops cupreus. The sequence continues at coordinate 387,718,999 of CM053584.1, read as the reverse complement.
GCCCTTCCCCCCACCCCCAGCTTACATTCTACTGCACCCCTGGTCTCCCCCACCTTCACAAACGGGCACATTGAGTTACATATTTCTATCCCCTCAGATGTCCTGGCCTCCTAATTAATCTACCTTCTCAGCCACCTTCTTCCTCCATCTCCATGGCCATAGCTTGGATCACATCATTGCCCATAATTGCACCACCCTCATGATCCAGAATTCTGACGGGTTCTGATCAGAATCTCCTGTTCCTCTATCTCTCCCTCTACTTTCCTTCTCTAAAATCTATTCTGCATCCTGCCCATTGGCCCAGACCATCATCCCTGCTCTGGCCTTACTCTCCTTCCCACAAAGTCTTTAGCCTATTGTTAACCAGCTCAATGATGCTTTCTTCTGTCCTTGAATCCTTTGCCTCTTGTCACCTGCCCAGCCCTGTCAGTACTCCCACCCAACCTGGATCGCTTCCCACCATCTGCCTTGTGTGCTTCTACTTTCATGCTGCAGAATACAGCTGGGGGAAGTCACACAACCATGCCCACAGATCCACTCTAACCCTCTGTTATCTAATCTCCATGGGGCCCCCAAAGCAGCAGAGCCATTCTCTTATCTTTTCTGACTAACTTTCACACGTGGTATCTCTTCTCTCTTCCAACTCCCCCCCCCCCCCCACATCCTTTCCCCTCTCCCTCCAATCAGCTCAGTCATTGCAGGAAAGGTGAATGAGGGGGCATAGATGAGGGACCCACTCTCTATCTCCTGTAGCTTCCCAAAGCAAAATACTGTTCCCAAGCCACCATGATTGTTCTTTCTTTCTGTTCAGATGTAAGCTCCTTGTCTTTCTTTTGTACTCCAGCTCAAAGCCTAGGACCTGGCCATTTGTAGGCAATGAACAAATGATTTTTAAAATTCACTCATTCTCAGCAAAGAACTATGCCTCCTACTAGAACAAGATAATATACACCCTCAGCCATGAACTCCATCTCTCCCCTCCTTCACAACTCAAAACCCTTGTATGGTATTTCACATTCTCTCCTTTGTGGCTCTTCTGCTGGCCAATGCTATCCCATGCCCCTGTGCCCTCTTCTTCCCATCTCCTCTCCTCTCTCCCACTTCTCATCCTCAGCCTCTCCTTATCCACCGGCTCCTTCCCTGATGCCTACAAATAGGAAGGTCTCGCCTGTCCTTAAACAACCTTCAGTAGTCCCTCAAATCCCCAGTGCCTGAGGCTGAGTCTGGACTCCTTCCAACTCTCGAACTGCAGCCGCATTGCCTAGATACAAGCTCATCCGCCTGTCCTTTCCATCAGCTAGTTCTAGGCTACCTTGCTATCATCAGTTTGCATGAATGCAATTCACTCCCTTCCCATTTCTGTCTTTCAGAGTTTGTATCTTCCTTCAAGGCTCAGCTCAGAGACCACATTCTCCTCCTAGAAGCCTTTCCTGCTTCCCCCTTACCATTAAATGTTCTTTCCTTCTCTCTCCCTGCCTCTAGGAGAAGGCATGCTCCTTGAGGGCAGACACTGGGTCATATATTTTTGTATCTCCCCTTGCTCCCTTGCACATATTAGCCTTCATGAAGCACTTACTGTGAGCTAAGCACTTCACTAAGTTCTGGGGATACAAAGAAAGACAAAAGACTGTCCCTGCTCTCAGCATCAGGTACCTCTTGCTCTCTGCTTCTGGCCTCCCTCTCATTTGGCCCAGCCTTTACTGCTTCATAGATCTAAGCTGAAAACCACCAGCCATTTCGCCTACTCACTTCATGTTACAGATGGGAAAACTGAGGCCCGGAGGACAGAGAAGGCCTATATCATGGATCCAGAGCTGCAAGAAATATTAGAGACCATCTTCAATTCCCTCATTTTACCAAAGAGGAAACTGAGGCTCAGGGAGAAGAGACAGGTGCGAGTTCTCATAGGTAAAAAGTGAGAGAGGTGAGTTTGAGCCTGGGTCCTTTGGTTCCAAATCCAACATTTCTCCCACTTCATCACTAGACTTTCAGTGACTAGTCGAGGTGCACAGAACATCTCCACAGGCCATCTAGATTTCTGATTGCCCATAATTAGCAAGGATCCTCACTTCTGTGTTGTTCTCAGGCTGCTAAGGTCTTTACTTGCAAGCTCCCTGGGTATAGATGGCGCCAGTATCATTGATCTCATCTGACAGAAGAGGACACGGGTTCTGAGAGGCAGATCACCTGGCCCAGGGCTTCAGAGCTAGCTAACTGTCACAGGTAGTATTCGAGTCTTCTGACTCAACCAGACCATGCTGCCTTTCACATTCAGAATGTTGGTGATGCAAAGGAGGCAATACTTTGGCGGCACCATACCATTAGCCTCGGTCATCAGAGGGAAGAAGGCTAGGCCACAAGAAGAGCCACCTGCTGTCATTTGGGTGGCAAAACTGCCTTTTCCAAGAACTTTACCTTTGCTGAAATAGCCCCAAAGGGTCAGGTACTTAGCCAGCGCTTCCAGCCACTAGGGGGCGTTTGGGACTCTGACCCAGCAATACTGAGGAGCGGACCAAGCTAAGAGCGGTTGGCACTTTTTGGGCTTTTAATGACTCAGAGGATTTTCATCATCTCCTGTGATTGAGAATGGCATCACCAAAGGGGTGAGCAGCAGCTAGTGAGAAACTGGACCTGACATTCCTGGCATCAGAGGATCATGGACCAACAGCTGGCATCCCCTGGTCCAGTAGAGAGAAGAAAGTGGTGACCGCAAAAGGTCATAAATTGAGGACTGGAAGGGACCTTAGAGGTCATTTAGTCCAACCAACCCATTTCACAGATGAGGAAATTGAGGTGGGGACAAGTTTGATGACTTGTCCAGGGTCACACAGGCACTAAGTGCCAGGATATGCATTCATAGGCATTTGGTAATGGTCTTCATGGGTTGTTATGTGGGTATCAAAGATGGGCATGTAAGTAGATGGAAGGTTTTTTTTCTGCCTTCTCTTCAGATAGAACAGAAAAGAGTGAGTTTGCATTACAATAGGAGGTACTTAGGTTAGACATTAGAAGGAACTGGTTAATAGTTCATCATAGTGGTGCTACCTTCACATGGGGTGGCTTGTGGAATTTTTTAAAAGATTAAGTCTGTAGATTTCACTTCTGGCTTATTTGAACATGGTCCTTCCTAGAAGCAAGGGAACAATCTCTTGTGGTCCCCTACCATCAAAAAAGCTGATGCAAAGAGCCAGACCCTCCCCCCCAGAAGAAAGTGCACAATTGCTGTGGGTTGCCTGATGTGGATGTTCTGAATGAACAGTCCTGTTTCGGGGCTCTGGTCAGAGGAGTTAGCTATGGAGCAAGCAGGAGTGCCTTGGCCTCAGGGGCTTCCCCAGGAGCTCTTTACCCTCTGGGGGCTTCAGAATCTACCCCAGAAAAGCAAAACGAGTGGAACAAGGTGCTCTCCATTCTATTCTATGCCTCAGCAGCTTAGATGGTGTTTCTCTATGCATCACCCATTCATTGTTTCCCCCCTTTTTTGCCAAGTCTTCCTCTCTTTCCCTCCCCATTCTAACAGGTGGACTCCCTTCCAATTTAATGACCATGGGCTTTCCCCATTCTGCATCAGCAACCACTGTTTATCTTCAGTCTCTCCAGGCCTCCTTGCTTTACCCTTCTTCCTCTGGTCATCGCTCCCATCTCTGACACCTTCAGAAGCTCCTTGCCACCACCAGCAACAACAGAATCTTTATCAAGTACCAACCATGTGCCAGGTACCTAGGTGGTTTGGGTTTAAAGACAAAAAGGATACAATCCCTGTCCCCAAAGAACACAGCTCTCTGCTGCCTTTGCTGACCTCCCCTCTCCTCAAATTATGCTGTGTTTATTAGGTATATATTTTTAATATGTGTTTACACACATGTATATGCATATATGTACATGTCTCCTCTATAGAATGTAAGCTTCTTGAGGGCCGCTACTGTTTCATCCTTTATCCTTTTATCCTCAGTGCCTAGCACAAAGTGGGTGCTTTGGTTTTCGGTTGACTGATCCTGCTGGGGCTGTATGACCTGCACACAAGTGGGAGACAGGTGATGGAGTAAAGACAAAGGACTCCAGGAACATTTGAGGAGGGAGGGGGAGTATAGAGTGAAATCAGTGACAGCTTCTGGGAGGAGTTGAACTGTGTCTTGAAAGGGGGCTTCTGAGAGGCAGAAGCGAGGAGGAAGTGTGTTCCAGGCATGGTAGTCAGCTAGGTGGTGCCACAGCGCATCGATCACTGGGCCTGGAGTCAGAAAGACCTGAATTCCAATGTGGCCTCAGCACTCACTAGCTGCATGACTCTGAGCAAGTCACTTCACCCTGTTTGCCTCAGTTTCCTCATCTGTAAAATGAGCTGGAAAAGAAAATGGCAAACTATTCCAAAATCTTTGCCAAGAAAACCCCAAATGGGGTCACAGAAAGTCAGACATGACAGAGCAACAACAAGAGTCAGCCTAAGAGAGAGGTGGGAGACAGGCTACTGAGGTCAAGGAAGAACCAGCAATGCATTGGGACTAGAATGTGAAGCATCTGAAGAGGAGTTATGGGAAACAAGGCTGGAAAGGTACTGTGATGGGCCTCAAATGCCAAACTAAGGCTTTTGTATTTTATCCTGGAGGCAATGGGGCACCACAGCCCAGGAAAGGAGCTGAAATATTGGAAACATACCATATTTTGGGTGGATTGAAAATGAAATAGTTCTTGTCACTTCAGGTCTGGACTATTACGGAAGTCTCCTGGCTGCTCTCTCTGTTTTTAGCCTTTCTTCCTTCTCTGACCCTGAAAATCATTTTCAGATCATAGGAGTTTGATCTGGAAAAGACCCTAGAGGTCATTCCATTCAACTTCATCATTTTACAGATGAGGTGACTGAGACCCACAGAGACAAAGAGGCTTATGTGAGATCACACAGCTGGTCAGTGAAAGCATAACAAGAGTGAAATCATGAGAACTCTGCCCCAGGAGCTAATGGTTAAAGGGCACTGACAACATTCTGAATATTGGCACCAGAGACAAAGTTCTGATTTCCCCACCCTAGTTATGCCTTCATTGGTATAGAAACTTTACAGTGTGTTGTGAGGCTCTTCTTCCCTCCACTCTGAGGCTGTATTCCAGGTGAGCTCCTCCTAGTTCCCTCCTCCAGTGCTCCCAATGTCTCCCTCTAAACCAGCGGTTCTCAACCTGTGGGTTGCAACTCCTTTGGGGGTCAAACGACCCTTTCACAGGGGTCACAGGGGTCGCCTTAGGAACCAAGACACGGCTCCTCTATCCATCTCCAGGAGGATCTGCCCACATGCAGATATGCCCACATACGCGTATTAAAGGGTTGCAGCATTAGGAAGGTTGAGAACCACTTCTCTAAACCATCCCTCCCCATTTCATGATGCTCACCCACAGCTCCAAAATTCCTGGTTATGACTCTGGGTGCCAGAGCCAGGAGTGAAATTCAGGCCTCTTATCTCCCAGTCCAGGGCATTTTTCAATGTGTATGGTTGTTTTCTCTGACATGGATCTAAAGGAATGATTCACAAAGACAGTGAGAACCTCTCCTTTTGTAAACCAAGTTGCAAATAGCTAAGCTTCAGCCTTCCTATCTTGGACCATAGATACTGAGCCAGAGGGGACCTTCAAGGTCATCAAGTCCAACTCCCTAATTCTATGAATGAGGAAACCAAGACCCAGAGTGGTTAAGTGACTTGTCCAGAGTTACACAGGTAGGAAGTGTCTGAGGTAAGATTTGAACTCAGGTCTCTACTGATTCTAAGTTCAGCACTCTATCTGTTGTGCCACCTAGCTGCCTATGGCAGATGTAACCAGGGGAAACCAGGCTCTTGCCTACAAAGCCCTCTAACAGATGAACATCTAGTCTAGTAGCCATTCCATCCACCCCCACTGTTGGGAGGGTGCCAGGCCTGGAAATACCAGATACTCAAAGCTACCTTATTTTGGAGGAGGGAAGCAGAGAACTCCTGTGACATTTTCAATGCAATTCAATTCTGGAATGTTATTTTTATTTTAAAATGAGATACCATAGCAAACATTTATCTTCATTTTGTAAAAAGTCAGAACTGTGATTTTGCTGGTTTCCCTAGGAGACCAATAAAAACTCCCAGGGTGGAAGCCTCCTAATAAAAAGGCACTCCCCGTAAGGAAATGCCTCCACCAACAGAGATCGGCACCAGCTCTTCAATTTGCAGTCTCAGAGCTCCCTTTTTATGACATCAAAGAACTGGGAGGAAAGGGGATGCTTGTTATTAGGCAGTGGTTGAACAGTGACTGAGATGTCTGACTATTGTGAGATACTATTATGCTGTGAGAAATGATGAATTGTGGTATATAAATATGATAGAATATTTATTGTTCCATAAGAAACAATGAGCTGGCAGACTTCAGAAAAACCTGGAAAGACTTATATGAACTGATGCAGAGTGAAGTGAGCAGAATGAAGAGAACACTGTACACAGTAACAGCCACATTGTGCGATGACTAACTTGGATAGATTTAGCTCTTCTCAACAATGCAAGGATCTAAGACAACTCCAAAAGACTCATGATAGAGAACGCTATCCACATCAGAAAAAGAACTATGGAGTCTGAACACAGCAAAAACTATTTGTTCTCTTTTCTTCTGTTTGTTTCTTCTCTCTCGTGGTTTCTCCCATTGGTTCTAATTCTTCTTTACATGACTAATGCTAAAATATGTTTAATATGAATGTATACTTAGCGCCTTTATCAGATGGCATGCCATCTTGGGGAATGGGGAGGGAAGGAGGAGGGATAAATTTAGAACTCAAAATCTCATGGAAGTTAATGCTGAAAATTAAAAACAAATAAGTATTTTAACAAACAAAAAGACAAAGACATGATAAACTTAATAAATATGGAGATGCCTGGAAAGACTTCCATGAACTGATGCAAAGTGAAGTCAACAGAACCAAGGATTTGTTGAGCACCTTCCGTGTTGTGGGCTCTGTGCTAGGTTCTGGGCATGCAAAGACACAAAGGAAGCAGTCCCTGCCTTTGGGGAGCTTCTACCTATGCACATTCCAACACTGGGATTCTGCAGATCTGCGATATGCAAAGAGCTTAATAGACGGAGTCGATACATGAGGATGATACAATGAATCATCAAGAGAGTGCTGGAAAACATGGCTCAGTGGCAAGTTCCAGAATGTCCTCCTGGTAATGGAGAGCCTGTAATGCCTTGCCAATCGCCGTAGATCCTGGAACAATTCCTAGGTTCTCCATATTTTGGGGGAGAGCAGATGCAGAGTGTCCACTCCTTCCCCATGTACTGTCCCTCCTAGTTCATGGCCGTGGCCAGGTATTCTTCCCTAGCCCTTTCTGGCTTAGCAAATGGAGCCCTGCATGATTTGGGGGCAAGACCACCTTCTGGGAGTTGGGGCCCTGTGCCCTGGCAGGGCTCCTTTGCCCAAAGGTGCTGGGTCAGTGAAAATGCCTCCTCTGGGCTCCTGTGGCTCTCTGGGGTGGGATGATATGAGCCCTGCCTGCCTCCTAGTGGATGAACAGGACACTACAGGGAGCACAAGAATTAGTCTAACACATTCTGCTCGTAGCCCAGTGCCAAAGGAGGATCCCTGTGGGCTGCGTGTTGACTTAGCTTGAAAAGGGAATATTTTATATGTGCTATTGTATTTTCACGTATTTTGTTAAGCATTTCCCCAGTACATTTTCATCTGGTTCAGGCTGCAATCAGGACTATTGCAATGACTGTTGGCCACCTCTGCTGGACACGTAGATGTTTCCCAGCTCTCAGGATAGTAACAACGACCATAATGAGCAGGAAGAGGAATCCCCACAGAAATCAGAGATCCAGGAAATGATGAGGATGATGGTGATTCTCACATCTCCCATTATTACTCAATATTTTGAGCATATGCTTGTCTCTGAGTGGTCAGAGGACCATAGAATCCTCATGTGAGAGTTGGAAGGGAGCTCTGAGGCCATCCAGGTCAGCACCTGTTTTCATAGACGAAGAAAGTGAAGCTCAGAGGGGTGGCATAGCCTAAGATTACACAGCTCACCAGGGTCAAAGGCAGAATTTGAACTCAAGGCTTCCTGATTCTAGTCAGAGTCTCTCTTCCACATTAGGCCGTCTCTCAAGGCTGTGGTAACACGTGTCCCTTCCGAAGATCGTCCAGATCGAGGTCGTCTCCTGAGAACTGACCCTACAGTGCGTTATCCATGCTCTTGCCTGAGAGGAATGATCCTACAAATAGGTCAATTTCCCTAACGAATCCTCATGCAAAGGTTTTAACAGGAGCACTAGCAAGGAGATTACAGCAACTTTATCACAAAATTCACGCACTATGACCAGGTGGAATTTATGCCAGGAACGTGGGACTGCTGTGATATTAGGAAAACTATCAGCATAATTGACCGTATCAGTAACAAAACCAACAGAAATCACACCATTATCTCAATAGATGCAGAAAAAGCCTTTGACAAAATGCAGCATCCATTCCTATTAAAAATACTGGAGAGCATAGGGATAAATGTAGTTTATCTTAAAATGATAAGTAATATTTATCTAAAATCATCAGCAACCATAATTTGTAATGGTGATAAGCCTTCAGAAGCCTTCCCAAAACAATCAGGGGTGAAACAAGGATGCCCATTATTACCACTGTTGTTCAGTATTGTAGTAGAAATGTTAGCTATAGTAATAAGAGAAGAAAAAGAAATCAAGGGAATTACAACAGGCAATGAGGAAACAAACTACCACGCTTTGCAAATGAAATGATGGTATACTTAGAAAACCCTAGAGAATCAAGTAAAATACTACTTGAAATAATTAACAAATTTAGCAAAGTTGCAGGATACAAAATAAACCCACATAAATCATTGGCATTTCTACATATTACCAACAAAGTCCAGCAGCGAGAGAGAGAAAGAGAAATTCCATTTAAAATAACTGTAGACAATATAAAATACTTGGGAGTTTATCTGCCAAGACAAACCTAAGAACTATATGAACACAATTACACTTTTCACACAAATGAAGTCAGATCTAAACAACTGGAAAAATATTAATTGCTCATGAGTAAGTCAAGTCAATGTAATAAAAGTGACAATTCTACCTAAATTAATCTCTTTATTCAGTGCCATACCAATCAACTACCAAAAATTCTTTTATAGAGCTAGAAAAATAATAATAAGATTCATCTGGAAGAACATAAAGGTCAAGGTTATCAAGGGAATCAATGAAAAAATGTGAAGGAAGGTGGTTCAGTCATACCAGATCTCAAACTGTATTACAAAGTGGTAATTATCAAAACAATCTGGTACTGGCTAAGAAATATAGTCATGGATCAGTGGAATAGATTAGATACAAATTATATTATTACAGTAAATGACCATAATAATATAGTATGTAATAAACTCAAAGGTCTAAGTTTTTTTGAACAAAAACTCATTATTTGACAAAAACTACTGGGAAAACTGGAAAATAACATGGCAGAAACTAGGTATAGACCAACATCTCAAGATAAGGTCAAAATGGGTACATGATTTAACATAAAGGCTGATACCAACCCTTCTTTTTGTTCTACATTTGGGAATGCTCTCTCTTTTTGAGGGGTCCTTATTAAGTGCAGAATTTTAAAAAATTGAATGCCTGGAAAATACTTTGTAAGCCTTAAGTGCTACATTAATGTCAACTGTTATTATGAAAATCTGCTTTTTGACAGGGCCATCCTGGACCAGAGTGACAAAGTGAGGGAAGAATGTTCCTTCTTCCTTCAAGGGGGATCTTATTCTCCTTCTATGTTTTCCTGGTCTTCCAACACAAAGGGATCCCCATAAGGCACCTGGACTGGGCCCCCCATTGCCCTGATTCCATTCTCCCTGACCTCCTGTCGCTCATCACTACCCAGAACTCACCCCTGTATTTTTCTCTTCCCTCTCATTGAACCTGACCTGTCCTAATTCAGATATAAGTTTGGTGGAAGGAAAAACCTCATTTTCTCTGGAGACACTGACTAGATAGGTTGATTCTGTGATTATCAGTGATCATTAGTGACCAGAAGAGGTTGCTAGTGAACTAAGGAGAGATCTAGGACTGGTGATCACCATTAGAGGTCCTGTCCAATTCAGAGACTGTGATTTTAAATGCCCACTATCACCTCCTGGTACCCCTCCCCCCCCCAGGGCCAGGCTCAGTGTACCTTGCAGGATAACAGCTGCATGCCCAGAGCCAATGGGTTTCCAAAGCCCCCCTCCTCATCCCCATCGCACTTCTGCATCTTTCCTAAACCAAGACAGCCTCTAGAATAGTGGAGTTGCCAGGCCAAGCAGGAGGAATAGATAGATGGTAATGAAATCAGGCGAAGGGAGGAGATGAGCACCAGATGGGTGCCCCAGGGGTTCCTCCTATCACGCCACACTGGCGCTGTCCATCCTTCTAACAGAAGCAGCTTGATCTATGGAGAAAGCTTTATAGGGACCAGAGTTTGAACCCCACTTCTGATATTGAGTAGCTGTGCAATGATGTAACCTCTCTGAAGTTGATTAACTTAATTAACCTTACTTTTTGGGGGGCAAGATCTCAAGGATCTTAAATTTTATTTTATTTTATTTTTTAAATTTATTTATTTTCTTGTTTATATCATTCATTTCCACAATATTTTGAGTTAAAAATTTTCTCCCCATCTTTCCCCTACCCAGCACTCCAAAACAGTCATCCCTCTGTATAACTCCTCCCCCAAACTGCTCTCTCCTATGTCCTCCCTCTCGCCCCTCTCACTTTCCAGTAGGGCAGGATGGATCTCCCTACCACAGTGCCTGTGTATCTTAATTCCCAGTTGGATGTAGTTAATAATAATAATTATATCTATATCTATATCTATATCTATATATACACACACACATATATTTTTAACATTTGATTATAGAACTTTAAATTCTAGATTCTTTCCCTTTCTCCCTTGTCACCCACCCCCACTGGAAGGACAAACAATTAAATACAGGCTGTACATGTGTAATTACTCAGAACCTCTCCACAGTGGGCATATTGTGAGAGACTGATTATATGTCCCTCCTTCCTATCCCATCCCCTCCTTGTTCTATTCTCTACCCTGTCACTGTCCCTGTCCTTTACAGAAGTGTGTACTTCCAACAACCCTCCCCCTACCCTATCCTCCCTTCCATCATCCCACCTCTCATCCCCATCCTCCCTACTCTCCTGTGTGGCAAGATACCCAGTTTAGAGTTTATGTCATTCCTTCCCTGAGTCAAATTCAATGAGAGTAAGGTTGACTCTTTCCTTTTTGCCTTCCTGTTCTTCCCCTCCATTGTAACAATTATCCATTGCCTCTTCTATATAAGATGATTGACCCCATTCTGTCTTTCCCTGTCTCCTCTCATTCTAGTCCACTCCCACCTCAGAATTTCACCTTTTAGAGTATTGTCCCTTCCTATTCAATTGATCTTGAGCCCTCTATGTATTCATATATACACATACTCAGATATGTGTTTGTATGCATATATAAACCCTCCTATATAGAAATATGTGTATGTATATGTATATATACATTTGTATTCCCTTCACCTATCCTCATACTGAGAAAAGTTTCATAAGTTACAATTATTGCTTTTCCATGTTGGCATGTAAATAGTTCAACTTTGATAAGTTCCTTATGATTTCTTTTCCATGTTTATCTTCTCATGCTTCTTGTATTTGAGTGTCAAACTTTCTTTTCAGTTCTGGTTTTTTCAGCAAGAAT
>CM053584.1:387670200-387706774 GCA_028627135.1 Pseudochirops cupreus | reverse complement strand
CTCTTTTCATGATTTTCTTGCATCATTCTCTTTCTCTTCCCAATTTTTCCTCCACTTCTATAATTTGGTTTTCAAATTCCTTCTTAAACTGATCTATGGCTTGTAGGAAGTCTACATGTTGCTTGGAAGCTTTTGGTATGGGAGTTCTGACTGTGTTGTCTTCCTCCCGTTCCATGCTTTGATCCTTCTTGTCCCCAATGAAGGAATCTAGAGTTTGGTTGCTGTTCTTACTTTGCTTCCTTTGCCTGATCATGTTGGCCAGTCAATTACTTGATTTTTTAGCTCTGTGGAACTCTGCTTCCAGAGGGGAAAACTTAGTCCCAAATCGCTGGGGTTTTCACAGCTGCTGGAGCTATTGGGAGGCTGCCAGTTTTTTTGCAGCCCCCACCAGCTTTGGCTCACTGAAAACACACCCCAGGACCACCACCCAAGACCACAATCCGGATCCAGGCCACTCAACGCAAAAGCACTTAGCCTCTGAACGATCGCCCGGCCCCCCTGCAGTCTGCAGGCCAGGAGCTCTGAAGCAGCCATGTGGAGGTGGTTGCAGGGCTGTGCTTCTGCCACTTCCTTGCCCTGGAAGCAGTATTGCCAAACTGCTTTGCTCCCCCAAATTTAGCTGAGTTCCACTGATCTTTCACTTTGTTCTTGTTTCTTATAGCTTGATAATTCTGGAGACTGCCACAGCTGCCGTTGATCCACTCTCCTGAAGGCTCCAGCTGCAGCTAGTCCTGGCCACCCCAGGGCCAAGCTGCGGTTTCAGGCTGGGCTGGTTTTGACTCCCAGCGTGCTGCGATGAGCCCTTCTTGCAGAGCTGCCTTCAGTGGGAGATTTGTTTTTCTGTATTTTTGTGAGATTTGGAGCCTTAAAATTTGTTTAGAGTTATAATTTATGGGTATTTGAGGTGGCTATGTGGGAGCTGTAGAACCTTGTTGCTTCTACACTACCACCTTGGAACCTTACTTATTCTAAGTATTCATCTGATCACTTAGCCCACAGGGTTGCTGTGAGACTCAAATAAGATGCTTTATAAATCTGAAAACGTTATAGAAAAGGAAGCTATCAGCACATAGGGCTGGCCCCCATGCTCCCTATGGTTCAGACATGCAGCTAGTTATTGGAGATACAAAGACAAGAGTAAGGCAGCCCCTGCCCTTGAGGAACTTCCATTGTAATGGGTCTGGAAAGTCCAGAATGGTGACCAAAGCAAGGCTAACATTGCTGATTACTGATGCCAGAGGGAAGGAGTCAGGGAGAAGGGCTGCTTCTGCAGAAGAGCAGATGGCATGATGTCCATGGGGAACAGATAGGAAGCTGAGTCAGCTAAACAAATTCCTTGATGGGAGTTTGCACTTACTCATTGGTTGACCAAGCCATGATGGCCGTTGTCTTGGCATAGATGGAGAGGTTTTTCATACCAGAATCCCTCTCACTGATGAAATCTCTGATCTTGATTAGAGATGGTGGGTTGAGGAGTTTGCATTCACTCATTCACTAATCAGGAGAGCTTGGGTCTATGGTGGCAGTGGCATGCTAAAACTGAGGTTGTTAACTCCCTCAGGGAAGAGAGTGCATGGTCTCTGGGGGTCTCATCTATTCTGCTGTTCTGACTGGGCAGAGGGGCCACAGCAGAGTAAATGGCTAGATGTGCCAGATACATGGGAATACTTTTTTTTTAACCTTAAAACACTTTATCTCTCTATCTGAGATATTATTAGTCCAGTGAAATGAGAACTGTGTAGTTGGGCTGACTGCAAGGTCTAGGGGGAACACAAAGAAAGAGGGACAAGGACAATGCAAATTTCTTGGGACCCACAGAAGTTCCTCATGCCTCCCTGCTGCACTGGAGGCTGGGAGTAAATTCAGCCAAGTATCTTCATCCTTTACAATCTTGGGACCATCTACCATCCCAGACTCATACGATTTCAGAGTTGGAAGATCCCAAGGTCATTTAGTCCAATTTGTATTTGACTGAGCCACCCCCTTGACAGCATTCTTGTCAAGGGGCCACGCAGTCTCTACCCAAAGGGACCCCTTCAGACCCCTCCCCTCCAGAGGCAGCCCACTCCATCCATGAAGAGTTGTCATTGTTGGGATGTTAAGAAGCCTAATCTGTCTCTGCCCCCTTGTAGCCACCATTCTAGGTCCACCAATGAGGACCACAAAAAGAAATTCAATCTTTCCTTCCCATGACAAACCATCCCATGCTGCAAGACCTCTACCCTGGCCCCTCTTGGTCTCTTCTTCTCCAAGCTGGTCATCCTTAGCTCCCTTGCCTGATCCTCACATGATATGGTCTCCAATCCTTTCATTATCCTGGTTGTTGTAGCAGCAACCACACTGGCATACCTAGGATGGCTGCTAGCACATGTTCTTAGATATGCTTTACTAGGAAAAGTAGCTATTTAAGGAGTCAACAATCCTCTTTAATTACATTCATTAGTTTAGGGGAAAAGTCAGCACCCTGAACTTCAGGGAAAATACAAAGAAGATACAGAGAAAATACAGGCAGAGAAATAAAGACCAATAGATGGGGCTTCTAACTGTCTGAGAAATTAGCACAGATCAACAGACATATCCAACTGTCTGACCAAGGCAATATATACATAGTCACCAGAGAGAGAAGCACCAGCATCTGGGTTTTTCAAAATCAGGGAGCTCCTTAATGGCTACCTAGAGTCTCATCTGGTCAAATCACAAGAACATTATTCCAATGAGTGAGCCCCAAAGCAAAATGCTATCCTCAGAGTATATATGCCCTTTTAGAGCCAGAAGGCATCAGTGCCTAACCAGAAATTAACAAAAGGTGTGAGAGCCTTCCTACAAGCAAGCCTTCCATAAGCAGCTTCACTTGATAGGTTCTACCTGAGGCCTAGTAATGGCAGGGAAGATCTTAAATCCCATTCACATTACAGTTGCCTCCTCTACAGGAGCTAATCAATGTCTTTCCTAAAAGTATGGCCCCCAGGATTCAGCAAAATATTCCCAATGTGATCTTACCAGGGCATAATACAGTGGGACCGTGGCCTCCCTTCTTCCAGACCAGTGGTTCTCAACCTTCCTAATGCCGTCAGCCTTTAATACAGTTCCTCATGTTGTGGTGACCCCCAATCATAAAATTATTTTCGTTGCTACTTCATAACTGTAATTTTGCTACTGTTATAAATTGTAATGTAAATATCTGATATGCAGGATATATTTTCATTGTTACAAATTGAATATAACCCACAGGTTGAGAACCGCTGTTCTAGACCCTCTGACTTTCATACTATAGCCTGAGACCAAGGAAACTTTCTTGCCCCCCTTCTCAAAGCCTTGGCTTATACTGAGCTTGCAGTCTGCTAAGCCTCCTAGATCATTTTCAGACATATGGCTGTCTTGTTATGTCTCTTTAGGCCTTATGCCAGCTTTTCTGAGCCAGAGCATAGGGATTTCCATTTATCCCTATTATTGGACCAGCCCATTCTCCTATTCTGTTCCAATCACAGAGGAACCACACAAATAAGGCGGATGAAGCCTTGTGTGATGGTATGGAGATGTGGCCCCTCCCCCATCCTCCCACGAGTGTCCCATATTGCCCCAGCACCATGAATATACTGTAGAAAACTTTGAAGATGAGGGTCCAAGGTCTGCCCCTAATGAGCTTCTTTTGGCCAGTTAGAGCTGGAAGTGAGGAATCCTACGGTAAATGCTAAGAAAATGCAAGAAAAAAGAGTGGCCAAAAGGTGCCCTGTATTATCACATGCTTTTAATGGAGGGAGCCAAAGACTGGCATTGAGGGCTCCTGAATCCTGAGGACCCCAGAGAGGGAGGGGAGTGATTCATCTTGGGGCCGTCGCTCAGAGAGGCAAAGGCAGGAGTCAGCAGCAGAACCAATTCTTGAACAGCATGAGGACTCAGGAGGGGAAAGCTTGCTCAAGAGTGAACATGACAAAAAGGATTTCATCATAATTTCCATATTCAAACAAGCAGCCAAACTGGGGTGACCCATTGGGGCCTGGCCCCATGTACTGGAGGTCTGAGTAAGCACAGGAACCTCTTATCAGGATGGCTGGCTTGGTCCAGCCTGAGGGGTCCAAGGGATCCTTGTTAAGATACAAGCCCAGATCCTCCCGATTCAGGGGGTCTTTGGGATGGGAGTAAAGCAGCCAGGTATCTGTAGATCCCGAGGCATTGTGGGTGGGCTTTGGGAAGCCCACCACGCTTCCATGGCAGCCCAGTGGTTGTTCAACCAGTTTCTTGATCTGTTGAGCCCCAGTAAAGTGTACTCCATCATCCTGGCTGATGGCCTGGACCCTGGCCCTGAGGGTGCTTCTGGAGTTACAGTATAGGACCCTCTGGCCATGGCTGTCCACTTCCACCACTTGGGACTCCAGGGTGTTCCCCATGGTTATAAAATTTCCCGTCTTCCATGTCTTCCCGTGATCATCACTGAGCAAACAGAAGGCATAGGGAACGGGCTTCTGAGGCCCAAGTATTCGATAAGCGTAGGCGGGGATCACCAGGGTCCGAGATGGGTTGTGGAGCTGCACACCGTGGCCGGGTCCAACAGAGAAAGTGGCCCACTGCTTGTGGGCTGGCCCAATGGCAGAAGCGGTGAGGTCCTGGACAGAGCTCCAGGTCTTCCCCTGGTCCTCGCTGGTCACGCAGCACAGACGCACCACATTGGTCTTGGTGTGAATCTGTTGGTACTCACTAACCTGGCCCTCGACGGCTATGAACAGCAGAAACAGGGTGCCTGTGACCTCGTCATACACGGGGCAGGGGTTCATGGAGCGGTGGCCTGGCAGCTGTGCCGTCTTCACCACCTTCATCTCTTGCCACTGTCAAAAGGGGCAAGAAGACAAGAAATCAAAGTGGGAGACTTGCTCTGTCTTCTGGGTTCGAGGTGAAAAATGGTCAATTTTTCCTCCATATGGCAGAGAGAGGGCAGTGGAAAGAAAGCTAGACCCAGAGTCAGGAGAGAGCTAGGTTCAAATCCTGCCTGTGATCTTGATCAGGCAAGTCACTTTTCTCCCTCTCTGAGTCTCAGTTTTCCCACCCATAAAATGGGAATAATAATACAATAAAATATCAATGCATAACGAAATTATTAACTATAATAATATAATAAAAGTAATCATAATAACACAGACCCTGCCTAGGCAGCCAGGGAGCACAGTGGACCAGGCACTGTGCCTGGGGATAAGAAGACCTGAATAACTCAGACGCTCCTCTGTGTGACATGAGGGAAATCACTGAACCCCTCCTTCCCAGGGTTGTTTGAGGACCAGATGAGAGCAGAAGGCTGGCACTTGGCAATCCTGGGAGCACCATGTCAGTGCCTGCCTTGTGATTTTGTGGTTTTTATTATTTTTATCAAATGTGCACAGATGAATGTAAAAATACATACAGACCACAAGCCACTCCCCAGTGGCGGTCCTTCCAGTATTTAGACACAGCCATTGTGTCCCTGAATCTTCTCTGGGGCCTTTAATTTCTTATGACACAGACTCCAGGCCCTGGTGCTCTCTTTGTGATGCCCTGCGCCTTGTTGAAAACATGACTCCCCACACTGAACACCCGCCTTCCCACATGGTCTGGCTAGGGCAGAGGGACTTCTCAGGGCAGGACACAGTGACCCTCTTAAGGCTGAGGTCAGCATAGTCTCCTGAATCTGGTTTGAACCTCCCCTTTGACATTTCTGTCAACCAAGAAGTATTTGTCTACTAGACACTATACTTTGGACTATGGAAACAGACAAAAAGGAAACAGTGTCTGCCCTCAGGGAGCTGACAATCTACTGGTCAATCAAAACAGGCATTTTTAAAAGCCTGCTGTGGGCCAGGCAGTGGAGATACAGGGACAAAAAAGGAACCAGTCCCTGTCCTAAGTGAGCTTTCATTCTATTAGTAGAGACAGGCTGTGCACACATCATTATATGGAGACTATACTGGGTGACCTGGGGGAACCTCCTCCCTCCCTGAATTGTCAGCTTCTTCAGCAATAGCCTGGTTTCTTGGCATCTGCAGTGCCCACTCCAAGCCTCCTACAGGATGAGGAATGTCAGTGATGTCTACTCCCAAGCCTGGGACTGGCTCATTGGCTTCTGCTTACCCAGGCCCCCCTGCCCTTTCCTTACCTGCACCTGATGGGTTGATGGCTCATATTTTCCTCTGCGCAGGACGATGTACTTGGCCTGCTCGTCGGCCTTGCTGGCCCTCTGCTCAGCAAACGCCAAGAGGATGTGATGCTGGGCCAGGTAGAGCAGGGCCGGGATCCTGTAAACCTGGGAATTTGTCTGGAACAGCCTCTCTTTCTTTACCACCAGAGATGGGGCTGTGGGACTGGAGAGAACAGAGAGCGATGATGGGGCAGGAGTCAAGAGAGGAGGAGGGTGGTAGAAGGCCCAAGGAGGGATAATGCAGGGGCCTTTTTCCCCTTCTGGGAGAAATTTAAAGCACCACCCCCAATCTGGGTCCAGCCTCCCTTTCTAGGCTGACTTCATGTGGCTTTCATGAATTCTCCAGCTGAGCCAAACACTGCATCCTGACCTCTTCTCCCCTCACCTCCACCTGTCTAGAATGTGCCCACCTCCTCTCCTCCACCCCCCAAGGCCTCCTCAAGTGTGGCCCCCTACAGGAGGCCTTCCTGGCCCCTACAGGGGCCTGTGCCAGCCTGTACTGCCCCACCAAAACTGCTGGGTATTTAATCTATGTGAATTTGGCATGATAGACAGAGAGCTGGCCTCAAGGTCAAGGAAGACCCATGTTCAAGGTCCACTTCTGACACATCCTAGCTGTGTGACCCTGGGCAAGTCACTGCTCCTTAAAGTGCCTCAGACAGGGAGTTTTAGAGCGAGGATGATCTGCATTAGGGCAAGAAGCTCTCTCCCCAGGAGGTCTCTACAGGAAGACAATCGCAGGTCAGGTTAAAACATCTCCACATTTTACTTGCTTCCTTCTCTCTTCCCTCCCTCCCTCCCTTCTTTCCTTTTGTGTTTACTTATCTGTGTGCCTGTTTTCCTCTAATCAAAAAATAAACTTCTTGAGGACAGAGACTGTGTGATCACACTGGGCCTCAGTTTCCCCACCTGTTAAATGAGTGGGGTGGAATCCTCCGAGTTCCCTTCCATCTCCCATCTGGGATTGGTTGGTCTGGCTCTTAGGAGCTCCTAAAATGTCGAGATCAATCAAAAAGTGTTCATTGGGCTGTCTGATTCAATGGGACAATCTCAATTCTGATTGTCAGCTTGGTGAGGACAGGGAGTGCCTCAGGCTTTCTTTGTACTTCATCCCAGTAGGAGCTTAAGAAACATTTGTTGATACAAAGAAAGCCCAAAGTGGCCCCTGTCCTCACAGAGCTGACAATGGGATCATTGCGTGAGCAGAGCTCCCCCTCTCCTCACTGGCTCCCTTCCCCTTGGGCACATCCTAAGAGGCTTCTCTAGAATTCCCCAGGTGACCCCCCCTCTAGGCGGGACAGTCTCTATGCCAGTGGTTCTCAACCTGTGGGTTGTGACCCCTTTGAAGGTTGAACGACCCTTTCACAGGGGTCACAGGGGTCACCTAAGACCATTGGAAAACACATATTTCCAATGGTCTTAGAAACACTGCTCCTCTATCGTCTCAAAGCGGGTCCACCCACATATGAGTATTAAAGGGTCCTGGCATTAGGAAGGTTGAGAACCACTGCTCTATTCCAAAGGAAGGGGACTGGGAGTGACCTCAGGAACTCTCTGATGCTGGGCCTTTTTTTTTTGCCCAACTTGTATATCGAGTTTGAGGAACCAGATATACCAGCCAACAAAATAATGTGGGGGCCCTCGAGGGTCCAGGGCACTGACCCAAGGCTAGGACTTGACTCCTGTTCCTGGCCTTTCCAGGCTCAGGGGCTACAGCAGGAAGGGCCACCATTCACAGTGCAGGGAGCAGACAGGGGCTTTCTTTGGTGTAGAAGAGGCCAAGGGTACACCTCGCCCCTTTGGAGATAAGCAGCTTCTCTACAAGCTCTGGCATTGGAGAGTCACCCGAGGCACACAGTGGGGTGCAGAGGGCGGGTCTTGTTTATGGCCACCCAGCTAGCAAGAGCTGGAATTTGGGGATCTTCCTTCTTACAAGGCCAGCAGTCAGCAAGCTTACTCTGAGCAGGGCTCTGTGCCAAGTGCTGAGGCTATCAAGAAAGGCAAAAGCACAGTCTCTTCCCTCAAGGAGCTTACCATCAAATGGAGCAGATGATGTACCAGTAACTGTACAATACTCAGAATGGAGGGCAGGCAGTGTGAGACAGGAAGGCAGTAGGAGCCGGAGGAGGGGACTGAGAAAGGCCTCTTGTAGGTGGCAGTATTGGAGCTGAGTCTGAAAGCCAGGAGGTAGTGGTAGGGGCATTCCAGGCATGGGGAGCAGCTGGTGCAAAAGTGTGGAGTCTGGGGATGACCTGTCTTGTGTGAGGAGCAGCACATAGCTCTGTCTTGCTTGCTCATAGAGTTCATGGAGGAGAATAAAGGTCAGGAAGACTGGATAGCTAGAAAAGGACATCTATGTTTGATCCTGGAGGCAGTAGGGAGACAGGGGAGCTAGGGATTGTGTGTGTGTGTGGTCAGACCTATGCTCAGTTTCCTTCTCTTCAAAAGGAGGTGCTTGGGGCCAGCTAGGTGGTGCAGTGAATAGAGCACCAGCCCTGGAGTCAGGAGGATCTGAGTTCAAATCCATACTCAGACACTTAACACAAAACACTAGCCTTGTGACCTTGGGCAAGTCACTTAACCCCAATCGCCCTACCTTTCCCCCTCCAAAAAAAAAAATGAGATGCTTGGACTACAAAACCTCTGTGACCCCTCCCAGCAGCTCTAAACCCATGACTTGATATGATATCACTAAGAGGTCAGCATATTGAGCTGGAATTTTAAATCTGACTGTCTTACAAGGCTTAAAATGCCATCATGTCCCCTTATGGCATTTCAATAAATGATTCTTGACAACTTTGAGCATTTAGAACCATCAGATCTAGAAGGGACTTCAGAAGCCATAGAGCCTAAGGAGGACAGGTCACACAAGTGAGAGAGTATGGATTTGAACTCAGATCCTCTGACTCCAAACCTAGTAGTCTCTCCATCACATTCCCCTGCCCCTTAGGAATCTGGCCTTGGGAAGAACTGTGGCTAAGGGAAGTGTTGTTGGGGGGTAGGGAGTGGGGCTGCTCCCAGTTTCTGGGGGATGGTGGGATGCAGGAGAGCAAGCCCCCGACTGGTGGAGAGTCAGAGCCAGACTCCTAGAGCAGGTTTCCTTTGACTCCATTTAACACCTTAGTGACGCCAAAATTTCAAAAAAATTTCACCAAAACCCCCCCCCCCGAAATTCAGCACCTTGAAAGGCAGAAGCTTTCAGAGCCTGAAGAGCAAAGAGAAGAATAGAAACGGAAAGAAAAAGAAGCTGAAGAACGGCAAGAAGAGGAAAGAAAAGGAGAGAAGGGCGTGAGAGAGAGAAAAAAAAAACAACTCCAGGACCGCGAAGTCCGTCAAAATCAGAGAAAACTCCAGAAGAGAAAAGTAGAAAACATGAGAAGAGAAGATCCAATGACAGGAGGAAATTACCGTTGGCTCAAAGAAATCTTCAGGCAGTAAAACTAGTCGCAGAGCGGCTAAGCAGAGCAGGGGCAGTGAAATGACTAGAAGAGAAAGAATGAACGGAGAGAAGAAAGAATCCGCCTTCGACTCCTTGAGGAGAGAAGCCGCCTTCAGGAGGCCGAACTCGGACCCGTGAAGGAGGAAGAAGAGGAAAGAGAAGGAGCGAAGGGGGAGTCGAGTGAACGTTTAGAGGAGCCACGGCCGAACATGGAAGAAGCAGCGACATCTCAGCCCCTCCTATCACAACCTGTCCTAGATATCCTACTGCCGGGCTCTTCCACCTGTGTTCCCTCCACATCTGCATTCCCCCAGGGGTCAGCCGACCCAGGTCTGTCAAAGGGAAATGCTCCCAAATCAAGAGATTGATTTTAATTCCAAAAAATGAGAGTGAAAATTTAGGTCAAGGCAAAGAAAGTAAGAATCTTAACTGCATTACGAGTGAAAATTGTACAGAAAAAAATGTTCAGGTGTGCTCTCTTGTATTCCTGCCGGTCACGACCCACAAAAGGTTCCATCCAACTGTGACCAGACCGTGTGCAAAAAAGATTCATCTTCTGAACAAGACAAATGTAATAGAGAACCAAGTAGGGGGGGGAAGTCGGTCCAGAAGAGACAAAAGTACTGACGAGAGAGCGACATAAAAAGAATGGGAACAAGCGAAGGATGTGAGTATGAAGGAAGAAAGACAACTCCATAGAAGACCCTCTGACAGAGAGTATAGTGCTCACCGATCTAGTGTAAGGCCCATAGTCTTGGTACTGGAAGTCCTACAGCAGAGACAGATGTGGTAGAAGGGATGGAAGCCGGCAGGGCAGTGTGGGTGGTGAGCGCAGTCAATGATGAGTGAGATCCCAATGAGGAAGATCCCGATCCCTGAGCAAACAAATAAGTACCTGGAGCAGGTAGTAAAGGACAGCCTTTTTAATGCCCATTTACGTGATAGACCAGGACCAGCAGGAGTTTCTGGCTTCTTAGCCACCTTAAGAAAACTGAGTCTCTGCCTAGTGACTGTAAAAATGAACTCCTTTGTGAAAGGAAACGCAATTACATTGGAAATTTATTTGCTTTCTTTTAAGATTGCAAAATTAATTGTGCTTCAGCTTCAGCTGTGTTGGGAATCTGTTTTTCATTGGCTCTCCGTTTTCCTTTCCAATATTTTGGTCTGATCTCTTTAATGGCACCAATTCTCTTTTAATCAGGAGAAACGTAACTAACCAGACCTACTACATAAATGTAGGCAAAATTCTTGGCTAAAAATTCTTCATGCCCTCAAGGAAGTTGACATGTACTTCGGAAAAAAGGGCAAATCGAATTCAATTTGAGATAAATTGCCAAATGTTAAGTGTTTTTTAACAACCACTAAAAAAAAAAAAGACCTTGCTAGTTTGATTTTATTTTGTATTTAACTGATTCAAAAACGTGGAGGTGGTGGTGGAAAGATGTAGGAACAAAATGATCATGGCAGAGTAAACCATATATGAAATGGAAGCAGGATTCCTTTAAAATTGAAAATGTAAGTGCACTAGACTTTTTAAAAAAAGATTCCAGTAAGTGGGGGGTATGAGACAAAGTGGGCTGGAGATGCTCTGTTACTTCTGAAACATAGACTTTTTATAAATTAAAATAATCAAGAACAGAAAGTTAGTTAAAGCTTGTGTTTTGAGTACAAATTAGTGTGTACATCATTTTTTAAAGAAGCTGTTTTGTGGGCCGCTAGGTGACTCAGTGAATAGAGTGCCAGCCCTGGAGTCAGGAGGAGCTGAGTTCAAATGTGACCTCAGACACTTAACACAAAACTACACGTGTGACCTTAGGCAAGTCATTTAACCCCAATTGTCCTACCTTTCCCCTCCAAAAAGCAAATAAATAAATAAATAAAAAGAAGCTGTTTTGCTAATTTTTTTTTACTTGTAATATTTCAAACAGATTCAAGGTCGCAAACTGTTAAATTTTATAATTTTTTGCTTCTCAAGATGAAGCTCAGAAATACTTTAAAGCAGTTGTAACCTTTGGGTTACAAAAGGTTGTGTTTATTCCAGTTTGCATTTTTATGGTGAAATAAAATATTTTTCAGTGATTAAAAAAAAAAGAAATCTGTTGTCAGTATTTTGTCCCACACGGAGCATGAATGGCTGCGTTGCCACCTTGGCCAGATCAATTAAGATCTCTGGAGTACAGCTTCCTTCTCTGTAAAAGAAGGGAGTCAGACTAAGTGGTCCCTCAGGTCCTTTCCAGCTCAGCTTGTCTATGATGCTAATTAAAAAGCTCTTAGAAGTATGGTTGGGGGGGCGGGGAGGAAGAAAGGGGAGAGGAGATTTCTAAGCCTTTCCTACTCATCTAGAGCCATGAAGTTAGGTGGATATGACTCACACCTTCCCACATTCAAGTCCTGGGATCCAGACAGTCCGACATTGACTGTCCAAAGAAGACCCCCTACTCTTCTCTGTCCATCTCGCAGGAGGTTTTGTCTTTATGTCCACCCTCCTCCAAACCATCAGCTTCTTCTCTTGGCCAGACAGATTGCTTCAGGCAATAGGAGAATAGATCCAGAGCTGAGAGGGACCTTAGAAGTTGTCCAGTGCAGTTCCTTCATTTTATGGGTGGGGAAACTGAGGCATGGGGATATTAAGTGCCTTAGGATCATAGACCCCAAACTGGAAGGCATTTTTGATACTGTCAAGTTCAGCTCCTTATTTTTGTAGGAATTTTCCCATCAGCCTTTAGTGAGCATCACATGAGCTGAATGAGCTTGACTGCATCGTCAAGCTTGCCAGGAACCCAACTGCCAATGACAGCAACAGCAATGATCACTTATTTGAAGAAGACCCTGAAGATGAGCACGTTCCAGGCACCATTTGCTGGATGACAAAACCTCTGAGGACAAAGGGACCACCCCCCAAGAGGCCCCTTCAAGAGGTGGCCGTCCAGCCTCCCCCTGGAGACCTCCAGCTATGGAGAACTCACTGCCTTAGGTGGCAATGCGGTTAGAGAGGTGAGAGCTTTAGATTTGGAGTCAAGGACCAGGGTACAAATACTGTCTTCTGCCACCTGTGCGACCCTGGGAGTCTCATGGCTTCTCTGAATCTCAGTATCCTTATCTATGACAGGAGGGGGTTGGACAAACTGGCCTCCATGGCCCCTCACTGCTCTAACTCAGTGATCTCAGCAGGGCAGCACCTTTGGCTTTGGGACAGCTCTCATTATTAGTGTCTCCTGACATTAGCCCAGATCTGTCTTGTTCTGCCCTCTAGGGCCAAGCAGAATAAGGCTAAACCCCGTCCTTGTGCCATCCCATCAAAGACAGGCTGTACTGGGCTGAAAGGAATCCTTCGCTCCAGTAACACAGGCCCCATTCTGAAACACCTCCTTGGGTTTCAGGTCAAGAATATCTTCCAGGCAATAATCAGAGAATTCTGAGAGAATAATTCAGAGAATGACCAGAGTGAGCTACTCTGGTCCTTCCTGGCAGTGAAGCTCAGTGAGTGGCCAGGAGATGTCCACCTCTGAGCTCTCTGGAAGCACCCAACCACCCCCTTGAGAAGCTCACAAGGTGTCTGTCATCAGTCCTGGATCTAGTCCAGAGATTTCTCATTCAGAGTCTTATTACCAAAGGAGATCTCTTGCTCTGCTACCAAAGAAAAATTTCAGAGGATGGTGAGACTTACCTCATACCCAGGATTCCCAGTCAGCTCGTGGGGGCTGGATGTAAAGTTGGTGCTAAGTGATCAAGAGGCGTAGGAATCAAGACTGTCAGAGAATGCTGCTGCCTGATGAGTCCTTTGATACAGCTTAATGAGGCAACCCAAGGCACTGGTTTCTACCTTGGGTCCATGCCTACATAAACCTGAGACAAGCCCCCACCCTTCAGGAATGGTGTCCACTGGGGCACCCAGCTCTGCTGCCCCATTTATCTCCTGGGACCAGGAGAAACAGGCCTAACCCCCTGTGTGTACACCTGAGTCATGTGTGGGCCCGAGGGCGTGGTAGAACAAGTACATCCTTCCTAGGTTAGAATGATGAGAGAGATGCTTATGCAACTAGTGAGTCTCATTGGTCTGAGGAAAGCCCCAGATACATCGTGGCCACTAATTTCCTGGGTGATCCTGGGCTAGTGACCTCTCCTCTCTGAACCTGATTTGCTCCTGCATAAAAGGAAGGTTCTGGACCAGATGTAATGTAACGGCAGTTATTAAGACTTTCAGTCTGCCCTCAATTCTGGGGATATAAATGCAAGGATCAGACAGTCCCTGATCTCAAGGAGCTCCCATTCTAATTAGGGGAGATAACAGGGATAGGAGGAGGCAGCTTCAGGACAGATGGAAAGGCTCAGGAGTCCTGAGGGGAAAATGGTGATTCCCACAGCATCTTGGGAAGGGCACAAAATTGTGAAAATTCAATAGAGTTGAACTAAATTGAACCAAACTGAATTGAATGGAATCCCAGAAATCCTCCCTTGGGACCATGACTCAAGAGCTTCCAGACTGCAGGCATTCCCACCCAGAGGCTTCTTCCCATGGTCCCCAGCCCCAAACCCACCCTTCCTGCCTTAGCACCAGGGGCAGAAGGCGAGGCCCCATGAAGCAAGGCCTTACACGGGTAGATTCTGCCTGCGGACAACTCACCTAGAAGGGGTAACATGAGTCAGGGGAAAGAAGTCTGAAGCTGATACTCATCATGATGAAGTTTCTCTTTGGTGTCATCTCCAGCTGTGTGTGGGAGAAGGTAGATGCATGGGCCAGATGCTATATCACAGGAGAAGAGCAGGGCTTCCAAAAACAAAATGACCTGAGTTCAAATCTTGGCCAACTCACTTGAAACCTGACAAGCCCAGTTTCCTCATGGGGACAATTGAGGCTGGCTTTGGTGCCCTCTAAGCTCCTCCAGCTGTTCCAATGTCTTTGTCTGTAAAACAGGAGGGGGTGTGGGGCAGGCTGCATTCAAGGTCTCGTGAGGTCCTTTTCCAGTTTAAATCTATGACCATGGGATCTATGGGCCTCAATTTCCTTGTCTGTAAAAGGAGGAGGTTGGGCCAGATGACCTCTAAATCAATGACCCCATGACTCAGTCTGGTCTACTTTGGGGGGGAACCCTCACGGTAAGACAGTTTCCCAGATTCATAGTTCTATGATTCTCTGGCTGTTCCTCTAGTATTGGCCCGGGAGTTCTGGGTTCAAATCCTAATTCTGTGACTTACTTGCTGCAAGGTCGTGTACAAGTCCCTTGGCTTTTCTGACCCTCAGTTTTCTCTTCCATATAATGGGAATAATAAACACTGCCTGTTTCACAACTTTACTGAGGAAGAGCCCTTAGCCTGAGGCCACTGCAGAACATGCATGATTCCCATTCTTATTCTAACTTCATCCCTAGCCAGACCATCAGGTAGGGACTGGGAGTCTCAAAAGGGCCTAAAGAGTTCATGAAAAGGAGACAGTGGCTGGATTTGGAGTCAGCTGCCCTAGGTTTGCATCTTGTCTCTGACATTTAGAGGTAATGAGTATCCTTGGGCAGGTCACTTAACTAACCTGAGTTTCAGTTTCAGAGACCAGGAAAGACTTTGCCTCTCCAGGGTTCAGTCCCAGCTCTTCTTCTCTTGCAGGGAAAGGACTAGCTTTGCCTTTCTCTGTATATGCCCAGAGTTTAGGGCAGTAACTGCATACAGTAGGCACTTAATAAATACTTGTTGCCTACCTGTGTGACTTTGGGCAAGTTGCTCATCTTCTCTGGGCCTCAATATTCCTATCTGCAAAATGAGGGGGTTGGGTGAGTGATCTCCAAGTGGCAGGATTGGCAGCACTTGCCCACTAGCCCTTAAAGACAGGAAGCCACTGTATGCAGCCTGTTAGGCCTGCAGCAGCAACCACACTGGCATCCCCAGGATGGCTGTTGGCATAGGAGCTTAGATCTGCTTTACTAGGAAGGAGAGCTGTTCATGGGGTCAGTGATCTTTTTAATTACATTCACTAATTCAGGGGAAGAGTCAGTACCCTGAACTTCAGAGGAAATACAAACAGAGAAATAAAGACCAACAGCCAGGGCTCTGACTGCCTGAATCAACGAAACACTTTACATACATCCTGGGATGGAGAGAGCCTTCACATCTGAGCAGTCGGGGAGCTCTGAACATATGGCCACTCAAAATCTCGACGAGGGAATCATAAGATCCTTCTCACAAGCAGCCCCCAAAGCAAAATACCAACTAGGGGTATATATACACTCCTCAGAGCCAGAAGGCATCACAGCCCTCCTGACTCAGGGCCTAATCAGAAACTAGCAAGAGGTGTGAAAGCCTTCCTGCAGGCAAGCCTCCCCTAATGGGCTCCACCTGAGGCCTGGGAAGATCTTAAATCCCATCAGCTTTACAGGCTCTAGCTGACTCTCCCCTTAGACCATGAGCTCCTTAGAGTGAAGACTGGCTTGGGCCTTTCTTTGTATATTGGCACAGCACTGGGCCAGTGCTTACTAAATGCTTGTTATTGCCGTCAATTGATTACAATGTTTACATGGGATCTGGACCCTGGAAAAAAGAAGGCCCGTGGGGTCTCAGAAAAAGGGGTGACTTTGGAGTGAGGAGAGGCTGGGGTCCAAATCTTATCATCTGTTCTCAGGCAGCCCTGTTGCCTGAATTCTCTGAGAGCGTCTCTTCTCTCATCTGCAAAACAAGGACCATGCTGCCCACAGCATCTGATTCCCTGAGTGTTGTGGGGGTTGGAGGGAACCTGGAGGGGCAGGGTGGGTGTCAAAATGCTTAGGACGATCCTTATCAGAGTCCAGACAAAAACTGATTCCCAGAACACTGGCTTTGTGCTCTGAAATGAACACTGCCCCTTACTTTCCCACCTCCTGGCCTCTGCTCACACTGTTCCCTCCACCTGGAATGCCTTCCTGCCATCCTATCTCTGCCTGTTGACATACTATACCCTGCTCTGAGCCCAGTTCAAACTGATGCCACCAGCTAGCAATGACCTCCCCCTTCTCTCACCTTATAATTCCTTGGGCTCCTTTGAAAACAGGGCTGGATTGTTGGGTTTGGGAATCCAAGGTTAGAGTCCCAGGCAGCTAGGGGACATGGTGGGTATTAGTGTTGGACCTGGAGGCAGAAAGATCTGAGTTCAAATCCTGACTGAGACACAAGCTGAGTGGGCAAGTCACTTAACCTTTGGTGACTCAGTTTCCTCATTTGGAAAATAGGGTGATAATAATAAAGTACCTCCCTCCCAGGGTTGTTGTAAGGTTCAAATGAGTTAATCTCTGTAAGGCACTTCGTAAATCTTGCCGCGGTGTAGAAACGTGACTGTTGTGATCATGATGATGCCAGCTGCTCACCAGGGGCTCACCAGGCGCTCACCAAGCAGATTCACTTTCCTCCTTCGGCATGGCACTCGCCAGGACCCTGGGAGGGAGGATGAAGGGCCGGCCCACTCTTTCAGGTGAGGATGCTAAAACCCAGAAAGATGAGTGGATTTGCCCAGAGTGGCACAGAAGGTCCCTGCAGAGCTCAAGGGGGCCTCCGCAGAGAGACTGTGCCTGGCGTTAGCCTAGTGGTGAGCGCCCATAGTCATCACCAGTGCCTGATTTGAATCAAAGTGTTTCAGTCTAGGATCAGGGAGAGGCTGTGAGACAAAAGGATGCCTTAGCTTCCATTTAAAAAAACCACCATTTTTTTTATACTGTTTGTTTTTTACAGCATCTCATTTCCAGATATTTCTCCTCGTCTCCCTCTGTCCCTACCCCAACCCTAGTGAGCCATCCCTTGGCCGGCAAGGAAAGACGAGTGACTTGGGTATTTGACAGAGCATTCACTATTACACACCCATAGTCTCCCACCTCTCCAGTGAGAAGCAGGGGCACCTTGCTTCACTTTTTAGCCTCCCTTTTGTCTCAAGGTAACAAAGATTTGCACCAGCTTCCTCTGGGAACCAGTGCCCTCTCTGCTCCAGAAATCTGGAAGAATACTGAAAACACCAAAGGCACCCTTTTGGTCAGAGTCAGCAAGTTCTGATGTAATCGGCCCAGGATCCTGGCTGAATCCTGCACCAAAGGCCAGGCCAAAAAGAAAGCGCCACCCAGAAAAGCCAAGATACTGGTGCTGAGACTCGCCACCTTGGCGGCCTGGCCCATTGGTGAAAGACCGTTAGGGTTCAGGCTGCCCTGTTAATGCCTGCTGAGCCCTCAACCATGCCTCAATGCATCTAGCTTTGGAAGGCTAGCCAAGGACTTTGCAGGAAACGTGGCCTCGTATGAGCAAGGTGGGATCTTCATTATTCCTATTTCACAGATGAGGACCCTGAGGCCCACAGGTCTACCCAGGGTCACACAGGAAATAGTGGGGACAGGATTTAACCCAGAGTTCTCTTGACTCCACACTGACAATCAAGTATGTGGATGTGTGTGTGTGTACACTAAATGTAAGTTTTCCCTGCTTATATTGGAAAGAGCACTAGGTTTAGAATCAGGGGACCTGGGTTCGAATCCCAGTTGTACCATTTTGGGTCTCTTCAGTTCTCCAGTATGTGCATCTGTAGAATGAGGTAGACTAAATGAGCTCTGAGGTCCCTCCCAGCCCTGGATGGAGGATCCTGCAATTTTACAACCTGGGTCCAAGTCCTGGCTCTGCTGCTTACTTCCCATGTGACTCTGGATGAGTCACTTACCTCTCTGGGCCTCATTTTCCCAATCTAAAAAACAAGATGACCGTGAGCATCTGTTTAAGTTCTGAACCCAAGAACTTGTTCAGGTCCTGCTCTGCCTCCGACTGGTCATGCCTCTCTGCCCTAGACCGCCTCCTCTACAGAGCTGGAAGCTTGGCTTAGTCCTTCCTCATTTGTAAACTCTCCTTGGAAAGTCAATAGGCCCCAAAATTCAGAACTGGAAGGGAGGCCCGGGGTCATCTACTTCAACCTTCTCTTTTAACACCCGAGGAAACTGAGCCCACAGAGGTTGTTTCACTTGCCTGAAGGCCCACCCAGGATTTGAACCCAGGTCCTCTGACTACCAGTCCTATACTTTTTTGCACTGACCCACCTGCCTCTCTTGGAGAAGGCTTGAAAGAGTCTTGCTTTTCATTTGCTCAGTGTGTATAAGGCATCCTCACACCCTCACTAACACACCCCTTCAGGCATTGGGGAAGAGCTGCTTGCTGTCATCTGGAAGGGTCCCCTGTACTCTCTGAAAGTAGTGCTGCTGGTGCTCTTGTGTTGGCATTCGGTGACTGTTACATGAAAGTAAACAGCCCAAGTCCAAGCAAAAACAGAGCTGGGTGGCAGACAGCCAGGGGTGGGGTGAACCGGGGCTGAAGGTCAGGGAGGTTTCAGGCAGAGATTTCATACTTCTCAGGGGAAGGCCCTGAGCCGTGGACACAGGTACCCTTGCCTTGCCTCACCTGGGTAGTACGGAGCCACCTCTCTTTGCAGGGCACTTAAGCCCCCCTCCAGCAGGTAAGAGAGTGAGGTTTTTTCCTTCCCATAACAGATTGAGAGGCAGCAGGCTTGTACTCTGTACAGGCCACTGGGAGGGAGGGCCCTGGGAATCTTGGCAAGATGGGCCCTCGGAAGGACAGACAGGTGACTACTCTGGATTCAGTCTGTGGTGATAGCACATGCTAGGAAGCTGGAGATCTGGGCCCCAGCCTTGGCTTTGTTACACAGTTAAACTGCTTCCCGTCTGAGAAGTGCGGTGGGCTGGCGACAGCTCTGGATTGGAAGCTGGATGATCTGCATTTGAATCTGGGCTCTTCCCTGAGTGTACTTTATGTCAGTGTTTCCTCTGTGGGCTAGCGTAACTGAATGTGGGGGTCGTGAAAAATTTGGCAGCAGTAAAAGGGTTCTGTATACTTCCTTCATGTCTCTACATACCTGGGGTAGTGTGAAAATTTCTCAGGTGAAAAAGGGTCTGAGTGGAAAAAGTTTAAGAAGCTCTGCATTCCGTCATCTTGGGCAAATCCCTCAGTCTCTGGGCCTTCATTTCATCATGTCTAAAATGAAGGATTTGAAGGAGACGGGCTCTTGGGAACCACCCAGCCCCCAGATCTTCTTTCTTAGGATCTAGAAGCATCACTTGCACTGATTCACGTCACTGGTGTCACCTGTCAAATGGTGGCGTTGGAGCAGATGCCCTCTCAGATCCCGCCTGGATTGGTGCACTCCTCTGTACTCAGGAGAACGTAAGCTCTCTGAGGGTAGGCACTGTTTCCTTTTTAGTCCCTAGTGCCTAGTTTGCACCTGGAACACAAGGGATACTTAATAAATGCTTGTCCCTTGACATATATACAAGTTTGTTTGGGTCACCTCCCCCCAAATGGGTATAATGCAGATAAAAGACTTTTAGAGAGCTGTGTAAATACGAACTCTTAGCTTTGGAGACTTGAATTCTTTCTCTTTTACTGATGCTTGGTGAGTCACATCCTCTCTTGGGCCTTGGTGTCCACGGCTGTAAAATGAGGGGACTGGACTCAGTGATCTCTGAGATCCCTTCCATTTCTGAGCCTGTGATGCTGAGACCTCAGAGTACAAAGTGCCATCTACAAGCAGCTTCAGGAAAGGCCCCACACCCTTTCTTGCCTGAGTCAGCACGGACACAAGAGATTGGGTAGACTATGTCCACAGCCGGACTGCTGTACAGTTGCCATGGATGTGAGAGTGTTTGAACGAAATCCCTCTTGCCTGACACCCTTGATCCAGACATCACTCCTTTTTCTGGATGCCCTGGCACAGATCCAGGAAGTAACACCCTGGGTTGGCTGCCCACACTTTGGCTAAATGTGGTGAGCACCTCCAAGCAGCCAGACCAGCCAGGGGATAAGGCATCACTGGCAGGCTTTATTTCCATTTGTTTGGGCTCTTCTTCAAATTTCAAAGCCAAACTCTGTAAATTTTTCTTTCAAGGACAGGAACCCTTATTTTTCAGACAAAGGAATACAATCAACCCAAGTAGGTGAAGTGATTTGGCCTTGGTCAGTGGTAGGAAGAGTCAAAGGAGAGATTCGAACGCAAGTTCAGATCTCCCTTTCTCTTTCTGCCAGACTCAAGGCATGTTGGAGGCATTATTCCTCAATTTTTACAAATCAATGTTAAGCCTGGGGGATTATGGTTCTGGGTATGGTTTGTGATCATGCCTAGATTTTGAGGTAATTTATTGGTTAAATCTCAAGGCTAATTTGTGGTCTCTTTGTAGTATGGGAATTTATTTTCTTTTACTTTATGAAAGATAATGAGTTTCTTGTATAATTCTGGCCAATGGTCACATTTTTTTGGTAGTTAGTGGGTTAGCAGCTGTCATGTTTTGTTGCCCAATAGCTACCATTTCCTTTCATCACCTACATTAATCACTAAGTCTGGGCTCCTTAAGAATCAGCCTTCCGTCATCTCTGGTGACCATAACTTGGCCCCAAATCACCCTCATTGAGCCCTCCTTTTCACAAATGAATTTGGATGACTCAGCCATTTGGGACGCTTCTTTCTCAGCATATTGTTAGTGGAATTCATTGGGCTGTTGGCCACGGAGGGCCTTTTGATTCCGACATCCTACCCGTTTCATGGGCTACATGGGGAAGACTGCCTCTTGTGGTCCCATTCAACAGATCAACAGCATGTGCCCATTCTTTGCCTTGGCAATCACTTATGACGTGGTGTCCGATTGTTCCGAAAGTGTTTCTAGAGGTTTTCCACCTCTTTTTCTTGTGCTCAGAAAAATATCTACTTAATCTCTTCCTCCTCTCGGATAAGGAATCTCTTTCTAGGGCTGCTTTAGGGAAACGAATTCCATCTTTTGCTAAGATTACATAGAATTTTATTAGGACACTTTCCAGACCTGTTCATAGTTCCAGAGTATACATCAGGAGGGCCTTAATTGCTTTTAATGTTCTTTTGATTCCAGGATATGAGGAAGTCTCTTAATGTATTCAACCATAACTGAATTTTTATTCTTCTGACTAAAATGATTATTAGTGAATAGGAGATGGGCAGCCACCAAGGACACTGCAACCACCATTGGAGGTCTGCATTTTCTCGGCCACTGTAGTGTTAGGGTGTTCCTAGAGTCCTTTGAGGGTAAAGGACTTGCCCAGGGTCACATGGGTAGGTTGTTTAAGAGGTGGGATTTGAACCCAGGTATAAGAACTACAACACACTGCAGCTCACTACTCTCATCAAGGGAAGCTGTGTGAGGCAAGGTTGGAAAGGAAGAGTCTGGAGCCCCGCTGGAAGAGCTTTGAATTCCACACCAAGGAGTTCTTAGGCAGACCATGGGAGCCTATGGAAGTTTCCTGGGCTGGGAAATGCATTCTAGGAGATGAATTAACCTGCTGCTGTGTCTGCACAGTGGATTAAAGGGGAGAACGACTAATGGCAATGAGCCTCTCTAGGGGTTAATAGAGCATGATGTAAAGGAAAGAGTACTACCCTCATCCAAACTCAGGAGACCTGGGTTCAAATCCCAGCTCTGTGATCTACTGGCTGTGACTTCAGGAAAATCATTTCCCCTTCTCTGGGCCTTCATCTCCTTATAAAATTAAAGGGATGGGGCAGCTAGGTGGCACAGTGGATAGTGGGCCAGGCCTGGAGTCAGGGAGACCTGAGTTCAAATCCAGCCTTAGATACTTACTAACTGTGTGACCCTGAGCAAGTCACTTAACCCTGTTTGTCTCATCTGTAAAATCAGGATAATAACTGCATCTACTTCCCCAGATTTCTGTGATAATGTGATAACAATCATAAAGTGCTCAGCACATAGTAGGTGCTGTATAAATGGTAGTGATTATTGTTGTTGTATCAAGCCTGAGAAGCTCCTAACCTAGGAGGGGGCTGGGTTGCTCTGAGCCTTCTGGTCTCCCTGGGCTCAGCAGAGGACAGGCAGCCTCCTGGCCCGAAGCTGGGATCTGAGGACAGAGGTCAAAAGTCCTGGTTTGGGGGACTTTGGCTGAGCTGAGGAATAAGAGGATGAAGGTGCTGAATCAGCAGGGGATTGGGGGTGGGCAGGGACATGGGTCCAGGAGCTAGGAGTTAAATGACCAGGGAGGCACAAGGGGAAGCTAAACGGGATGGCAGGACTAGCTGTGTGACCTTGAGCAGATGTCTTTGCCTCTCTGTGCCTTATCTCCTCATCTTAAAACGAGAGTAAAAAACCCTGCCCAGCTTGCCTCTCTGGGACCTTGTCAGGTGAGCTAATTAACAGTGGTGGAAGGGCTTTCCAAACTATGAAGATGCCCTGGGGGGTGCTTACTGTGGTTATCACCATCACCAACTTCACCATCCCATGGCAGATGTCACAGGAAGGCTTGGGAGTCCACCCCTGAGGCTCTCATGACTTTGAATGCTTGGGGAGAGCAGCAAGGGATGAAATTCTTTGACTGTTGGTCAACAAAGTCCAGGAGTGTTTCCTCAGGCAGGTGACTTCTTATTAGAGCTAGTGGGGACTGTTGTGATCCTCTCTGGTGAGTGCAGAGTCATAAAAGGAATTCTGGTGCTCGAACCAGTGGTTGGGGATGCAGAGGGGGAGAGGAGACACCTCTGGGAGAGACCTCGGGGCCACTACTGGAGAAGCTGTTATGGGGGGGAGCAGGATGGGCCTGACTGAGAGGAGCCCTCTCTGGCACATACAGATCTTTACCTTTATGGCCCTGCCCAACCACCAGAGACTGCCTCTTCCCCTCCCATCCAGGGCAAGAGAGATGACCCCTGACCTTCCCAGCCCCAGGAGATGGCAGGTTGGAATGGGAATGGGGTGGGGAGGAGGGAGCTAGAGAGGAAAGGATAGCGGGGACTGTCTCCCAGACCCTACTGCTCCACCCCCACCATGTTCCATCTCTTGTCTCCCAGTCTTTGTCTGGCATGCTCTCCCTTCCCACCTCTTCCTCAAGGAATCCGTTTTCCTCTAAGCTGGAATGCACCTTCTGAGGAGGTCTTCTGGCCCCCCAGCCACCAAGGTCTTCCCTGCTCAGGTCCCTTCCATCTACTCTCTGTGCATTTCACATATGGCCTATTTCTGCAGGTGTCACAGGAGCAGAGAATCTGAGAGGTGAGAAGGGCCTTTGCAGCCAACCAGCCTGGCCCCCCAACAAAAGGACCATAACCCTGCAACAAGCATTCCCGTTTTGATGTGCCCCATTGTCTCCCCCGTTGGAGTGGAAGCTCCTTGAGGGCAGGCCTGTCTTGTATCCCTAGCACTTAGCAGGATGCCTGGGACCTAGTAAGGGCTTAATAATGGTTAATTGGTCAATTTACTCAGGGGCACAGAGAGAATGTGGCAGAGATGGCATCAGATGACTGGGTGCTGAGAGAGGAGGGCGATATTGGGGGCAGGGGAGTGAGTGGGGGCAATCAGACTGAAGATGCATTTTCATAAAACTTTGATGTTTTCAAAAAATCATGAGACACAGGTGCTATTATTATCCCCAGTTTACAGATGAGGAAACTGAGGCAAATAGAGGTTAAGGGAGTTACTCAGGATCATACAGCTAGTAAGTGCCTGAGGCTGGATTTGAACTCAGGTCTTTCAAACTCCAGGTCCAGAGCTCTATGCGCTGGGCCAGCTCTAGATATATGGTGCCATATTGCAGGGCCAATGGAACAAGATCAAGGGAGGAAACATGACCCTCTAAATTCTAACACCTGAGTGCTGAGGCTTGGTTACTTCTTCTTCATAATGGTTCCAGGTAGATACGGAACAACGTTCAAGTTCTGACTGAGGGACAATGCCATGTCGTGAGTGCTGAGGAGGAACCATCCCGCCCACTTTTTCCCTCATACATTAAGATTTGGAGCAAAAGTTTTTTCAAAAAAGACCTACTGTGTCTCATTATTCTCTCTCTCTCTCTCTCTCTCTCTCTCTCTCTCTCTCTCTCTCTCTTTCATATCTATCTATCTATCATCTATCTATCTCTGTCTTTCTATCTATCATCTATCTAATCTATCTATCTTTCTATCTTTCTACCTACCTACCTATCTGTCTATCTATCTATCTATCTATCTATCTATCTATCTATCTATCTATCTACCTATCTATCTTCAGAACTGCAAGGATCTGTGATTTGACAGGCATGGATCCAGCCTCCACTAAGGCCCCAGCTCCCTATGGTTCCAGAATTGTTCTGATTCCCAAAGTCATGGCATTGCTTGACTGAGCTGGTCATCAGATCACCAGGCCCATAGGGAAAGCCTTTCCACCTTTGTAGAATCTGGCCTAACTTGGCCACCTCCTATTGGCCTGACCTTGAGAAACCACACCACAATGAGACATCAGAGGAGGGCGAAGCAGATCCCTGCCTGTGGCTTCCTTGAACAACAGTCACAAATAAACCTTTCTTACCAGTGTTTTGGTGAATCAGTTAACATCTCTGGGGGCTGGGTTTCCTCATCCATAAAATTAGGGCTTGGACCTGATTGACTTCCAAGATCTCTTTCCACTAGAAGCATCTGGTCCTCTGACCTTTCTTCTCTTGGCAAGAGCTGCCGTCATCAGTCTCTGTCTTGCCACTAACCATATGCTTGGATATGCTAGGCATGGATGTGACTTCTCAGTCAGATCAGAATAGCCAGGAAAAACTTCATAGATAAGGGGAATCAGACTCATTCTCTGCAACTCTCCAAACATGGAACCAAAAAGAAAGGTCAACTGTAAAAGCTTGCCCATTCCCTTCTCATGTTTTTCCCCCTTTTAGGATACTCTCAATTATTTAAATTTTTTTTTATTTTTGGAGGGCAATTGGGGTTAAGTGACTTGCCCAAGGTCACACGGCTAGTAAGTGTTAAGTGTCTGAGGCTGGATTTGAACTCAAGTCCTCCTGACTCCAGGGCCGGTGCTCCATTCACTGTGCCACCTAGCTACCCCTTAATATTCTCAATTATTAAAATAGGACATTCAACTAAAGGTTTTAGAGAGATGAGAAGTCAGGTCTAAGAGTCAACATAATTCTTGTTGTCTTTTTGGGGGTAAATGGTGTGGGAGGATAAAGTATCATTTTTGAACCTTTCCATTCTTTGGAATCTTCCACACTTTGAAATAGCTTTAAAACCAATCCACATTCACTTGAAAATTGTATCTTCCCTAGTAATGGTTTCTTTTTATGTCCAGTTCCTTCCTCTCTCCCTAATTTATCTTCTTAGGCGCTATTTCCTTTCTTTAACATAGGATGGGGGTACTGAGGTAACAGAAAAAATGTGGGGGTCCAACTATCTTGTAGAATAAGAATATATCAGGCTAAGAACTTTAGCAGATCTGTTCCATGTTATAACTGCTTGTTGTCCTGTTTCATCTACAAAATTCCTCCTGATGATTAGGCTTAGCTGGTTTTCATATGAACCTGGGCTGACTCATTTCCTCCTTGAATGCTCTGGTTTGTGATCTAATACTGCTCCTTGTCTTCTGTCGTCCACATTTCTAGGGTTTGGGAAATCCCTTTGCATCCCTATGGCCCTTGGTTGCCATATCTTCAGCAAAGTGATCACATATTTCTGAGCTCTTTTGTCGTCACTCACAATCAATGTGGCAACAAATTGATCTTTAAGAAGCAGCAATAAAGTCAGAGAGTTTGTAAGCGGTGTGTGTGTGTGTGTGTGTGTGTGTGTGTGTGTGTGTGTGTTAATTGTTTAAAAAAGAATTTGTGACTTTTAGTAAAGAGGGTAACCTGAGAGGCTCCTTTACATCCTCTTTAGAAAAACAAAACAAAACACACACACACACACACACACACACACACACACACAAATAGCCAAGAAACACACATACAAGATAATTAAAATTTGTCAAAATAGAAAACGAAAAAAGAGGAATATGAATACATTTTAAAACACACATGTGTGCGCGCACATACACACACATACACACACTCTGCAGGACGACTGAGCCATTTAAAATACCAGAAACAAACAGATGGGAAAAGAAGACAAGACCTCTCAAGAGATGTCCTCAGATGGATGGGCAACATGATTTAAGAACCACCCAATTAAAGAACTAACAGAAGGAAGACATTGAAAGAATTAGCAAACATTTAAAATTTCATGAGAGGGGTGATATAAGGGCAGAATGGAGCACATGTGCAGCGATTGTTCTGGTACTGGTTGTTTTTTGCTTAGCTGTTTTTTTGTAGGGGAGGATTCAGTTCTGGGGTAGCACTTAATACTGGTAGGGACGGTCAGTTTATACAGAAATGGCCATGAGGCAAAAATAAAGAAATGTCAACCAAAATTATTTTTAAAAAATTATGAAAGCAACTGACACTACAATGAAGAAAAAGCTTTAAAATCTTTTTTTAAAATGGTGGTGGGGGAAATGACCAATATGGGTAATAGAAAAGAAAACCTGAAAAGATTAAAAGAAGAAACTAATAATAGATTTGTGGCATCTGCAAATGCAGATGAAGTAGGGGAAGAAGCTTAGGAACCAACTCAATCATTAAGAGAGTTGAATGCAAGAAACAGGTATGTGAGACAGAGATGAGATTGTTCCGGAAAGCTAGACAGAGCTAGGGTTACCAAAACAAGTAATAACTGAATAACAACAACAACAACATTTATATAGCACTTAAGGTTTGCAAAATGCTTTATGTGCATGACTTCGCTGGATCCTCAGAAGTACTCTGTGAGGGAAATAATAGTACTGATTCCCATTTTAGATGTGAAGAAACCAAGGCTGAAGTGACTTACTGAAGGTCCAGAGCTGGCAAGTATCTGAGGCAAGACTTGAACCTACGTCTTCTTAACACCAAGCCCAATGTCTTCACGTTCTGTACTAATAAAAAAAAATCCACAGGAGCCTGACAGAGGAAAACCTAAAATTCAACTCTGTTTAACATGTTGTTGCTAAACTATGACAACAAGGAAAGAGTCCAATAAACTGCAAGAAGAAAGACAGCTATATGGCATGCCAAGGGAGTTGATTGAGGGTCACAGCACACTTCACCAGGAACAATCAGAGAAATTAAAATTTTACACAAAAATAATGGAGCATGGGGCCACAAACTCAGAAATCATCTCTCCAGAAAAACTGAATGTACTATTTGCAGGCAAGCAATGCATATTTTAAAATTATATACACTTTGAAGAATTCAAATAAATGTATGATTCGTGTCAAAGCAACTTTTGAGACAGCCAAAAAAGACGAGTATTTAGAGCAGAGGTTCTCAATCTTCCTAATGTCATGACCTTTTAATACAGTTCCTCATGTTGTGGTGACCCCCAACCATAACATTATTTTCGTTGCTACTTCATAACTGTAATTTTGCTACTGTTATGAATCGTAATGTAAATATCTGATATGCAGGATGTATTTTCATTGTTACAAATTGAACATAACCCACAGATTGAGAACCGCTGATTTAGAGCAATTTGCTTTTCTTAACAAAGATTAAACCAACTACTAAGTAAAAACAAGAACTTTCAAAGTCTTTTCTGTTGTTGCTAAATCGCTAGATTTTTTAAAGAGTGTTTCAAAGAAATTCTAAAAGTAGTAGGACACCTTGGAGAAGGGGGAGGGGGTGATCCCAAAGGAAAACTTTTATGTGTTAACTTGTCTTTTATAAAAGGAGCAGCTAAAGAAACTTGGATATTTTTTTTCTAACAATGTAAACTATCAGTGGCTTTGTTAAGTTTGAGTTAATAATAAATATAGGAAAGATTGTAGCCCCTTGCCAAAAACAGAATAACAATTTAAAAAGAAACAAATCTGACAAATTGTAATGCTTAACATAAATGGACTGAACAGTAGGAAGGAAAGGGGTTACAAAATCAATTTAAAAGGAAAATTCAAAGACGTTTGGTTTACAGGAAATTCATTTAATCCAGAAAGCTTCACACAGATTTAAACAGAGAGGTTGGTCTAACCTGAATCAGCGGACCTGGGTTCTAATCCCTCTTCTGACACTTACTACCCATGGGCACATCACTTAACTTCCTTGGGCTTCAGTTTCCTCATCTGTAGAAACAGAGATTTGGACAAGGTGGGCTCTGAGATGCCCCCCAGTTTACAAGCTATGATCTCATGACCTCTGCTACAGCACTTCTAACTCACAGAAAGCGAGAGTGGTCTGGGCAATGTGCTGACAGCAACTGACACTGTAGGACAGAAGGTGAACAAAAGAGTCGGACTAGGCGAGCACGATGAGATCAGTGTCAGTTTGTTGGTGTTTCTCTTGAGTACATACAGAGGACTTGCTTGCAGCTTTAAAGAATATCTTATTTCCTGCTCACTATGTTTGTGCTCCACTGTACTTTCCCAAGCTTGTAATTGCTTCCTTTCTGCCTCTGGTTTTTGTCTGAGGACAAGATAACTTTTTGCTGTGTTGGTTTTACATAATTATCTGAGAGAAAAGTTTCAGGCTGTTTAACAGAGAGGACCTTGCTCCCTCCTACATCTGAACTAGGTCTCTGAGTTTCCTCAGACCTTAATGCTCCAAGATATTTCAAACATGCTCTTCCACAATGTACGAAATGAAATTGAAGCCAGAGCTGAACAGAGCATTAAACTATTAGGGATGCAGAAAGAGTTCAATGGGAAAGCAAAGGACATTTTCTAGTATATACATAATATAGGCATATAATATACTATATATAGTATTATACATAATAACATGCAAAGTCACAAAGCTGATATAAATTTCAAAAAAACAAATGACATATGCTGCCTTTATGCATCTAATGAAAGAAAGTCATCTGGGGATGGCTAGGTGGTGCAGTGAATAGAGCACCCAGCCTGGGACTCAGGAGGACCTGAGTTCAAATGTGACCTCAGACACTTAACACTTCCTAGCCGTGTGACCCTGGGCAAGTCACTTAACCCCAATTGCCCTGCTTTCCCCCCTCCAAAAAACAAAACAAAAAAAGTCATCCATGTTGAGGTTAAAAGTCAAGTTATTAAACAACACGAGTGAAAGAGGGAATTAAAAAAAAATAAACCCACCTTAGTTTATGTCAAAGATAATACACAGCAGGTGCTAAGAACAAAAATGTATGGATTTTAGTCAAAATATTACTTACAGACAAATTTGTAGCACTGAATGCCAATATCAGTAAGAAATGGCTGGTTGAGCCTCACCATTGAAAATCAACAGGAAAACAGAAATAATCAAAATCAATGCAAGGATGAATAAAACTGAGAGAAGAAAGACATTGGAAATGTTAAAGCCAAGAGCTGAATCAAAAAAAAAAGGCGGTAAAATTGTTCAGCAGCAATCCGAATTTTTAAAAAGAGAAAACCCAAACAACCAAGATTAGAAATAAGAAAGCAAAATTCACAACAAGAACAAAAGAAGTCAAGAAAATTAGCAGAGACGGCTGCACACAGTTCTATGCCAGTAAATTTGACAATCTACAAGAAATGAAGGACTATTTTTAAAAAATTAAAGTGAATAACAAAAAGTAGATAAATCAATAAGCATTTTTCGGGCGTTGATAATCAATCATTCATGATCAGGCACCATGGATACGATTTCTTCTGGAAAGGAGCTTACATGCAAATGCGGAGACAGCAAGTGTGTGTTTATGTGTGGATCAAACGTGTACATAGCAGACATGCATATTAAATGTATACATACAGCATAAATGTAAAATTAATAAATACGAATGTATCCAGGGTATACAACGTGATTTGGGAAAGACAACCTTAGCATTTGGGGGAATCAGATGGAACTTGGTTGAGGGGGAGAGCCTTCTATGCGCAGCGAGGAGCTGGTCGGTGCAGAGGGATGGAGACAGGAGGCCAGCATCAGGTGAAGGGAGCAGAGGGACGCATTTAGGCAGGATTACAGAGTGTGGGATGGGGGTAGGGGGCAGGAAGAGAGTAATATTCAATGAGGGGAAGCTAAGGAGGGCTTTAAAAGCTGAACACAGATGTTTCTTATTATCCCTAGCCCGTAGAGCTGGCTGCGTTGGGGAATGGGACGGCCAGATCTGTGTTTAAGGAAGGTTACCTTGGCAGCAGTGTGCAGGATGGACAGGAGTGGGGA
Source organism: Pseudochirops cupreus (assembly GCA_028627135.1). Taxonomy (NCBI): domain Eukaryota; kingdom Metazoa; phylum Chordata; class Mammalia; order Diprotodontia; family Pseudocheiridae; genus Pseudochirops; species Pseudochirops cupreus. The sequence goes on along the minus strand of CM053584.1, from coordinate 387,676,238 downwards.
AGCCTTGAGGAGCCAATTAGGAGACTGTTGCAGTAACCTTAGTGAAGGGTTTAAAAGGTCTGAACTGCGGTGGTGGCTTTGAGAATGTGATCTGGAAGAGGACCGCCATCCTCTGAAGTCACGATCCCTCCGTCATTGCAATGGGTACAATTCTAAAGTCTGTCAGCGTTGTTTTCCTTTCCGTTAATTGTGGTCATCGTGTAAATCTATCCATTGACTCGGCACACCTCCTTCCACATCTCTCCTGGCTTTTGGGGACGGATCTATTAGAAACTAAGCTCTTGTCTTCATGAGGCGCTTTTTTGGAGTTTCCTCCTCTGCCCCACGGATCGATTTCTCTGTTCCTTCTCCACCGCCAGCTTTCATAACTTTGGTACTAGAATTTGTTTCGAAATCTGACCGGGCAAGTCACTTGGCCATCGATATCATTTTCCTTGTTCCTGTTTTCTTGCCGGTCTTTTTTTATATCTGAATTTTGTTATGACTTTTTCTAATTTTATGAGGTTAGCTTTAGGTGTTTTCATTGATGTCACTTTGGGGTGGGATGGGTGGGGTAGTAGATAGAGAGTCAGCAGATGAGTCAGGAAGTCTAACCAGGGAGAGACAGAGAGACAGAGAGAGACAGAGACAGAGACAGAGAGACAGAGGGAAAGAGAAACTTATGTATGTATATGTATATGTATATGTATATATACATAAATATTTATATACACATATATAGATACACCTACATATTCATACACACATATATCTGTGTATGTACATATCCATGTATGTGTACATATATGTGTATTTATTTATAAGTATACTGACTGTGCGACCCTGGGCAAATAACTTAACATCTCAGTCATCTGGTCACCTCATTTTAAGTTGTAGCGAAGGTGCTAAGCTGCTTTGGTAGAGGGAGTTTCCTCCCATGGGAGTCTCCTTGAATGGTGAAATCTCAGGTCCAGTCCCTATCCCTACTGGCTACATTTGGGGAACAAGATAGTGCTTAAAATAATCCCAAACTGCAACTTGAAACAAAAACTCATGTATCTTAAGACCAATATTCTTTCATTAGGGACAGCTAGCTGGCACAGTGCACAGAACACCAGGTCTGAAGTCAAGAAGACTCATTTTCCTAAGTTCAAATCCAACCTCAGACATTTAGTAGCTATGTGACCCTGGGCAAGTCACTTCACTCTGTTTGCCTCAGTTTCCTCATCTGTAAAATGAGCTGGAGAATGAAATGGCAAATCACTCCAATATCTCTGCTAAGAAAACCCCAAATGGGGATATGGAGAGTCAAACACCTGAAAAATGACTGAAAAACAGCAAAATTCTTCCATTTAGGATCCTTCTTTATGGCTAGGTCTGAGAGTGATGTGGTTTTAAGAATAGCCTCAGTGATGGCATCTGAGGCTATCAACCAAGATATCAGCCAACCTCCTGCACAAGGTATGCAGCAGCAAAGCTTGGACTTCTGACCCCATGCCCAGGGCTGTCCTCACTATATGGACTTGCCTCAGTTACCCCTCTGTAGCAGGTTGGCCTCCATGACCTGTGAAGTCTCTTCCAGCCAGAGATGTGTGATCCAAAGACGCCATGAGTCATTCATGCCTTTTGTCCTTGACTCAGGGTCCATTTATTGGTGTGACTCACACCCAGACTACCACAGACCAGGTGGTGGCAGGGAGGAAGCTAGACAAGGTATGGTCACCTGCCCAAGAGATAAGATGGTAGATGTGGACACAGCCCAGTCACAAGGTTAGTAAGGAATACATCGGCAAACACCCTCAGAAGGCTTGGAGGAGTGTTAGTCCGACGAAGGATGGGGCTCCGTGACCAGAGCAGCAGCATCCAGGGTCCTGCTCTGCTTGGCACACTGGCCTCTTGTTGCCCCAGTGACTTGCTGAGGCCCACACAGAGAAGGGGCAAGTCTGGTTTCCAGAGGGACTTTTCTGCACCAGAGAAGTCACAGGGTGAGAGCCTGGCCCTGTCCCCTCTCCTGGGGGGACCATGACCCAAACCTTGGGGTCAGGTCTGGGAGACATTTAAGGAAAGACATTGATTGATAACAGGGAAGAGAAGGTGCATTTATAGAGTAAGCAGGCTGGGCCCCATGCTCAGTACTCCACAGATACAAGCTTGTGTGACACTCACAATGACCCTGGGAAACAGGTGCTGTTATTATCTGCATTTTGCAGGGGAGGAAACTGAGACAGATGCAAGGTGAACGACTTGGTCAGGGTCCCATGGCTGGTGAGTGTCTGAGGCTGAATTAGAACTCAGGTCCTCCTGACTCCAGACCCTGTGCTCCAGCCACTGCACCTCCTGGCTGTACTGTATCCAGAAGAGTGATTAGCCTGTGGGAAGGATATATGTGTGCCCTTTGACCTAGAAAGAGCAAGAGAAACCATGGGGGGAGGCTCAGATTCAGGCAAAAGTCAAGTTCTGATCAGTCCCAGGGAGTCATTCTGCTGGTTTTAAGACAGCCACGGATCTGAAGAGCCTCAGAAGCCAATGCCCCAGCCTCCAGAGGCTGGCAGACTCACTGGCCTCCAGTCTTAAAGGCCAATGGCAGGGTCAGAATTTGAACCCAAGTCCTTGGGTTCCACTCTTTTCCTTCTTCCACTGTTTATGGCACACTCTCCTCAGAACATCCCATGAGAAACTCCCTCTCTGCTATGGCCCTGAGGAAACGCACAGACCAGCTGGCCATCACCACCTTTCTGGAGCCATTGGGAAATACTCATTTGGCTAGTGCTCCTTGAGCTGGCAAGGCCCTCATTCTGTCTGACTCTTCTTGATCCCTTTTGGGGTTTTCTTGACAGATACTGGAGTGGTTGTCCATTTCCTTCTCCAGCTCATTTTTACAGATGAGTAAATGGAGGCGAGCAGGGTTAAGTGACTTGCCCAGGGTCACACAGCTAGTGAGTATCTGAGGCCAGATTTTGAACTCAGGTTTTTCTCACTCCAGGTCTGGCTCTAGCCACTGTGCCACCCAGCTGCCCAACTGCTGGTCTAACTTGACAAATTGATACTGCTCACAAGTTCTGACCACTATGTCTCAGTTTACCTTATATGCACAACATATGGAGGTGCGGAGTGAGCAGGGTGATGAGGAAAGCTTAGGCCCTGTATCTAAAGCTTAGCTGAAGGAAAGAAGGGGGCTGTTTAGTCCAGACTTGGGGGAGAAGAAAAGAGCTGGCTTCTCCCTTTGTCCTCGCCCAGGAGAAGCGCTCCCCGCACAGCATTGAAGGTCTGTTGGCAAAGGGCCCGGCCTGTGCACACCCTCTTAGGAAGTTCACTTTGTCCTTTAAACCAGAACTGAGTTAATCATTGCTGTGGAAAGAATGTCAGGCTAGCTCGGCCTGACATGAGGACCGCGGCACGGGACCCGGGCTGGCCCTGCCGGACCATCCTTCTTTGGGCGCCATTTGGCATCAACGCCAACCCTGGCCACCAGCCACTTGGGGAGGAAGTCAGGGGTGATGGATTTAGACTTTTACAGTTGGGGCTCAGAGTGAAGTCATCTCGCTTCTTGAATCTGAGACAAACAGACTCCAGAGACCATGTTTGGAATATTATTAGAGCTGATTTCTATATTTATCCAACAAAGTATGGCATGGCTGAGTGGAGCTGGTGTTGATTCCAGACATCCTGAGCCCACCCTGAGAGGATAGGCCTAGAAACCATGTCTGTGGAGCCAGGCCATGGAGAAGGGGCCACCTCCCCCAGGCTTTCAAGCAGTCACCCCCATGGCTTGTCCCCATCCCTACCAGCAGTTATGGGGTGAAGACAGAGAACAAGCAGTAATCTAAGGCAGAGAGCAGCCGACCTTTACCTTGATAGGTTTTGACTCACACAGGAGGAACCATGGGTAGGTACATTGATAGAAAATGTATCCAGACCTTACTATAGGCCAGACATTGGCTAAATGCCAGGGTTACAAGCAAGCAGCCCTCTTCATGACTGCGAGGGATTTACCTTCTAACGGGAAGATAGTCTAGGAAGGGGCCCTGGAAAGTAGTGGGCAAGGTATTATTTCAGGCACAAAGCCACTGAGGAAGAGAAAAGAGTCAAGGGGATACCGAGGCATGGCTCAGCTCCTCCCCAAAACGATGACCCTTGAAAGAAGTCACCAATGGGGAGAAGAGAAACCGCAACAGAGGTCTCTGAGAGGGGCAATGTGGCAAGAGATCGGGGGAGATTTGAGGTGAAGGTGAGGCTGAGGGCCTGTTACAAGAAATCCAGGGGATTACTTCAGCTTGGTTGAGCCAGGTGTCTAGCTACAGTGGGAAGAAGTGGGGGTCAGCAATGGCCCCAGGAAGCCATTGTCTAGGATGAGGGAGATGGCATTCAGAGGATCACAAGATCACAGATTTAGAGCTGAAAAGGACCAGTAGAAGTCAGCCCAAAGAGGTTGTGTCTGGTCCATGGTGACATGGAGGGGACCAACAGCAGGACTCAGGTCATATGATTACAGATTCTGTAGGGTTTAGGTTTGTTTTTTGGGTTTTTTTGCAGAGCTGTCAAAAAATGGAATTGACTTCCTCAAGAGATACTTGGTTTCCAAAACAAGAGATAGAGAGGATCACAGGGAGTAAAATAATAATTTTGATTACATGACATTAAAAAGGGTTTGCACAAACAAAACTAATGCAGCCAAAATTAGAAGGAATGCAGGAAACTGAGGGGAGAAATTTACAGCAAGTATCTCACATAAAGTTATCACTTCTTGAATATATAGGAAACTCAATGAAATTTATGAAAATATGAATCATTCTCCAATCGATAAATTGTTGAAGGACATGAACAGGCAGTTTTCAGAAGATAAAATCATAACTATCAATAGTCACATGAAAAATTGCTCTTAGAGCATCAGAGAAATGCAAATTAAAACAGCTCTGAGGTACCACTTTCACACCTATAACAATGGCTAACATAACAGAAAAGGACAATGACAACTGTTGGAAGGGATGTGGAGAAATTGGGACGCTAATGCATTGTTGGTGGAGTTGTGAACTGATCCAACCATTCTGGAGAACAATTTGGAACTACACCCAAAGGCTATTCAACTGGGCATACCTGTTGACCCAGCAATACCACTACTAAGTCTGTATCAAAAAGATATCACAGAAGAAGAAAAAGGACCTACGTGTATAAAAATATTTATAGCAGTTCTTTTTGTGGTGGCAAAGAATTGGAAACTGAGGAGATGTCCATCAGTTGGGGACTCGCTGAACAAGTTAGGGTATACAGGGGGGTGGAGCCAAGGTGGCAGCGTAGCAGCAGCAACATATCACAGCTCTCACATAGCCACCCCAAAATACCCATAAAATAGGACTCTAAACCAATCCTAGAACTCCAAAACGCACACAAAGATACTTCCCACTAAAGTCAGCTCAGCTGTGAGGAACCATATCAGCACTGCGAACCGAAACCAGCCTGCCCTGAAGCCGTGGCTGTGCCCTGGGGGGGCTGGATGGGAGGAGTGGAGGAGCCTCTCAGGTGAGCGGATTAGCAGCAGCTGCGAGTGGGAATTGTGAAAGGGGGAGATAAGCAGTCCGGCGGTAAGGCCTCCAGAGTGGAAAAGTGAAAGGCAGAGGTTTTGCACACACCTGGGTGTTGCAGCTTCCCACCCGTGGCCTGCAGGCAGCAGGGGGACTGAGCGATTGTTCTCAGGCCAGTGCTCTCGCGTTGAGCGGCCTGGATCCGGATCGCCGTCTTGGGCCTCGGTCTTGGAGTCCTTGCTATCCAATCAGCCGGAAGTAAATAGGAAGAGTTCCCAGCCTCTTCCTAAGAGCAACAGCAGCCAGGAGGACCCCAGAGATTTGGGACAGAGCTTTCCCTTCTGGAAGCAGAGCCCCACAGAGATTTTTTTAAAAAAATCACGGTCTGAAGAAACATGAGTAAGAATAAGCATAAGAAGCAAAGTAAGAACAGCTCCCAAACCCTTGATTCCTTCTTTGGGGAAAAGAAATATCATGGGAGAGAGAGGGAGGAGGAGAGCGCAGCCAGAGCACCCCCACCAGAGGCCTCCAAAAAACATG
>CM053584.1:387645397-387669700 GCA_028627135.1 Pseudochirops cupreus | reverse complement strand
AAGTGACATAGGAGAGAATAGATTGGGGGAGGGGGGACACACTGGGATGGCTGTTTTGGAGCGGTGGGTGGGGGAAAGACGGGGAGAAAATATGTAACTCAAAATCTTGTGGAAATGAATGATGCAAGCTATAATAAAATTTAAAAAAAAGTTAGGGTATACAATTGTGGTGGAATTCTATTGTGCTGTGACTTTACAGGCATAATAGATATCACATTTCTTACCTTCTCAAGGCAAGTGAAAGGGAGAAGATTTGGAAATCAAATTTTTAAAAAAACAAATGTTAGAATTTTTACATGTAAAGTGGGAAATATTGAATTGAAATGAATAAGAATATATTTTTAAAAAAAGAGGTATTTGGTTCCCCCTGGCATTGTTTGGTGGAAACTGGATGACCATTTATTAGTGATATTGTAAAGGGGAGTCCCCTATCATGCTGACAGTGAGATGAGGGGGTCTCTTAGGTTTCTGTGATTGGAGAATCTGTTTGATTCTACATTTCTCCTGATTGATCCTGATCATCTTCCTAAAATCATCCTGATTCCTCTCATGAGATCAAAGATCAAAATGAGAAAAGAATAAAAATTAGAAAAAATCACGGTGTTCAACTAGAAAACTCCCACTAAACGTATCCAAGCCAGCCATCAGTGCTGATAGATGGGGCAGACACTGATCACAGGAGCATCGGGCAGAAGTCTGACTAAGTTCCTTGACACAAGGAAGACATCAGCGGAGCCTGAAACCCAGCCTTGTGAGCGGATGTTGCCTGCTCTCCAAGACGAGGGCAATATCAGTTTCAAATGTAAATTTGTCTATAGCATTTTATAGAGAAGGATAGATAACTAGGAACAGAGAGACAGAGCAGAGAGTAACCTTGGTGCTTTATACATAGTAGGAACTGAATATGTGCTGATGGTATAGTGGAGTCCGAGAGCCTGGATTCAAATTCTACCTTTAGGAGAGTGTCGTAGTGTAATGTGGTATGCAAATATCTCGACTTGGAGTCAGGAAGACCTGAGTTCAAGTCCCACCTCAGACACTTACTAGCTGTGTGACCCTGGGCAAATTATTTATGGCTCAGTTTCCTCATCTGTAAAATGAGGGTGTAGACTCACTCGTCTTTGAGGTCCCTTCAGACTCTGAGGTTCTATTACTCAGGGAGTTAATGAAGAATTGTGGACATTCCCCCAGCTGTCTCCCCTTCCGGTGGCATCTCTCAGCCCCATTCCATGAAGACTGTGAACAGAGAGGCCTCTGAGGGGAATCACCTTGGGAATCCTGTTAAACCAGTTTGTTCTCCTTTGGGATTGCTGGAAACCTGAAATCGATCCCAGTATGGAATCTGCTTTCCTCGGAGAGCTTCAGAGGCAGTCATGGGGCAGGGCATCGCGCCCTTCTGTGCTGGCCAGTCTTTGGGTCTGGCTCTTCTGCACCACACAAGGCAATTGGGTCAAAATGGGATTGAGAGAAGCAGCCTCTGGGTCTTCAAGTCCTGGGTTCTGGCTCTGCCCAGCTGTGTGAACCTGGCAAGCTGCTTAACCACTGCCTATCTGAGGCAACCCTTCCAGACAAGGTCTCTTAACCTGGGGGCCCTGAATTCAGTTGGGAAAAAAAATCCATCTTTCTTTCCCAGAACTCACATTTAGCATTTCCTTCAATTATTTAAAGAAACACCTGACACCATGATTCTGAGAAGGCATCTGCAGGCTTCATCAGCCTGTCAAAGGAATCTGTGCCACAAGAATCCCAGGGCTAAAATCACAAATGACAAGGTCCGAATTTGTCATCATTTTTGTTTTGGCTCCCCTCTCACACACATCCATGTTTGTCCAGGGGAAAGACAGTCCTGAGTTGTACATGAGATGCCCATGTCCTGCTGTTGACGGGGCAGCTGGGCAGGGAGGCTGGCCACCTTCCCAGTGACTGCTTTCTACAGACTTTGGACAGCCTAGAGGGAGGCTTGAACAAGGGTGGACTCCCTTCCAGCCAGGGAGGGACCAAGGAGAATTTTTCCATTGGCTTAGCCACTGTTGACAAAAAGGGTATAAAGGAAGAGAAAATCAGGCTTCTCTTCTTGGGAAAAGGATTAGAACTTTGGGCAGGAAGTTGAATTCCACTTTGAAGTAGGTGGGTTCCTCACCTCCTCACTTTCTTCCTCCTCCCAGCACATATAGAGCAGGGCTTCCCAAGACAAATGCCCATGAAGGCTCTTCTCTCAGCTCTATGACATGCTTCTTGGCTGCATCTGATCGGAGAGCCCCAGGAGACAAGGCCTAGATTCTGTCGGGCTGGATGGGACAGAGCTGATTGACAGGGTTTTCTAGTGGCCTGACTTTTTCTTCAGTGGATGGGTTCATAATCTTTATGGAAACCACCAAGGAATCTTTTCCTCTGTGCTAATCAGTCAACTAATCACCAAGTATTTATTAAGCACGTTTCTGGCGTTGTGCTAGGTCCTGGGGCCACAATCCCTACTTGCAAAGAGCTTACATTCTTTTTTTAAAAAATACTTTTATTTGCTTTGTTAAGCATTTCCTGTGAAAAAAAATTTTAACATTCATTAAAAAAAATTCTCTCCAAATTCTATCCCTCCTGACACCCCCCCCACCCCTTGAGAAGGCAAGAAACATATCAATTACACATGTGAAGCTGTGCAAAACATATTTCTGTGTTAGCCATGTTGCGAAAGAAAACACAAAAACAAGAAAATTGAAGTAAACAAAAGTCTTCTTCAATCTGCATTCAGAAATCACCAGCTCTGTCTCTGGTGGTGGAGAGCATTATGGGCCCTTTGGCATTGTCTTGGATCATGGTCTTGGTGAGAGTAATCAAGTCTTTCGCAGCTGATCTTCATTATAAAATCGCTGTTACTGTGCACGATATTCCCCTGGTTCTTCTCACTTCACTTTGCATCATATAAGTCTTCCCAGATTTTTCTGAAACCACCCCTCCCCCCAGCCGTCCCCCCATCATTTATTTTAGTACAATAGTATTCCCTTACATTCATATACCACAACTTGTCCAGTCATTCCCCAGTTGATGGGCATCCCCTTGATTTCCAATTTTTTGATACCACAAAAAGAGCTGCTATAAATATTTTTGTACCAGCAGGGACTTTTCCCTTTTCAAAGCTCTTATACTTTAATGGAAGCAGAGGGGACAGGACAGATATAAAGAGAATAAATGCAAATAAATGAATATTTAGTGCCAATTATGTATACATGCAGGGGATAACGAAGCGCAACGGACAGTGGGGTACAGCATGCCCTCCTGCCTGTTGAATTAAGGCAGTGTGGTATGGTAGAAAGAACACACGTGTTCTGGAGTCACAGGACCTGGGTTCAAATCCTACACCTCTGACTGCTTACTAACTGTGATTTTGAGTAAGTCTTTGGACTTCAATTTGTTCATCTACAAAACAAGAGGGCTGGACTAAGTGGGATCCTCTGACCCTACTGCGGAGGGGCAAATTAAGCTTTGTGGACTTTAACAGCTCTGTCAAGTCCAACCCGCGGACCATGAGGATCTCATTAATGGTGCGTGGGCACCAGCATGCAAGGGAGCCCCGGCCCGGTCATTTGGCGACTCCCCAGGGCATCAGACGGAAAAGGATGAGAGCTGGGAGATGGACATAAGTTAGGCTATACAGCTTGAGAGAAAACAGAGCAGGGAAGGAAAAAACGTCCCCTGGGCCAGCCTTGTCTTACTTCCTGAGACATGATGTTGAAGATCAGGCTCCCTGGCATCTAATTAAAATACTACAGGGAGGCTTTCTAACAGTGTTTGCCAAAGCTAGAGCCAGCCTGGAATGCAGAGGGCTGGGATTCAGGGATCCTGCTGTAAAACCTCACACTGCAGCCTTTGGGGCAGATTTTGGTGGTGGCCCAGGAGAGCCGCAGGTCCCTCTGGGGCTTGGACTGAAGTTCCTCAGGGTCTGAGACTATTGTCTTTCTGCATTTGTGCGCCCAGAGCCTGTCCCTATACCTAGCACACTGCTGAATGATCGATCTAAAGCTGGAAGGACCAACTCCCTCTAACTCCCCCATTCTACAGATGAGGAAACTGAGGCCCAGAGAGGTGAAATTACTTGACCAGTGTCACACAGGAAGTGGCCAAGCTGGGATTCAAAATGAGAGAATGTGTTGACCCGCATTCTTCAATCCTTTAGCTCCAAAGTGAACTCTCTTTCTACCGCAGCTCCCTGACTCCCACTGAAGTCTAAGCTAATTATGCTCTGGGGTTCAGTTTTTGAACCAGATGATTTTAGAGATGCCTTCCCACTCTAATGCTATGACCCTCTGTGTAGGCCTACTTCCCCATCTTGTAGCCCAGAAGGTATATTGACTCCTACTGTCAGGATTCTATGGGAACTATTTTTCTAACTCTCTAGTTCTTGAGCCCCTACTAGTGTGGTTCCCATTAATAATCAGCCTGTAGACACAAGTAGCTTTTAGTGAAACCATTTACTAAGACGATATAACAAAAATATTTCTTACAAAAGATCATATACCTTTCCCCAAAGCTATGGCTATTCTTCCATAATTATATACAGCATCCTTGGGAAGAAGGCTCAGACCTGAAGTACAATGGTAGTGAAGCACATGTATACATAGAATTCACATATAACAAAGAGTTACTCATAACACCTGGTGCCTCAGAACCTATAAATGCTCTTTCTTCATAGAGTCCTTACATAGTTTCCCAGAGAAAAGTATTTCCAGTACTCTCTGCCATAAGGAGTCAGATACACCTCCCAGAATGTTTGGACCTACCAGAACACACAAAATCACTACCAGTTCTGGACATATCCACCATGTGATGCTTGTTTGCCTAAGATCAGGAAAAGGACAAATGCGAATAAGGCCAAGGAAGGCAGGTGCTCATAGCCATATGGAGGCTGAGGAGGAGACAGGACAACTGCCACCTCTCCTACCTCTCATGCTTCACATCCTGGCAGAGAAAAGAGAAGGTAGATAAGCAAGTCACTTCATTTGTATACTGACTGAGCTCTGACACAGCCATCAATTAGGAGACAGTGCAGGCTTCTAAAAATGGCCAGAAGTGGGGTCCCCCTATGTTTCCACAGTCATTTGGAAATGGGTAGAGAATATATGAGCATATTTGGAAGATCGCGCCAGAATGGGCAAATCCAAACACACTCCATGCTCCCTGTTACACATATATGGGGCTTTCCAGGTGCAAAGCACATGACATTTAGAAGTCTAGTTGTATCTTTGCCTTTGAGGAGGCAGTGATCCCTAGGTATCCTTGGCCCCCACCTCCTGATTTCCCCACTCTCTTTCCTTCTGAGATACACTGATAATAAAAGGTCTGTTGCTTTTAGATGTTGGTGACTGATTTGCCTCTTCTGCAGAGATACCCAAGTCCCCACCCCACCAAGCAGCTGTCATGTGCTGGGAGAATTTTATTCTAGGGATAAACAGCTTTCCCCATAAGAGAGTTTCTACTGAGATCTTCATGGTGGTTGCTCATTTTGTTGTCTGGGAATTGGGACAATGTCCCTTTATTGTCACTAATCTGAGTTCTCTCTGAGTGATTCTGGAGAACTCGTGGGGAGAGGCAGGTTTTCAGGTAGCTGTGACATCTCAATGTGTTTATGTTAGTGCCTTTGAGCTCGAAGGAGAAGGTGCCACATCGAGACAATCAGGTTGAGTCTGCACTGGTGTCTTTGGCCCTTGACTTTTTACTGGATAGATTGGATCAAATGAAATAGAATTTGTAAAGTGCTCAGTAGAGTGTGAGGCATATAGTAGGTGCTTAATAAATGCTTCTTCTCCTCTCTCTCCCCATTGGATGTCAGAACTGGGAGAGACTTCAGAGTTTAACCCCCTTGGTTTATGGAGAAGGATACTAAAGCCCAAAGAGGCTAAGTAAATTCACCCAAGGTCACACAGCTAGTCAGTGAGGAGTGAAGGGGTGGGGGTGGGGGAGAGCTAATCAGTGGGCGAGGATTCAAATCCAGATCTCCAAATTCCCAAACCAGTATAAACTTCACTTTACGTGTTTCTTCCAACCCCTATGTTTACAGATGAGAGACTGAGCTACAGAGCAGTAACATTTGCCTAGTGTCACATAGCAACTAAGTAGGGCCCAGGGACTAGCAGGGAAGTCACTGAAAATCAAGGGACTTTAGAAATGGAAAGAACATTAAAGACCATTGGGTCCAGCCTTGGCTTTACAAGTAGGGAAACTGAGGCTCATAAGAGTCAAGCTCTTTGTTCAACATCACCAAGAAGCCATTTGTAGGGCCAAGATTTGAACCCAGGTCTAACTCCAAATCCCTTGCATTCTGGCATTCTTTTATGTTTCAAAATAATTTATGTGCTGAGCAGGCTAGTGAGTGGTGCTAACCTGGGAAGAGCCAACTGTTTCCTAAGGAAAATAGAGGAAGGCAGATGAGGGAGCCACTGGGGAGCAGAGATAGGGAAGGTGAGGGAGCTGCCAAGGGAGCAGAAACAACACAGGTGAGGGAGTCTCTGGGGGCATAGAGCTGGGGCAGGTGAGGAGCTGCCGGGAAACAGAGACAGGGGAGGTGCACCAGGGTCAGGGGAAGACCGAGGAGTGGAAACTCTTTGGTAATGATGGGAAATTCCTGAAGACTGAGTCAGCAGTATTGGGGATGGAACAATGACCTGCCTATGAGTATTTATGGCACTTTGGAAACAAACACAACTCTGCCTGGGGACCTGAAAGCCAGGAGTGTTCTTGAATCATGGGTATTTTCTTAAACCTGATTAATGAAGGGATCAGCCCTCCAAAGAATCAAAGTTTGCTGAGACTTTTCATTCAAATTTAAAGGGGAGTTGTGGGGATGATATAGGGACCCCAAGACCAGAGGATTCAGAATTGGACACAGCTCAGAAATCACCTCATGCAAGCCTCCCATTTTAAAGACAGGAAAAAAGTATGTGCAGAGAAGGGAAGAGACTTGTCCAAGGTCACATAGGTGTAAGTAACAGACCCAGGGTTCCAATCTAGGTCTAAAATAGAGAGCAGAGTATGTCTCCTAGAATTTAAAACATGTGGAAATAAAGGCAGCCTAGTGTTGTGGTTGGAGAGCAGGTGCTGGAGTCAGGAGCTTGCCTCTTGCCTCTAACATATACTACACAACCCAGCAATCCTCAATGACTGGGAGTCTGGCAATCGAGTCAGAGTGAAGAGGTTAAAATGTTGAGATATAGACCCCAAAATACCAACACGCTCAGTTGCGAAATCTATCTGCCAGTCTTCACCTGGGTAGGTACCCCTCCTCTGAACAGGTTTTAAAAGGGGAGGAGGTTTGACTGCCCCTTTGGGATTAACCTGAGCACGGGTTGGGAAGGCCTGACAGACTTGTCTGATGGTTTCTCCTAGTTTACCACCAGTAAAAAATGGGCTTTATCAGAGAATGGAGGGCATTCTTACCAAGGTGTGTTGCCTGGTATAAACCAAAAAGCAGCTTCCACTGACTTTCCTCTGGGATAAGAAGCTGTCCTGAGGGTATTTGAAACCACCCAGAGGAGGAAAGAGAGTATCCCCTTTCCTTAGCAAGGGCCTGTTCTTGAGGGCTGTACGAAGGTGTGAAAGAATCGGGGAGCTGTGGGAGTAAAGGGGACAGTATAGTCAAATGGCAGGCAGCATTCTTTGCTGAGGTGTCTGCCAGGAGACTTCCCACAGCCTGATCAGTTCGCCTTTCTGGTGGCCTTTGCAAAAAATAACAGCTACCTCAGAGGGCTTTTGAACAGCTTGGAGGAGATGTGAAATCTCCTGTGCATGTTTAATAGGGGAATTTTTTGCTGTCAGATATCCCCTTTCTTTCCAAATTGCTCCATGGGCATGTAGAACATGGAAAACATTTTGAGTCAGTAAAAATGTTTACTGTTTATTTTCTCCTAGCTCTAGAGCTCTGATGAGTGCTATCAATTCTACCTTCTGGGCAGAGGTCCCAGGGAGCAGGATTTGGCCTCGATGGTTTGGTAGAGGCTGACCACCTAATACCCACTTTTCCAGACCCCTTGTTCAATGAAGCTTGAACCATCTGTGTACCAGACTGCCTTGGGGTTTGGGAGAGGAGAATCTTTCAAATCAGCTCGACTGGCATAAACACACTCCAAGGTCTCCTCACAATCACGAACCAGGACGTCTGACTGGGCACTGTCTGGGAGGAGGGTTGCTGGGTTACGTGTGCGGCACACCGAAGGGTTAGGTCAGGGGTACCAAGCAAGACTTGATGTTTGGTGAGCCTGCCACTAGCCAGCCGCTGGTGGCCCTTTGCTTCCAGGATGCTCTGAACTCGGAGGGGAGTTAGAACTTCAAGGGGCTGACCAAGTGTAATTTTAGAGGCTTCCTCAATTAAAATGGCTGTAGCAGCTACTGCCCAGAGGCATGCAGGCCATCCTGCAGCCACAGAGTGTAATTGTTTTGAAAAATAGGCAACTGGCCCGGGGTCAGGTCCTAAGGATTGTGTTGGGACTCCCAGAGCCTGTCCTCTCCTTTCATCTACATACAGAGTGAAAGGTTTTCCTAGATCAGGTAGCGCTAATGCTGGCGTGGTGGTCTATTTAGCTTTCAGAGCCTCAAAAGCTTTAGTCTGATCTGGACCCCACTCTAGAGGGAGTGAATCAGGCCCTAAGAAGAAACATAGAGAGGCTTAGCAATAAGGCTCAAATTTGGGATCCAGAGCCTACAAAATCCAGCCATACCTAGAAAAGTTCAAAGTTGTTTTTTAGTGGCTAAAAGAGGTATAGACAAGATTCTCCTTTTCCTCTCAGAGGTTAAGGAGAGAGAGGTAGGAGTTAGTTTGTGGCCTGGCGTGTTATCTGGACTTTATCCAAAGTGACCCTATAGCCTCTACTACCCAAGAAATTCAGGGCTTCTGCAGCAGCAGCCAAAGGCGCCTCCCAGGTGGGGCTACAACTAAGGATATCATCCACATCCTGGACTAAACTGCTATCAGTTAATTTCAGGTCCCTCAAATCCCCTCCCAAAGCCTGGCCAAATAAATGTGGGCTATCCTGAGACCCTTGGGGTGGAACTGTCCATGTGAGCTGGTGCAGACTTGTTTCCCCAGGAAGTATCCATTCAAACGTAAAAATAAATTGGAGTCTGAGGTATACAGAAAAAACACATCTTTGAGCTCTAGGGTGGAAAACCATTGGGTACCTCCACAGATCTGAGTAAGTAGGGACTGGGGAGTATATGGGGATGACAGCTTTGTTAACAGCCCTGAGACCTTGAACCATGCAGTATATTCTCCATTAGGCTTTTTCACAGGAAGAATTGGGGTGTTACATGCAGATTGGCAAGGGACAAGGATTTTCTATTTTAGGAATTTTTCAATTGATGATTGTAGTCCTTCCCAGGCCTCGGGCTTGACTGGATATGGATAGTGATGGGGGAACACATTAGAATCTTGGAAGTGAACAGTAACTGGAGTAGCATGAGTAGCTCTCCCAGGAATTCCCTGATCCCAGACAATTTGCTCAGCTGTCTCCCACACTTTTGGGGGAACATAGGGGGGAGTGTCTGGTGAACAGAGGGCAAAGGAGATG
Source organism: Pseudochirops cupreus (assembly GCA_028627135.1). NCBI lineage: Eukaryota > Metazoa > Chordata > Mammalia > Diprotodontia > Pseudocheiridae > Pseudochirops > Pseudochirops cupreus. The sequence continues at coordinate 387,660,149 of CM053584.1, read as the reverse complement.
GGAGGTTTAACTGGAGAAAACTGACTCCCCAATTTCACCATCAGGTCCCTTTCCAACAAGGGGGCAGGGCAAGAGGAAATAATAAGGAAGGAGTGTTCAAACAGCAGATCCTCAAATAGGCAGGGGAGGGGGTATGTCTCAAGATATCCCTTAGTTTTCCCTTTGATGCCCACGACCTGACAGGTTGAGGGCCGAGGGTCGAGTAGGGCCAGAGTAACTAATGAAAACAGAGAACGTAGGTCCCGTATTGATCAGAAATCAGGTAACTTTACCTTCAACCTCAGTGCTTGCGCAGGGCTCAGCAAGGGCAATGGAGAAGGTGGGAACACTGGCAAGCCCCAGGTTTCCCCATCATTCTGAGTCTTCAGAAGTCTAGAGGACAGGGTACCGGGAGGTGGCTCTACTACTTTTACCTTGGTGACCATCCTTCTTCCAATATCCCTCCTGGTCAGATGGGCACAGTTCTTGAGGTGTTTGTTCCTGGGGCTCCCTCTGGGGGGGTGCCCTGGAGGGGCACTCCTTAGACCAGTGACCCTCCTTGTGGCATCAAAAGCAGGTTTTCCTTCTGCCCAAGTGACTGGGCTTCCTCCAAGGGGGTCCCCTGGAGGGGTTTATCCTGGCCATAGGGGTTTATCCTGGCAGCAGCCAAGAATTGAGCATGCTCTCTGTTTCTAGTGGGTTCTCTGGGTTCTTTCTCCTCTGCTACAACCAAGTCTCTGTTATTAAAGACTCCAAAGGCCATCTCCAGTAATTGGGCCTGAGGTGTTTGGGGTCCCATTGCCAATTTCTGCAGTTTCCTCCTAATATCTAAGGGAGACTGACTAATGAAATACATGTTAAGGATTGCTGTCCCTTCCATAGAGTCAGGATCTAAATTTGTACACCTTTTAATAGCTTCTACAAGTCTATCTAGGAAAAGGGCAGGGTTTTCTTTATCCGTCTGAGTAATTACCCTAACTTTCTGATAATTTACTTGCTTTTGGAATGCAGTTCTTAGGCCTTCCAACAGGCAAAGTACCATGTGGTCTCTCTTCTCTCTATCCTCCCGGGTTTGATAACAAGAGGCTGATGGAAGTCAGCGTGAGGGCTGCACCCTGGGAATTCCCTAATCAGAGGCTCAGTTCATATCTCTGTCTCTGTCTCTCTCTTTCCCCTTCTCTCCTTCTCTCTCCCCCATATGTAGTTATTAAGGTATGTATATTTGCACACTTTCATACAAATGAGAGATCTGACATAAACTGATCATGTCACCCTGGGCAAGTCACCAAACTTCTGCTGCCCTAGGCTGCTCCCTAAGATCATCAGTTGCAGAGAGGATGCCAATCCGCATTGGTAGAGGGAGTTTCCTCACCTGGGAGTCCCTATGCGCAATGGTACCTATCTCTGATGTGAGGAAGAGAAGCCTTGTGAAAGGAGGGCAGGAGGGAGCATCTTCCAGGAACCCGAGGAACTCTGCCAAAGATGTCCAGGGGTGGGAGGAGGCATGTCAAGTTCAGGCAACAGTGTGCAACTGTCTTAAAATATCTGAAGTATCTGAAAGACTGTCAGGAAGAACGGTGGTTGGACTGGCTCTGTGTGGCTCCAGAAGGCAGAGTTAAAGTCATGGAGAAGCAGGACTTTGCTGCCTGACACAGGGAAAACCTTCCCAAAGATTAGAGTTGTCCTCTGGTGGTATGGGCTTCCTGAGGAGGGAGTGAGCTCCCTGTCACTCAAGGTAGCCAAGCAGAGGTTGGATAAGGACTGGTTGAGGGGTTATTGTAAGAGGATTCAGGGCAAGGACAAGTCAGATGAAGGGGCCTCTGTTCTGACATTCTGTGACTAGGTGTGGAGAAGAGCCAAGATGAGAAAAACCAGAACAGTGAGAAGCAGACCCATGATATCTGCTGAGACTCCCAAAAGGGTCCTGGAAAAGTTCAAACGGAAGCAGGAACTTTCCGTTAGGGACCAGGGTTACTGGGCGCTCCCTCATCAGCCCTTCTGCAGTTGACGCTGAGCTAGTCTGTTCCTGGATCCCAGGGGGGATGTTTCCTTTAAAACACAGGCAGGGCTGGCCGGGAGTGATGATTAGGTTGTCTCTGTGTCGGGGTGTGCTCTCCTCTCTCTCTGCCTCTGAGAGCCCTGATCTTCCTCTGCTCCAAAGCACCTGTCCAGGGGAACGTCTCTGCTCCTCAGCTAATAACGCCCCCCAGTCACTGAGTGTGCCGTCTTTCTGCCTTGTATATTGGGATATGGGGCCGTGTTGTCTCCCCTCATGAAAGGTCTTTGCGTCTCCAGCACCGAACCTGGCGCCCGTTGTAGGTGCGCAATCAATCCTTTTTGGTCCTCTTGACTAAATGACCAGCTTTCAGCCCAGCTCTGGGAGCTTCTGGGTGTCACCCGGTTTCCCAGGGTTGTTTTCCCGGCCAATCCAGCCACATTCTAAAGGGTCTCAGAGACTAATCTAAGGTGCAGCACAGATCACTGGGTCTTTAATCTGGAGCTAGAAAGAAGTCAGGAAGACCTCTTTTCTGGAGTTCAAAGCCAACCTCAGACATTTACTAGCTGTGTGACCCTGGGCAAGTCATTTTACCCTGTTGGCCTCAGTTTCCCTGTCTGTAAAATGAGCTGGAGGAGGAAACGGCCAATCACTCCAGTATCTTTGCCAAGAAAACCCCAAATGGGGTCACAAAGATGTATTCCTATGGCAAATGATGTCACTATGTTAGAGTCAAGTCACAGTGTGTCTGACTGCGGCTGATCAGACCGATAAGAGCTTGGAATATTCTGCCACAGATCCGGCACAAATGGTCCCTGTGAACGTTGGGGTGGAATCTCCAAATCTGCACATCCTGCGTTCGCTTTGAGCTGTTTCAATTCTGCTTCTCTCACGAGCACAGCACCTTCTCTGATGTGGGCTTGCCAGGCTGGGCTGTCTTGGGCCAGGGTCTCCCATGTCTCACAATCGATTCCAAAGTTCTTTTTTTTTTGATATTTTAATATTTTTTTTGGTTTTTTTTTTTGGAGGGCAATTGGGGTTAAGTGACTTACTCAAGGTCACACGGCTAATTTTTGTGTTAAGTGTCTGAGGCTGGATTTTGAACTCAGGTCCCCCTGACTCCAGGGCCGCTGCTCTATTCACTGTGCCACCTAGCGGCCCCAATTCCAAAGTTCTTAAGAGAGACCTTGAGGGTGTCTCTGTATCAATCTTTGGACCACCATATGTCTTTAAGAATGGGATGAATGGGTTAGGACAAACAGACACAGAGTAGTTTGAACAGCCAAGCTGGAGGAGAGATAGGAAAATTTCCCTTCCTCCCTTCCAGGCAGAGGTGGGGGACTATGGGTGCAGATCACTGTATATTCCATCAGAGGCATCTGATATGCTAATTTTTCTGAATAACTCCCTCCCCCCCCCTCCATCTCTTAAGAATCTCAGTTTAGGCTGCAGAGGGGAGGGGCCTTTTGAAAATTCCACTCTATGGAATGGAGGTGGGAAAGCCTTTAAATGAACTACTGAAAACCCCAGGCCAGGGCTAGTAAGGCTCCTGGTGGTGGTAGGAGCCAAGAGGGTGGGCTCGCTGCAGTACCTGAGCAGATGGGAGCCATGCTGGGTTCTGGGGCTGAGCCAGTGAGACCCCTCACAATCCCCTCTTGGAGTATAAGGGGCTTTTTCTTCTGGGCCGAAGGAAGCTCAGGATACAGGCCCCTTCTGCCCCAGGAGGAGGCCAGAGGGAGGCAAGGAGGCCTGAAAGAGCTTGTTTTTATTTTTTATCTCAATATCACTGTTTGAGTGATTTGGAGTCACTTTTCTATTGGCTCCAGTATCTGAGGTCCTGGTTTCAAATCCTGCCTCCTTCACTCCCAGGGGGACCTCCAACAGTCACCTTCACCTCCCTGGGCCTCACTTTCCCCATTTGTTAAAAGGCCCCAGCAGCCTGGGATCCCAGGATATTTAAGTCCTGAGCCCTTCTTCTGCCTCTCCCAGGGACCCTGCCTGCTTTAGCCCCACCCCCATCCCTGGCTTTCCGTCTCCTCCGTTGCACTTCTCTGACGGTTAGGGCTGCTTCTGGCCATCTCTCCCAGCCTCTCCTCTGTCCTCAACGAGGCCATTTGATTCCATGGATGAATAAGTGTTTTTTCCAACCTGTCATGCCCATGTATTCCCTCATGACAAGGCTGGGCGACTCCTCCCTCTTGCCAAAAATTCAATTAAGTGTGGTTAGCCTGAATTCTCCGAGCAGTGAGTCAGGGCCTGGGCTCACCCACAGACTCAGGGGGCCGCTGCTGGTTGGTGCAAGGCAGGGAGGGATCAGGCATTGATTGTCATACCCAGGTGGTTTCTGCACGGATCAGGCCAGGGAAACTCAGTGGCCAGAGCTGCGGGTAGACCAGCCTCAGGCCCATCCTGTCTGGGGGATCCTGGGAGAAAACATCCATTTCAGTTGGATGAGCCTCCCATGCAAAATGGGGATAATCTGTAGAGCTTCTTTCTTAGTGGGGCCCTGAGGTCATCACAGCTTTGTTTTATGCTTAGCGTGGGGTCCAATGGCTTTCACTCTGGCTCAGGTATGGTTTACATATGTGTCCAGAGCCATAAGGGACCTCAGAGGCCAGCACTTCCAACGTCCCCATTTTACAGATGCAGAAAAGGAGGCCTGAGGAGGCTGTGGGTTGTCCATATCCTTGTTCAAGAATCAGATGGAGCGTTTCTCTCCTCATCTCCCATCTCCTAGCCTTTGCACAGGCTGTATCCTCCATGTTTGCAATGTTCTCCTCCCTCATCTCTGCTTCGTAGACGGCTTCCTTCCCACTTCCTGAAGAGCTCAGTTCCTGGGCTACCTCCTGGAGGGTCCTTCCTGACCTCCCTGTCCCCACCCCAATTATGTGTGTGCCCTGAAATTACTTTGTTCATGTTTTGGGTTTATTTATCTGTGTCTTTCTGCCTAGTAGAATGTAAGCTCCTTGAGGGCAGGGGACTTTTCTTTCTCCTCAGTCTCTGGAGCCTCAGAGAAGGCTCTGACTCCCACACCAGTACACCATCTCCTTGTTTTCTTCTTAATAGTTTGCTCAGAGTAATTGCTTTAAGGGAAGGAAGGATTGGGGGCCAGAGTGAAAGGCAGGCAGAAAGATCACCTTCAGCCTTACGCAAGGGGTGAGGGGCACTGAAATAAAGGAAATGGGGGTGTCAGAGGAGATGAGGCAGTTGGTGTGCAATGAGATGATGCCAAGAGGTGGGAATGGAAGCCATCAAGAAAGGAGAAAAGAGACCAGAGAATGTCCTGGACCCCTTTGAAAGTTTGCCTTGGGCTATTAGAGAACATCTGCCTTTTGCAGATGGGACAAAAGACACAAGGAAGTTAGCAGAATTAGCTCGCCATGAGCCAATGATAGAGCAGAGCCAGGAGCCCACATCTCCCAATGTGTACCTGGTTCAGTTCTTTTTTATCAACACCTACCCATGAAGGGCCATCGTGAGCCACTTGACAGCCATCACTCGAAATGAAGAGACATTGGTAGAATGGTGACCACTCTGACCATGTCACTGTCTGCGCAATAAACTTGAGGTGCTCTATTTTTTGTTGTTCAGTCGTGTCTGCCTTTCCATGACCCCATTTGGGGTTTTCTTGGCAGTAATACTGAAGGGTCCACTATTTCCTTCTTCCAGCTCATTGTATAGGTGAGGAAACTGAGGCAAACAGAGTGAGGAGACTTGCCCAGGGTCACACAGCTAGTCAGTCTCTGAGGTCTCTATTACCTCCAGAGTCGAATACAAACTCTGTTTGGCATTTAAAAGCCTTCACAACCTAGCTCCAGCCCAGCTGCCCAGACCTTCTTGCATTCTGCAGTCCAGCCATACTGGCCTTCTAGCTGCCCCTCAGACCCAACACACCATCTCTCATCTCTAAAGTTCTCTGTGTCTGGAATACACGCCCTTCTCACCACCAATGCTCAAAGTCCCCAGCTTCCTCCAATGCTCAGCTCAGCACCACATTTAATGGCTTTCCCAATCCCAGAGACAGCCAATGCCTCCTCCCCCAACCCATTTATATGTTGTACGTGTTTATACATGTGCTTGGTCTTTTCTTGGTTTGAATATTAGCTCCTTGAGGGGAGAGACTTCTGTTTTTGTCTTTGTATCCACAGCACTTGCCTAGTGCGTGATACCTTGCAGACCCTTGAGAAATCACAAAATCATAGAACAGAAGGGTCAGAAGTTATCTCAGCAGCCATCAAATCCAATCCACCATACATAAAAGGAGTTCCCACTCTAAAGTAGGTCAGACATGTTCCCTGTGTTACCCCAATGAGGGCAACCTCCAAGATTTCCAACAGACTTTGGACAAGCAGCCATCTAGACCATCCTGTACACAAAAGGAATCTTTCATGGTCTAATGCTAGGTCGTATTTATGTCTAATTTTTGGAGGTTATATTACAACCTATTATAATGTGGTTGAACTAGATGGTTGACAAGGTCTCTGTTGACTCCCATATGCTTGTTGAGAGATGGATAAATGGATTGAGTCTACTCTTGCATCTTGGACTGATATTTCAATATATGGAATCTCATCTTATTGCAGATGGGGTAAAGCCCAATGAGTCTGACCCCAGTACCCACCTTGAACACCATTTTGAGCTACCTCCAGCACACCCCTGTCTAGATACCACATACCTCCTCTAGGGTTATGGTTTGTTTTATGGAGACCAAGTCTCTGAAATAGATCTTAGGAGCATATGATTCCCATCAGAGGTTAAGCAAAAGCTACAAGAATTTATTGGAACACTAAGTCAGAGAGCTGTCTGGAACCATGACTTCAATTCAGCAGCAAACATGAGCAATCCAAAGAAGAGACTTAATCTTATTCTGGGGGCCCTTGGGATGGCTATTTTTTTTTTAATGCAGCCATCAGGAGGGATTAATGATCTCTGGTTCTGAGTGGGGGCTGAGCCAGTGTCTCAAGCCAGGAGTCATTTTTCTGGTAGCCGACATGAGAGGCAGCCCCCAGGACCCAAACTCTTTTTCATCTGTGGTCTCTGAGTCATCCTTGGTATTTTACTGTCATTATTCTACTTTAGAGCTCAGAAAATATTTTGCATTTGAAAGTTATTTGTACCTTGTGCCTTCTAGAACAGGGCATGATTAGGCTGTAGTACACAGGTTTGAGTTATCAGATATCATCTAAAGCCTCCCAACTCTCTGGGGTTAAACTGATTTATTTTTTTTACCTGAAATCATTGCCAGAATATATCGATTTGCTCAGGAAAGATGTGGGTGACAACAAGTGGAATATTAATGTATGTGTAAACACTATTCTCAGGCAGCCCCAGCTGCTGGAGTTCAAGGTGACTGACCTTTGCTGTGCTGCTGATCTTTAATAACATGGAGACAAAGGAGGCAGAAGAGTTAGAACAACACCAGTGGAAGACCACTGCCAGTGGACTTTGGAGGGCTGGCAAGGAGAGGGCCCTTCCTTCCTCTGATGATGATGAGGAGGAGGAGGCAGACCTTACTGACCCTGCAACTACAGAAAGAGAATCGCGACGAAGCCACATTCTTCTCCGAAGGAATTCCATATACTATCGTTCCATGCGCCAGTGGAGTGAAAGAAAAGGCAAGAATCGCTTAGAAAAGAGAGGCAGCCAGGCTCCAGGTCAGTACCAAGGCCAGTGGTCCCTGCTGGGTAATGTTTGCTGAGATCTCGGTGTCATTTGGAAGGGATGGGACACAGAAAGTGGGTCATGTGGGTGGCTTTGAGGATGAGGAGGCAGAAGAAGGAGGCAAGGACCTGGGGTCTTGATCTTGGCTCCTCTGTTTACCTGGGCAAATCACTTCCTTCTGCCTAGTTTCCTTATTTGTAAAATGAGAGGTTTGCACTACGATTCCTTCCCCCTCTAAGGCTATGATCTTTTGGCCGTCCTGGGCCTTTGCTTCCTTCCCTGTAAAACAAGAGGGATGGAATAGACAGTTTCTAGGACTCCTCCAAGTTTTCAATCTGTGATCATGTATCCAGAGAAAGGAAAGCCTGAGGCAGCAGCTGTACCAACAAGACAGGCACCTCCCAACGGTGACAGAGTTATTTTAGGAGAAAGGATTTGTTGCCTTAAATACCATGTAACCCCCATGTCAGAGGCTCTCCTGACCCAAAGGGTATAAGTGGCCCTCATGGGGATTTTCTTCCCCTTTCTGGTCTTCACCCACAAAACTTGGGGCAATGTATGTTTTCCTGGTGCCCACAGTATATTGAGACTGACTCCCCATTTCACAACTCACCATCCTAAGAGGAAAAATTTATTAAAAGGAAGAGCAAGAAAGAAAAAAAAGGGGGACATTCTTGAATGAGTGACCACTGATCCCAAAGAGGATGGAAAGTCCCAGGGTCCTTCACAGTCCTGGGTCTAAGAACTCTCCTGGCAAAGACCAACTCTCTCACCAGTCCGGCCTTGGCATGCTTGCCCCCAAGCTGGGAGAGTGGATGGGAGGGGGGAGCCTCCTGGCTTCCATTTCCTACTCCTAGCTCATGACACAGCCAGGCAGTGCCCCAGGTGCTCAGGCAAGGCAAGGACCAGTTTCATCTCCTGTTCTTTCTCCTTCCTGAAGGTCCTTCCCAGAACTCTTGGCTGTCAACACTCGTGCCTGCTCGTCCTTTCTCTCCAGCACTTGATCTCTCTTTGTGGCCAGCCCTGGTCACCCCATTGCTGCCAATGCGATTGGTTTTCCTCCATTATTTAAATTGGATTGAGGGAGGAATGGGACAGCACCCCCAGCACCCACTGTATTTATTTTTTAAATTTAAGTGGTTTTTGTTGTGAACTTAATCACCAGCAAACACCAATGTTTCCATATACAAAGAACAAGAAAGGCAGATATAAGAAACCATGGATTTCTCTTGCTTTGTTTGTTTTTGAGAAGCATAATATGCATTATCTGTATGGAGACAGAGAAACTCCAATAGTTTAAAAGTGCACTAAGACTTTTAGGACACCCTATAGATGTATGTCTCATAGTGATAGCTCACATTTACAAAGTTCCTACTATGTTCCCAGTTACTCTAACTAAGCACTTTACAATTATGATCCCACTGGACCCTCACAACAACTCTCGGAGGTAGGGGGTCTTATCCCCATCTTATAGATGGGGAAACTGAGGGAAATAAGGGGTAAAGTCAGATGGCTTAGTCATTTCAGTTGTGTTTGACTCTCTGTGACCCATTCGGGGTTTTCCATTTCCTTTTCCAGGTCATTTTACAGATGAGGAAACTGAGGCAAACAAGGTGAAGTGACTCACCTAGGGTCACACAGCTAGGAAGTATCTGAGGTCAGATTTGAACTCAGGTCTTCTTGCCTCCACACCTGGCACTCTCTGCAGCTGCACCATATTGGGGCTCTGGATGTTATATATACAAACAGAGAGACACCATTGTAACACAACTTCTGTACTTGTATTCCCTGCTCTACCTCTTGGATCTCTTCTGTGGATTTTTGAAAATGACATTTCACTGATGCTCCTTTTCTTTTCGTATCTATCACCCACCCACTCAAATGTAAGCCTCCTTGGACTGTCCTGCTTGCTCATGGTGAAGGAGTGGGCTGAGAGGGTAGAGGAGATGTGGGCTTGTGGTAAATAAGGAAGCATTGGGCCCTTTTGAAGGCAGAGACCACAGTTGACCACCGTGGCTGAAAGGCCAGGATCTCAGACCTTTTCCTTTCACCGCTGTCCACGTGGGAAGGGGTGCTAACTACACATACCCTGAGACTGGGAGCCCTGTGGGTGTGGGTAGAAAGAATTCTTGACTCCAGAATGAGAGGGCCTGGGTTCAAATCTTTGCTTTCTCACTTATCACCTGTGTGACTTGGGTCAGACTTCCCTTTCTCTCTCTGGGCCTCAGTTTCCTTCTTTGGAATGAGGGGGTTGGAGTGGATGACCTCCAACGTCCCATCTAGACCCCTAATCCTGTATCTATTTTTTTCACATATGTCACAAGAGGAGTGGGTACCAGTTGGATCTCAGGGCTGCCGGGGTCTCTTCCAATTTTTGGATTCAATGACCATTCCTGGACAATCTCTGACTCCCCTTCCAGGTCCCATGATCCCAATCACCTCAAGAGCCATTTAAGTGTGGCTGCAGGGGCAGCAAGGCTGCCAGTCACTGCATTAGACCAAGAATACTGGGTGTCTATTCTCAGTCAAAACAGCAGGATCTGCCAAGCAGATCTACTGCTTGCCAAATGCAGCAGCAAAGGGAGCTGCTTGGCTTAGCTGGGCCTGAGGTTTGCCCCTCGGGCCCCCAGATCCAATTCTATGGTTCCATGAAATCGGATCTGTTAGAAATGTCATCTCCGCTTAGCCCCAAAGATAAAAGTGTTGTCACTTATATGACCAGCCTCATACAGCTGTCTTTGTTAGACGAAGCTGCCCTACTTACAAAATGCTCTCCCTTTTCATTTCTGGGAAATTGCTCCTTAATCCTGGGCCCGTTTCTCTGCTGGGCATGCTCTGCCCAGCTTCAGAGATGAAGGGTCCTCCTCCGACTCCTACAGCCTGCCTCTCTGGTACTGTTGGCAAGAGTAGAGATGGAAACCAATTATCTGGAGAGCAAGCTTCAGTAAGTTACTGAACTATTTGCAGGGAGAGGAGCTGAAAGGGACCAGAGGGACGATGTAGTCCCATGACCTCATTTCATTTCATTTTAAACATTTTATTGTTGCATTTCATTTTTACAACGTAATCATTTCTGCCTCTCCCCCCACCTCTCGGTGACCTGAGTCTCCTTTCCTCCTAACAAAGAGAAAACCAGTTCAACAAAACTGGGGGAAATATCAAGCTCTGTCGGCCTCAGCTTTCTCATCTGTAAAGTGGGGATGGCAATTGTACCATCCCCCAGGGTTGTTGTAAGAATAAAATGACATAATGCTTGTAAAGTGCTCTCTAAATACCTTCTCTTCTCTGACTGTACTGAAATATTATGTACAGTCAGATAAAAGAAGCTCCCAGCTGGAAGGCATTTTTTAAAAGTCTTTTTCTTTCCTTTGTGGGGCTTTCATGGAATTCCCCATAGGGGTAGGGTCCATTGCTGCTGGGATTTCTGTAGAGTCCTACAGCTGCCTTTCCCCACTGGGTCTAGTTTGGAAGGACACTGACGTTGACTTTTCCAGGGACATTACTGAAATGCCTATGGGAAATCCAAAATCTGTCAGACCTTTGGAAGTTCATAAAGTCTTCCTCTGCTCAAGGCAGGTGTAGAGAAATGGCAGAGTGGGAAAGAGGAGAAAGGCTCTTATTCTCCCATCCCAATTCCCTCTCCAGAGCCTGGCTGGGATTGCTCCTTTCTCTAGGGTACCTGACACTCAAATGTTCAATTTCAACCTAACTCTCATTTTAATACAAACCCCACAGGATGTGACTGATTGCTTTCAGCCATCCCCAATGTTTCATGGCCAGGGGCACTCTACCTCCTCCAATGACCTGCACTATTTCCCAACTGATTGATAACCTTTCACACCTAGTTCATTGCCTTTGATTGATAGCTTAAACAGAGGTGCTCTTACATGACAAAGATAGCACCATCTTGTTAGTTATTTTTAGTGAGGTAGAGTGATTGAGTCAATCAAGAATTCCCAGCCCTCTATAATTATTGAGGTAAGAGAATGGAACACCCCTCTATCATAGATAATTAAAATTATTCTTAAAAAGGAAAAAAGAACTGGAAAATGACACTCTTTTTGTTAGACTTCTAGTTTTTCTTTTCCAAAAGTCTTTAAAAAAAAAAAAACCACAACCATCTGCTTTAGTGTTTGGGTCTGTTTTTATTTTTTTGGTATAGGTTTGGAATAAAGAGATGTCTGGGTCTAATATAGTGACTTTCTCCATTGCATTTGCATGCCCATAATCATACTGTTTTCATGAAAGATTGGAGACTCAAGTACCTGGTCATGGAGTGTGTAACAAAGTGGGGCTTATTCTTCTTTGGGGGAACAGGAGATAGGCTCTCTCTCACTACCCACCTACCATTTGAGTAGTGGATAGAATGCTGGACCACAAGTTAGAAAGGACTGGGTTCACATTCTATCTCTGATATCTAACTGTTACCAAGGCAAGTCATTTAATCTGTCTCAGTCTTACTTTCTTTGTCTGTTAAATGGGCACAAATGCCAGCAATTATTATCTTTTTCCTTTCTCCTTCTAGACACACAGATGTTACTGCTCTAAGAATAGAGAGACGATCTAGGAAAGGGGGCATTACCTCTCTGACTTGGGGCCTTTCTTAAATGTTCTAGGTTCATCAGAAAATAGAAGAGCTATGAAGGAGGCCCTGGGCTTGAATTTGTCTGGAATAGCCGGGATAGCCCTTGAAGATCATGGGGAAAAGAGGTAGGTGACGAAGTGAATTGCTGGGCTAATAAGAGTGCTGAGGGGAGGGGAAGGGAGAGAGAGTTCTGACTGTATCCTTTCCAGAATGTGATTTCTGACTGGGGACTCAGAGATGAAAATGTAAGTTGTTAATTCACTTTTTACAACCTCCAAGGGCAGAAAGAACTCATGTAGTGTGGTCTCTCTGGGCAAGTGAATTAGCAAGAGTGTCTGGGCATCAGACTTTCACAAGAGTCTGGTTTGGGAAAAACAAAAAAAATCCATTCCTCCAAAGTTCTGAAGGAGCTGAGGGCTAGAGAAATTATGTGGCCAACAATGTTAGTCCATCAAGAAGCATTTATTAAGGGCTAAATTAATGGGCTAAAACTGAGGGAGTGGTCAGAGGCAGCCAGTGTGGCGGTCCACAGAGAGGGAGGGGGAGAGGGGCAGAGGTGACTGCCAGCCTTGGCCTTGCTATACACATTGTCTCCCCTAATAGAGAGTTCCTGAGGGACTGGAGATGCTTCATAGACCTGGGTTCGAGCCTGGCCTTTGCTGCATCCTGGCTGTGTGACCCTGGGCGTATTCCTGGATCTCTCAGTGTTCCAAACAGCTCCCTAGACCATACGTGGCAGGGAAGGGGCTGACCTGCATTGGTAGAGAGTGTTTCCTCACTGGATGCTTCCATACCAGTGAATCCCAGCCCCTGTTCCCCTCCCCTCTCCGCAGCTCCTAACCCAGTGCCTGGAACAGGGTAGCAGCTGCTAATAAATGTTTGCTGATTGATCTTCGGGTTCAAATCCTGTCTCTGATGCTTAGTGCTGTTTGGCCCTAGGGAAGTCACTTAACCTTATTGACACAGTTTCCTCATCCGCCCAATGGGGATTGCACTACCCTGGTGTCTGCCTCGAAGGGTTGCTCTGAGGATACACTGAGATTGCGGATGTAAAGGACTTTATTATGGTTCTTGTTACTTTGCGGAGTGGCCCAAGTTGCCCAAGCTCAGCAGACTCACATACAGACCCTTAAAACCAAGAGGCCTTTGATGAAAGAGCAAAGACCCACCAAAGGAAGGGCAAAGAGAAATCCCATTGGCGGATCGGCTCGCTGTTCTTTCATTTGGACCTTCTCTAGCAAGGCGTGCCGGGTCCAACTGAAGAAGGGATCAAGGAAAAAGAGAGAGCAGTCCCTGCCGTTGAGGAGCTTACATTCTAAGGGGAAGACAACACACACACATGCACACAAATGGGGAAGTGCATGATACTCCCATGGGTCTCACTTGGTCCTTGCAACAGCCCTGTCAGACATAATACCACACACGTAAGTGTGCCCATTCTACAGATGAGGAAAACGAGGTTTAGAGATTTGCCCAGGGCCATGCAGCTAAGAAGGATGGAGGGGCAATCTCCTGCCTCTAGAATCCAGCAGAGGCCTCCGTCTGGCTTTTACCGGGCTCTCCCACTGGGTCCCACCCCGCTTTCCCGGCTCGTTCTACTTTGCCCCCATGACATGCTCCCTTTGATGATCTTCTTGTGGCTGGACGTTATCTCCCATCTCTGTGCCTTTTCACAAGCAAGGCAGGACTTTCTTTACCTCTACCTCTGGGGATCCCAAACTGCCTTAAAGCTCAGCTCAGACCTGGCTTACTGCTGAAGGCTTTCCCGGTCCGGATGTTAGTGTCTACTCTGAAAAAGGAATATCCCATTTTGCGTTTATTTTGCCTAAGAATGGTAGTGTAGTTTAGTGGCCAGAGAGCTGGCCTCAGATCCAGTAAGACCTGGGTTCACATCCTGCCTCTGACACACACTGGCTGACTCTGCAACTCTGAGTAAGTCATTTAACCAGGGCTCTTGGCAGTTCTTTTTTTTTTCCTTTTAAATGACTTGTTTATTTACTTGTAATTTACAAGATTTGGTTCCAGGTTCACTTGAGTTTCAGATTTTCTCCCCTCCCTTCCTCCCGCCCATGGTGGCGTGCAATCATGTATAGGATCTCCAATAGTTTGGTCATATAGAAGGGTTGTAACCAATGAGTGATCACTGGGAAAAGGAAAAAAAAAGCAAGACCAGGCATGAAAAAGAACGATGACGTGTTTTGCTTCAGTCTCCATTTAAACTATAGTCTTTCTAAATCTTTCTCTGAGTTTAGGTGTCTCCTTCCATCCTGAGGCTTGTAGAGCTGTCTTTAGCTGTGTGTTGTTGAGGATAGTCCAGTTTATCAAGGTTGGTCATCATATGTACGATGTATCTGTGATTGTATACAGGTTTTGCCTGGTTCTGCTCTTCTCACTTAGCATCAGTCCGTATAAGCCAATCCAGGTAATTATGAAGTCCATCTCCTTCCCATTTCTTATAGCACAATAGTATTCCATTACATTCATATACCATAGCTTGTTCAGCCATTCCCCAGTTGATGGGCAGCCCCTAT
>CM053584.1:387624013-387644897 GCA_028627135.1 Pseudochirops cupreus | reverse complement strand
CCCCCCCCCCCCCCCCCCCCCCGGCTAACGTCAGGGACCGGCTGGGAAAGCGGCTTCCCTCTGAGTCTCAGCTTCCTGATTTGTCAAGTGAAGTGTTGGACTAGAAGACCTTGAGTCCTTAGTTGGTGACAGTATCTAGTGAAAAGTCTGCTGACCTCGGAGTCGGCAGAAACCTCAAGCGGGATCTCGGTGCAGACCGTCAGAAGCTGGGTGGCGTGGGCTAGGCTCTTTGCCCTCTCTGTAATATAGGGGCTATTGTGAGAAAGTGCTGCAAAACCAGATAAGTCAGAACTAAAAGGGACCTCCGAGGGCAGGTAAATGGCCCCTTCATTGGACAGATGGGCAAACTGAGGCCCAAGGAAGTTAAGTGACCTGTTCAAGGTCACACAAGCCGGAAGTGTTAAAGCCAAGATTCAAATTCTGCTCATCAAACTCAAGACAAAAGTAGATTTAGGACTCACCTAGCTCATCCACAGACTCAGGAAGGGAAACGATTTGCCCAAGGTCACACAGCTAAGTGGGAGACAGAAGCAAGTGTCACCTGTCAAAGCCAGTCCTGCATTTACGAAGGTGCATCAGTGTTCCCTTATAGCACTAAGGCCCACCAGGCCTTCCAGCTCAGGCATCAGCCCCCGCCCAGGGCTGCCCTCCACTGCCCAGCTCTACCCTACCCTGTCTGTCCAGCCCTGCGCTATCCAGATCTCTCTGCACTGCCCAGCGCTGCCCACCCCGGCCTAGCCCTATCTGCAGCCTTCGGCTGCCCAACCCTGCGCTACCGGCTCTGCTCTGCATGCCCAGCGCTGCCTAGCCCTGTCTGCTCAGCCTTGGGCTGTCTAGCTCTGCCCTGAGCTGCCCAGTCCTGCTCTGTCCTGCTTTGAGTGGCCCAGCCCAGTTCCGCTCAGGCCGGCCCGGCTCGGCCCGACTCAGCCCAGCACTACGAGGCGCTGCCTCCTCTCTGGGCGCTTCTGCTGCTGCTGTGGGCGCCGCGTCGCAGCCGCTGTGACCGCCGCCTCACGCCTCCCGCCTCTCCTGTTACCGTGGCAACCCCCAGGAGCCTTCCAGGCAGCAGCAGCAGCAGCTTAGCAGAGCAGGGCTAGCGGCAGCGGCGGCGGCAGCTCGGGAGCCAACCTGCGCCCCGCACAGCCCTCCTAGAGCCAGCCAGCGAGCTGCGCCCGCCCTACCTCCCTCCCTAGTTCCCCAGCTCCCTCCAGCCCGCGCCCGCCCGCCGGCCCGGGACCCTCATGGAGCTGCTGGCTGCTGCCTTCAGTGCTGCCTGCGCCGTGGACCATGAGGGCTCTTCCTCGGAGAGCGACCCCCGGGACTCGGCGGCTGGGCACCTGGCCAGCAGGTGAGGGGGCCCCAGCCTCTGGTCCGCACTGCTCTCTCCTCCCCTGCCCACCTGCCCCGTCGGAGCGCTGCAGCCTACGCCCACTAGACTCCGCACGCCGCCCCCGAGAGCACAGGCTGCTCCCCGCTGCTTTAGGGGCTCACTCTCCTTCCGCTTCCCCTTCGCACCCCTGCCCGCGCCCCTGTTCCCTAGCTTCAGGCTTGAGTCCTCTCCCCTCCATGCGCTCCCGCGCCCCTCTGCCCTTCTCTCCTTGCGCCCCCACGCCCCTCTCCTCCTCGAACCCCTCTACCCACCTCTCTCCAGGTGCCTCCCCCCAATTTCCTCCTCTCTCGTTTCTTTGCCCCCTCGCCTTCCCCAGTGCTCGTCCCACCCGCAGCAGCCCCAAGTCTTCCCGAGGGCACGCTGCGTTCCTGCACTTCAGCCTGGATCGGGCTCCTTCCTCCCTTTCCACCTCCCACTTTCCACGTAGGGCCCTTGGCCCAGGAATCTGCGCACGGTCTGAGGACCCCTGCCCCTGTCTGCGGCCAGGCAGAGCAGCCTTCCCACCTCCACCCCCGCCCCGGGATGCTCGGTACCTCCGCCCTGTTCCCGGGGAGAAGTGACTTTGTCTCGGTCTCTTCGGGCCGTGGGAAGGGGAGGCGGAGGGCAGGACGGGACAGGAGCAGGTCCTCGCTCTCCCGCCCCGCTGCCAACCCAACCCGAATGCATTCTCCTGCCCAGCCTTCCACCTCCAAAGCCACCACGGCCCCTGGCATCTTCCTCTCCCTAGCCTTCTTCCTTCCCTGTCTCAGCCAACTGTCTTCTTTCTTCCTCTTGCTCCGTCTTTCTTGCCCCACTTCGTTATCAAAGAACGAGATTATGCCAGGGTTGAAGATTTGGGGGTTGGAGGTGAAGGGGCCAGTGGTTGAATGGGCTTCTCTTTCCATTTGCCTCCACACACGTGCTGCCTAGGTGGGGAGAGTGGCCCAAGTCCAGAGTGCAAAATACTCTCCGAGGGGCCCCGAGAAAGGAAGGGCCAAGTTTCCAAACCTTCTTTGCAAGCAATGAAAACATGAAGGTTTGGGCTTCGGCCATGTGGGGATGGATGGATGAATCACCGTATAATGCCCTAGTAAATATTCCTTTCCTAGCGCAATATTCTGAGTTCCTGGCGCTAGGCAAGAGAGAGGAGGGGGCCAGACATAAAAGTCTGTAACGTTCTGTGCTGCCCTGATGAGCGTGGCTCGGCTCCCACAGCAGGCGCCAGGGGGTGATATTCCGTTTTCCACTGTGTGCATTTCCCCACTATTTAAGGAAAGCTCTCTGCTTAAAAGTGAATCTCTCTCTCTCTCTCTCTCTCTCTCTCTCTCTCTCTCTCTCTCTCTCTCTCTCTCTCTCTCTCTCTCTCTCTCTCTCTCTCTCTCTCTCTTTCTCCTTCTCTCTCTCAGCGAATCTTCTTCTACCCCTGGAACCCTGGCCACTCCAGAGGAGTACCCAGCCCTGGCCACAGACAGTCCAACCACTCTCACCGAGGCCCTGAAAATGATCCACCCCATTCCTGCCGATTCATGGAAGATTTTCATCGAACAAATAGGTAATGGGGTGTGGAGAGTTGTCTGAGGCTTTGCTGCTGGGCAGGCATTTGAGGCTCTGGGAGAGGCCAGCAGGACTTGAGAACCTGGGGAAGAAGATAAGCTTGGCCTGGGGCTACCACGGTGCTGATTGGTGGAGCACTGCATTGCTTCAGTGAGGCCAAGGATTGTGGATGAGAAAAGTCTGCAGGGTTTCTGGACAAATTTAGCGCTGAAGGAGCTGCCTGGGGAGGTGATGATCTCCCCTTCCCTGGAGGCCTCCAGACAGGAGTGGGATGGCCACAGATTGAGGGTGTCATAGTGGGAATGTCTGTCTTCTTATAATGGTCTCTGAAGTACTCCCTAACTCCCCAATTCTGCAATTCTGGGATAGTCCCACACTGTTTGGTATACAAGGCTCTGGCATGGGTGTGTGTGTGTGTGTGTGTGTGTGTGTGTGTGTGTGTGTGTGCTTTCATCTTGAAGTATATAATTCTTCCTTGGCAGGCTGTGTCTACCACAGTCTGGCCCAAAGTTCCTTCCTACCTAGCAACTGTAACTAAGTGTGCAAAGACTTTCCTGGCTGCCCAGCTTTGAGCCCATTTTGGTGTTGGACAGGCCAGCCCCTGGAGGTGCCAGGAGGTTGGGGTGTGGGACCAGGAAGGGCCCAATGTGGCTGGGCAGAACCAGGGTCACTACCAAGGAATGGCTGGGAGAAGGCTGCCATTTGGGAGGGGCAACAGGGAGGGGAAGAAAGGCGAGCTGGTAGGGATGGAAAGTTGGAACTGGAGGAGAGGTGGATGTGTGTCACTGAGAGCAAGAGAAGTCTGGCTGCTGCTGGGTCCGAGGCCCTGCAAGGAAGGTGGCTTTGCCTATGAAACAGCACCTGCCACTGTCATGGCTGTGACAAAAAGGAGGAAGTAACTGGCACAGTGGAAAGAGGCTTGCTCTGGAGTCAGATGACCTGGGTTCGAATTTTGCCTTGGACACAATCTGTGGGACCTTGGGCCTCAGATTCCTCATCTGCAAAAGGAAAGGGCTGGTCTTGATGGTCTCTAAATCCCTCCTGGCTCTTGGTCTGTGAGCCTGGGAAAGTTGTCAGGATATCTGACGAGTGCCGAAAACCAGATGGACCAGGTCGGGTGGGGCCTGCCAGAAGCAATGCTTCCCCTCCCTCCTCCTCCCCCCTTCCACGTTTTGTTACATTCCAGGTAGAACTGCTTAAAGTCTCCACACTCAGGACTTGACATAAATACCTTTAATAAGTACCTACTATGTGCCAGGAACTGAGCACAGCCCCTTCTCTGGAGGAGCTCACCCTCCAGTGGACCCGTTATGACTTAGTAACTACTCAGGTGAACGAAAAAGCCACTGGGACTGCCCCGCACCCCAGGACTGAGGCTGTATCTTCAATACCTTTATTCAAATACCCCAGACAACCACGGTAGGACGCAGAGGGCCCAATGAGCAGGCAAATGAGTGGGCCAGAGCAGAGTCAAGGAGACAGTCTGTCCCGGGGGAAGAGTCCTGGCTCTGAGGTTCCAAGACCTGGGTTTGGATCCCAGCTCTGATGTTTACTCCCCGTGTGGCCTTAACCAAGTCATCCAAATACTCTATGCCTCCTGTCTCCTCCTGTGTAAAACAGGGCTGGATGAGATGATCCTGAGGCCTTTCTTAGACCTAGATCCTTGAAAGTTAACTAAGCACAAAGACTAGAGACCATCTTCGCATTGTAAATATTTCCAAAATTCTCATTTTATTTAAATGAAGTCAGAAAATGGTTATTTTCTCAAGTCCCTAATGCCCAAACCGCAGCATTATGTCTTCAGTAATCAAAGCAGCAAGGTGACATTAACCATTTTTAAGAGGGAGAGCTTTGAGTGCGAAGGCTTTGCCTCCCAGGAATGTTTCTCTTCTGGCTTTCATAAGTACCTTCCCCTCAGTTTCTGCTCTGGAATCTCCCCATGCTCACCCATTTTGCAGATGAGAATGTTAATTAGCTGACCCTTCCTCGATGGAGCTGCCTGTTCCAACCCCTCTGTACCTGGGATTGTCAATCTTTTCCTGAGCCTTGGGAGGGCCGAATCCCCTTGGCCTGGGTGAGAAGGGGCATGAGAGACGATGCTCTTCTGCTCCTGGTGCTCCTGGGGGAGGAGGTGGGCAGAGAGGGAGGCTGGAGCCTGCAGGAAGTGAGGAGGCATCAGAAGGTCCCACACTCCAAGGCATCTTCTCCATAGCTGACCATGACTGAAACAGGATTCGTATTTGAAAAAACAAGGGTATTCAAATCCTGGCTGTGTGATGTAGAAGTCGCTTCCCTTCTCTCTGGGCCTCAGTTTCCATGAGTACAATGAGTTTCTAGTCCAAATCTCCAACTAGTATCTATATAATGGGCAACTAGGTGGCACAGTGGATAAACCTAGGAAGACCTGAGTTCGAGTCTGGACTCAGACACTAGCTGCGTGACCCTGGGCAAGTCACTTAACCTTGTTTGCCTCTGTTTCCTCATCTGTAAAATGGTCTGGAGAAGGAAATGGCAAACCCCTCCAGCATCTTTGCCTAGAAAACCTCAGATGGGTCACCAAGAGTCAGACACGATTGAACAGCAAAAACAACAAATTTCTGTAACACTTTGAGGTTTGCAAACCTTCTATGTTAGCTCATTTGGTCACCCCAACCAGCTTGGGAGGCAGCTGCTATAATAATGCACATTTTATAAGTGGGGAGACTGAGGCACAGAAATTTAGGGGAACTGTCTAGAGTCACATTTGAACTCACAACTCTTGTTGTAAGGATCAAATGACATAATAATTGCGGAGTGCATAGCACAGTGCCTGGAGCTGAGTCAGCTGTAGAGACATTGGCTTCGATGATGATGATGATGATGAAGATGATGGTAATGACGATGATGTTGATGATGAAGATGATGATGATGGTAATGACGATGATGTTGATGATGAAGATGATGATGATGATGGTAATGACGATGATGACGATGATGACGATGATGATGATGATGGTAATGACGATGATGTTGATGATGAAGATGATGATGATGATGGTAATGACGATGATGACGATGATGATGATGATGACGAAGATGATGATGGTGATGATGATGATGATGATGACGATGATGATGATGATGATGATAATGATGATGATGACGATGCTTCCTCCCTTCCTAGCTGTGTGACTTTGGGGAAGCAAATTTGCCTCTCTGTGCCTCAGCTTCTCCCTCTGTAAAATGAGGAGGGTTGAATAAGGTGGCCTCCCAAGTCCCTTCCAGACTTGGCTCGATGAATGAGCGACCCTAAGAGCTGGGGATCATGGTAGATAGAATGCTGGCCTCAGAGGCGGGGGATCTGGGTTCAAGTCCAGCTCTGCTTCCTGGCTGTGGGACTCTAAACAAGTCTTGTAACCTCAGGTGTCCCAGGCAACTCTCTCAGACTATAAATTGTGAAGCAGGTGCGAATCTTCATTGACAGAGTTTCCCCACTAGAAGTTTGTTTCTTACATGGATGAAATAGCAGGTGTGGTTCACTTTTAGCTGCCTCCAGCATCCTTCATAAAGGTCCTGCTGCACTGACCAAGGTGAAGAGGGGTGAGGCTACCCCAGAGCTTCTCCCCTTATAGGAAGTGTGGATGCATCAGAAGGTCCCAGACTCAGAGGCATCTTCCCCATAGCTGGTTTTAGTCGAAATAGGATTGGGAGCCCATGTTGGTCTGGGCATGGCCAATAGGGAGGAATGGCTGGTGGACTGCTCCTTGTGCTGCCCTGCTGTCCTGCAGATGGAGCCAGACCTTGAAGAAGGCCCCTAGAAGCCAGGAATCCCTCCCTGAACCTGTACCTGCCCTCCCACCCTGTGAACTCCCAGGAGGCTACAGATGGAAGTGCCTCCACCATGGGCAGGTGTGTCTGCAGCTGCAGGGACTCCTGGCTCGTGGCATCTCAGAGGACCTAGAGCAGTGGTTCTCAACTTGTGGGTTGCAACCCCTTTGGGGGTCAAATGGGGTTGCCTAAGACCATGGGAAAACACATATTTCCGATGGTCTTAGGAACCGAGACATCGCTCCTTTATCCATCTCCAGGAAGGTCCACCCACATGCAGATACACCCACATACAAGTATTAAAGGGTTGTGGCATGAGGAAGGCTGAGAACCACTGCTCTAGAGCATCTGAGTGATCCGAGGCTACCCCCAAAGAGTGGCCGGCCTGGACTGTCACCTCAGGCCAGAGGGTGTGCAGGTGACCCTGCTCTGCTTTAGGTGTGGCCAAGGTCTCTGGTTGGAGTCTAATAGAGATCAGAAGTGCCTTTGGATATGTTCTGGGTGGGCATCCTCACCTCCAGGAGCCTGTACATGGGCACCCCCACCTGCTCTGCTCTCTATTTTTGACACACACACACAGACACATGCTCGACACAGATACACAGACATGTACACACACACACACACACACACATACACACACACACACACACACTATAGACACATACCCTCTCCCAGGCCTTTTGGGAAATCTCCCCAGGGGTGTCCAGCCCTGAGTTTGGGGTCGGAGGTTCTGGGTTCCAGCCTCTGCTCTGCACCTGACTCCCTGTTTGACTGTGACAAGCCACACCACTGGTTTGGGCCTCAGCTGTCTCATGTAAAATGGAGTGGTCAGAGTAGGTATATGCTTCTAGATCTCTGACACTCCAGAAAGCAAACAGGCTCTGGAGTGGCAGGACCTGAATTCAAATCCTGCCTCTAATGTTTAGTACCTTTGTTGTGGCCTCAGGGAAGTCCATGGACTCCAAGGCTCAGTTCCCTCATCTGTAAGATGAGGGGATTGGGTGTAAAGGCCCCTGAGATCCTGCCAGCTCTGCCCATGCCCTCCTGCAGTCCTGCCAGGAGCCTGAAAGCAACCAGGGTGAAGTTAGGAGCCAGGAGCTCTCCATCCCCCGCCTCCTCCCCGCCTCGCCATCCCACACTCTTCCCAGTGTGCCTTGTGCCTCTTCCTCCCACCGTCCTGAGGAGGCTGGACCAGGCGAACCCCAAGCACCTTCCAGCCCTAAATCCTAGTACCACTCATAATCCTTACTGCTATCTGATTAATAACAGAGCCTGAGGGGACACACAAGGGAATGGCCTTGGAGATTTTTTTGCTTCTGAAATGAACTGTATTGTTTCCCAGGAAACCAGAAATTTTGCTTTTTCTAAAGAAAAAGGTGAAATCTTTGGAAATTTATGGGTATTCTAGAAAGGCAATTTGAACCCACTTATGACCCAGGAAACCTGGGGCAGGTCACGTATCACCTTCCTAGCCTCAGTTTCCCACTCTGTAGACTGAGGAGATAGGACTGGATGGCCCCTGAGGTCCAGATCAGGGAACCCCTGACCCCCTACAGCCACCTTCTGCAAATGGCTGCCTTTCCCTTCACAGGCTAGAAACAGCTGCCGAGACACACTTCCTCCTTTTAGCTGTTCGCATTTCAAGAACACCAGAGAGATAAATATAGATCATTCTTTTTAAGGGTGGGGCTTCACATGGATGAGAGAGAGAGAGAGAGAGAGAGAGAGAGAGAGAGAGGGAAGAGACAAACAGAGGAGGAGAGACAGAGAGAGAGACTGTGACAGAGACACGGAGTGAGGAAAGGAGCCAGAGAGAAAAAGAGAGATAGAAAAGGAGAGAGGAGACAGAGAGAGAGAGAGAGAGAGAGAGAGAGAGAGAGAGAGAGAGAGAAGAGACAGACAGACACAAAGAGAGGGGGGGAGGGAGGAGAGAGAGAGAAGAGACAGACAGACACAAAGAGAGGGGGGGAGGGAGGAGAGAGAGAAAGAGGGGGGGAGAAGGGGAAGAAGAGAGCGAGGGAGGGAGGGAGAGAAAGATATTTAATAACACGTTTCTAAAGCACTTTAGAGGTTTTTTGAGAAAATGTTTTATTAATGATCCTTTTCTTGTCTTTAACACCCCCCCCCCCATGTTCCCACTGGTTCCCCACCCCCCACATCCCTCGGAACAAGCAGGTACAATTAGCACACTGGCCGTGTCTGGGAAAGCAAAAAGCAACAGCCTTCACTCCTCACCTCTCACCACCTCTCTGCTGAGGCACAGTTAGCCCCTGAATGGTGCAGTGGTAAAGATCTGAGTTCAGGGCCCATCTCAGACCTTATTTTGGGTGACCCTGGGCAAGTCATTTTACCTCAGATTCCTTCCTCCCAGAGCCATTGTGAGGATCAAACATTGATAAAGCTATTGGCAAACCTTAAAGTGCCATGGAAATGAGAACCATTGTCATCACTACTGTTAATGTGACAACATTGACAAGAACCCTGGAGGCAGATGGTGTAAAGATGGCTGTCCCATTTTACAGATGAAGAAACTGAGGCTCCGAGCCCTGCAGGCGCGCCACTTGCTGGGTCTGCAGGCGAGGTCCCTGCTCCTCCTGCTTCTCTCTCCTGAAGCTGAATTACTTTGTTTTCAAGGCAGTGTGAAGAGCAGGGGTGGGACTGTCTCTTCTAAGAGACGCAGGGCTTAGCCCTCCTGAACTCTGTGTTCCACGCTGCCCAAAGCCAGGCTCCATCTACATGGTTTATGATGTTCCAGTTTATAGGTAGTGTGAAATGCCTCCATATCAAGGCCTGTGTTTGTATTCTGGTTGAGACAGAGAGCGCTGGTCTGGCATCTGCTCCCTGGGGCTTGCGGGTGGGCCCAATGACCACGGCCAAAAGCTATGGGTCTCTAGATGCCCTGGTTCCAATTCCACCTCTGACCTCTATGGCCCCTTGGTCAAGGCCTTCCCTTCTCGAGGAGGGAGGGATCTGTACCAGTGGCCCTTGGCGCTCTGGGTCTGAGGTTGCTCCCCCATCTCTAAAAGGGTTTGGGCCCTCCCTCGGGGCCCTTCCTGAGGCCACAGAATCCTTGGAAAGAGATCTGCAAGTGCAGTGCTCTCCAAGGTCCCTTAAAGCTTCAATATTTCATGGGTGGATATGACCACAGAGAGACATTAAGTGAGAAAAGTGTGAGCCAGGTGGGATCCTCGGGGATTCCCAGAAGAGTTTTCCTCTATGGCTTGTCTGCTTTCATATGAGCATTTAAGAGGAAAGAATATGGTTTTCCCAGTAGCAGAGGCCCCCGTTTTCTGCCTTTGCCTTCATCCGCATTTGAAGACAACTTTCAGACAATTTCTGTGAATCCACAGCGTGTTTTTATGATTGGTTTAAAAGTACAGAGCTGCCATTGCGGTCATGAACCTGCAGGCCCTGGGGTTACAGAGCCCAGGGAAGCAATGCCTGCCCTCCAGTAGCTCACAGTCTGTGGGGGAGAAACAGCACGGATCTATAGAGAAAATAGAAACGTGTGTAGCAGAGATAGCAGGTCATTTCCGGATGTGAGGAGAGCCCTGATAGCTGAGGGGGTCAGGGCGGGTCTTGGGTAGGAAATGGTGCAAAGGTGAGGGAGGACACGACAGGTATTTGGGGTATAGAGGGGGGTGTCACCCTTACAAAGGTGTGGAGGCTGGAGATGGAATGTGGCCTGTGCAGAGAGACAAACAGGTCAGTTTGGATTGAACGGAGGGCCCACAGAGGAGAGTAATGTGTAGTAAACCTGGAAAGGGTGGAGGGAGACGGACGACAAAAGGCCTTGAAGGCTAAACAGAGGAGTGAGTGTTGGATCCCAGAAGCTGGGAGCCACTCAAGATCCTTGAGCTGTGGTGTGCTCCCCATCAGACCTGTGCTTTAGGAAAATCCCTTTGGCAGCCCTGTGGAGGATACACAGGAAGGGGGAGAGACTGGGGGCGGGGAACCCAGTTAGGAAGCCACCTTGATAATGCAGGGGGGCTGTGACCAAGGCCTGTGGGGGAGGGAGGTTTTGGGGGAGAAACTAAAGATTTGGCAAATGATTGACTGTGCAGAGTGATGGAGAGTGAGCTGTCAGGGATGATAACGTGCCAGATGGGTCAGGGACATGGGTTCAAATCCTTCCTTGGACACCTACAAGCTGATGACCTTAGGCAAATCACTTAAGGTTGCTGGGCCTCAGTTTCCTCATCTGTAAAGTGGAGATAATAATAACCTCACTCCCAGGGTTGTTGTGTGGATTAGATGAGATTACATTTGTCGAGTGTTTAGCACAGAGCTAAGACTGTGTGGGGAATGCTGTTATTAGCCACTATTACATCATATGGTTACATTTATTATTACGATATTGCATTTTTATTATTTATTCCTATTTATTATATTATCATTATAATTGTAGCTATTATGATGATAAATTTCAGGTTTCTTCTAAAATAGAACTCAGGTACATTTATTTTCCCATACACAACGGCCCCAGGACATTAGGGCTTTGAATGCATGTTTTAAATAGGGGGTCTGACTTGAAGATGAAGCCCCAACCATCCCCTCCTGGCTCCCTCCCAGGATCTCCATGTCATTCTCTGCGCAGCCCTCCACTCCCAAGCTTTAGTAGCCGGCTGGAGCGGGAGGTGAGTGAATGCTTCAGCAGGCCCTAGGTTAAGCGGCTTGCTTCAGGTCATGGGGGTGGGAAGTAGCAGAGGTGAGAGTCAGACTCCAAGTTCATTGCTTTCTCCTGCCCTACCATACCACCTCCCGCGAGAGACCCTGGCAAGAGATTAGCCCTGGTCCCCTTCTGAACTTGGAACCTATTTGTTGTTGTGTCTGATTCTCTGTGACCCCATTTGGGGTTTTCTTGGCAAAGATACCAGGGTGATTTGCCATTTCCTTCTCCAGCTCATTTTACAGATGAGGAAACTGAGGCAAACAGGATAAAGTGACCCTGGGTAAGTCACCCAACCTCTCAAGACATCAGGCAACTAGCCAGGGTCACACAGCTAGTCAATGCCTAAGGCTGGATTCGAACTCAGGTCCTCCTGACTCCAGGGATTACCTGGCTGCCTGAAACATATCAATGGAACCCCTAAATGCTTCAGGGTAGGGAAGAAAGGGACCAGAGAATGAAGCAGATTTGTCTTCAGAAGGTTCTTTTCATCAGTCCTCCTCAAGAACCTTGACACTCCAATGTCCTGTTGGACTCGAGAAGTAGTTCTCAGACCTTTTGGTCTCAGGACGCCCTTACGTTTGTACAGTTAGGGAGCACACCTCCCACAAAGAGCTTGTGTGTGGGTAAGACCTATGAAATGTGCTTACGCAAGCATTAGTCTCATTATCATTATGAAAACAGTTTTGACCTCCCAGCCCCTGAACGGCCCCAGGGAGCTCCAGGAACCCTAGATCACACTCGGGCACTCTTGCTTCCACTGGCTTGGTTTTTCAGTACTCACCTCCCTGGGCCCCAGTTTTCTGGTCTGTAAGATGAGAGGAGTGGGCCAGGCTGGGGGAGGGGGATACACAGCCTCTAGAGTCCCTTCCAGCTGGACACCCACATTTAAATCTGATGAGAAATATCTCCTTTAGAAGAGAGATTCATAAAGTAGGCAGACAGACAGAGCCTTACGACTGTGTAGGGCAGAACCCAGAATAAGCCCCATTCGTGAAATCGTGAGGATTTTTTTGTGTTGTTGCTATTTTTTTTTAAGATGGCAAATAATTCTGGAGACAGGCTGGTATTTGGTCAAGGTTACCCAACTAATAAGTGTCTGGATTTGAACCCAGGTCTCTTGACTCTACACCCAGTACACCATGAATTCTCTTCAAGCCTTTGCGTTCCCTTGTGCTGACAGTTATAATACCTTGTATTGGTGGGAAAGAAGGGATTGTATCCTTCTTCACTGGAGCAATAAGATGTTAATACTGTGAAAGGGGGGCCTGGGTATCAATGCCTTTATGCCCAGGTGATCTGGACTGGACTTTTGCCTGAGCTGTGCTTGTACAGGCATTGATGTGCCCGAGGTAGGATTAAGATGCCCTTCTGGCCCCAGAGAGCCTTGGCCCCTTTGAGTGTTGGCATCTCCACTGGACAACTTAGCGATCATTAAAAAAGAAAAATGTCTGAGGGCCAGCCTCCTTTGGCCCCCGCAGGAAGAATGGGCCAATGTGGGGGCCACCATGATGGAGTGCTGGATGACAGCCTCTGTTTCCCACTTCAGAGCCCCTGATGCCCTTGAGAACAAGAGTGATGGAGTGTCTTGAGTAGTGAACGGGCCTCTTCAGTCAGGAGGTGGTAGGGATTTCAACCAAAGACATTAAAACATCTCTCAGATGTTGTGGATAGAAAGCCAGCCCCATATGGCAGCAGGAAAACCTGGGTTCAAGTCCCACCTAAAGAGGGGGAAGACTTGGGAGAGAAGGAAGGGGATAGAAAGTGATGAGTGAGGGAGCCAAAAGTGAGATGTGGCAGCAGCCAGCCTCTCTGACCCTCAGCTTGCTCATGTCCAAAATGGCCATAATAGTGCTTATGTCAGTTATCCCATGAAGTCACTGTAAATCTGACAGCATTTGAACAGAATTGCGTGACCCTGGGTATGTCACCCAGCCTCTCAAGACCTCAGGCAACTAGCCAGGCTTATGAATTATAGATTAGGTGCCTGTCTGCATCGACAGAGGGAGGTTCCTTAATGGCCCCAATGAAATTGAAATCTCTGGCCCTATGTGGACATGCATTTTCCCAGATAGATTGAAGGCTTCTGTTTCCTTACCTAGCTTGGCAACTCTGTTTCTAGCACTGTACCAGGCATACAGTAGGCACTTAATAAATGCTCGTGAGCTATTGAAAGATTGATTGGGGGGGTTTTAAGGAAGACCCTAGGCAGGAGGAGGAATCTGAAATGGGTTTTAGAGGGACAGCCCCAGCTTGGGGGGCGGTGGGAGGGCAGAAGGCATTCTAGCCATGCCTGGGGACAGACCGAACAGAGGTGTGGTGGTTCTGTATTGAAACATGCAGAATATTGCATATGAAAGCTCAGTGTGAGCTAGAACCCATCACTTACCAGGCTTCCCATGCCTCTATCCCTCCCTGAGATGATAAATAATGGGGGTGGGGGTGTGTCTTCACTAGGACGTTCTGGAACCCTCCCCAGCAGTGAAAACACTGGCCTAAGCAGGGTTAGCTTGTATTCAGTTGTGGTTACATTGTATATAAATTAATAACCAATTATCCTGACTGGCATTTGGAGGGGCAGAACGCCCTTCAGTCAGTGCATCGACAAGCATTTATTAAGTGTTTATTATGTGGTAAGTGGGGCAGCTAGGTGGCACAGTGGAGAGAGCGCCAGACCTGGAGTCAGGAAGACTCATCTTCATGAATTCAAATCCAGCCTCAGACACTTCCTAGCTGTGTGACCCTAGGCAAGTCACTTAACCCTGTTAATCTCAGTTTCCTCATCTGTCAAATGAGCTAGAACAGGAAATGGCAAACCATTCCAGCATCTTTGCCAAGCAAACCCCAAAAGGGGGTCACAAAGAGCTGGACATGACTGAAAAGTAAACGAAAATGTGGTAGGCACTGGATGGAGCACTCAGGATCTAAGGATGGAGATGTCCCAGTCCCTGCCTTCAAGTACCTCACCTTCTATCTCGGGAAGCAATGTGTATACAAACAAATAAATATGAAAGATATACAAAGCTGGCAGTGGAGGAGAAGAGGCACCAGCAGCTGGGGGAGCCAGGAAAGGACTCATGGAGGAGGTGGCATTTGAACTGAGATCTGGAGGGAAAGAACCATTCTATGAGGCATAGGTCATTCCAGAAGGGAATACATTCCAGGAATTGGGGACAGCCTGGACAAAGGTGTGAAGGTAGGAGATTGAGTGTTGTGTGTAAGGAACTCAGTTTGGCTGGACCGAAGAGTGTGAGGACTAACCATAATCACACTGTGTGAGCCTCAGTTTCCTCCTCTGTGGCATGAAGGAGACAGATAAGCTGATCTCTGGGGCCCTCTGAGCTGCAGATCCTAGGATCTGGTTTCCGATTTTCATCTGTATGTAATTATTATGCTTTGGAGAGGATGATTTGACCTTTGGCACAGCAGAATAAATGGATGCACTGTGCTTCCAACATGAAGGTTGAAAAGCTGGTTCTTTCAGAGAGTTCATCGTTCCCTGGTGCAAATCTTGTTTACGCTGTTCTTTCCCTTGGCCTGTCCCTCTTTTCCACTGATGGTGAAAAAGTTGGCCAGACTGGCTCCTGCCTAAGTCATCACAAAACCTGAATTAGGGACGTTGGAATGAATAAGCCTCTATTCCATTCGGGATCTGTTTTCTTGAGGTTCGAAGCCGGCCCCACTTCTTGCTCCTTGAATTTTACTCATCCTGATTTCTGAATCCAATGGTGGTGGCAGGGGAGAGGATGGAGAGGTTGTTCCTAACTCTTATTTCTCAACCACTGGAAGGTTTACAACAGCTTCATGAAACAGAGAATGTAAGCATTATTATGCCCATTTTAGACATTAGCAAACTGAGGTTCAGAGGGGAAAGCTCTTTTTTTGCCATTTATTCCTGTCTGCTGATTCATCAGTTTCTATCCCCTTCTCCATGTTCTTATGTGTGCAGTGCTCTCACTGGTCCCTAAGCTTCCTGCCTTCATTCGATAAGCATTTATTAAGCTGCTCTATGCAAATCACTTCTTGTGTAGGGCCCTAGAAAGCTGCAGAGATTCCTAGAAGTGATAAGTCTAAATCAGCCAAGAATTTGATCTATCAACACTATAAAAACAAAGTGGATGAAAAATGTCCATTGCTCTGATTATGACCTGTGGTTGGTCAATATAGGACTTATCCATCAGTACAGATCTCTGAGATGGACCATACAATTGGACAAGTGGGGTTCAGAATTAAACAAGAGGAGGAGATTGGGTTAGATTGCCTCTAGGAAATTACAAAGCTCCTTTAATGATCCCAGACTTCTTCTGGAAACTAAGGACCCTCTTTTTCTACTAGAGCTGTATTATGACACCTGAGACCTATGACACAGATATCTCTAAGGAATGAAAAATGAGGGTCTCAGAGAGGGCAGTGGAGACGAAAGGAGTGAGCATGATTATTGGGCAGCCTGTACCCAGCCAGGCCTTTGGAAAAAAAACAAATTAAGGAGTAAAGATAGGAGAAATGTGGGAATGAACAATGAGTGTGCTGGCATATGTTTAACAACCAGCTTGGGGTGGGGGGAGTGAACCTGTATACACAGCCCACTTTTAAATTTAATCTGCATTATTTTATCTTTATCATTTTCTTAAGTCTGGACAATTATCAAAATGATCAGAATGATAAAGATAAAGCAAGCCCTGACTTGTAGCCTTTGCTGATTTTCTAAGGGTAAATGTTTATAGTGAAAATTTAACAATTTGACTCTCTGGTTCCACTGATGACAAGAAATTGAGAAAAGCCCTTTGAACCTTGGACAGATCCTTCATGCCTCCCTTATGGGAGGCCAGCTGGGCTGTGGATGAGGATCACACAGGACAGGCAGGCATGGATGGGCTGCAACCTGCATTAAGGGAGAGAATGACTGTAACAGAAGAGACTACAGATCCACTGGAGTCTAAGCCAGGGACTGGGAATACAAAAACAAAAATGACAATAATGCCTGCCCTCAAGGAGATTCTATTCTATTGGTAGAAACAACATAGGTCTTGTTCAGTCATTTCAGTCATGTCTGACTCTTCATGACCCCATTCGATGTTTTCTTGGCAAAGACGCTAGAAGAGTTTGCCATTTCCTCCTCCAGCTCATTTTACAGATGAGGAAACTGAGGCAGACAGGGTGAAGTGACTCACCCCGAGTCACACAGCTAGTGAGTGTTTGAGGCCAGATTTGAATTCAGGAAAATGAGTCTTCCTGACTCCAGGCTCTGAGCTCTTTGCACTATGACACCAGCCAGCTGCCCTAACATGTGTACATATAATTAAGTACAATGTAATTTCAGGCTTGAGGGGGGAGAGTGAAGCACAAATCAGATTGGGGGTGTGGATTGTAGAGAACCCTGTGTTGGAGATGGCTTATGAGTTGAGCCTTAAAGGAAGCTGAGAGCTCCAAGAGGTAGGAGTGAGCAATGAGTGCCTTCCTGGGAGGGGGCACAGCCTAGATAGAGGCACAGAAACTGGAGATGGACTGTTGTGTATGAGGAACAACCAGACTAGTTTGGCCAGGCTGCAGAGTGGGGGAGGGAGAATGCTGGCCTTTCTGGGTCTCATTTCATGATCAGTCTCCTCTTTCTCACGCATTGATTGAACAGATATATAGGAATGTCTGTCACTCGTCAGCTAATGGCTTGACTATATCGCATGAGGGTTGGGGGTGGGGAACTCCTTTTTGCTGCTTTTCATTGAAAGATCTCTCTGGATAAAGAGTGAAAACAAGAGGATTGGAATCCTAGCTGATGGCTCACAAGCCTCTGACCTCCAGCATTGGCTTCCTCTCTCTGGGCATGTGTCCTTGTCTGTAAAATGGGGCAGGACTGGACTAGATAGCATCTAGAGACCCTCTGGCTCCAGATCCTGTGCCTTGAGGTTTCCAGGAATAATAATGCAGCAAAAATGCCAATCACAGGGGTTTCCGGGTTCCTAGAAACAGAAGCTAGCAAGTTGGTGTCTCAGGAAGAGGCTCCATCTACCAACAGCAGGGCCCTACTGCTGAATCCCCCATCCTTTCTCGGCTTCTTGACTAAGCCATTGGCCACCGTTCGGCTGAGTTCGACTGGCTGTTGACGGGCTCCAGAGGTTCTGGGTTATCCAGGAAGGGTTTCAGTTTGATACATTCATGGGGGAAGGTGGAGATGGGGCTGGGAGGATCTTTACTGTTCCAGGTAAAGGCCAGGGGGGCATCTCAGATTCACCAGGGGACTGTGCCCCTTCGCTTAGCTGGGCAGATCCCAGAGCCACCCACCCTGGTATCTGACGGGAGACTGGCAGGGGTCATACACCATGAGGTCCATAATGAGTGGTTTCAGAATATCTAGCCTGAAATTCAGTACACAGGCACAGTTTGTGCTGGAGTGATTGTGTGTGTGAGTGTGTATGTGTGTGTGTGTGTGTGTGTGTGTGTTACTCACTTCAGCCAGTTTTTATGAAATACCTGCCACATGCCAGCACAGAGGGGCTGAGGCAGGAGCTTGAGAGGCTTCATGCTTCTTATTCCTTTTTGTACTGCTTGTGGGCTCATAGATTTAGAACTGAAAGGGACCTTAGAGATCAAATAGTCCAACCCCCCCATTTTACAGATGAGGAAACTAAGCCCCAGAGAAGGCAAATGACTTGTCCAAGGTCATATGAATAGGACGTAGCAGAGGCAGGATTCGAACCCTAGTCTTTGGGCTCCTTCCACAGCACCACCCTGACTAAGGCTTGCAGTGATCTGTCTGCACACATTGTCTCCTCAGAATCTTGCTGGTGGCCAAGACAGCTGGACAGCCTTAGGGACTGGCCTCCTGGGGCTGGGTGTGTATGTGAAGGCCAAGGGGATACAGAAGCTTTTCCTATGTTTCCCAGACCCTTTTGTGGCCTCTTCTCAGGTTCGTGTCTTCAAATGCAGAAAACAAAATGCAGAGGAGAGTGAAGGAAGCCAGTTCTTTTGAAATCCAGTCATCTGAATGGTTTTTTTTAAGTCCATGGACCCCAGATTAAAAAGCTCTGTGAAAAAATGGGTAAAATGATGAGATCTCCTTACCCTCAGAAAAGAGAAATGGGATGCACGGTGGGCATTTCTAGGCTTGCCAAGTCCCTTCTCCTGGGGTCCTTACCGCGCCTTGCTGGGGGAGGGGGGGAGGACGGAACGGGAGGGGGTGTGATTTGGACCTCTCCAGGGCCTGGGGTTTGGGCTTTGTTTTGTTTGTGGTTTCTTGGTCCCTGCGTGGTTCCCCTGGGGAGGAAGATAATTGAGATATAAACGATCTGACCCCAGTCACAGGACCCGGAGGGAATATGGACTCAGGCCTGTGTCTTCCTGAGCACAAGACTGCCACTCTAGGAATCAGCAGCATTATTCGAATTCTGTTACACTGCTAATTCTTGTAGCGCATTATTCGGATTCTTTTCTCTCTGACCAAACATCAGGTCAGATGTGGAGACCAAGTCAGTGCCCACTGAGTGATGGGGGACTGCAGGTGGCATCTTGGGGGCCAGCCTGTCCTGGGCTGTGATTCAGCAGTGAGAGGGGAGGGAGGAACACGGGAAGACCCTGGAGCCAGGATGTGAGCCAGAAGAAAACCCAGTGGTGGCCCAGGAACAGGGAGGAAGCCGTCCCTCCATCCTTCAGGCTGATGCCAAGGGCGGGGTGGCCAATGTGGCACCAGATGTGCAGGCACCCTCCTCCATCGGGGGACTCCCCACTCCTCCAAGAGGGAGGGTTCAGTATATCCAGAAATGACTAAATGGTCCCAATGAAGACAGCAGTACTTTTTTTTTTTAAGGAAGAATGTAAACCTCCTGAGGGCAGACAGTACACGTGGTAAACAGGTGCTTTTAAAGGCATTTGCTTGGCTGAGGTGGATGGAGATTTGGTCAAGGCTAAAGAAGCCCTTGTTGGCTTCTTTTGCTCCAATGCAGTACACGCTCTGGGAAGGCAGAGATGGCTTCATTTTTGTCTATCTCCAGCACTGAGCACCAGATTGACAGCAGCCTTTCCTCAGTCAAATATTTATTAAGCACCTAATATGCATGGCCACCACGCTAAAGTGCTGGCAATAAAATCGGGAGGGGGGAGGAAGGGAGGGGTGGAGGCTAGCCCCTGCTCCAAGGACCTTCTAGCCTAATGGGCCTGGCACATAGGCTTGATGAAGGTTCGGGACTGATCCTGAAACCAAAGTCAGACACTTGTGATTCTTCCCCTGAGCTCAGTGCTTTGATTCTTTCTGGATGTTGGGCATGAGTGGAACAAGGCCACCTGTACAGAATTTGACTTCCTCTCTAATCTCTTGTCTTTGAAATTCTTCCCACCGCTGAGGTCTCCCCTCAGCCCAGGCTTTACCAGGGCGTGGACATGGGGAGTGGGTTCACCAAGGCTACATCTTCAGGTGCAAAGCTTCTCTAAAGATCCTCTAGAACTGAAAACAGAAAAACCTTCAATAGTCTGTAAGTCCCCTGTGGGCAGGAACCCCATCTTTTATTTTTTTTTAATCTTTGCAACCCCAAAACAGAGCCCAGAGCCTTGCACAGAGTCGTGGGTGCTTAAAAAATGTTTGCTGAAACCTAGCTCTAGAAAAGTCACTTAACCCCCTAGGCCTAAGTTTTCTTATCTGGGAAAGTGGGGGGGGCGGTGAAAATACTGGTGCAATCTCTCAGGGTTGTTATAGGGAACGTGCTTTGTAAACCTTAAAGCATCACATAAGTAGGAGCTGGAGGCACTCATGTTAGAGACAAAAATGGCCTGTCCTCAGCCCTGAAGGAGCTGAGATTGCTTTTGGGGGAGAGAGACAGAAAGCAGAAAGAGAGGAAGGAGCCTTTCTGCAGCCCACGCTCGGTCCACACTCAGCACTTGTAACAGTTATCTCATTTGATCCTCACAATAACCCTGGGAGGTGGGAGCTATTATTATCTCCAGTTTCCAGTTGAGGAAACTGAGGCAACCAGAGGTTGAATGCCTTGCCCAGTCAGCTAGTGGCTCAGTGGACAGAGCACTGGGCTTGGAGTCAGGAAGACCTGAGTTCAAATCCAACCTCAGATACTTACTAGCTGTGTGACCCTGGGCAAGTCACTTAACCTCTGGTTGCCTGACAAAATGGATCCACTGGAGAAGGAAATGGCAAACCGCTCCAGTATCTTTGCCAAGAAAATGGGGTCATGAAGAGTCAGACACGACTGAAATGACTCAATCACAACAATAATCAGTCATTTACATTCCCCAATTAATAAATGGGCAAAGGATATATAAACAGGCAATTTTCAGAGGCAGAAATTAAAGACATCTATAAGCATATGAAAAAAATGCTCTAAATCACTATTGATTCGAGAAATGCAAATCAAAACAACTCTGAGGTGCCACATCTCACCAGCCAGACTGGCTAAGATGACAACACAGGAAAATGACAAATGTAGAAGAGGATGTGGAAAAATTGGAACACTAATGCATTGTTGGTGGAGTTGTGAACTGAT
>CM053584.1:387603922-387623513 GCA_028627135.1 Pseudochirops cupreus | reverse complement strand
GAGATCGAGACCAGGAGGCTGCAGGATGCTGAGGTCCAAGTGGATGTGGATGAGTCCCCCACCAGTGAGGAGACCCCACCGGAGGAGGAGCCTGCCATCTCCATTGAGAAGAAGGCTCTGCCCCAGATCTGCCTCCTCAACAATGCCAACTCTAGGTTCAACCTCTGGCAGGACCTCCCGGAGATCAGGAGCAGTGGAGTCCTGGACATCCTCCAGCCTGATGAGATCAGACTCCAAGAGGTAAGTGGTGGACAAGAGCAATAGCATCCCCAAAGCTCCTCAGCCTTGGGCTCGAGCCAAGAGGCTGTATGAGCAGACAAACTCATGCAGCCCCAGTGTTACAGGGAAGGGGGCTGGCCCAAGGTCACCACATACTAACTGGCAGAACCAGGATTTGAACCTAGGTTGGAAGGGGAACTCAGAGGTCATCTAGCCCAGCCTCCTTGTTTTATTTTTTACTTTTTGGAAGCAATCCGGGTAAAGTGACTTGTCCAGGGTCACATAGCTAGTAAGTATCTGAGGCTAGATTTGAACTCCGGTCCTCCTGACTGCAGGGTCAGTGCTCTATTGGCTAAGCCACCAGCTACCCCTCTCCTTGTTTAAGGAAATGGAAGCCCAGAGAGGGCAAGGGGAAGTAAACAGCATTTGAACGTGGATCCTTAGTTTCCAGGTACAGTGTTCTTTGCACTGTCCCACTCTTTTCTGCCAAAACTTTCAGTCATTTACCTTTACCTATTGAATACAAGATGAATTTCTGATCCTGGCATTCAGAACCTTCTACTTTCAACTTCTGATCCAGGCATTCAAGGCCCCCAGTTGTCTGTCTCCAAAATGACACTCCTCCCCTTCACCTGTTCTACTTTCTAGCCAGACTGTCTGACCCCTGTCCCGTGCTCTCCCATCTCTGGGCCATTGTTCTTCCTGGGCCCCAGGAAGGGGATTTCCCTGTCTCAGTCTGCTGAAGTCTCTTCCTTCAGGTCAATTAGCAAACTCATATAAAATACCTATTATGTGCCTTGTTCTTTGTTAGGTACTGGGGATACAAAGACTGTGTCGATGCCCTCAGGGAGATTACATTCTCTAAGGGAAGATAGTATATACATAAATCAATCAACAAGCATTTACTGAGAACGTGTGCCCAAGTACTGTGCGAAGTGCCAGGCTTATGGAGGAAAAAAATACTCCTGCCCTTGGAGGTCTTACATTCTACATGATGTAAATGCAAATAACTGTGTATGTAGTCAAGGAAATCTGATGCAGAACAGAGCAGTGACAACTGGTGGGGATCATGGAAAGGGAACCCAGCCACCCCCTGCTGGACAGCTCCCTCCATCAAGTGCCCTTGGCTCCCTTCCTCCCGGAGCAAAGCCACCTTCCCCACTAAGGATTCCTCAAAGCATGTGATCTGAGGAGCTGTCCTTTGTACTGAGCATGGTCTCCCTTGTATAAATGGTTAGAGAGATGAGATAGACTAAAAGGTAGATACATTGATGAATAGACGGATGGCTGGACAGATAACCTCCCCTCTCCCCCTCTCCTTTTCCTACTACTAGATTGTGCTTAATAAATGTCTGTTGATTGATTGTAAGTCTTTTGAATTCAGGGTGAGTGTTGTATCTATTTCTGGGACCTCCTTTTTCCATGTCTGGAGTGTATAGATACCTTAAAAATGTGGGGTTTGGGGGGGGTGCAGGA
Source organism: Pseudochirops cupreus (assembly GCA_028627135.1). Lineage (NCBI taxonomy): Eukaryota > Metazoa > Chordata > Mammalia > Diprotodontia > Pseudocheiridae > Pseudochirops > Pseudochirops cupreus. The sequence continues at coordinate 387,621,818 of CM053584.1, read as the reverse complement.
AAAAATTACTGCTATTAACGAAGAGTTATCACTTTATAGGATCATAGAGTCACACATCAAGAGCTGGAAGAGACCACAGAGTCCATCAGATTCAACTCTTTTATTTTACAGATGAGGAAACTGAGGCACAGAGAGGTTAAGAGACTTCATAGGATCATAGATTTAGGGCAGGAAGGAACCTTAGAGGTTATCAGGTTCGACCCCATTTTATAGATGAGGAAACGTAGATAGAGAGGTCACACACTGTGGACACAGTGATCTTCCTGACTCCATGGCCAGCACTCTGTACACTACAGTGCACCTCCCTAGTCCCTGAATCCAAGCACTGAGGTGATTGTACCTGGTGCCATGGGTGGCTTTCTTTAAAACCTCATCAGTAAGCAAGCTTCCTTGCCCTAGATGTTGGGTGCCTCCCTAGGTCACGGCTCCCTGTTCTGCATCAGAGAAGGCCTGGCCCTCCAGAATGTAAGCCCCTTAAGGGAAGGACTGTTTCCTTTTTGTCCTGAGTCCCCAGTGCCTAGCACAGTGCTGGATGTGTTGAGAACATCAGGAAGAAACTGGGATGCCTAGCAGATGGCCTGTTGTGACCCACTTCTGAAACGTTTCTAAAAAGATATTTATAAATACATCATCTCAGTGTCTATATATAATTAGAAAGTGCCCTTATACCATAAGAGAGCTTAAACATGGCTTCTGTGAGAATTTGCTGTGTGGGTTTCCTTTCAAAAGAAGCATTTTTACTCCTTTTGAGACATTTATCTGGGACTGACCTGGTGGTGGCTGTGAGCAGGGACCTCTCCAGGCTTCAGAATTGCAGCAAATCCTTGGCATCCTTTTTGCAAAACAGCTTCTGGAACAATGGGGGAGGAAGGTTGTGCATGAAGAGCTGGTGTCCCAGGATTGTAGGGACACCCCACTGGAGAAAGAGCGAGCACTTGGGTTCATCCAGTCCAGCCCCTTCCTTAGTGACTGCCTCACCTCTTTTGTGACCCCTCTCCATGGCTCTCTGACTGCTTCTTGAAACCCTTCCAGTAGCAGAAGCCCTGGCTACTCCATGGGAATGCTTGCGGTCTTACTCCCATGGCTCTGGGATCTCATCACTAGGGGCATTCCCTTCAGTGATGGAGATCACAACCCATCTCTGTCTGGCATCTTGGCCACTGTCTTCCATGGAATCTCATAAATTCTCAAAAGGAATCGGGGCCTGCCATGAACACTAGTGGAGACGATGGTCTGTCCAGTGGTCAGGCCTCCCTCCTGCCACTAGCACACAGTAGGCCCTTAATAAATGCTTATTTGCCCCTCATTTGTTCGCTGGTGTAGCCTGCTCCCACCCAGCCTGCATCTCTAGTTCCCTCTGGGTGGTCCTCATTCTTCATTCCGGCCACTGTTTCTGTATCATCTATTCCCTGGCCTTCCCTCTCCACCAGCACAACCTTGAGCTTTGCCCCTGGGTCCCTTGGCTCTGATAATGGAGCCATCCCTTTATCTTGCTGAAAGCCAGGTCTCCATGGCCCTTCCTAGTTGTGCCATCACTGTGCCATGCCGCTATGTGGGTTAGCACCCCATTCCCCCTTTCTGGCTGCCCTTTAGGGGCTGTCTTCCCCCATCAGAATGTCGTCATGGACAGAGACTGTTTGTGTGCTTAGACTGGTATCCGCAGTGTTTAGCACCATGCGAGGTATACCGTAAGTGCTAAATCAATGCTTTATCTGATTCCTCAGAGCCTTCCGTGTTCCCCGGCCCACAACCATCAATACTACCAGTAGAATATGGGTATTAAAAAGTTCGGCCTTTGTTGGGGTCGGCCTCACTCCTCATTTAACCCTGGGTCAGGTACATGGACTTTGTGGGGTTGGTCTCATATCTTTATACACACATCTGTAGACACCTGCGTGTACAGGACACCTTGGGGACAGCCTGTCTGTGCAGTGGGTGAAGTCAGTAGATCATCCATCTAACTAAGAGAAATGAGCCACTGAAAAAGGAGCAGGCATGGTCTGGGGGAGGGAAGGGCAGGCTTTGTGTTCTCTCAGTGTCCTTGCTGTATCAGGAGAAAGTGGAGAAAGGGGCCCAGAGTGGAAGCCTCCTCTATCACACCCATAGGGTATTAGACTTGAGCCTCTGGAATCAGAGCACGCACCGCCCACAGTACTTCTGAGGGCCTTAAGGCTCAGAGACCTCACGGAATCTGCCTGAGGTCAGACAAGTGGTGCCCTTGGGATTCCACTCTGAGTCCCATGCTTTCAAGGTCAAGGCTCCTAGCTTAGCACTCCTTCCTTGGATGGGGGAGGGGAAATGGGCGAGGATCTCCTAAACTGGGCAAGCAAGAAGGGGAGGCGATCTGCCTCCCTGAAGGAACGGCCCCATGCTGAGATCATGAGACTGCTCTTTATGTACGCCTTGGTTCCCTCCTCTGGTGACATTCCTGGCCCGCCATCTTGGCTGTAACATCTCAGCTTTGGCCTCATTCTGCCCCTGGGGAGGCACACAATAAACCTAATCTTCCTTCCCCTTGCCTGCAGGTCCTTTTGGGTTGCTAATGAGCTAAACCCTGCTAATTCTTTTACACCAGAGCAGCTGCCTAAGCAAACCTCCCCCGACCTCCACTTACTCAGTTCCTTTTTCCCCCACCTGAGTGCACAGCTTTACATCTTGCCTTGTTGGAGCTGGCCCCATCTGACCTTTGGAGATCTTGTTTCTATGGCTGAGCCATTAGCAGTCTCTCTCAGCTTCCTGCCATCTATAGACTGGATAAGCGTGCCGCTGATGGCTCCAGCCAAATCACAGGCAGAAATGTTGAGCAGGAACGGGTGAGGGTCAGAGGCCCCCGGAAACCACCTTCTCTCCTCTCCTGTAATCAGTAAGACTGAGGCTAGTAGGCCAGTCGGTATAGTTAGATGTCCTTGTAACTCAAGCCCACATCTCATAGTCTGGTGCAGTACGACATTAGCAAAGCTTTGTTCAGATTTCTTACTGGACTCAATGGATTATTCTAGCTCTCAAATGTTTCGGTCTCAGGGCCCTTTCTGCTCATAAATATTATTATAACCTTCCCAAAGAGCATTTGTTTTTGCAACTTATCTGTTAGTATTTGAAATTTTAAAATGAAAACATCCAAATATTATTATGAAAATAGTTTTGACTTCTTGGTCAAAGAGTCTCAGAGACCCATGGAGTCCCCCAACCATACTTTGAGACCCAGTGGTCTATAATATTGCTCTAACCTATGGTTCTAGTCAGAAAAGGCAATGAGGTTGATGCAGCATGACTTCAATCAATTAATAAGTATCTTGCTGTGTGCCAGCCACTCTGCTAAGTGTTGGGGATACAACTACAGAGAATCCAACAGTTCCTGCCCTATAAGAATGTACATTCTCTTCTGTTCCAGAATTGGGCCCAAATGGATGATAGGTTCCCCAGTCTATACTTTATGGATCTTAGAAAGGGCCCTAGGTCTCCAGCCAGAGGGCATCTTGGAGGCTGTCTCATCCAACAACTCGTTGTACAGAGGATGAAACAGGCACAAAAAGATTAAAGTGGAGTGCCATGGCTACACAGGAAATAAGGACAAATCAGGATTTGAACCCAAATTCTCTGACTCAAGCCTCCTTCCACTGCATCTCTCAGCTTTGGCTCTTCCCTCTTAAAGACAGGGTCAGTATTTTCCCTTCCCCTCTCTTCTGCCATCTCCTGAGTTCTCCAGGACTCCCCAGAGATGAACAGGAAGTTATCCCAGTGCCCTGGTATGAAATGCACCTCACTCAAGGGAGCTGAAATCTTTCCATAGGAGGGCCTGTGGAGCTCAGAATATCTATGGTCTCCATTATTCTCAGCTTTGCCTCCCTCTTAATAAGCATGCCTCTTCCCCCTACCTCCACCCCTTTTCAGTTTGAACATCTTTCTCCTTGGCAGAGAAAATGGGAGACAGAAAAACCCAACCCTTTCTTTCTCTTCTGGCCTAAACACTCCTCTGTGTGGCTCTCCCCAAGGCTGGTGGCTTTCCTTTCATACAGGAGCACTCCACCTCTGCCCCTATCATCCTGCCTGGTGGCTGGCTCCCATGTATATGTCCCATCCTACTCCAGTTCAGGGATTTCATGTGAAATTAAACCAACCTTGTTATGTCAAAGTCTGTAATTCTCTGTATTTCATATGGTTTAAATGATCTTCTTAGTAGTTTCCAGTCTTCTTTCCAGCTGCTTATTTCACCCTTTCTTTGTGCCATTGCAGTTTGTTATCCTCTCTGGACACTTTCCCCCCAGTGCTCCACTTTTAGTATGAAGCTTTTGAATCAGATTGGCAATGCTTCTCACAGCTGTGTCTGTTCTTGTGAGAATCACTTCAGCCCTGGGGCAAGAGTCCATCTTTTTGACATCTTGAGTTGTGGTCCAGAAAGACAGATCCTGTTCTGGGCAGCCAGGTGGCACCGTAGCGCACAGAACGCCAGGCTTGGAATCAGGAAGGTTCATCTTCCTGAGTTCAAATGTAGCTGTGTGACCCTGGACAAGTCACTTAACCCTGTTTGCCTCAGTTTCCTCATCTGTCAAATGAGCTGGAGAAGGAAATGATAAACTACTCCAGCATCACTGCCAAGAAAACCCCAAAAGGGGTCACAAAGAGTCGGACACGACTGAAATGAAACGAACATTTTTCAGAACCATCATTGTAGCCAGTTGTTCACTTCTTCTATCATCATTACTCCTCTGAGATTCCAACCTTCCAGGGAAGGGAGGGATGAAAGACCACCTGTGCCCCCACATCCTCCATTTGTCCACCTAGAGTCCCAAGACAACTTGTCTAGTTTTCTTTAAGCACTGCCATTTGTTCCCAAGGCAGTCACAACATATGGGGAGAGGCTATTGTATCTTCATGGTCCTGGCCTACTTTCTCTCCTGGTTTGCACATTTCCTAGTTGACCATGGCTGATCTGCGTCTGGCTGCTGCAGTCACCACCCACCCCTGCCGAGCTCTTCCTTCCAGGGCCAGTTGTCCCTTTGAGTCTTTTCTTTCCATTTGATTTGGGAGCTCATCTTCCTTTCCAATAAGACAGGGCACAAGCCTTCAGGCCTCCTGAGGGTGGAAGACTGACCTGCGTTTGATGTGTAGGTAGGCAGTGTTTGCCTCAGGCAGGAAGACGACTGGCAGAATCGCTGCTCTTTACCAGGACAGAAAACTAACCAGCCAACAAACATTAATTAGGTGTATACTATGTGCCAGGCGGTGTGTGTGTGTGTGTGTGTGTGTGTGTGTCTGCATGTGTGCACCCACATGTGTGTACGTGTGTGTGTGTGTGTGTGCATGCGTACATGTGTGTACATGCGTGTGTGCATGTGCATGTATATGTATTTATATAGAGATATGCATATGTGTGTGTATATGGAGAGAGAGTGAGCACCGTTCTTAGAATCGTGCTTTTAAATGTATGAAATAAAAAACACCGGATCACAAAGGAAATCAATAATACTGAAACGCCATTAGTAAAATTGACTACTTTTCTCTGGGGGCCAGAGTGTGCAGGCAAAAGCTCCCGGAACTTAGCTCTGTCCCCATCAGTATCAAAGGTGCAGAACTTGGCCCCCTGACCCCTGTGTCAGCCAAGGGGAATGGTACATGGCCTCTGATGAAAGAAGGCTGCTAAGCATCCAGATTAAGGCAGTAAGTTCCATGTGTGTGGCCCCACCCTAGGTGCTAGGGAAGATACAAAAGTAGAGTCCAGTGGAGGAGATGAGGCATATTCACCAGTAATCATGATACAAGGTAAGATACCTTAAGGGCCTGCAAAATCTAAAGTTATTGGTTTGTTAGAGGAAGAAGATATCTCTTGTGTCTGGGGAATCTGGCAATCTTTGATAAAGGAGCTGGAATTGGAGCTGGCCCAGAGAGGATGGGTCAGAATTGTAGGGTACCACTATCCTTCCAGTCATCTTCCATGTTGTCCTTGACTTTTCATTCTCTGCCTCATTGTCCAACTCCATTTTACTGCCAAGTCTTCTTACCTTTTCTACCCTGACAGCATCTCTAGTATCCATCCCCTTCTCTCTACTTACATGGCCTCCACTCTAGTTCAGGCCCTTACCACACCCCATAGATTATTGCAATAGACTCCTAGTTGGCCTCCCTGCCTCAGGTCTCTCCCCACTCCAGTCCTTCCTCCATACTCCTGCCAAAGTGAGTTTCCTAAAGTACAAGTCTGACCATATCACCCCTCTACTCATTAAACTCCAGGAACTCCCTAATTATCTCCAGAATTGAATGTAGCCTTCTCTGTTTGCCATTTTTCAAAACCCTTACAAGCTGCACCCCTTACCTTTTCAACTTTTCTACACATTACTCTTCTTCTCCCTCTCCCTCTCCCCTCTCCCTCCTCCTCCCCCTTCCCCTCCCCCCCCCTCTCAGCAATCAGGGTTAACTCACTTGCCCAAGGTCACATGGCTAGTAAGTGTCAAGTGTCTGAGTCCGGATTTGAACTCAAGTCCTCCTGACTTCAGGGCCAGTGCTCTATTCACTGTGCTATCTAGCCACCCCTCACAATTGTCTTTTGAGCAGTCTACAATCCAGTCAAGCTGATCTTCTTAGTGTTCTTTACCCATGACATATCTTCTGTCTCCTTATCTTTGTACCAATTCTAGCCCACACCTGGAATGTTCTCCTCCCTCACTTCTGCCTCTTGGAATGCATCAACTCCCTTCTAAGCTCAATTCAAGCATCACCTTCTAGATGAGGTTTTTCCTGATCACCCTGCACCCCCAGCTTTCTTCCAATGTGACCTGGTCTCTGTTGTATCTGTGTATCATGTGCATCCTATCTCCTCCAGAAGGAAGTAAAGTCTTGGGGGGAGAATAGAACCTATTTATGTCTAGTACCTAAAAATAGTAGGTACTTAATAAATGTTTGTTGATGCATTGATTGAGCAGCAAGGTTACCTCCATGTGTTGACTTCATGGACAATATTGTGAGATAAACATGAAGAGATTTATATGCATGTCTTTGGCCAGTGGGTGCAGAGGAAAGGAAAAAATGACTCTCCTGACGTGATGATGAGAAATCTATGTCCCAAGAGGTAACGCCAGTGGATGGTTTTTAATTATCCTGACATCTGCTAAGCATTAAACATATAATGTCTAATAATGACTCATCCAATGGTCTTGAATGATCAGGTTGGCTCCTCGGTAACTCTTAATGATACAAACAGCAGAATGTGCTAAATACATTATTCAGTCTTGTTCTTCATTAACTAAATGATGCCTGAGAAAAGAGGGGAGAAAATTCAGGGTAGCTCAGAGAGTCACTCAGACCCAGCAACCAAAATTTCATTCTTTTTTAATGTAAAACATTTCCATATTAGTCATTTTGTACAAGAAGACTCAAATAAGAGAAAAAATTGAAAGAAAGAAAGTGAAAAATAGCATCCTTCAGTCTGTGTTCAGTCAATATCAGTTTTTTCTCTGGAGGCGGATAATATGCCTCATCATTGGTCTTTTGGGATTGTCTTGGATCATTGTATTGCTGAGAATAGTTAAGTCATTCATAGTTCTTCAGCAAATAATATTACTGTTACTGTGTACAACATTCTCCTGGTTCTGTTCACTTCATTATGCATCAGTTCATGTAAGTCTATCCAGGTATTTCTGAAATCATTCTGCTTGTCATTTCTTACGGCACAATAATATTCCATCACAGTCATATACCAAAGCTTGTTTAACCATCCCAACTGATGGGCATCCCTCTGATTTCCAATTCTTAGCCACCCAAAAAGAGCTTCTATCAATATTTTAAATTTTTTTTTTTTTGCTTTTTGGAGGGGGGAAGACAGGACATTTGGGGTTAAGTGACTTGCCCAAGGTCACACAGCTAGTAAGTGTTAAGTATCTGAAGCTGGATTTGAGCTCAGGTCCTCCTGACTCCAGGGCCAGTGCTCTATTCACTGCCCCACCTAGCTGCCTCCTGCTATCAATGTTTTTATACAAATAGGTCCTTTACCCCTTTTTTAGATGTCTTTGGGATACAGACCTAGCAGTGATGTTTCTGGATCAAAGAGTATTTTGTAGCCCTTTGGGCATAGTTCTAAATTGCTCTTCAGAATGATTGGATCAGTTCATTGTTCTACAACAATGCCTTAGTTTTCACAACTCCACCAACAGTGTATTAGTGTCCCAGTTTTCCCACATCCCCTCTAACACCCAACATTTTCCTTTTTTGTCATATTAGCCACTCTGATAGGTGTGAGGTGCTATCTCAGAGTTGTTTTTATTTGCATTTCTCTGATCAATAGTGATTTAGAGCATTTTTTCATATTACTATAGATAGCTTTGATTTCTTTGTCTGCGAACTGCCTGTTCATATCCTTTGGCCATGTATCAATTGGGGAGTGACTTGTATTTTTATAAATTTAACTCAGTTCTCTACGTATTTGAAAAATGAGGCCTTTATTAGAGATACTTGTTGCAAACATTTTTCCTGTTTTCTGCTTTCCTTATAATTTTGGTTGCATTGGGTTTTTTTGTGCAAAAACTTCTTCATTTCATAAAATCAAAATGATCTATTTTACATTTTGTAATGTTCTCTGTGTCTTCTTTGGTCCTAAATTCTTCTCTTATCCATATATCTGGCAGATAAACTATTCTATTCTATGTATTAATTTGTTTATGGTATCACCCTTTTTGTATACATCATGTACCCATTTTGACCTTATCTGGTGTGAGATGTTGGTCTATGGCTGGTTTCTGTCAGACTGTTTTCTAGTTTCCCCTGCAGTTTTTGTTCCAAAAGTTTGGATATTTGGGTTAATTATATACTAGATTACTATGGTCATGTACTATAATGTAATTGTACCTATTCCACTGATCCACCACTCTATTTCTTAGCCAGTACCAGATTGTTTTGATAATTATTGCTTTATAATACAGTTTGAGATCTGGTATGGTTGGACCACCTTCTTTTTCATTTTTTTTTTCTTCAATTACCTTGAAAACTTTGAGTTTTTATTCTTCCAGATGAATTTTGTTACTATTTTTTCTAGTCCTATAAAATAATTTTTTGATAGTTTGATTGGTATGACACTGAATAAATAGGTTAATTTAGGTAGAAGTGTTGTTTTCATTATATTTGCTCAGTCTACTATTAGTAACTAATATTTTTCCAGTTGTTAAGATCTGATTTTATTTGCACGAAAAGTGTTTTATAATTGTGTTCATATAATTCCTGGGGTTGTCTTGTTAGGCAGACTTCCAAGAATTTTATATTGTCTACAGTCATTTTAAATGAAATTTCTCTATCTCTTGCTGCTGGACTTTATAGAAATGCTAATGATTTCTGTGGGTTTATTTTGTATATTGCTGAAGTTGTTAATTTCAAATAGCTTTTCATTTGATTCTCTAGGATTTTCTAAATATAACATCTTAATATAACATCAGCATAGAGTGGTGGTTTTGTTTCCTAGTTGCCTATTCTAATTCATCTGATTTCTTTGTCCTCTCTTATTGCTATAGCTAACACTTCTAATACAGTATTGAATCATAGAGGTGATAATGGGCCTCCTTGCTTTACCCCTGGTTGTTTGGGGAAGGCTTTGAGCTTATTTGCATTACAGATAATGCTTGCTGACAGTCTTAGATGAGTGTTACTTATCATTTTGAGATAAGTCCCATTTATTCCTACGCTCATAGTTTCATTCTGAAAGCAGATGAAGATCGCATGTTGGTAATAACGCCCACAGGAAGGATAGATTGGTGGGTTAATCAATCAGCAAGCGTTTATTAAGCACCACCTTTATTCCTTCTCTGTCTACATGACTTTGCTCACGCTGTCCTTCGTGCCTTCCCTGTTCTCCTTCCGCAGGAAGCCGTCCCTGGTCTCCCCCCTGTGGTCGCCTGCCCCTGCCAATGAGGTATTTCTGTGTGTATGTGTGGCTGGGGGGGCATTTTGTTCTTCATCCTTGAATCCCCAGAGCTTAGCCTGTAGAAGGTAAACGCTAAATATTTGTTGATTTTTGATTGACTTATTATTCCTACGTTCGAGGCACCACTTGGGGCATTGAGGATACAGAAACAGCCCACATTCAATTAAACCGAGCTATTCAATTACAACAAACCCACCAGTGAATCAGGAGTGGCGAGGTGTCATGGCCAGCAATCAGATGCTGGGGAGGGAGTCAAGGAGACAGTTCACATACTGTCTCAGATATTTACTAGCCGTGTGACCCTTGCCTCTCCGTGCCTCAGCTTCTTCCTCTTTGAAATGAAAGGGTTGGATTCAGTGGCCTCTAAGATCCCATTCAGCTTGAAATCTCTGATCCCATGAAGCTCCTCATCTCCTAGAACCACCTGGTTCTGTCTTGGAACTGTCCCCTCCCCTCCATTCCTCATTCTCCTTTGCCCACTTCCCTGTCACTCTTTCAGAAGAGATACTGAAAGAATTTTTCAGAATTGTTTTACTTGGGCAGGCTCAACTGAGGATTGGAGCCAGGTTTATGTGGCCGAGTTCAGGAATACCCTAACTTTGAAGTATAAGCTTTGTAATGGAATTATAAATAGCTCTCATGGTACTTACGCACACAAACTGCTATCTCTCCCAGTCTTAAGACTCTGGGGATTGAAAGACTCTTTTAAGAGGGGGTGTTCTTATCTTTCAGAAGGAAGGCTTGACTTGGAAAGTACCTTTAAAGAGCTCACTCAGTAAGCATTTATTGTGTGCAGGGCACTGTGCTAGATGCCATGGGGTATACAGAAATGGCTAAGGCAGGGTCACTTAATCCGAGTGGAAGAGCCCCACCTATAATGTACCCAACAAGGGGACCTGCAGCCCCTGCTTGAAAGCCTTCTCTGGCAATAGCCTGTCACTGGCTCCATATCTGAAGTCTTTTTGGCTTGGCAAGAGCTGTCCAAGTTTGTTTCCCACTGGGCACAGCCTTCCAGGATGAGGGTCATCTCCTTCCCACAAGGAGGCTACAGAGGTAAACTTTAGCAGAGGGTAATAGAAGGAAGGTCCTAGCAATGCTAAATGAGAGTTGCAAAGAGCCTCTTGAATGGCTAGGGAAGTGAACACTAATTCATAAAATATGGGTCAGGGATGCATAAATGAATATGTTTCCAGGATAAGAATTTAGCTCATACACAAATAATTGGAAGCAGGGGGCTGAGAAAGCCTCCCTGAATAGAGAGGCACATAGTGGAAAAGAAAGGCAGGGTAGGCATCAATTAATGAGTGCTGTGGCAAAAGCATTGAGAGCAGTGTGAGGTGATGGATTTTGTTGGAGGGGGAGAAGAGCACATCATGGCACTCTGACCAGGTGTGTGGGGAATTGTATCCCTCACTATAGGAAGGCTATTGATCATTGGGAAACAGCCAGTTGAAAAACATATTAAAAGTGATATGACAAACCGTTTCATGTATGCAATGAGAAGTGCCCAGAAAAACTAAGACTTAAGATGACTAATGATCTATAAATAGGTGCCAGAGAGGAGGCAGGATGTTTTTGAGCTGAGTGCCAGGACCAACTATCCATCCATCCATCCATCCACCCATCCATCCATCCATCCATCCATCCATCCATCCATCCATCCATCCTCCCATTCATCCATCTATCCAACCAGCCAGCCAGCCAGCCATCCACCCACCTAGCCATCCATCCATACATTCAACCATCCATCCATCCATCCACCCACCCATCCATCCATCCATCCATCCATCCATCCACTCATCCATCCACCTATTCATCCATCCATCCACCCATTCATTGAGCTGTCCATCCAGTTAATGAGCACTTCCAGTTGGATGCCTGCTGCTTTCTGAGGTTCTCTCCCCCCTCTCACAAAAATATTGGAAAATCTGTGACAGGTCCCTGGTCCAGCTCTAGCTCTGTTCTTTTTTTTTTAATAGCATTTTACTGATGTTCTTCTCTTTGTATTATTGTCCCTTCCCAATGAACATTCCTTATAACAATAAGTATAGTTAATGTTCTTATGTCTGCAGATGCATGCCTCATTCTGCACCCAAGGTCTGCTGCCTCCATCCCAGGAAGCCAGAGGCATGCTTCAGCAAGGCTGCTGCAGTCACAGTTGGTCCCTCCAGTGTAATGATCGGTGGGTCTGGAGTCTGAAGACCCTGGTTCAAATCCCAAATCAGCCACTCACACGTTGGACAAGTCACTTAACATCTCTGTGCTTCATTTCCCTCATCTGCCAAGTTAAAGGGTTAGGGGTACTCAGTGGTTTTTAAGGTCTTTTACAACTCCAAATCTATGATCCTTAAAAAAATTGCCCTGGTCAAAGAGTAATCATCCTGCTGGAAGAATATGGTGCCATACTGTCCACTGCATAGTGTGCTGAGAAGTCCAAGACTGAGTGCAACGGAGGCAGAGAACTCCAGACAAAGCACTCTGGGAAACTGTGAGCAGGGAAAGGACATGTTTAGTGGGAGGGATGAGAGAAAGTTTCATGGAAGACTTAAGGAAGAGGAAAGGTTGGTTTCATTTTTTTTCTCCATAAACCAATCAATAAGTGTTTACTATGTGCCTACTGTATACCAGGTACTTGGCTGGGTGCTCTGAGTGTAAAGATGAAAATGAAACAGTCACTTTTTTCAAGAGTTTATATTCTATTGAGGTAGCAGGGACAACATGTACCTAATCAATCAACATGCATCTATTAAGGCCTACTGGGTGCTAACTGTTAGGGGTAGAGACAAGAATAAAATTGTCCCTGCCCTCAGAAGGCTTAGATTCTGTTGGGGGAGAGAAAATATGTACATACAGGAGTGTGTGCAAAATAAGGCAGTTTGGGGTGGAGGGAAGGAGGGAGGGAAGGAAGGAGGGTGATGGACTGCAATCAGGGGAGGCTTCATGGGGAGAAGTCAGAAAATATTAAAAAGCAAAGAAATGGTGAGTATTTGACCACCCAGTAGAGTGTAAGCTCCTTGAGGGCAGGACCTGTTTCACTTTTGTCTTTTTCTTCTCAGGTCCTACCTAGCACAGTAATGATAAGTGCTTAATAAATAAATTTTTCATTGAATAGGATGAACACCCAGTCTAGAGTCAGGACTGGTTTGCTGGGCAGTACGTCCTTTGTTCTCAGCACAATCCCAGCACCATGGCAGACATGGCCCTAGCCTTCTTGTCTCTTAGCAACTGATCACAGGGCAGAGGGGAGTGAAGAAGGATAGGGGTAAAATGTAAAGGACACAGCATATGTATCGCAGCCTGGAGCTATAGAAAGGGCATGGGACATAGGGTCAGGGGCCCTGGGTTCAAATTTTGCCTCTGACACTTCCTTGGTGACCTGGGAAAATATTAAATATCATCATACTTTTCTCAGCCCCAGTTTCCTCATCTGAAAATGAGGGAGTTGGATTAGCTATTCCTTTCAGCTCAAAATTTGTGATCTTATGTTATATGGTTCATTTATTTGGGGCCTTTTTTTTCCTTTCCTATGTTCCCTGGCATCTTGCTTAGCTTTTTAGATATTATAGGTTAGGACAAGGGTTGGCAGTTAAAGAGAGAAAAGTCACTTTAAAATAAAATTCTCAGAAGAGAATATTTTTAGAAGAGCCCCGATGTACTTTGCACATTTTTTCAATCTATGCCAGATAGATTTTTATATCAATTATGTGCATGTATGCATATAAATACACACACATCTATCCTGGTTTGTACATTTTTATTATTTAATGTACAGAATGTACATTAACATGCATCAGATCTCTCCTCTGCCCTAATCACCCCCAGCCTCGTCTCACGTTTGTCTGTGTGTATTGGTGTGCCTGTTTTCCCACATCCCCTCCAGCATTAGTCATTTTCTTCTTTTGTTATCTTAGCCAATCTGATGGGTGTGAGATGGTGCCTTAGAATTATTTTAATTTGTATTATCTAATTATTAGCGGGGGCAGCTAGGTGGCACAGTGGGTAGAAGGCCAGGCCTGGAGTCAGGAAGACTCATCTTCCTGGGTTCAAATCTGCCTTCAGACACTTACAGCTATGTGACCCTGGGCAAGTCACTTCACCCTGCTTGCCTCAGTTCCTCATTTGTAAAATGAGCTAGAGAAGGAAATAGCAAACCATTCCAGTATCTTTGCAAAGAAAACCCAAAATGGAGTCATGAAAAATCAAACATAGCTGAAATAACTAAACAACAAAAACTTATTAGTGATTTAAGGCAGTTTTTCTTATGGTTATTGATGGCTTTGATTTCCTCCTCTCAGAACTGCCTATTCAAATCCTTTAACTAATTATCAGTTGGAGAATGGCTCTTATTCTTGTAAATTTGGCTCAGTTCCATATGTATTTTAGAAATGAGACCTTGATCAGAGAAACTTGCTACAAAGATGTTTTTCTCAATTTCTCACTTTTCTTCTAATTTTAGCTACATTAGTCTTGTTTGTACAAAAAAAATATTTTATAGAATCATAACTATCCATTTCACCTCCTGTGAACCTCTGTGTCTTTTGTTTGGTCGTGAACTCTTCCCCTACCCATAGATGACAGATAATTTCTCTTCTGGCTCACTGATTTGCTTATATCACCCTTTGTATTTAAATCATGAACCCATTTTGAGCTTACTTTGGTATATGGCGTGAGATTTGGTCTATGCCTTGCTTCTGCCAGACTCCATTCCTCTTTTTCCCGTCAGTTCTTGCCCTAATAGCTGGGATCTTTGGGTTTATCAACACTAGTCTGCTGTGTTCATTTGCTTCTCTGTATCGTGAGCCTAATCTGTTCCACTTATCAACAATTGTATTTCTTCCCCAGTACTAAATTTTTTAATGATTACAGCTTTGTAACATAATTTGAGATCTGATGATGCTGGGCCTTTTTCCTTCCTGTTTTCTTTCATAAATTTCCTTTATATTCTAGACATTTTGTGCCTTTAGGTGAATTTTGTTGTTTTTTTCTAGTTCTATAAAGTAATTATATGGTAGTTTGATTGGTACGGCACTAATTGTTCAGTCGTTTGCAGTTGTGTCTGATTCTTTGTGACCCCATTTGGGATTTTCTTGGCAGAGATACTGGAGTGGTTTGCCATTTCCTTCTCCAGCTTATTTTACAGATGAGGAAACTGAAGTAAATAGGGTTAAGCAACTTGCCCAAGGTCATACAGCTAGTGAGTGTCTGAGGTTGGACTTGAACTCAGATCTTCCTGACTCCAGGCCTGACCTTCTATCTATTGCACCACTTAAATGCCTATTTAAACATATTAGTTTATTGCATTGGCTCAGCCTACCCATGAGCAATTAATATTTCTCTAGTTATTTGGTTTTGTCTTTATTGTGAAAATTTTCTTATAATTGTGTTCATATAGTTCCAGTGTGTGTGTCTTGGCAGTTAGACTTCCAAGTATTTGGTGCTCTCTGTAGTTATTTTTAATGGACTTTCTTTTTCTAGCTCTCTTTGCTGGGATTTGTTGGTAATATACAGAAATGCTGCTGATTTCTGTGAGGTTTTTGGTCTACTTCCTAGGGTTCTTCAGGCAAACCATTATATCTGCAAAAAGTCATTGGTTTTTGTTTCTTCAATGCCTATACTTATTGCTCCTGTTTTTTTCCTTGTCTTATTACAATAGATAGCATTTCTACTGAATTTAATTGTTCTTTAAATGTTTGGTAGATTTGCTTGTCAATCTGATCTTTAGGGGATCTTTTCTCAGTGGGTTCATTTATGGCTTGCTCAATTCCTTTTTCTAAGATAGACTTCCTGAAGTATTTTATTTCCTATTCTGTTCATCAAAACAATTAATATTTTCACAAATGTTAATCCATTCCATTTAGAGTGCCACTTTTATTAATATAATCATTAATATAATTCATTAATATAATCACTGTTATTAATATAATCATAATCCTAGTAATTGCTTCTGTTTCCTCTTCATTGGTTGTGAATTTACCTTTTTTCATTTTTGATACCAGTAATTTGGTTTTGTTCTTTCTTTTTAAAAATCAAATTACCCTATCCCCCACCCCCCAAAACTCCTTGTTTTATTTATTAAGTCAATAGGGTTTTTTTTTTTTAACTTCCAATTTGTTAATCTGTCCTTTGATTTTCAGGATTTCTGTTTCGATATTTAATTGAACATTTCTGATTTGTTGGCTTCTTTTTGTTCTTGCTGCTGCTATTTTTACTTTTTTGCCCAATTGTTTGATATGTTCTTTCTCTCTTTTTCTTTTTCTTTCTTGGGAGGCGATCAAGATTGAGCAACTTGCCCAGGGTCACATTAACTAGTAAGTGTCTGAGGCCAAATTTGAACTCAGGTTTCCTTCAACTTCATAGAGTTCTCTTCCTTTAAGATACATTTCAGGCACCATCTTCAAAATGAAACCTGTTTTAAACCACACCTTCCCTAAAGCTAGTGCTGTCCTTCCCAGCTATCTTGTATGTAACTACTCTCTATACACAGTTTCCCTTCCACAGCATAACTTTCCCTATCGCAATTTCAATGTATCGCAGGTTGGCATAAGAAACTAAAAGGGAGTTTGGGGGGAGTTTGTTGAAGCCGCAGCTGACACATGAAGGCCAGCAGATAACAGGAAAAGCTTACAAACTCAGAAATGCATAAAATATGTGTAGTTGGGGCAGCTAGGTGGTACTGTGAATAGAGTACCAGCCCTGGAGTCAGGAGGACCTGAGTTCAAATCCAGCCTCAGATACTTAACACAAAAACTAGCCAAGTAACCTTGGGTAAGTCACTTAACCCCAATTGCCCTAGCTTCCCCCCTCCAAAAAGCAAAATATGTGTGTGTGTGTGTGTGTGTGTGTGTGTGTGTGTGTAGTATTATACAGTATCAACATATTTCATCTTTAATGACATAATAATTCAAATTTCTTCTCTGATATGAAGGGAGGGCCAAAAAATTTGCCTTGGATTTTCCAAATCAAGGGGGAACCATACCTCTAGCCCCTGTGATATGGGCAGCTATATTTTTACACCACCTCCCCCCCCCCATTAGAAACCCTTGTGAGCAGAGACTGTTTTATTCTTTGTACTTGTACTCCCAGCCCTGGGACAAGGGTCACTTGCCCTCAGAGTAATGCTTGTTGGCTGATTGACTGACTGTTAAATGCCTACTATGCATACTCCAGGCACTATAGTGGAAATACAAAGAAAGGAGAGGAGGGGGTTGGGAAACTAAGCTCCTCCACCATATTCTACTGGTGGAGACCACAACTATGTGCATACAAGATAGAGACCAAGTATATGAGGTAATCTGTAGGGGAGGCATGAGTACTTGTTGATTGACTGGTTGATTCAATAAAGTCATTCTGGGCTTCTGTTGATTGCTTCCTTTTCTAGAAGTTTACCAACCACCCCTTGAATAATATGTTCCGGAATTTTGCCAGCAATTATGGTCAAGCTCACTATCCAACATTCCATTCTTTTCCCTTTACTGAAAATCAGGAAAACATTTGCCCTTCTTCAGTCCCGACTTACCTTTCCCCTTCTCCACAATCTTTCGAAGGGCATTGACTTAACAGTCATGTCGTCTAACCATGCCAGGGCCCTATGAGGCAGCTCATGGGAACCAGGTGATTTGAACCCCTGAAGGGCAGCCAGGAACTCTTTTATGATCTCCTTCTTTATCTTGGGCATGAGCTGTTTTTGTTCTATCCATTCCAGGACAAAGGTTATTCTCCTTGAAGGAGCAAACAGAAACAAAACAGGAGAGTCCGGCAGCTCTGCTCTCTCTATGTAATTAGTTGTTAATATCCAATTCCTGCTGAAGAAAACCTTTTCTTGGACCTTCCCTTTTTCCCTAAGGTGGCTGAAAATCCCTTTTTTCCTTGGCTTTAATTCCCTGTCAGCCTTCACTCTTTAAGAATGTTAACAGCCCTCAATGGTAATTCTTACAGGAAAATGCCTTGTTGTTTTCATCCTCTAACACCTGCCCTTGCTCCCATCTTTGAAGCCTC
>CM053584.1:387530127-387603422 GCA_028627135.1 Pseudochirops cupreus | reverse complement strand
AAGTCAGTGAGTTCCCTATGCATCTACATCCGTCTCTCTCCCATATTCTTCCTTATCAGACTTGTTTCTCCTTATATCTTCTGAGGTTTTTTACCATAAGATCATAGACTTATAGCTGGAAGGGACCTTAGAGGCCACTGAGTCCATTTTACAGATGAGGAAACTCAATGGCTAAGTACTTGTCCAAGGTCACACAAATATCGAGTGGCATGGCTGAGGATTCAAACCCTGGTCTTCTGAAGTTCATTCCCACCCCACCTGAGCTGATTTCCCCTTTAGAATTTTAGCTCATGGTTTCCTTTCTATCCTTTATCTTTTTCCCTCAGACATCTCCTCTCTCAATCTGGAATGTTCGTCAAATCATTCTCAGCTGACTTCTCCTCTGTCAGGAATGTAGATGCTCAGGAAGCTTATCGGCATCCTTGGATTTTTAAATGACTTAGACAAAAGAAAGAAAGAGCTGTTTAGGGGTGGGAGAAGAGGAGGGTCCGAGAAGGAAGATGGCAGTGTCTCTGGTTGGCATGACAGTGGTAGATATGGAAAGAAGATTGACCAGCTCAGCTCTTCTTCCTGCTTTTGTTTTCTCTGTCAAGGAGACCGATCCCCTTGAATTACAAGGACAGAGCAAGCATGGCTAGTAGGGGCTTGAAATTCCAGATAAGTAGGACACACCGAGGCATTTAGCTGCTCTTGATGAGGTGAAGACAGGAGGCCTTGGCAAGCTACATCCCCAGGTATTGGGGGGAGAAAACCAAAACCCTGTTAGTGACCTTGGAGAAGGCCAATAAATATTTATGAAGTGCCTAGAACTGTGCTAAGCCCTAGGGATACAAAGAGGAAAAAAGAAAAGGACCCTGCCCTCAAGGAGCTTACAGTCTATTGGGGGAAGATGATTTGCAAGAGGTAAAGGGGAAGGGGACCACAGGGCTGGCCTCACCCACCTGGAGAAGGGCAGACTCTGTCCTGATTTCCAACAAAAGGGAAGAGGGGCCTCTGTAAAGCAGACTCTACCTCCTGGTGGTCTGTGGTTGATCAGGTTCCCATTCCTCTTCTGGTGCTTACTAGCTGTGTGGCCTTGGCCCAGTCCCTCACCTCCCTAGGTCTTAGTCTGCTCCTCTGTAAAATGAAGGCCTTGGATGAGAGGTCTCTGGGCTCCCTACAAGCGTGGGACCCCCAAATTCTCCCCAGAGCTGGGCTAGCTCCCCAGCTGCCCCACTCTCCTTTACCTGATCCAAGGACGGGCCCATTTGCTTTCTTCTCTGCTGGCCCCACCTGATGCTTCTAACTGGCTTCCCCCTCCCCCACCCAGTAAGGAGGAGGATCCAGATCCCCACCTTCTGGGCTTTCCTCCTTCTGCTGAAACACGTACTGTGTGCTTTGACATTCCTGAGGCTTCCAACAGCTGATAACTCCCTGCAGACAGAAGGGAGGGCTGGGAGGTAGGGGGAGCCCAGGGCAGGGTGGTCAGTTTCTGGGAGCCTTTGAGGTCTGAACAATGTTATCTGGCATGGGCTCTGAAATGTCAAATGCTCCACAGCCAAAGCAGCCCAATCCCTTCCCTCTTGGAGTCCCCTGCTTTCATTTGGGGAGGAACTGTTCCTGTAGTCCTTCCTTTCTGTGCCTTTCACCCAAGGAGAAAGACAAAAGGCAATGTAGGTGTAGGGGCTTTTTGTCCTGAGGAATAAATTATCAGGGAATACCTGAATGCTTTCTCATATGCAGAGCTAAAGTGGAAACAATGCTGACTCAGTGGTCAGAAGGCCTGAGTTCAAATCTTCCCTCTGCTGACTTTTCATAGCCCTGGAAATCAGGTTCCTACCACAGTAAAACAAGAGGTTTAGACCAATGACCCCTGAAGTTCTTTCAGACAGGCTTGTTCTAAACTCCTAGGAAGCAGTGAGATGCTCCCAGGGATCCTTCCCTTCACCTCCCCTTCCCTCCAGGGCCCTTGGGTTCATTGTCTTTCTGTTAAGCTCCTTGAGAATAGGCACTGTCTGTCTTTTTCTTATCTTCATCCCTAGTGCCCAGGCAGCGCCCGGCACAGAATAACATGGCCCTGGACCAGTCCCTTTACTTGAACCCCAGATAAAGAAATTATTTAATTAATAAACATTCATTGAATTGAAATTTTGAATTTCCATCTCTAGCTCTATGAGCCTCTGAAGGTGACTTGGGGCATTTTATCCCTAGAGTTAGAGCAGAGACTGTGGATGGAATTTAGAAATACTAGAGGTGTTTGAGAGATAACTGAGGCCCAGGTAGGGAAGGAGAGGTGGATCCATCCCCTTCCTCTACCCATGTCTCCACCGCACCCCACCTTGTAGGGAGATGAGGAACCAGAACCAGCACCCTCCTCCCCCCAAGGGCATTTGTAGGGGGGAGGGAGCAGAGGAAGGAAGTTCCAAGGGTGGCTTCATTGGAACAACTATAGACTCATCAATCTAGACCAGTCAGGAGCAACTGCAATTAATAGTCCAACCCAGAAGGGATGAGCTTTGTGAGCCGAGAAAGGGAGACCGACAGAGGAAGCAAAAACTCTAAGACTTGGTCATTGATGGGACAGGGAGGGGGAAGGGAACTGAGATCAAGGAGACCAGGAAGATCCCAAGGTTAAGAAGGGGGGGACTGGAAAGATGGGATCACTCTGGACAGAAAAAGGAAAGGTCCCCAGAGGTCTGAGTTGAGGGGTGGGGATGGGGGTAATGAAATATAGAAAGGTGAACCATTACTGATGTTTTTGAAGAAATCCTTCCCAAGAATCAGAGTCATTCGCGCACAACTGGACTGTTGGAGGTCTTTGAGAAGAGGCCGGATGGCCACTTGTGGAGCAGGATGTAGGAAGAAACTCTGGTTCATGAGATGGCCCCTGGGGCCTTCCCTGCTGGGATTTCAGAGGGTTTAAATTTAGTTTTGTTTATATATAAGAATTCCAGCAGCTCAGAGAGGGCAGGGGTCTCAAGCCATCTAAGAGTCTAACCTCTACATGACCATGAAGCTGCTCTATATCACACCAGACAAGTGAGTGGTCATTCAGCCCCTGTTTGAAAATATCTAGTGAGGGGCAATCCCCTGCCTCCCCAGGCAGCCTGCTCTGCTTCTGAACAGCTCTGATTGCTAAGAAATCTTCCCTGGCATCAGGCCTGCCTCTGCCTCTCTGCCCCTTAGTTCTGGCCTCTGAGGGCCAAGCTGAACAAGCAGGCTCCCTCTCAGGAGCGCTGGTAATGGGGTAGGCGGGCCCTCCAATGGGCAGCATGGAGCACGTGTCTCCATGAGCCCCCAGCCTCACTTTTTCCTTTTGTGTCTCCCCTAAACTAGGCCATGTTCGAACTGGTCACATCTGAAGCCTCCTACTACAAAAGCTTAAGCCTGCTAGTGTCTCACTTTATGGAAAATGAGCGCCTCAAGAAGATTCTCCATCCCTCGGAGTCCCACATCCTCTTCTCCAATGTCCTGGATGTCATGGCCGTTAGTGAACGGTAAGAGAAGGCTGGTCTGTGGCCCACCATCTTATAAAGACCTTAACAGAATGACATCATCTGTCAGTCATTTGAGCATTCAACAAGCATTGATTAAACACCTGCTGTATGCCAGGTAGAGACCATCAGGTGTTGTGAAGGCAGTGCTGGCCTCAGACTCAGGAAGACTTGGGCCATGTGGTTCTGAGCAAGTCAGCATCTCCGCAATAGGGCTTCTTAGTCTGGGGCCCCCAGACCCCAAAGGGTTCCTTCCTCAGACTGCCAAAACTCAGAAATTGCTCACAGAAGTTAAGAATCCTGGTTTAAGGAGATAAGTTAGAGCACAGATGCCACCTATCTGCCTCATTATAGGGAGCTTCCTCACCCAGGGACTCCTGCACTGATGAGATCGGGGACCAGGGAGCCAAGTCTCAGAGCAATTAGTTTGAAAATTCATTTCGAAGCCAGTAAAAATAAAGATGCCATTGTGTTTCCCATCCAGGCTCACAGACCCACTGACATCTATTAGAGCCCTTTGGGGTTCACAGATAAGGAGACTGAGGCTGAGAGTGGCCGGCTCCCAGTGGATGACAGTTAGAATTCGAATATGGTTGTCTTTCCCCTTCAGCAGACCAAACTGTGTTGCCTCCAAACTGATAAATTAGTGCATGATGGCACAAAATGGAGATGAAATCAAATCAAGTCCATAAACCAATATGGCGCTCCCAAGCATCTTCGGGGCCAAGTGTCACATTGTATCCAACCAGGCTAAAAGATCTGAACGACCTTTGTTCATTTACCCTTCACCCAGTTTCCAGAAGAGGAAGGGCAATAGGTTTTGGGTCTGTAGGACCAGCCCTGGCAAAGATGAGCCTGCAGAACATGGCTGAGATTCCTTGAGAAGGTCGTGTTCACATCCCAGTGTGGGCAGCTCCTGTGCTACTGTGCCTGAAAACAGGGAAGACCCAAATCTAGAGTTAATCCACGAAGGCAGGAGGGGGTGGGAGGGAGTGAGAACTTCAGGAAGCATTTGTTGGGAATTTTCACCAAAATGTGCTTGGTACCCCAGAATTTAAGCCAAAGACGTGACAAAAATGTCTTTAGGACAGCTTCCTTCCCATTTTTTGTAAAGAGATTTATATTGTCCCATTTCTTACATCACATGATGAGGACCCAGAATACCTTGATACTACTCAGTATCCATGGAAACCAGATTTGGGAGGAGGAGGGATAGACATGTGACTTGTAGGACAGAGGGGGCTCCCAGAAAAGAAGCTCCCTTTACCAATGCAGACAGCCCTGAGTCACACAAGAGCATACATCTGAAGTGGTACTCAGACCTGGGTCTCCTGAATTGGAAGCTGGTCTTCTAGCCTTCTTAGAGCATCCAGAATACCCCCTGGAACTGTGGGCTATTTCAGTATGGTAGCTTCCTGTCCAGGAATGCCTTAGAGAGCAGGAAAGAAAGAAACTCTCTGGAAGTCAGGAAATGTGGGCTTCTT
Source organism: Pseudochirops cupreus (assembly GCA_028627135.1). NCBI lineage: Eukaryota > Metazoa > Chordata > Mammalia > Diprotodontia > Pseudocheiridae > Pseudochirops > Pseudochirops cupreus. Next base: position 387,598,465 of record CM053584.1, on the reverse strand, counting down.
CACACTCACTTCCTATATGTGGCATTTTAAGGTTTTGACAGCACTTTTCTCAGAAAAAATTCTCAGGCAGATGCTATGATTATGCCCATTTCACAGATGAGGAAACAGAGGTAAAGTCACCCAGTGTCTGAGGTGGACTAGAGTACACATTTTATACAGCTCTTAAAGATTTATTATGAATTAATATGGAACTTTTTGCTTTTGCGGGACTTCACATGTAATGAGAATCCTGTTGCTTACCTTCACAGTGAATAGGAGAGGAGCTGGAAGGAGGGAGAGACTTTGGACTCAAAATTTAAAAAGTGGATGTTAAAAAAGAAAAAGAAATGTAGTTTTGCCACCCTGGCAAAAAATGAAAAATGTATTTTTCTTCATTGTTATCACTGGGAGCTAGCCTCCTAGTGGGAAAGCCTGGGTTCAAGGTCCAACCCTGCAGCGTTCCACCTGGGTGATACTGGGCCAGCCTGACTTTTCAGGGCATTAGGCAACAGCCTTAAGAAATGCTCATCTGCATTAGAGGGGAGTTCCTCACTGGGAGTTCCCTGTACCAATGAAATCACTGGGTCTGGTTCAGAAAAGATTCACAAAGTGCTTCCTCTCCATAAATGGCAAAGGAGTTAGTGGTAAGAATTGTTGTTTTCATTCTACAGTTCAGGAAACTGAGTCCCACAGGTTTAGGTGGCTTTTGCAAGGCCACCCAGGCAGCCAATGGAAGAGCTGGGGATTCACAGAATCCTGGAATTTCTGAGCTAGGAACACATTCGGAGACCATGGACCTTCCCCAAGCCTCGTCTCCAGCTAGAAGCCCCCTTGGAAGGGTATCTGGGCAAGGGCTGCCTGGGCTTTTCTCTGCCACAGTGTGGCCTTGGGAAGCCGGCCCACTCCCCAGCCTGGAGCCAGGCTGGCTGCGTTTGTTTTCCTATTGTATTTCCTGTCCAAAGATCTCTCCAACATGGGTGACTGTTACGCAGACGCATAAACACACCATGCCACTAGCACCACCACATCTGTCTGTCTAATATAAAGCCAGTGTGTGTGCATGTATGTGTACATACACATAGGAGAGGAAGCTAGAAAGCAAACAGGATAATGTGAAGAACAGGAAGGAGCCATTATCAGACTCATTGGATTCCAACATGCCCAGATTTTGGAGACAGAAGGTACCTCAGAGGTTGTCTGTTCTAACACCATCATTTTTACAGATGGGGAAACTGAGGCCCAGAGAGTAGAAGAGGCATAGACCCTAGGATTGTGGTTTTAGAATAATAGGGGATCTGAGATATTGTCTAGTCCAATTCCCTTGTTTTTATTGATGTGGAAACTGAGGCCCTGAGCAGTCCTTGTATTTCAGATTTAGAACCAAAAGGGAGGTTACAGGTCATCTAGTTCAACCCATCATTTGTACACATGGGGAAACTAAGGCCCTAGAAAGAGGAAGTTACTTAGAACAGAAAAGGATCTTTGTGATCCTTTCTGATCCTCCTCATTTTTACAGATGAGGAAATGGAGGTCCATAGGGGCAGTGACCTACCCAAGGTCACGTAGGTTGAAAATGCCAGAGACAGGATTCAGAACCATTCTTCTGGCTCCAAATCGCGCAGTCCCCCGGCTGCACCCCACTGCCTGTCCAGCTTGGGTCTCATTACAATTCACACACACGTGCGCTGAGGGCACACATCTTTTCGTCCATTGTCTTAGATATTGAATAGTATTTTCTTTCAGCACAGTCCTCTCTAAGGTGCCTTCTGGCTTATTTTCATGCTACGGATTTTTTTTTAACTTTGTGTTTTCCATTTTGCTGCATCTCAAGGGCTGAGGGGAAGGAGAGAGTGACAGAGGAAAGAACAAAAAAAATCTATGATTAGCAACTTCATGGGGAGGAAAAAATTACCTGTAATCCCACAGTGATTAATCACCAGGAGAATCGAACCTGCTTCTGCCCATGGCCTTCATGATGTTTGCATTCCCTGCTTCCTCCTTGATGGGCCTGTCAGCTGCCAGGGCTCAGGGGGAGCGGCACCGAGCTCTCTGGCTCCATTAGCAAAGACAGCAGCTGCCATTCAACATCAATGGTGCCTTTTCCAGAGATTTTCTCACTGGTCATCACAACAGCCTTGGCAGGTAGATGCTATTCTTAGAAAATGAGGATCAGAGAGAAGTTAATTTGTCTGGGGGCGCACAGCTGGTAAATTGAATCCAAGGGGATTTAAACCCAACCTGCCCCTGACTCTTCCCACCATGCCACCTTGGACCCAAAGGATCCCTCTCTGAGCAGGCCTGGGTTCAAACCCTCCCTCTGACACTTGTTAGTATGTGACCATGATAGAGCTGGAGGCATTTAGGACAAGTCACTTTCCCTCCAGGATCCCCTGTTTCTTCATTTAAAAAATGAAGGGGTTGAACCAGAAGAGATCATAAGACAAAACCGGTTGCTGTTGAGAGTCAGCCTTTGTTCTGCTGATTCTGTTTCTCTGATTCTTCTGAGAGCAAGGTAAGGAAGGGGAAGGAGCCTATGGTCAGACAGGAGCCCCAGATTCCCCAGTCGAGTACGGCTGGAGGGCCAGGACACATCACTGAACAGTGACAGTGAAACCCCAGCCTCTGCTTCCTAGTACCATTCCTTATTTGTTAAAAGAGGTGGGAAGACTAGCCAGCCTCTGAGATCCTCTCCAGCGCTAGGGCTATGGTTCTGTGAGCCTGCAGTCAAGTGAGATCATGTCTGTAAAGTACTTGTCACAGTGTGGACCACGTGGTGTTTAATAAATGCTTATTCCCCTCCTCCCCCATTACCTGCTTGGGTGATCCTGGCCAAGTCATGTAACTTCTCTGACCCTCAGTTTTCTCATCTATAAAACGCGGCAGTTGATTCTCATCTAGCTCTTTCTCTGTGGTCCTATGACCCAGATGTGTGACCCTGGGCAATTTCCTGTCTGACCTTCAGTTTCCTCCTCTGTGAAATGAGGGGGTTGGATTCGATGGACTGAGTTCTAGGTCTGTGACCCCATAATAATAACAACATAATAATAACCCCATAATAACATCTGCCTCCACGGGGTTTGTTCTAAAAAGAGACAGACGGAATCAGGCTGTGTGCACGTTTTAATTTCTCTCAAGCTGGTGATATATACATATCGCATGGGAGCTACAGTCCAGAGCTGGCTCTATCTGGGGCTTGGGGGCACAGGGTTATATACCCTTTGAAGAGTAGGCGTTCCCAAGGAGTACCGATCAACTTTGATTAGTTGACACTCTGGGGGGGGGCTATATTACAATGGGTCTTGGGGCATGTGACTTTGGTCACTTAACCTTAGTCAAAGAGAAATCAATTTCCATATCATCTGTCTTGACCTTCTCCTAGACCTGTCTGGGCAACACAAGGAGCAGGAATAGAGCCGGTTAGATCTAATGTCCTTCTGCCTAATAGAAGGGGGATGGGGCAGCTCTGAGTCTCTGAGATAACAAGGAAGGGAAAACCCTCCTGGTCCTGACTGTGGATTCTTGGGTGGTGGTTTTAGGTTCCTCTTAGAGCTGGAGCATCGCATGGAAGAGAACATCGTCATCTCTGACGTGTGTGACATCGTCTACCACCATGCAGCCAGTCACTTCTCTGTCTACATCACCTACGTCTCCAACCAGACATATCAGGAGAGAGCCTACAAGCAGCTTCTGTGAGTTCTGTGGTGTTATGTGAGATTCCTTGCATCGAAAGAAGCTGTGTGTATGTGTGTTTGTGAGAGACAGGTAGAGACAGAGAGACAGAAAAAGAGAGCGACACAGAGAGACAGACACAGACACAGACTGACACAGACACAGAGAGACAGAGACAGAGAGAACTACCAGTGGTCATAGAGTGTTGCATGAAGTAGGTAAACTTGTTTGTGGTTTAAACATAATCTTGTCCAGATAAAGGTGAGTAGACTGGACAGTGGAGCTGAAAGCGGGCCATGGCGTTGACAGGAGTATGGTGTTGAAAGAACTAGGAATGCTTAGCTAGGAGAAGAGAATGCTCCTGGGGGACATGAGAGCTACCTTCCAATACTCCTGTTGCCTCCTGTGATGTTTGACATTCAAAGCCCTTCATCACCCAGCCAGCTCCTACCTTTCTAGTGTTCTTACACTTTACTCCTGCAACATATTTTTCAGTCCAGTGCCCCTGGCCTCCTGCTATTCCTGGAACAAGACCCTTCCCGTCTTGGCCCCAGGCCTTCTCTCTGGCTGTCCCCCATGCCTGGAATGCCCTTGCTCCTTGGCTCTGACCACTGAGCTCCCTGGCTTCCAAGTCCCACCTTCTACAGGATGTCTTCTCCAAGCCTTCTCATTCCAGGGTCTTCCCCAGGTTGATTATCTCCTCTTTGTCCAGTCCAGCACTTGCTTTGTGGATATGGGTTTGCCTGTTGTCTCCCCTATCACGGAGCTCCTTGGGGGCAGGACTATCTAACAGTTGCCTTCATAAATGTTTGTCTCTTGATTGATGGATCAGAGCTTTGATGAAGGTGGAAGAAGGATTAACTTTGTTCTACTTGGCCCCAGAAGGCAGGGCCAGGAGGAGCTGGGAGAGGAAATTCCAGAGAAGCCTATTTTGACTCCATTAAAGCTAAGCCTTCCCACCTGGGAGAGCTGTCCCAGAGCTGCCTTGGGGCTGCCTTGGCAGGGGCGGGATTGCCCTTAGAAGGTGCTGCATTTGTCCCTTACCACCTGTGTGGCCTCAGGAAGGTCATTCATCCTCTCTGGGCTCTGGTTTCCTCATCTATAAAATGTGGGAGTTAGGCCTGTGGTTCTGTGATCCCTGGAGTTTCCCCATTCTGGCCTGGATGACCGTTTGTTTAGAGTGCTGTGGAGTAGGTTCATGCGGAAGCATTGGGATCGGACTTCCCAAGTACTGGCCCTGGAGTCAGAGGCCTTGTGGTTGACTGGTTTCAGTCATATCTGACTCTGTGACTCCATCTGGGGTTTTCTTGGCAGAGACCGGAGGGGTTAGCCATTTCCTTCTCCAGCTCATTTGACAGATGAGGAAACTGAGGCCAAGACAGTGAAGGATTGGACTCAGAGACCTCTGATCTTCCTTCACTCTCTAGAACTGTAATCACATCATGAAACATTGAGATGGAATATAGATTTGTAGACTCAGAAACGGACAGGTCTTTAGAGCCATGGGGGCCAACCTCCTCATTTACTGATGAGGAAACAGAGGCCCTATGAAGTTAAGTGACTAGCCAGGAAGGGGCAAATAGTAAGTGTCTAAGGTGGGACTTGAATTCAAGGCTTCCAGAGCCTAAGCCCAGCACTCCTTCTGCTGGGTGCTGTATCACTCTGATGTCCAACAGGCAATTGGTGATACGGGATTGGAGAAGACTAAGGGCAGATCTAAAAATCTGGGCATCCTCTAAGATGAGATGACTATGAAATCCTTAATAGCTCCTGAGAAAGTGAAGACAGAGAAAGACAGAGACAGACAAAGATCAGAGAGAATGACTGAGAGAGAGAAGAGACAGAGAGGGAAAAGAGACAGAGAGGAAGACAGACAGAAAGAGGAGACAGAGGGAAAAGAGACAGAGACACAGAGAAAGAAGAGAGAGAGAGAGAGAAACAGAAAGAGAGAGAGACAGAGGGGAAAACAAACAGAAATAGAGATCAGAGATACAGAGACAGAGAGATATGGAGAGAGAGAAGCTCAGAAGATACCCATGTTGAGATGGATGAAGCAGCCCACCAGAGACTGAGGAGAATTGGTCCTGGAGGCAGGGGGAGAAGCAGGCAGCCACAGGCCCAGGGAAGAGAAAGCCCACAGCAGAGGGTGGTCCAAGTGTCCAAGGCCTCTGAAAGGTCCAAGAGGATGAGGCCTGAAAATGGGAGGGGCTGAGGGGTCATTCCTTCCTTTTCCCAGAGAGCTGTGGCTATCCTGGCCCAGAGTGCAGGAGAAGTGCCTTACCGAGAAACAGGCTAGACCAGAACGTGGCTGGGTCGGGGCCGGAAGGGGCAGAAATAGCTCTGACTGGGCCTCTGTTCACCTCCCGGACACTCCTGGTGGCCCCCTCTAAGGGATGCACCCCCACCAGCGGTGTCCTGGGCTTTCCCCATCAGGTCATTTTGGGTGAAGTGGGCACTTGTTGGCCCAGCTTCTGAGCCCCATTGAAGGGACCTGCCCAGAAGCTGGGCCTTGGGCAGCCCCGCCCCAAGGCTGGAGCCTTCTTTCTGAACACTGAGACCTTTTTTTAAACACAAAGCTTATTCAGGGAGTTTTTTTGAGACATTGAGTAAATGTGTTGTGAGCTCGTTCTGGCCTCTGGAAGTTAGAATTGATGGGAATGGGCAGGGTAGGCCTGGGCAGCCAGCTGTGTGGGTTTAAGCCCAGCGAGGGTTCAGTAACATCATACTGATTGCATGATCAGTGACTACGGAGTGAGAATGATGGGGCATCAGTGCGGGGGCCAGGTCACTGTCCCGGCCAGGATGGGCAGTCAGCTCGTCTCCTCCCCATGGTCTGAAGTACCCTGCCCAGGGCCGCCAAGCCTGGCTGCCCGAGGGGAGCTTGTCCTCGGGTCTTCCCGGCCCCTCGGCCATCTGTGGCCATAGCACTGTCCAAAAGAAGACAGTGGGGGGGGGGGAGGAGGGGAGGGGAATCAGGCCTTGAAGGATCTGGTCTAACCCAGGCTTGAGATTACAGTGCAGGTGTGCTTGGCGGGGGGCAGGAAGGGGACATAAAGTCCTACCCTTTGTGAAAGTCAGGCTCAGAGAGGCTCAGAGAGAGGAGACTTGCCCAAAGTCACACAGCTAGGAGTCAGCCAGCATTAATTAAGCACTTGCTGTGTGCCAAGCACTGAGGACAGAAAGAAAGGCAAAGGATAGACCCTGCCCTCAAGGAGCTTACAGTCTATTGTAGGAGAGAACGTGCAAACAGAGAAGTCCCTACAAGGTCTGCTCTGAGTGTGCTGGAAAGACGACCGAGAGAAGGTTGGGAATGAAAAGGGGTGGGGGAGGCTTCCTGTACAAGGTGGGATGTGAGCTGGGACTTAAGGGCAGCTGGGGAGCTCAGTGGTCAGAGCGGCAGAGGCAGCAAGGTCCAAGGCTGGGGCGTGGCCAGAGAAAAGGCCTGGAGTCTGGAGACAGGAGGACACCCCTGCATGGGAGAACACTGGGAGGATGGAAAAGTTAAGAAGGACTCTGAACCCCAAACAGAACCAGGAGGACAGTGCCCCCAGTGGGGGAACACTGGGGGAAAAGGGGAGAAGTCTTGGGGGGATGGAGAAGTTAGGAAGGACTCCAAACCCCAAACAGAGCCAGGAGGGTGGTGCCCCCAATGGGAGAACACTGGGGGGATGGAGAAGTTAGGAAGGGCTCCAAACCCCAAACAGAGCCAGGAGGGTGGTGCCCCCAATGGGAGAACACTAGGGGGAAGGGGGAGAAGTCTGGGGGGGATAGAGAAGTTAGGAAGGGCTCCAAACTCGAAACAGAGGATTTCTTTGTGATCCTAGGAGTGATAGGGCACCACTGAAGGCTACCCAGTAGGGTGGGAGGGGTGGCATGTCAGACCTGGGCTTTAGGAAAGTCACTTGGCTGGTTAAGTGGCAGCTGGCCCCGAGGGACAGAGACTGGAGGCAGGCAGACTTCCCCTGCCCCAGGCTATGGCATTCACCAGGGTGTCAGATGAGGGGGGCAATACCAGAGGAGAGAAGGGGGTGTATATGAAGGATGTCTCAGGGGAGATCAACAGGCATGGGCTGCACATGGGATAGGAGGAGCAAGAGATAGTAAAGATAGCCATCTCATCATACTGGCAGCATGTGGTTATACAGTCTTTGCTTGAATACCTTCAAAGATGGTGAGCTCACTACCTGTCAAGGCAGCCCATCCCTCTAATTGTTAAGTGCTTACCTCCAGTCTTCATCTGCCTCTGTAGCATCCACACACCACTCCTGGCTCTACCCATCACTCTCCTGCCCCGTGACCCCTCAAGTGCTTGAAATCAGCCATTATTTACATTTTCAACCTTTTCTTTCCCTCTTCTGTTGCCTGGCCCCCATATGGCCTGGTCTTGAGGCCCTTCGCTATCCTGGGTGCCCTCCTTTGGTCTGACTCTGGCTTGCCTGCTGCCAGAAATGAGCATGTTACAGTGGAGGGGAATCTGGCCAGGGCCCCATGGAAGCCTGGATAACCCTCGATTTCTTTGCTACTGTATCACGCTTTTACTGGACTTGTGGGCCCCTAAGACTCCCAGCTCTTTTTCATGAACAAAATACACAATAAAGACTTGTCCATACATTGACAATGGCTTGGAATAAGTAGCCTGGAGCTTGTGATACTTTAAAAAATGTATAACTGGTTAATAATTTTTCTTTAATTACATGCCAAAACCTCCACCTAAACTGAAAAAATGTTTGGAGAACCTGGGCTCAGTCCCTGGATCTACTGCCTCCTAGCTGTGGGACCCTGGATGAGTCACTTACCTGCTCTAGGCCTCAGTTTCCTCATCTGTAAAATGAAGGAAGTATTTATAAAGCATTTATAAAGCCCTTACTATGTGCCAGGCATTTTGGACCTTTAGGGCAGGGGTCCTTCACCTTGTTTGGTTGGGTCCTGGACCCCTGTGGCAGTCAGTCTGGAGAAACACAAAGAATCCTCTCAGAAAAATAACCAATTATATTGAAACAGTCTCAAAATATTTATGGAAAAAAAAGCTCCAGGACCCCAGGTTAAGAACCCCTGAACCAAAGTCCGGTCCCAAGGCTCCATCTGTGATGCTATGAAAGGCAGTCAGGGAAATAAATCTTTTGGAGAGGGAGAAGAAAGAAAAGCTGGTCTAAACCCTCTGTGGTAGGCAGGTCCCATCCGCTCTCAGCACAGCCTGAACGCGTTTTGGAATAAGCCAACCCTTCCCAGCCCCTGCCCCTTTATGTTCATTCATTGGTTCGATGTTGGCGCCTTAGTCAGCCCAGGAAGAGCCCCACCCCTGAGCTTTGACTCAGCAGGCCTTGCCAATCCCGTGTATGTCCATACACTGGCCCCCTCCAAGGACCAGATGTGCCGCCCCTCCCCCTGGCAGAAGCAGCTCGGGCTGTCTTAGTCATTCTGGCCTTAGTCACCGCCCTGTTCCCAGGACCGCAGCCCAGCCTCACCTCGCAGCAGTGATCCTGCCCTGCCAGCTGTATAATTAAGCCTCTGACTCACGGCCTTAGGCTCACACCCACATACACAACACATGCTGCCGATATCTATATGTGTTCACATGTGAATGCACTTTGGGAGCAGATGTGTACATTGAAAAATGTTTTCCATTCCTCTACCTGTAAAAACTGTTCTCCATTGTAGTGGTAACTCACTCGGGGGCTTCTTGAGGATGAGGGCTCCCCATCCCTGTTTCCTAAAGGGGGAGATGGACAGCCTGGCTTGGGGTGGATGAGGAGGGTAGAGATTTCATGGCAGGGTCCAAGATCTTGTCTGACCTGCTGGTCTCCAGCGCAGCCACATGTTCTCCCTCTGTTCTTCCCCAGGCAGGAGAAGGCTGCTTTCCGGGAGGTGATCTCCCAGCTGGAGCTGGACCCCAAGTGCAAAGGCCTGCCCTTCTCCTCCTTCCTGATTCTGCCATTTCAAAGGATCACACGATTGAAGTTACTGGTGCAGGTAACTGGCTGACCCTCCCTCTTCCTGACTCTGGATCCCCTTGCCGGGGAATCACTCTCTGTAATACACTTCAGGCAGCTCTTAGCTTATGCACAAATCTCTTTCCTAGGACTAACTAAGATCATGGCTCTAGAGGGACTTCAGGGGCCACAGAGTCTAGCCCCTTGTTTTCCAGACCCAGCAAAGCTCATTGGCTTCCCCCAGGTCACACAAGTAGTAAAAGCCTCAAAGATGGGATTTGAACCCAGGCCTTCTGACTTCAAAGCTCCATCACCTTGGTCCATTTCTTAGCTTACATTGATTCAGATCCAAGGAAGGACCATAGAGGTCATCAGGTCCAACCCCTCGATTTCATAGTTAGGAAGTTCAAGTTGCTAAGTTCTGGTCAAAATAAATCAGCTTAAAAGTTGGGGCAGAGATTGTGAGGAGTGCTGTCTGGAGACGGATGGATGGATGAATGAATGAATGAATGAATGAAGCATTTATTAAACACTTATGTGCTAAGCACAGGGAACTCAAATAGAAAAGTAAGACACTCCCTGATCTCAACTAGCTGTCCTAATTCTTTTGAAGTCTCAGGATCTGGGTTTGAATCCCAGAACTGCTATTTACAACTTTTGTGACCTTGGAAAAGTCACTTCCCCTTTCTGGACTTCAGTTTCCTCATTTGTAAAATGGGGGAACTGGACCAAATGTCCTCAGCGGTCCCTTCCAGGCCCACACCTCTCAATGATACCATGAATGAACAAGACCGTGTTCAGGAATCCAGCAGGTGGTCCTGATGAGCTGGGCCCATAGAAGGAGATAATTAACGAGCTCAGGCTGAGGGGGAGAACTGGGAGTCAAAGATGAAGGAGCGGATTGGGATGAGCTGCGCCGGCCAAGGATGGGGTCGGGGAGGGGGCCTCAGGAAATGGAATGCATCCATCAGCAAAACTGTGATTAATGTGTTTGCCTCCTTTGCTTAGAAAAGTGTGCAGCGAATGAGACAATTCCACAGTAGAAAGTACTCCCGCTCTCTGTACCCAAAATAAACAATTAGCTTCTCAAGAGAACAGCTTAGAACTGAAAATTTCCTGAGGGAACCTTCTCCTCTCTTCTCTCCCTCCCTCATCCGCTCCCCTCCTTCTCTCCCTTCTCCCTTTCCCCATATCTCCCTCTCTCATCTCCCATCTCCCTCTCCTTTCTTCCTCTCTTGTCTCCTTCCCTTTCTCTCTTCTCTTTCCTTCCTTGTTTCCCTCCTTTCGTCCTTCTTCCCCACCTCTTCTTCTTCCTCTCTTCTCTCCCCTCCCTCTCCCCTTCTACTCCTCTGTCTCTTCCCTCTCCCTTTCTCATACTCTCCTGTCCCCCTCCCCTCTTCACTCTATATATCAATCAATCATCATGATCATGTGTCATCCATCCATCTATCTATCCATTTATCTATCTATCCATCTATCATTTATCTATCTGTCTATCTCATCTATCTATCCATCCATCTATCTATCTATCTATCTATCTATCTATCTATCTGTCTATCTATCTATCATCTATCTATCATCTATCTTACACCCCTTCCCTTACACACGCCTCTTCTCCTGGATTTTGCTTTTTAAATGTTTTTGTACCCCAGTTATTCTAGATGTCTTGTTCCCCTCCCTTCCCCCTCTCTCCTGGATAGACACTGGCTCCACTGATCTTGCCTTGGCACGATTGTTATCTCGGCCCTCTGAGGCCATGTGCTAACTCTGTTAGAGGTCAGAGCCCTTGCCTCAGAATAAGATGAAAAGGGGCCCTTGGGAGGCCTTGCAGGGTGGTAGCTGCTGGGGGAGGTGGGTAGGGGATGCTCCCTAATGTTCCACTCATCCTAACTCCACTTTCATCTTTTCTCCTGTTCAGAATATTCTGAAGAGGGTGGAAGAGAGCTCTGAACGGGAATGCACAGCCCTGGATGCCCACAAGGAGCTAGAAATGGTAAATCTGCTCATCAGCTGCCCTGAGGCTCCCTGAGATCCCTTCTCCATTCTCTGCAGAACACCTGGCTTCCAAGCCAAACCCCTCCTACAGCACCTGTCCTCTTGCCCCTCAGTTGTGGGCAACGCTAACCCCAGGTCCCTGTCCTGAAGAAGTGCTCCAGACCCTGAGAGAGAATCCTTACAGTGACAGCTCTACAGAGAGAGCACTGAGGGATCTCCGAGCTGTTCCTACCAGGCCCTGGCCATTGTCTGGAGGCCTCTATCTTTTGAGGGGGACACCCCAGTGCAGGGTTCTGCGCTGGCCGCCAGGCAGCCTCTCCACTTGTGAAGGTGGACAGTTCTCATGGCTACAGTAAAGAACCTACTCTTAGCCTTTAAGGATTCCTGAAGCTGGTCAGATTAAAATGCCTGAGTTTGGAGATTTCTCTTCTGGGGAAATCTTTGTTTTAGCTGCGGCTGAGAAGCTGTGAATCAGGCAGCTTCATCTTATCCAAAACGGCTTGGGTGGCTTGGGCTTTTCTTCCCCCAGAATAATTTTCTTATCAAGCTCCTTCTGGGATGTGCTCCCAGGAGCCCTCCAGGAGCTGTGGATAATCTCAGTTCTGTCCAAGACGCACTCCAAATCCCCTCCTTGAAGCCGAGGGAAGTGAGGGAGCCCTTGCCCAGGAGACTGTTGGCTGGTGGGCCACTGAGGTTGTCCGCCTTTCCTAGGATAACAGCCCCACATGGGCGCCCTCAGCACCTTCACCCTTTGTCCAGCCTCAGAAAAGCAAGGGAGCAACAGTCTGAGGGCTGGCCCATCCCCTACTACTTCCTAAGCCAAAGAGGAGTGTTATCACTCAGTATCCCTGACCACAGACACACCTCAGCATTGAGCCATCTAGGGAAGGAGAAAAGGGTGAAAACCATCCTGTGCTGGCCTCCACTGATCGACAACTTAGGCAACCAGTAATATTGGTGGGAAGAGAGAGGGCGTGGCCTCTATACCATGAGTTCCACTTACTGCTGCCCCTCCCCCAGTTTTCTTCTGGCAGCTAACTATAAAATTCCTGAATGTAGCCCTGTGTGTCAGATATGAGTGTTCACGGTGTGTATCATGTGTATATAATGTGTATATATGTGTGGGTGTGGTGGGTGTAGGTATGTACATGTGTATGTGCATAGATTGGTTCCTGACAGCAGTCGTTCTCAACCTTCCTAATGCCGCAACCCTTTAACACAGTTCCTCACGTTGTGGTGACCCCCAACCATAAAATTATTTTCGTTGCTACTTCATAACTGTAATTTTGCTACTGTTATGAATCGTAATGTAAATATCTGATCTGCAGGATACATTGTTACAAAGTGAACATAACCCACAGGCTGAGAACCGCTGCTGTGCAGCTCAGATCTTGAAACATTTTTTTCTGACTTATACATGGCATCATGTGTGTACAAACTGCTCACACTTTAATTGGCAGAGACCACAGAGAAAAGCAGAGCCCATGAGGGTGCAGCAGCAGGGCTGCCAGTAAGGTAACAGAGGTCAGGTCCAGGACACCATAGGATGTGGAGGTGAAGCAGCTGTCAAGGCTTCATGGCCACCGTCTCACCTGAAGGAACAGAGTTGTTGATTTCCCTCTCATCCAAGGGTGAGCTGTCAAATAGCCAGAAGACAAGGAATTTGGGTATCCCCCAGCCAGTGTCTCCCTACTTCTTGCCAACCTGGGATGACTTGAAGACTGGGACAGGGGAAGTGTTAGGGAGGGAAGACAAGGAGAGAGAGAGAGAGTGTGTGTGTGTGTGTGTGTGTGTGTGTGTGCACGCGAATGGCATATATGTGTGTTTTGTGTGTATATATGTGTTCATGTAGACTGTATGTATGTGTGTGGGTTATGTATAAGTGTGTATATCCAGGTAGGCTGTGCAAAGAATATCAGGTGGGAGGTCTTTGAATACATCTGTGGGTGTGTGTATATGTCCCTGTGTGTCTACAAACATCCATCTGTTTACCTATTCACCCACTCACTGGCCCATTCACCCAACAAACACAGCACAGTGCCTACTGTATGTGCATGGTAGGAGGCCACATAGTATATTGGATAGAAAACTGACCTTGGGGTCAGGAAGACCTGGGGTCAAGTCTTGCTTCTGACACATAGTGCCTAGGTGATCCTGGAGAAATCCCTCAACCTCTCAGGGAGTGATTTTAATGACCTTACTAGCTCAAAATCCTGATGTCTTTTAGTTGTAAAAGTGCTATGCCTAGAGTCAGGAAGACCTGAGTTCAAATTCTGCCTATGTGACTGGGCAATTCACTAACCCTCTCTCAGTTCCAGTTTACTCATCTGTAAAGTAAAGATAATAACACCTAACTCACAGTGAGGACCAAAGCATATAACATATGTAAAGCACTTTGTAGACTTTAAAGTACCATAGAAATGCCAGCTATTATCCCCCCCAGCAGCTCTCTAAAGACTAAATTACAGGGGAGGTGCTAACTGTATTAGTGGAGAGGATTTCTACTCCAGGAGTACCCCAACTGATGCAATCAGTTCTGAAGAAGAAGCAATAGGAATAGCATTGTACCAGGTGCTAGAGTAGATGCAAACATCTCCTCACCCCCATCCACCAGGGACTTGATCATCTGGGGTTGAAATCATAAGATATAAGATAGAGAGACCTGAGTGGAGCAGAACACTCCCTCCTCCTCTCCAGCAGCTGTTGCAATAATCCAAGGGTGAGGTGATGAGGGTCTGCACCAGGGTGGGGGCAGTGTCAGAGGAAAGTGTATTCCAGGTATGTTGCAGAGGTGAAATCAAGGAGAGATTTGTAAAAGTGAAATTGACAAGGATGGTGCAGAGGTGAAATCTACAAGAGATGGTGAGGTGAAATCTACAAGAGGTGTTGCAGAGGTAAAATTGACTAAAGAGGTAGCAGAGATGAAATCTACAAGAAATGTGGCAGAGGTTAAATCCACTAAAGGTGGTACAGAGGTGAAATCTACAAGAGGTATTACAGAGGTGAAATTGACAGGCCTTAGTGACAGCTTCCATGTGGGGGAAGAGGGTGTGGTGAGAGATGAAGAGTCCAGGATGTCTCCTAGGTTTGAGCCTGGGGGACTAGGAGGAGGGTGGTACCCTCTACAGTAATAGGGAAGGTAGGAGGAGGGGTTGGGGGAAGGATAATAGATTCTGTTCTGGATATACTGAGTGTGAGATATCTGCATCATATCCAGTTGGAGATGGCTAGAAGGCAATTGGAGCTGAGGGACTGAAGGTCAGCAGAGAGATCAGGATGGGACAGGTAGATTTGAGAATCATCAGCGTAGAGATGGTAATTAAATCCATGGGGGCTAGTGAGATCACTAGTGAGGGTATGGAAGAAGAGAAGAGGGCCCGAGACAAACCTCTGTGGGATATCTGCAGTTAGAGGGTATGATCTGGAAGAAGATCCAGTGAAGGCACGGTCAGAGAGGTGGGACAAGAACCAGAAAGGAAGTTATCCCCCAAACCGATAGTCATTTCACATCTCTGGGCCTCACCCCATTTGTGAATCAAGGGCCCTGACCTCTAAGGTAATCAATGTCACAGCCCCAACATTTTCTAGTTCTAGGACTCGGGCCATAGTTTTTCAAGGCTTTTGTTGCCTTCAGTGGGGCTAGAGCACATTTCTAACTCACCAAACATCTCTTAAGCACCTGCTGTTTAACAAAACTGCATGCCAGGCACCAAGGATACAAAGATGAAAACAATACATTTTCTTCCCCCCAAAAGCTTACATTCTACTGGGGAGACAGGGAGGGGAAACACCATCCACATGTAAACACGAATGAAACAAGATGGGGGACGGTGAGAGCCCCAGCTACCAGGGAAGGGGCTGAGGGGTGTTTCAGAAATGACATGGAATTAACTTGGCTCTCTCACTGGATCTGAGGCACGGCGTCCAACATTCCCACTTTGTTTTCATCATCCTTGCTTGTCCTTCCAGTGAAACATCTCATCAAAATATATTTTTCTCCCAAGAAGAACAAATATTGACATTCTTGGCAGTAACTCATAGGATTTTGTTTAATTTTCTGTTTTATCATGAACTTAACTATTATCAATGAACACAAACATCTTAATATAAGAAGGACAAAAAGAGGACTGCTTATGAACACATGGACTTCCGTTACATACAAATTGTTTCGGTTTTTTCAAATGTCTACTAAGTTTTAAAAGGTAGTGAAAAAATTGCCACTTAATTCATAGGTTTTTCAATCTGTGTGCTACAGTAGTCATGGAACTGACTTCAGATTCAATATTGGAGCCAGCGGCTCTGTCTGGTTGGTTGTGCAGCTGTCATGTGGTCTCCACTATCATGAAATGAATGGATTAAGACCTTGAAACCCAGCTGGCTGAAGGTTGCTGTGACTCATGACCCCTATGGGTGTTTCTTTTTTCCAGGTGGTAAAAGCATGCAATGAAGGTGTCAGAAAGATGAGTCGGACAGAACAGATGATTAGTATTCAGAAGAAAATGGAATTTAAGATCAAGGTACAGTCGCTTCCAATATTCCTCTCCCAAACCTGCAGAAACAATGTAATTTGTTTTGTATGTATTTGTCTGCATATTGTCTCCCCTGTTAGATCGTAAGCCCCTTGAGGGCAGGGATTGTCTGTCATTTCTTTTTGTCTCCTCAGCCTTTAGCACAGTGCCTGGCCCAGAGTAGATATTGAGTAAATGTGTATTGGTTGATTAATAATTCTTCCCAATTTGGCCAGCCTTGCACCCTGACTGTCGAGTCTCTCCTAAGTGAATTCCATTCACTATCTCATGCTGTATCAGACTAAGCTGAAGGAATAGTCAGAATGCTAACTTTGGTGTGATACCTTAAAGAACCCCTTGCTTCCCCTCTACTCCCTCACCCCCAATTCACTGCTTTTCTTTTCATTTGTGCTGCAGTGATTTTGTTTGTGCAAGTGCTTTTTAATTTTGTGAAACCTGTTCATTTCATTTCACAACAGGTACTATATAGATAGCATTGTCCCCATTGTACAGATGAAGAAACTGAACTCCAGAGATGTTCAGTGATTTGTCCATGTTCACAAAACTAGTAGGTATCTGAGGTGGAATTTCAAGGCTAGTGTTCTTTCCTTGACATTTGAAAGCAGTCATGGGACCTGAGTTCGAATCTTGGTTCTAACATTTACTACCTTGTGACCTGGATCAATTCACTTCATCTTTCTAGGGCTCAGTTTCTTCACCTGTAAAATGGCCCCAGTCCTAAGTCCATGATCCCTACAGGTGGGGTCACCTTTTGTGAACCAACCTGAGCTGACCTTTCCAGAGCGATGTCATCATCCTATGACATAAGGGGCTTGTGGCATTGATCCAATGACATGTTCTAACCTTGTCCTTTGTCTCTTTCTCCCAGTCTGTGCCCATTATCTCTCACTCCCGCTGGCTGCTGAAGCAAGGAGAACTACAGCAGATGTCTGGCCCCAAGACTTCCCGAACCCTTCGGACCAAAAAACTCTTCAGAGAAATCTATCTCTTCCTTTTCAATGATCTGCTTGTGATCTGCAGGCAAATTCCCGGGTGAGTCTAAAATATGAGAAGAGGAAGAAGATAGAGCTTGAAAACCTTAGACCAGTGAGTTCAGCATCCGTCCCCAAGAAAACCATGCAACAGATGGTTAAACCAATGCTTATGAGCACTTAGAAAGGGGAATGAGTGACCATTTGGAGCCATTTGGGGTTCACAGAGAAGAAATTGTATCAGACTAAATTGCATTTCTTTTTTGACAGCCATTCAGTAAGTATTTGTTAACCAGCTACTAAGTTACATTGTGCTCAGTGCTAGAGATACAAAGAAAAATATGTTCCTGTCCTTAAGGAGCTTACCTTCTATTGGGGCAATACTACATGCTTATATAAGTATGTAACATATATTATACATAACTATTCCATTATTTAATTAACTTTACTAGCTTACATAATTTTATTTAATATTCTATTAATATCATTGTTAATATATAATATCTATAGTATAATATTATTTAATAAGTATCAAAATTAATATTACATATATGCCCAGTGCCTGGCACAGAGTAGGTGCTTAATAATTTTTCTTGATTGACACACACACACAAATCAAATTTATAATACAAGGGAATGGGCGGAGGCACTCTCAGCGAGGGGCATCAAGAAAGGCTTCACACAGAGCGTAAAGCTTGAGCTGAGGAAGGCATGAACTCCAGGCAGAAGGGCACAGAGATGGGAGGTGGATTGTGAAGCAGGAGAAAGAGCAGGAGGACCAGTATGGAAGGAGAGGAATGTGTTGAAGGGCCAGAGAGGTGGGCTGGAGCCAGGTCCTGAAGGACACTCAATGCCAGAATGAAGAGCTGGTATTTAACCCTGGAGGTGACAGATGACCATGGATGCCAAGGATGCCAGTCTGGCAGTTGTGTGGAGGAGCCAGAGCACTGGGAAATAAATGTAGGGGATATAAAAAAATTCTTAAAGATTTAAAGTTAAAAGCTTTTTATAAGATATAGTGTGTAAGGCCCAAGAGGATCATTTCCAAGTGAGAGTAGCCAAGAGAGCCTTCATGGGAGCAGTGGCATCTGTTCTGTGAGGCAGGAGAGTGTCTACCCCAAGCATGTGAAGACTTCCCTTGTGGAATGGGTGGATGAGAACAGTTTGATCCAACAACCATGAAGCAGGCGCTGTGGAGCGCTTAGAGCTTGGTCATTGTATCCCAGGCCATCACCAATCATCCTGACTTTTGTCCTGCCAATGAACTCCTCTGACTCTGGAGGAGAGAGAGAGGCTGACAACACTGCTTCTTTTAAATCTATTTCATGCTCCAGACAAGACGTCACCCCTTGATGTCACTGGGCCCCTTAGAACTCCTTGCTTCCCCTCCCCTCCCCCATCCCCAGTTCACTGCTTCTCTTTTCATTTGGGCTGCAGTGATTTTGTTTGTGCAAATGCTTTGGAAGGATGAACAACCCAGAGGGAAGGTTTTGAGCAAAGGAGTGAGTGACAGGACACCACCAGCGTGGGATGAGGGAAGGCAGGACTGCTGGGGCAAAGCTGTCAGACTGTCAGAGAGCCGAGCTGTATTCCAGGCTCCGCTGCGCTGTGTCGGGGGAGGCTGATGAATGCTCAGTCAGTCAGTCGTTAAGCCTTTATTAAGCTCAAGCTTCTCTGTGCCAGGCACTGGGGATAGAAAGGCAAACGGGAAATGAGCCCTGCCCTCAAGGAGCTTGAGTTCCAGTGAAGGAGACATGCATATGAATGTACATACCAGAGAATGCAGGTGGTTAGGGAAGGAGGGAGGGCCCAGCGGGCAGTTGAGGAAAGGCCGCACTTGGGCTGGGTCCTGAAAGAAGCCTCGGATTCCAAGAGGCAGAGGTGAGGAGGAAGGGCATGCTAGGCGAGGGACCCAGCTTATGCAAAGGCATGGCCCCAGTGAATAATCGTTCTGACTCCTCATCCTCAGGGACAAATACCAGGTGTTTGACTCAGCTCCCCGGGGCCTCCTTCGGGTGGAGGAGCTGGAGGACCAAGGGCAGACTTTGGCCAACGTCTTTATCCTGAGGCTGCTTGAGAATGCCGATGACCGGGAAGCCACGTACATGCTGAAGGCCTCATCCCAGTGAGTACTAAGTCCTGTTGGCCTGTCCTTAGGCTCGCCGTTCCCTGTGTGCCTGGACATCTTTCCCATCACAGGTGTCGTCCACCAGACAGGCCCCACTGAGACCCAGAAAATGGCCCCAGGAAGTGGGATTTGCCCTGTTTGGGAAATGCTTCTGTTCTCCTCTCCATTAGGCTGCACCCTCCTCTTTTCCCATTCTCCCTGGCCCCTTAAGACCAGCAGAGCAGGTGGAAGGTTGTGCTCAAGGTTGAAAAAGTAGTTAGATAATTATGGAATGGTAAGGGGATAAGGATGCCCGTCCGGTGTCTTTCTACCCTGATTCCAACCCTCCCTGGAGGTTATTCAACCTAGCATGTGGATTCTTCAGAACCAATTTCCTGTTAAACTTCCCTCACACACTTTACATTCCAGCCAAACTGTCCCATTTGCTTCTCCCCCTAAGTATCGTTCCATTTCCAACCTCCTTGCCTTTGCATTGGCTGTGCCCTGTGCCAGAATGCAATCTCCCTTCAACTCCGTGGCTCAGAATCTATGGCTTACTTGTTCAGCCTCCCATATGCAGCCTTTCCTGACCACCCCCCCCCCAGTAGCTAGTGCCCTATCCCTGCCTCTCCCCCCCCCCCTTTTATTTTGTAATTACTTTTCTCTGCAGATGTTTCCTCTGGGAGAACAGAAGTGTTTTGAGTACAAGGATTGTTTCATTCTTGTAGGAAATGAGATAACACCAGAAACAGAAAGTCGGGTCTGGATTTAGGAAAATCTGAATTCAAATCCTAGGGCAGGATTTGAAGCTAGTCAGTTGAACTAACTAGCTTGTGTGACAGGGGACAAGTCACTTAACCTCTTTTCACTTAGTCACCTAAGTCATTGAGCCTCAGTTTCCTCATTTGTAAAATGGGGTAATAATGGCTCCTACTTCCCATGGGTTGAGATCAGATGAGGTCTAGGTAAAGTGCTTTGTAAACCTTAAAAATGCTGGATGAAGGCTAGTTATTATCATTCTATTATCCCCAGTGCCTAGAATAGTGTCTGGCAAACAGTAGGTGCTTAATAAATGCTCATTGAACTGAATTAAACCTAGGTGAGAGTCCGCCTGGTTCACTGGCCTTTCCTCTCAGTGTGGTGGAAAGAGCCTCAGATTTGGGTTCAAATCCCAGCTTTGCCGTTTCCCACTGGGTCACTTCAGGCTAAAATGGGCCTCAGTTTCCCCTTCTGTGAAGTAGTTGGGTTGGGCTAGACACCTCAAAGGTGCCTTCCAGCTCTCCTCTCTCCTGTCTGCTCCCCAGCTGTCCCCATCACCTGTAGCTAGAGGTGCCTACAGGGGCAATGAGGCACTAGGCTAGGCTCAACTCCGGCCACCAAGCCTTTGCCATCCTGAAGAGTTGGTCATTTTGGTAAAGCTGGATGCCTGGTTCTCTTTGTCTTTGACAGCAGGAAAGACAGATGGAAAATACTAGCCCAGCTGCCAGGACACACACGCCCATGTTGGGAAGCCCAGGCCTGTTTTTTACCCCCTCCCCCCAATCCCACCTTCCCTCAGATGCGATGAGTGTGAGTCATGAGCACCAGCAGCAACCTCAAAGAAGAGCATGGAGCCCTGTGCTGGGATTCAGAGCTGGGAGCGGCTGAGAAGACAGAATGACCAAGTTTGGAGGAATCTTAAAACAGGGAACATCAGAACGAGAAGGGGCCTTAGAACAGAGGAAGTTCTAGCCTTAAAAGGCAGACTACAGACTATCCAAGCTGGGAGGAACCTAGAACACAGAATGTACTAGCTGGGGGGCACCTAGAACAGAGACAACAAAGCTAGGGGGTTCCTAGGCTGCAGATCATGGAATGTGTGAGCTGAAGGGACCTCAGAGGCCAGCTAGTCCAAGTCTCTCACTTTACAGAGAAGGCTCATAGGAATGTAAAGACATTAGTGTCAGAAGCTGAGGTTGAAGTCAGAGCCTCCTCTCTCCCCACTGTTCTGGGGCCATTTCCTGGGCCAGGCCATCAGCCGCAGCTTCTCCCAGGTTCTGAGGCTGACGGATTGCTGTGGGCAGGCACTGGAGTGAGCATCGTGGGGGGCTCCCATGAGCATCTCCAGTTATTTGAGCACCCATTACAGCTGGGGTGGGGAGGAGGCCCTGCCTCAATGTGAGGTGTAGACAGCTCGCCAGCCCCCAGGGGACAAGATGAGCCAGGCTTGGCCCTGGGAGTGGCTATGCGGGCAGGCCAGGGGGCCATGGTCCAGTCTGTCCCTGTCACCCTGTCCCCCCCCCCGCCCATTTCCCCAGAGCTGGAGCAGCCAGTGTAAACACGCTTGCCGTGCTGTGTCTCTCTGCCCTCACAGAAGCGAGATGAAACGCTGGATGACCTCCCTGGCCCCAAACCGGAGAACGAAGTTTGTTTCCTTCACATCAAGACTGTTGGGTGAGCATTCCCAGACACCTCTGCTCCAGCTCCTCCCATGTCCTCTCAAGGGAGAGCCTGGCTTAGGGCGCCATGCCGGGACTGAGTGTCCATGGAGGGTTATAGGCCTTGAGGGCGCCTAAGTCACACCAAAGCACTTGGTTTGGGCTATATGGAGGGAGGCCTCTATGTAAGTCACACTGATGCCTCTTATTTTTACATCATAGACATCGACAGCCCACCACCCTCTTCCTACCAAGTGTCTTCCCTCGTATTGCCATGAAGTGATGATGTCTAACAGTGTACACAGCTTTCCACACCCATAGTCCCCTGCTTCTCCAGGGAAGGGAGGGTGGTTTACTCAGATCAGGGGCCACCTGTTCGTGTGACATGGACCCCTTGGGCAGCCTGGTCAAGGCCACAGAACTCTTCCCTGACTCACATGCTAAAGTGCATAAATCAAAATACACAGGATTACAAAGGAAACCAGTTATATTCGTATATATTATATTCATTTGTCAAATACCAAAAGCCAAAACTCCATGGACGCGGGTTCAGCGTCCCCAGCTTAGAGCCAGGCCCTCTTCTACGTACTCTCTCTTCTGTGAGATTCAGGCAATATTTAGGGAATAAAGGGTTCCTGAAGCTTCTTTATAGGACTGGCCTGTCCAGCCCCTTGGTCTTGTGTCAGACTGAAAGCTTAGTCACGAGGCAGAGCTGGCCTTAGGGGCAGGAGACCCGAGTTTGAGTCTTCCCACTAGACTCTGAGCATATCCCTTGCCCTCAGTGCTCTGGGCTGCTCCCTCAGGCCAGAAGTATCAGAGCAGGGGTCCATCTAGATAACGGATATAGAGGAAGTGTCTTCACCAGAAGGTGCCTGCACAGTTTGAATGAAGTCACTGGTCTGACAACCATAAAATGTCTCACGTCCTTTATAAGGCCTTGACCTAGAAAGTTTTCATGGATGCTCGAACGACAGAAGGAATAAGTAAGAAATGTCGGATACCTGGAAGTCTTAAGGGAAACTCAGTGGCAAAGGGCTGCGGTGGGGCCAGCTGGAGCTGCTCTAGCCAGGGTGAGGCAGACTCCAGAGCCCGTCTCCCACTTGGCTCATCTGCTCTGGGGTCAAAGGCCCTTCACAAAGCTCATGAAAGGTGTAGGAACCCAAAGAGAGTGTGTGACCCTGGGTAAGTCATGTCACCTCTGTTTGCCTTAATCCACTGGAGAAGCAAATCACAAACGTGCCCGTATCTTTGCCAAGAAAATCCCATGCAAAATATGGTCTGTGGGGTCATGAAGAATCAGACTGACTGAGCACCAAAAATATAGGAACCCAGCTTTAAAATCAGAAGGTCTCAGAGGTCATGAAGTAAGCTCATTTCACAGATGAGGAAACTGAGGGTCAGTGGATTGTAGGAATCTAGGTTTTAGAGCTCACCTGGTCCAGCCTCTTCATTCTATGAATGAGTAAACTGAGGCCCAGGGCCACAGAGGTGGTAACAGAGACAGTGTTTGGAGCCAGGGCTTCCCCTGGGCTGTGGGGCCTCCTGGTTAGATCACAAGGCTCCTGTGTTGGAATGTCCCGACTGTGGCCTTGGGGGGGGGGAGGGGGGGGAACCTTCAGACTGCCTCCCTTCAGGGAGCCCTAGATCCCCAGGAAGAAAGCTCTTGGCTCAGCTTTGCCAAGGCCAGCAGCCTCGGGACCTTTGCCCGCAATTGGAGTTTTCCGCTTCTATTCATAACTTGACGTTTTATGGGGTTGCCCTTCCCCCGCAGCCACCTCTGTCCCGGGCTCAGAAGACCCACTGCAGTCTGGGGCTCCAGAGAGTCTGGAACGTTCTGGATAAAAGCCTCTGTCCTTCCCCCGACAGACTGTCCCCAGGTGCAGTGTGTCCATCCCTACGTCGCTCAGCAGCCGGACGAGCTGTCCCTGGAGCTGGCTGACATTCTGAACATCCTCGAAAAGACAGAAGATGGTGAGTACTGTGCTGGCATGGGGACTTGCCCCCAGGCCTGTCTATACTGCCCATCAGACATCTATACCACCCACACCACACGTCTATATCACCCACACCACATGTCTATACCACCCACACCACATGTCTATACCACCCATTCCCTAACCCTCTGACAGTGTTCTCCTGGCTGTTACCTCAGTGACTCAGGTGACCACTCCTCTCCTGATTGACAGAGCAGGAAACTGAGGCCAGGGGGTGGCCAGCTCCTAAAATAACAATCCTGATGTTTCTCCAGCTTCTGCCCTTCACAGCCATTCTCTCATCTGAGCCACACACCAGCTCTGGGAGGTTGGTGATCCCTGTTTTACATAGACAAGTCACAGGGGTCTTGCCCTGGGGTCACACTAGTGATGTGTGAGGGAGGATTTGAACCCAGATCTTTCCACCTCTAAGGCCTATGTTCTTTCCACTCAGCAATTCTGCCTCTCCACCTCCCATGTCTCCTTAAATACAGAGCCGGGTCTCCTAATTTGCCAGCCTTGTGGTCATTAGATGGCTCAGATCTCAGCCTCAGCATAAAGAGAGGCTGCTTACCACTCACTGCGTCTGCTTCACCTTCACCTTCCCAGGAAGGGGATTGACCAGCTAATTTTTGTTTGAATTGAGATCTGGGCCCTTGCTTTTGTTGGTGTAGGGAACCCCAAGTATGGGAATTTCCTCCATCAATACAGATTGGCCCCTGCTCTCAGAGAGCTGCCTGGGCCAGAGAAGGGTTCTATGCCCTTCCCAGGCTCAAAGAGCCAGGGTGTGTCAGAAGCAGGATTCAAACCCAGGTGTAGCTTTAATGCTACTTGCAGCTGCTGAGGAGGTATAAGACCAGTAACACCAGCACACAGAAGGCCTTTGGTCTGCTTTTCTAAAGGAAAGGCAGCTTCCAAGGGGTCAACAATCTTACCTTAATTAAACAATACACACAGATAAGTAGAAAGAAGTGAGTATCCGAGGAAGAATCCAATGGACAGGGCTCCAGCTGTCTGAACAGAGTAATAGATACCAATCACCAGACCAGGGAGCACCAACATGTGGGTTCTCAAAGCTGGGGACTCCTTTAACAATGGCTACCCAGAGTCTCGTCTGACCAAATCACCAAGAAACATTCTTCTCGTGAGTGAGCCCCAAAGTAAAGTTCCACCCTCCCAGTAGATACAGTTTTCAACTAAAAGGCTCAGGGCCAGAAGGCATTACAACCCAGGTGACTCAGTACCAAAAGGTGTGAAAGCCTCCTGTAAGCAAGCCTCCCCTAAGCAAGCTCCTCCCCCAAGGCAATATATGGGCTCTTTGTGACTCCAGATGTGTCATAGCTGTGAACTGGCCTGGAGCTCAAAGCAGCCTCTAAAATGTGGCCCCAGAACTACATCCTGCTCAGGGTGTGGCCTGACGGGGCAGAGTGTGGGGGGAGGAGGGAGTCACTACCCTGCCTCTCTCAGGGCAGCCCCTGACTCATCACACACTGACCAGACTGAGATCACAGCCTCCAGGCCTTTCCTAAGGCAGTGCCTTGGTTTTGTCACTAACACCAGCATCAGTAACATTTCTTCTCTGCCTTCCCACTGTGCCCCACACCATTCATGTGTCCCTGAGCAAAACACATCCCCCTCCTAAAAAATAAGGGTCAAGCTGGATGCCTCCAGCCATCTCCAGCCCCAGGTCTGTGGTCCAGTGACCTCTCTGAGACTCTGTTTTCTCATCTGTAAAACAGGTGGTTAGACTGGATGCCTTGAGTCCCCTCCAGCTCCCGGTCTATGAGTCTTTGAATAAATGTTTGCTGAATTAAACCACTCACACATTTTTAACAGCTAAGACCACTTAGTTCTATCCTTCCTTCCTGTCTCCTGCATTCTTCCTTCCTCTTTCCTGTTCCTCATCTTCCCTTCCTCCCATTTTCCTGCCTTGGCACGAATACGAGGTGAGTTTGGGGGAGATTTTGTTTTAAGCCAAGAGAACCATGAAGCGCTTTGTGATCTTGGCCAAGTCACTTTCCTCTCTGAGCCTCAGTTTCCTCATCTGTAAAATGTCAGGGGGCTGGATGGTTCCTTTCCAGGTCTGATATTCTCAGGAGGTAGTGGTCACCCTCTCCCAGACGTCTTCTGTTGAAGCCTGGATGACCCCTCAGCAGGGACATCAGAGAGGGGATTTGGGGTCAGGTATGGGACAGACAACATCCGTTCCAACCTGGGGATGACATGAAACAGCCATCCCCAGGTGGCTAGGTAGTGAGCTCCCTGTGCTCACAGGTCGCCAAGCTAACCCAGCTCATGGCCTCTGCTGTGTAACTCAAGCCCTCCCCGTGGCTGGTATTTCTTGGTCACCAGTACCCTCTGCTGGCCACTTCCTACAATAGCATCAGACCTTTGCTACTGAAATGCTTCCATCCCATTATCCCGGCTGCCCAGTATCAGACCCGCAGGACTTGATTTCCCTGTTTTACTCCTTGTTCTGCCTTTGTCCCTTAGCCTTTTTGCTTTTATTTTTCATTGTCAGTTAAGGTAATTAAGAATTTCTACCATGGGGCCCCAGAGCTCATTGGATCCTAATTTTATAAATGAGGAAATTTGGGCTGGGTGCCCAGGCTGGCAGGGAGCTAGCTCAGACACCCTCATTTCACAGATGAAGAAACTGAGGCCCCAAACGAAGTAACTTGGCCGAGGTCACACATGTAGCAAGTGTGAGAGGTTGGATTTGAACCAGGTCCTCTGAGGCCAGGGCTCCTTTTGCTTATAACACACCAACTCCTCCTGGCGCATTCACTGCCCAGGCTGGAAGTGTTGTCCACACTTTAAATGAGGAAACTGGGTTTCACAGCCAACCAGCAGGGCCTAGACACAAACCTGGCTGTTCGTTCCAAAGCTACTTCTCATCCCACTTCTCCCCATAGCTGGCCTACAAAATACCCTATCTGGCTTTCTTTTGTTCTGAATTCTCTAGGTTTTCATTTAAAACTCATTGCTTTTTTTCCCTTTCCCCTTGATGTCTTCCTCCCAACCCCACAGGCTGGATTTTTGGGGAGCGCCTTCATGACCAAGAAAGAGGCTGGTTCCCAAGCTCCATGGTGGAGGAGATCATGAACCCCAAAATCCGATCCCAGAATCTCAAGGAGTGTTTCCGGGTCCACAAGATGGATGATACCCAACGCAGCCAAAACAAAGACCGGAGGAAGTTGGGCAGCCGCAATCGGCAATGACTGCCCATGAGCCCCAACCCCCAAGCCTAGGGACATCAGGACAGTGAGCGGGACCTGGGATGCCTGGAGGACGAGGGAGAGATGGCAAAGTCTAAGGTCTGAGACAGAGAGAGTAGAAGGGCTGGGCGGGGTGGCAGGGTGGGCTCCGATCTTTCCACGTGTAGACTGTGTCCACCCCAACCAAAGGGATGCTGCTGTATTTACTGTGTACAGAAGTCCCCCCTACTCCACCCTTCCCCTTCCCACTGTTAGCCATTCCTGGTCCTTCCAGCGGCAGATGCAATGGGGTAGCAGAGAGCAGAGAAATTACCTTCTTTTCAGCTCATGATTTACAAACAGCAAGCCAGGTGGACTTTCCACCACACTGCATTACTGCCTTTCTCCCTGCCCGCCCCCCATCCTTTAATAAGTGTGAGAAACTTTTCACTGCATGGGCATGAGGGGACCCAGACACCCTGAGCATTCTCCCTTACCCACCCATACCACCTCCCACTGACTACGGAGAGGCAGCCAGCCTTCAGCCACCAAGGATGGTATCCACCAGTTGCTGAGTTCAAGAACCAGAATAAGTACAATCAAGAAAAAGCATGGCCTCATGGGATGTGGTACCTTTAAAAGAAACTGGAAACCATTGATAACCCCTCACACACACAAGAATGCCCCAGGAACAGGCTCAAGTGCTGTAGTATTCGCCTTGGGGTAGAAATTTTGGCAGCACCAGGGCCCCGTCCCTGGGTCACATTTGTGCAGTAGGATGTTCCTTCTAGGCCCCCTCCCCAGCATGCCACTGCCCCTTCTACAGAGGGGGCTCCACCTGCTCCCTTTCTGTTACTTGTGGAAATGCAGAAACATCACCAAGCCCAGGCCCCCCAGACTGCAGGCATCACCAGGGAGAAGAGTTGGACACAGGTTTCCCAGGCCCAAATCAGGCCTTTGGGTGAAGTGCCCAAGGAGGAGGGTCTGAGCCAGCTCCTCTCTCAGGGTTTTGTGGCTTATGGGACCCCCTAAGAGGATGGGTTGGTGATGAAGCCACATGCTTCCTTCCGCTACCAAAGCCAACAGCTTGGACATACCTCGCGATGCCACCACCGAACTGGAGGAGACGGGCACCTCCCCTCTCCCCAGTGCAAAGGACCGGTCTCTGAGACCTCAGGCTCAGCCTTCTCAGACATGGGGATCACATGTGTAAGGAACTGTGGATGTGACGCAGGATCGCATGACCGCCCATGCATGTTCTGACCTTCCCGGGGAGGGGACAGCCCTAGCTTGGGCTGCATGTCCACCTGTCGCTCCTCTGAACCATCTTCCAAGGGGAGAAGGCTATGGCTTAGGGTTTAGAATACAGAGCCTTTTGGGCAGATGCTGGGACAAAAGGGGTCCACCAGCATGTCTGTTGGTTCCTGCCTCTCCTTGCCACCCATGTATATTTTAAATACCTTTTTTGTTTCATAAAATACATTACACATGGTGAAATTCGTGTGAAGTTGGCAAATTTGGGATGGGGAATTGGGGTCCTTGGGTCAGTCCCTTCCGTGAGCTGATAGGGGTGACTGGGCAGCCTAAAGTATCTGGAATAATGGGGGATCAGGAAGGTTTCATGAGAGCAAGGCAGCCAGGTGAAGCCTGCAGGTGGGGTGGGGACTGGATTTCCAACCAAGGGAACATCGTAAGGACAGATGCCGAGGGAGAAGGGCGTTGTAAAGAGAATGATGAATCCTACTGTCTGTGCATCTGGAAGGGTCTTCAGGCACCTTCTGGTCCCACCCAGACCCAAACAAGACTCTGTTTGCTGCACCCTCCAAAGGGGTCATCTGGCCTCTACTGGAAGATGCCCGGGGGGATGGGGGTGCACCATCGCCGGCCAGGAGCACCCGGTGCTCTGTCCATCCCTCCACTGCCCCACATCTTTCATCTCTAAGCCAAATGCTCCCAGTTCCCTCCATGAGTTCTTACATGGCATGTCTCCTTTCTTCCAGATGTTCCTCTGGGCATGTTCTTGTCCTTCCTCCCACGCAGGATTCTTGTGTCCTGACTAATCGTAGTGATAGTATCTAATTAGCAGTGGGACCCTCACTTCCTACATTCTGGATGCTAACACAGCCTCTGAGATCTCACAGTTCCACCAACGAATAAGCATTTATTAAGCATTTTCTGATTGCTTCTTGCTAAGCACTAAAGACAAAGAAGACAAGAACCAAAACCAATCCCTGCCCACCAGGGGCTTTGGCACCTTCTGGATGCATCTGGAGCTTGCGGTCCACTAACCCCCTCAGATCTTTGTCAGACGAACTTTTCTCTAGCCCCATCTCAGGCATTTTTTAAAATTCAAAGGTAGAAATTTATGTTTATGCACATTAAATGTTATCTTATTCTATTCAGCCCCTCATTCCAGCCCGTTAGTCTTTTTGGATCTCAATTCAGTCAACAATAGTGGTAGTAACAATAGGTAACAATTATGGAGCTCCTCAAGTCTTACAAAGCACATTACACATATGTATGTATACATATGTCCCCACACATCCATATGTCCTCAATACATCCATGTGTCCCCAATACATACACACATGTGCCTTCAATATATATATATGTCCCAAATACACATCCATGTCCCCAACACATACATAAGACCCAAATGCACACATACATGTGCTCCCAATACATACACACACGTGTCCCCAGTGCACACACACATATGTCCCCATACATACATGCAGATGTCCCAAAGTCTTGGCACAGTGTTTAGCTATTAGAGTTTCTGAGATACCCGTCTCCTTGCGCCTGGTCACCATTGTCTTCTGCTGAGTTAGGGACTCTGGCTCTCTGTCCTCTCCAGCGGTGACAAGCGGGATCCCTGCTTTCATCCTGGCTCGGTTAGAGCCAGGGAAATAAGGCTGGGAAGACTGCCTGGGGCTAGATTGTGGAGGGCTGGCCCTGAATGCCCGGCCGAGTAAAGACTCCTTACCACAAGCAAAATGATGTTTGTGACAATATTGTTATACTTGGGGGAGGGGCATCGTTATTTTTTTGTTTTTGACTTAAAAGCAATTTTCAAGGAGGTCCATAAAGCGTGCTGGAGGAAGAGCCAGAGAACCAGGGGTGTGTCCCACAGCTGGGGTGGGGGGTGAGCACCTGTATGTACAGGTGCTTGTAGGAAAAGGGGCTGGGAGAGATAGAGCCGAGAGTCAGGAAGACACCTCACCTCCTAGAACACTGTCATGTGCCATTCCTACCAGGGGCTCTTCAGGGTATGAAAAAAATGGGAAAGTAACCTTGGAGAACCGACTCAGTGGAGAAAAGGGGGATACAGGTGTTTTTGCTGCTGTTTTAACACTGGTTTTATAAAGTCCCATCCCCGTTTGTTAATTCAGTTAGATCAACAATGCAAAAGACATTTATTAAAGTCCTACTACCTGCCCTAGGTGCTCGGCTAGGTGAGGGATGCAAAGATAAATGGGAATCGGCCCCGGCCCCCAAGAAGTTTCCATTCTAGCGGGGGGGGGGGGGGGGGAAGTGCCAGTTCGGCTGAACTTGGATTCAGGTGGGAAGGGGACAGAATGCCTTAGGGAGGCTTTAGGAAGAGTAGGAGGCTTTCACCTGGGGTATTAAAGAAGGCTGAGCCTTGTTAAAGGGGAGGGAGGGGCTCAGCAAACTTGGGGAACAGTTCCTGGTCCCTTTGAACTGGGATATTGCGGGTGGGAACAGCAAGCGAAACCAGGTGGGAAAGGCGGGTCCAGAGCCGAGTTGTGGAGGACTGTGTTTGGGATGAAAAATATCCTTCATCCTTAATTTAGTGAAAAGAAATAAACACAGAGATCTCTTAGGATAGGAACAGGACTTTATTCTCTTCCCGGCGAGAACAGGGCGGTCTTCCCCATGACTCATCGTGGAGAAGAGGCAAGTTACAAAAGATAGTGCTGGAATTTATAACCTAACTTAGTCAAGACCCCTCCCCGACTATTTCCCCTCTCATTGGTGGAGAGGCATACTTCACCAACTACTTCCCCAACTGGGACAGCAAGGAAAGATAAGGGGAGGGTGCCGCCAAGGCGGGGAAAAAAGACAAAGGAAGATAAAAGTGATTGACAGAAGCAATTTGAAAAGTTAACCACCCCAAATTGAGAAGTTTTCACTCATTCCCTACAACTGTGCACTTCAGTCAAAGGGAGCCTGGGGAGGTTTCGCCAATCTGTGTAGGACTCAGGACAAAGGGGCATCTGATGGCCTCAGAATCTCTCGGGCCCTACAACATTCACCCTCTTTGTTGCGCCAGCCAGGACCAGCCTCCTCTGGGTCAATGCTTCTGCATTGAAAGGAGAAGCTTCCCAAGTGAACACACAAAGGCCAGGTCTCCACGTACTTGGGGGGGGGTCTGTGGGGCAGTGGGTGTTCCTCATTCTCAATGAACACACTTTCCCCCCCTGATTTTTCAGCCATGGAGGGTGACAGTTTGCCAATGAAATGGAAGTTTTAGGTTTCACTGATTTCCCCTTTCTTCCTAACTTAGGCGTTGATTCCTTTGTGTAAGGATTTTCACCTGTGGCCTGTCTTACAATCTGGTGAAATGGCATCCCCAGCTACAAATCTCTGTGGCTCCTGTAGTAAATAGATCTAGTAAATAGTCATTCCTGTGGATAGTCAAGGCTTTGGCCTCTTTAGAGGTCCCTGTGAAAACCCAGCCATCTAACCTGGAAAGCCTTGATCCCCCCAAACTATGCCACAGGGGACGGGGACCACTACACGAGACCAGAGCTCCAAGGGGGTGGAAGTGGGGACTTAGTAACTGGGGTGAGGGAGAAGGGAAAGTCTGGTCCAGATTCTAACTTCTCATGACCGCTCACTGGAGCTGTGCCTTTCATATGAAACTTCAGGGAAGGGTCTAAGACGCAGCAGAAAGAGCCTTGGTTTTGGAGTCTATCCTGGCTGTGCAGTTACTACCTGTGTGATTGTGGGCAAGGGACTTCCTCTCCTGGGGCCTCAGTTTCCACATCTGTAAAATGGAGGGGTTGGGCCAAATGGCCACTGAAGTGCTTCCAGGTCTTTTAAAAAAGCAGGGTCCCGGGGAAAGATCAAGAAAACCAAGCTTTGCAAAGCTCCCTTTTGGGTGTCACCACCTCTGGCTCCGAGGTGTGGTAGGCGAGTCACCCACACATCTGTGCCTCCTACAAATTCAGGGTCAGCATTTTCAAACATAGCCCTGGAACAAGGACGAGCAACTGCAGAGCCTGAGACGAATGTGGAGGAGGGAATGGGATTTGGGCTCAGCCAGAGGCTGGGGTGACCCGGATTGCCTTCTTCCTAGTGGGGGACAGAGGGATGTGGCAGGAGCGGAGTCAGGGAACCAAATGTTGCCTTAGGGCACTGAGGCTTCTTTTCCAAAGCGAACAAGGGGACAGGAAGAAGCTCTGAGATTGTTTTTCATGGTCGGCACCTCCCAGAATCTTGGACTCTCAGAGCTGGTAGGGACCCACAAGGGCCACAGAAGAGCCCTCAGCAGATCATTCTCCACTCTTGGCTTGAAGATCCCCGTGGAAAGGGCACCCTCCTTCTCCAAGGCAGCCCATTCCACTTTGGGACAGGGTTTTTTTTTCCTCCCAGCAAGCCAAAATTAGAATTGTTTGGGAAAGGGATCTGGCTGAAGGTAGACAGGTAACTAGAATGTAGTAAGCAGGGCTTCACCTACAGGTGTTAAAATTTAGAGGGCACAGAGAGACTTAAGCTGCTGAAAGAATGCGGGAACCACTGAGCTTGGAACCTAGCTGGCAAAAATTGGGAACAGTAAGTTAAAAGAAAAAGCTCTCAGATTCAATTTGGACTTGGGTCTAGTCTGGAAACCTGCCCTGGCAGCCAAGGTTATGAGCTGTAGCTCTGCCTGAAGGATCTGGAATGGAGAATGACCAGGGGCTCTTGGCATGGAACATTTTAAAATGCTGTCATAACTGTCTTTCCAAAGACTGGTGTCCTTTGCCATTCCACTGAACTGAGAATAAGGTCCAGTGACACCAAGGGAGTCTGGGTCACCAGAGAGTGAAATACTAACCCTCAGTTTAGACCAGGGATGGGGAACCTGGGCCCTCAAGGTCCTCACGTGCAGCCCTCTGACATGTGGCCTCTAGGCGCAGGTTCCTCACCCCTGGTTCACACCAGAGCTCTTAAACAGCAGGTTCCCCTCTGTCCTCGTCCCAGATTCCAATCTCGCAGGACTTCCTTTTGGATACGCCAGTCCAACAGCGATGCGCCAGCCCACATCAATGAGCACACAGTTCGGGGATAATGGGAGGCAGGAACAGGTTTATTGAGAACTGGCACATGCTCCACCTCACCTGTCTGTTCCCCTTTTTATGGGGCTTTTCGGGGTGGGGGAGGAACCTGAGGCTGCATCTTCTCAGCTGAATGAATCAGGATGGGTTGGGGCAGAACAAGCGGCCTTTTGGACATCTGGAAAGAGTTAATTCAAGGCTTCTGCCCCCTAACTGAAATCCTCCCTTCAAGCCCAGGGCTACTCAACTTTTCTTGCATCCAGGACCCTTTGGGCAATCAATCTAGTAAAGTCCACGAACCCCTTTTCAGAATAAGGTTTTTAGATAATTGAAGGAAATGCTAAATTTCTGTTAGAGAGTGGTGAAGGATGTATTTCTTCCTGCCCCCCATCCAAGTTCATGGACCCCCCTGAACTCTCCAGGTTAAGAACTCTTATTCTAGTCCAAAGACAAGATGAACCGAGCATAAGAAACAGAACCCGACCACCAAAAAGTTGACTGTTCTGAGCTCTCACCCTTTACCCAAGGCAAACTTGAGGACCCCTGGCTGCTCCATGGGACCAGCCTCTCACCCTGTGACTACTGAGACAGAAGCACCAGGGCCAGCAGAGAGCAACTAAGAATCTTGGTAAAGGGCATTTGGGTCTTTGCCCATTTCAGGTTACAAGGGGCAGCAGAGGAAGACAGGGTGTCACGGAGACTGCTGTGCACAGAAGATGGGGTCATGCCAAGTGAGCTTAGCCAAATCCAGATGGTAGGAAAAACAAGACCCTTTTTATTTCATTCAGGAAGTGGAGAATTTTCTCAGCGTGATGACGATCAATGCCAGGACCACGGAGGTGCCCAGCAGGGCAGCGATCACGATGGCAGCAATGGCTCCGGGGCCCAAGGACCCTAGGGAAGGCAGAGGGAGATGTGAGAGGTAGAGAACCCATGCCTTGGCACCTCCGTGACCCAAAGGCCTGTTTGGAGGGTGCCAGCACCACAGAACTCCCGAGCTACCTGGGACCTCAGAGGTCATCCAGGCCCACGCTTCCCAAATCAGGATTATCATCCATAGCATCTTCACCAAGGGGTCACCCAGAGCAAAACGAATGGGGAAAATGCCGATTAAGGCATAAAACGAACGCTTGGTGTTTCTATCATTAATTCCTTCGTTCAGCAATCATTTATGGACAGCTTTTCATGTACACAAATCTACACTGGATGCTGTCTTCCTTGGTGTGTATCCTTCTAAGACGCTAGACTAAAAAGGCCATGTCACTTTGGCCAAGCAACTACCACCAGCCATCTCCCACCACCGAGACAGACCCACGTGGTTGACAGAAGCACAGGATCGGAAAGGCAGAGCTGGAAGAGGCCTCAGGGGTTATCTAATCCAACTGGCAAATTTTACAGATGTGGAAACTCAGACCCAGAGAAGTGACTTGCCTAAGGTCCCACAGGCTAAGCATCAGGGGTGGAATTTAAGCCCAGATCCTCTGACTCAAGAGCTAAGGGCTTTCCCCATACCCTGCTGCTGGACAAGACAGCAGCATGTCTTCTGATGACTGCGTCTCCTCTCCCTAAGTGCCCAGCTCTGTGCTCTGGGTGCCACCTAATCAATGTTTATTAAATGAAGGAAGAGGCAGCCGGTTACACTAGCAAAGTCTGGATCTGAAGTCAAAGGAAGTCGGTTTAAATTTGTCCTCCTGTGTGACCTTGGGCAAGTGACTTTCTCATTTGGGCCCCACCTCAGTTTCCTTACATGTAGATTAGATTAAATGACCTCTGGAGTTGAACCTTGGCTCTGCAGCTTGCTGCCTGTGTGACCTAAAGTCTCCTCCAGTTCTAAAAGGGGGGTCTAGTGAGGAGAAGGGATCCTGAGGAGCCCTCTGGGGACAGCCTCAAACCTCTTCCCACAGACATTTCTTTCCCTCCAGCCAGGCAGGCACTGCTTAAGGTGCATGGTGGGGGTGAGAGGGAGGTGCTGATTATTGTGGGGAGAGATAAGCCCCTCCTAGCTCCTGCACCCATCCAAGGGCCCCTGGAAGAACCAAGTCTCCCATACCAGTGCCATCATCCAGCCGGTGCAGATGAGTGGTGTCCTCTGGTTCATACTCTGGGGTGTAGAGTGGGAGGTCTGTGGCCTCCGAGGCATGGGTGTGGGTGGTACTTTCGAAGGGGCCCGCTCCTGACGGCAGCTCCCCTGGGTCATTCCACAACGTAGGAACAGGGCCTTGGGGGTACTCTGCTGGAAAACAAAAAGAGCGGGAGATGGAGATGACACGAGACAGCGCAGGAACCAGATGTTCCTAAGATCAGGCACTGACCAGCACCATATGCCCGTGGCCGGTGAGCTGCTGGAGGAGCCGCCAGAAAGGCCAGGATGGCCGGTCGAGGCAGGTTTGGCAAAGACAGATACTGCGTAATCTGTCACCAAAGGTTGCTAAGAATTTGCCACCTACTGAATCCTTAGAAAGACCCCAAAAGGCGGCCAGAATTATAGACATTATTCTTCAAAAACTCACAGACGACAAATCCCGCCACTACAGGTACAAGTCAAGCCAATGAGCATTTATTAAGCACCCACCGTGCCAGGCACCGGACAGATGAGGCTTTGGAGGAAACAAGGCTGGGGGGCACAGCTGGTGTAAAGGATGCAAGAGGCAGCAGAGAGCACCCAGAGTAACTGGAACGTTGTGTTTGGGGGCAATAAAATGTGGCAAAGCCTGGAAGTGCAGGAGGTGAAGGGCGTTCAAAGCCAAACAGAGGGTTTTCTATTTGACCCTGGAGGTGAGAGTTTAAGATTCTGTAGGAGAGTGCCTGGTACACAGGGGTGCACGCAGTAGGTGCTTAAGTGAGTGACTCAGATGTAAAGTGCCTCGGGGTGGGAGCAGCCCAGCAGCCCAGGGCAGGTGCTGCAGCTTTCAATCATTCTGGCTTCTCCCCTCTGGAGCGTCTGGCCCTCAGCAGCTGGACAGCCAGCATCGGCCTCAGCCCCCTCCCTCCCTCTCTCTCTCTCTCTCTCTCTCTCTCTCTCTCTCTCTGATGAGAGCATCCCTCACGAAGAATGGACTTGTCCTATAAAGGAATCTCCCAGAGGCCAGGGGCTCGCCCACACTCCACACTCCCCGCTGGAGGGGCCCAGTCTGCACTGTCGCCATACCTAGCTTGAGTCCTCCCTCCTTCCCTCCCTCTCCTAAGGTGGCTGCCAAGCTTTCTGAGCCTGTGATGTTTTAGGTGGGACGGAGAGGCGAGAAAACGTAAAACATCCCTCATAACTGACTTTTAAAAATAATCAGTGTTCCTTTTTATCTTAGCAGTAACCTGGGAACACTGGTCTCTCAGACTGACTCTGAATTGTACACTTCCCTCCTCTCAGGCAGAAATGACATCATTTTTTAAAAATCCAACACCTAAGACACAAGGATCTCTCTCCTCTCCACCCCCCACCCCAGGGGGTCTCTCCAGGAAACTTGGAAGGTTTGACTATCAGAAAGCTTGCACAGGACAGCATCCCCGTGGTGCCCAGCACTGTTGGGTGCTATGGGGATCCTTGTGACATGGCACCCACCTTTCAAGGGCTCCTGTACCATCAAACCCACCCGTCCCAGGGCAATAGCCATCCCATCCCTCCAGAGGCTCTGCATATACCCAGAAGCAAAGGCTCTCATCTGGCTTCTGAGCAGGACTGCTCCTTGTGGGTGGCTGTTTTCATGGATTATAAAAGAGTGGCCTGGGTCGCTCTCTAGTCACAAATGCACAGAACCTCATCTCAGAACATGGGCCCTTGGTGGCCACCTGGCTAAACCTCAGCCTGAACAGGAATTCTCTCTACAACATCAGCCTCGGTTTCCTCATCTGTAAATGAGGGCATTGGGCCCCCAAGGCCTCTTCAAGCTCCGAGTCTGTATCCCTGTGACGTTCTTGGGGAGTGTCCATCCTGCCTTTACCTGGAGATGTCCCCGGCAGCCTCATCTGCCTTTGAACCTCTGCTTGTGGGGAAGCCTTTCATTACGTCCAGTCCAAATCCACCTCTGCCACTCCCCGGCTGCCCCTGGTTCCTCCTCTGAGGCCAAACCAAGCAAAGCAAACCCCTTTTCCACTCAGTCGCCCTTCAAACCAGGGCAGACTGGTCCCCTGTGCCCCCAAGCCTTCTCTTTCCTGGTTAACGACCCTTATTTCATTCCACATGACTCTCAGGAGTGACCTGGGATTTCTAGCCTGGCCTCTGTCCTTCAGACCAGGGCTCATGGACCCAAAGGATCCTGAGACGGATTTCAAGGGGTTTGTGACTTTGCATGGAAAAAAAATCATATTTTTATTTCAACAGAATTGGTTTCCTCTCTACTTTTTTAGTTTACTCTTTGAAAACTATGATCCGCAGGAGATCCCGGGACTCACCAGGCTGCTGCCCAGAGTCCATGACACAAGATCTCAGCTTCTTTGATGACTCTTGTCATGCTGCCCATTCCTAATGGACATGCCATTGTTTGGTGGATTTTCAGTCATGGCCAACTCTCCGTGACCCCATTTGAGGTTTTCTTGGCAGAGATACTGGAGAGGTTTGCCATTTCCTTCTCTGGCTCATTTTACAGATGAGCAAACTGAGGCAGAGTTAAGTGACTTGCCCAGGGTCACACAGCTAGTTAAGTATCTGAGGTTAAATTTGAACTCAGGTCTTCTTGATTCCAAGCCTAGCACTCTGTGCACTATGGCACCTAACTGCCCTCCTTCTGAGCATAATGTGTCTTCAAAATCCCTGGATCTTTTTCAAAGTTTCTTCCATCCTATATCTGGGAAGTTGATTTTTTGGATCCCAAGTATGAGATGTTACATTTGTCCCAATTAAATGTCATCTTACTGGGCCCCAGAAAGATTCTGGCAGGCTGGAATGATGGGCCATCTGTCTTCCAGCACAATACATTTCTTTCCAGGGCTGCCCCCATTATCCCTTTATTTAAGTAATTGATAAAAGCAGCACAGGGTCAAGGACATATTCCCTGGGACCCTCTACTACAGACTTCCTTCCCCACTCACATCAACATTTATTAGTGACTAATCTCTGGGTTCAGCCATTCAACCATTTCCAGAACTACCCGGCAGGGTCTTGGTCCAGAGCTTTCAAAGTTGGGACAGTAGCTAACCTATTAATTATCTGAATAATGCAACCATTACCTATTATTCCCTCAACCACCCTGCTCTGTGCCAGCCCCTGTCCTGGAAGCAAGTAATGCAGACAGAAGGGAGAGGAGCCCTGCCCTCCAGGAGGGGGTCCTACATCCTACTGCCGCCAGTCAACTGACATCTCTTTTTTATAGGCACAAAAACACTTCTAAACCTTTACTCTCATCTGATACCTTACTCCCTGCCATGTATTCTTTGATCTCACAACACTGGCCTGTGGCTGGTCAGCCGGTCGGTGACCATCTCTTAAAGAGCCAGGCACTGATAATGGACAGGGAGGGGCTGAAGAAAGGCTTCTGGGGGGAGGCGGTGTCTGGGCTGAGCCTCAGTGGGGGCCAGGCAGGAGCGAGACAGAGAAAGGCTCTCTGTTCGACAGCAGAGACACGCAGGCCGCTGGACCGGAGGCCTCTGAGGTTCCTTCCAGCTTGCAGCTGATCATAAGATCAAAAGCCTCTCCCAGGTATCAGGCTCTTCCCAGGGCCCTGCTCGGAACCTGGCCGGTTGGGGTGTTTGCCCAGGGAGGAGCCGCCTGTCGGGGTCTTTCAATGCTTCTGTTGTGTGACTGGGACAGGTTAGAGGCCCCGGCGAAAACGGGAGACATTCCACAAGTCCCTACTGAAACCACTGCGAATGTCACTCAAGGATGGAAAATCCTTGTATGTTCAAGGCCAAAGACCCCGGACCCCAAGCATCTGGCTGCCGGGTGGGTCTGGGGAGACATGGGCTTGGACATTCAGAGCCCTGCCTGCTCCAAGAGCCAGGATTCAAAACCAGGCAAACTTCCCCGACTCTGTGATTCCTCTGGGGGGAGGGTAGAAATGTTGGCGGAGAAGGGTCGTGCTGACCTTCCTGAGTCATCTGCCCCAGGCTAGCAGTGAGGGCTGTCCCATGATGACAATCTTGCTCAAAGAACTGGAAACAGAGTTAGCCTCTGCCCACTCTCTGGGATGGGGATATAATGGGCAATCACAGATGAGTAAAATGAGTGCCCCGAGCTTCTCAGGGATCACAGACTAAGCAGGGAGGGGCCTTCTTTTAGTTCACCCCCCCTTACAGATGAAAGACTAAGGCTGGAGAGAAGTGAGCTGCCCCAGGCCACAAAAGCAGAATTAGAACCCAGGTCCTGGGCCTCCAAGTATTTTGCATTGTGGGTGCACCAGCCGCTTCTTTTCTGAGATTCAGTTTCTCCTTTTTGCTGCTGGCCATATTTGCCCTCTCTGATCTCAGTCCACCCAGCAGGGCATCCTCAATGGGGAGTCACGGTCTGAGGGGGAAGCCGGCAGTGACCGGGACCTGGCTGTCCTGGAGCCTGTGGGTGGACAGAGGGAGGCGGGAGCCACAAAGAGGCTAAGTACAGGCCCAAACACAAACAAGGAGCACCGTCACCTTTCCAGCTGTCCCCACCCTGGACCAATATTTACCCCCTCCCACAACCACCTGGCCTGGAGGGGCCACCCGGGGACAGGGGGCCTGGCTTGGCCCCAGCGCACACTGCTCTGGGAGGACTCCAGATCTGGGGAGGGCCTGGGGCCAGTACACGCTCCCAGCCCCTGGCTCAGGCTCCCGCATAGGCCTTCCTCGCAATGGGCTCAGAGTATTTCCAGCAGCGGGCATCTATCAGTTCTGCCCTAGCGCCACAAGCTCAGAGGCACAAAGGCCTGCCCTCAAGGGCTTACAGCCCACAAACAGCCATGCACTTACAGGATGGACAAGGGTTGGAGGGAAGGCATCTCCAGGGGAGGCTATGGCAGCTGGGAGGCGGAGAGAGGTGAGGGTGAGCCCAGGAAGGGACTCCTGAAGGGGAAGGCAAGAACAGAGGGAAGGGTCTTATCTGTGGTACCTGGGAGTGGGGAGTCAGGGCTGGAGTTGGGCGGGGGGGATGGATGGAGTGACTGCACTCCCCCTGCCGCCCCCACCCCAAACCCCCCTCCTGGGCAGTAAGAAGCCAAGCCTGGGCAGCATGCCCAGTGAGTACTGGGTGAGCACTTGGGTGGGTGATGTGCCAGGGCCTGCAGGGGGGCTTGGGCCTAGAGGAAAGGGTGCAGGGAGAGACAAGGATCGGCCCACAGCATCTTATCTTCAATTAAAACCACAATGGGGCAGTTTCCTTCTCTGTAAACTTAGGGGGCTTGGTCGGGCCCCAGACTCTCAGAGGTAAAGGGGCCACCCCAAGCACAACCCAGGTCAGCATAACGACACCAAAGGCCATCCAGCCTTTGCACACAGGCCTCCGGAGGGGCAGCTCTGCCCCAGCAGCAGGCTGCTCCACTCTGGCACTGCCAGGAGGTTAGGAAAAGGCTCTTCATATCAGCCTTCACTGCCTTCCTTTCAGAAATGGGTTCGGAGAACCTGGGGGCAAATCCTGCCGGTCATTCACTGTGTGCGATAGCCAGGATCACTCAACCTCTCATCAGGAAAACAAAAAGTTGGACTGGATGGACTCTATACTTGTGCGCTGGTTGCCACAGGCCTGCCCCGCACCCCCTCTGGTCCTCAGCCTCCTCCTTCTTCGGAGTGTGGGGCTCAGGCACCACCTTCAATACGCAGCCTTTCCGGGGCCTCCCTCCCTGGTACTTAAACCTTCTTTGACTCCACAAGGGCCTTTACATCGGTCCTCAGCCTCGGGTCAGAATTACTCACGGCGACTAGAAATGCGGGTCAGTCGCTGTCAGTATCCTTCCTCTGATGAGTTTTGGGGGTTTGGTCTCAGTAAGGTCTGAGGCTTTTCTCTACACTTTTGACACCACCTCCCCAGAACCGGCACAGTGGTCGGTATACCAGAGGCCCTCAATATGTGCTCGACTGAGAAGATGGAAATATTGAAATTATAAAGAACAAGTTAGGGGCTGCTGGGTGGTGCAGTGAGGGGGACCTGAGTTCAAATCCAGCCTCAGACACCTGACACACTTACCAACTGTGTGACCTTGGGCAAGTCACTGAACCCCAACTGCCCTGCCCACCCCCCCAAAAAAGAACAAGGCTGGTCCTAAAGAAGTGGAGCATCGCAGGTTATATCAGGTTATTTTTTTTTTAATTAATAGGTTTAATGCATTTTTTCTCTTCTTTTTTTCCCCTTTGTTATAAGGGATGGCCCTTTGGGAGGTAGCAGGAAGAGGGGCACTGGGGTCAGGCCAAAACAGAAGATATCTATAATCTATAAAATCTTTTAAAAAGAAACGTTGGATTGATTTTAGCCCTATGTCCAGGGTCCTGGACAGCCTCCCCGGTCGCTCTCGTTCAGCTGATCTCCAAAATGTAACGATCACAGATCACTGATGTGACCCGTGGAGCCCCCATGTGTCACCGACATTTCAAATCTAGGGGCGGCGGGGGTGAGTTGAGGAGGCACCCCACCCCAGGTCGTCAGGAGGAAGTGGGCCATCTTCTCCAGGTGGCCACGAGCCTTGATTCAAAGCTCATAGAGATGCAAGGGTCCAACAAAGGAACTATCATAAAAACTAAGAGAGGAAAAAACCCTCTGGACTGAAATAAGGTTGGAGTAGAAAATGAGGATTTGTTGATTCAGGCCTGCCCTGTGGGAAGGTGTGACTCTGCCCTTGTGTGTACACTGGCAGGCAGCACCGAGGGCCGCCACTCTGGTCCACGGAGCTCAGGCCAAACCCACCTTGGGGAATGGGGTGGACACTGGCACTCGTCTCGCTTCACCTCCTAGACAAGCTGATCTTTGGAGACGGGCTCCAGGCAGCAGCCAATGGCTTAATTTTATCTTGTGGAGAAAAGGCCTTTTTGCTCCTCTTAGGAGACAAGGCCCAAGTGTCCTCCATAGGAATGCTGGGCCAGAACAGACCTCCAGGCCCTGAAAATAAACAGCCCCATCCTCGGGCTTCATTCAGGGGCTCAAGAGAGAAGGACAGATTCACTGCTCCCTCATCTCCATCCCAGCGAGGGCCAGGCCAACCCACCAGGCTGCTGGTCTTCGCCTCCCCTCGGCACCACAAGGAGCAGGAGGCTGGCCAGTCTGAGGACATGGCTGTGGCCAGCCCTGCCCCACACACGCCCAGACTCCTTCCAGAGGCCAGTGGGGGATGTGGGAGGAGGACAGAGGCTCTGGACACGCAGCAGAGGGTCAGGGAGGTTTGCTTCTCTGAGGCTGGTCGATCATGGCTGTGCGAGCGGGGACATCCCAGGACTCGAAACCTGTGAAAACCCTTCTGGGGTCCTTACTTGGTGATGGCTTCACTGAATTAAGCTGGAGTTGATGGCCAGGTGAGGCCCGGGCACACAGCTCAGTGTTCTGGGGTACGCCGCCACGCCCCATGTCCAGACAAAGGGACCAGAGAGGTCAAGCTCAATGCTCCCATTTCACATAAGAGTCAGCTGAGCCCCAGCTCTTAGACTCAGAGTTGGAAGGGAGCTACAGGAGGAAACACAGGTCCCAGAGGCCAAGTGACCTGCCCAAAGCCACACCATGGTTAAGTGGCGGAGGCTGGATTTGAACCCTCAGCATTTCTCCCTTCCTATAATCTCTGTACCACACTAATGACCCACCCCTGTCTCTCCCACTCCCTTTGCTCTGGCCAGACCAGGAC
This sequence comes from Pseudochirops cupreus, assembly GCA_028627135.1. Classification (NCBI taxonomy): domain Eukaryota; kingdom Metazoa; phylum Chordata; class Mammalia; order Diprotodontia; family Pseudocheiridae; genus Pseudochirops; species Pseudochirops cupreus. The sequence goes on along the minus strand of CM053584.1, from coordinate 387,555,698 downwards.
CCACAAAGACCATCATTCCTCTCTTGCTCTAGGCGAGACCTTCAGCCCCCTGCCTCAGGTTCCCCCTCTTTTGAATGAGGGTCTCAGGTTCTGGGGCTGGCAGGAACAGTGAGGTAGGAACCAGTGTTAGACGGGGAGGTGGGAAGATGTGCCCGTCCTCAAGCTGCTCCAGGTGCCTTAGCCCATCTCTAGCCAGACTGTCAGCTGCTTGAGGGCCAGCCCTGTGTCTTATATGGAGGGCAGGAGGGGACCTCCGGGGCCATACAGACCAACTCCTTCACCCTATGGGCCAGCCAAAGGAAGGGATTTGCCCAGGATCACACAGAGGGGGCATCAGAACCCAGGCCTTTCCAACTCCAGAGCTGCAGCTCTTCCCATCTCCCTGCCTGCCTCCTCCCAGCACCACTTTGCCAGACTCAGAGCGTTAGAGCTGGGAGGGACCTTGCATGGATGGCCACCACGCCCAAGGGACTTGCTGGCCTCCCCTGCTCCTGTCTTCCCAATGGGCTGAAATGATGCCTGAGCCCTGCTCCAGGGCGCTGAGTGGAGGCCACTCACTTCCCGTGGCTGGGCCCCTCTCCTGGGCACCTAAGAAGCCCTCGGGGGTGGATAGGGAAAGCCTCAGAAGCTTCTCTGTATGGCCTCAAAAGGAGGACTAAGGCCCAGAGGTTCGGCCCCAGCGCCCGCAGCTGCAGGGAGAGGCCAGAGCCCATTACAACCATGCACAGCAGGCAGGAAAGGTCTCTGGCTCAGGACCCCTCTTTCCAGCTTGGCTCATGGCCTTTGGGATCTCTGGCCAGACACAGATCTGTTGGGAAGATGACAGTGACAAGCCGGAGGCTGTCCAGAGGGAGGGAAAGCAGGACAGCAAAGGAGTGGGGGAGAGAGAGACACCAGCTGTCTCCAGGTTTGTGCAGGGCTGGCCGTCCATGGGGTGACTGCACCGGACATGGGGCATGGCCTCGAGGGTGTGACCCTAGAGTCAGGGCATGGCCTCCAGGCAGCGCTTTTCATGACCTTTCAGACTGACATTTTACATCTGATTCCATTTTTAGGACATTACATAAAGTTAACTTGTGTTCCCTGTGCATCAACTGACTGACAGAAGAAAGAGGGAAGTCGGCTCAGGATTCAGACCTTGATCCCAACCAACCACAGAGTATAATCCACAGACAATTAATTAATCAGAGACTAATTATTCCATTCTACCTGCGTCCTGCCCCATTCCTTCTTCCTGCTACATCTGGGGACCACGAAGCAAACCAAACACCCAGATAGCTGAATGCTGTCCTGGAGGATACTGGGAAAATGCCCTCATAGAGGTTTATTTTATCTCATAGAGATAATGTAAATCTTTATTCCCTACTACCACATGAGGACAAGATGGGGAGGCAGGGCTCGTTCCTCTGAAAAAAGATCTGGGGATCTGAGTGGACCACAAACTTGACCCGAGTCCCAGTTGTTCCTGTCCTCTCAGTCAATACTCCCCATCCACAGCACTGGGCTAGGTTCTGGGAGTGGCATTTTAGCCACAGAGAAGGATCTATTGGAGGCTCCCTTTGAAGTCAGCTTTAGGAGGATCAGTTGAAGAAATGGCACATCTTGCAAGAACACTTTCGGGGAGGCTAGGTGGTGAAGTGAATAGAGTACTGGCCTTGGAGTCAGAAGGATCTGAGATCAAATCCGGCCTTAAACATCTGGCACACTTACTGTGTGACCTTGGGCAAGTCACTTAACCCCAACTGCCTTACCTTCTCCCCCCCCCCCAAAACCAAAGAAGATTTTCTGAGTGGGTGGAGGGTAGGGGAGGACAGGAGGGCTGCCTTCAAGCATAAAGAGCCTCTGGGGGAAAGGGGTCAGCTGTGTTCTGATTGCCAACGGGCAGATTTAGGTGTCCTGTCCTAGAGGGGGGCCAGGTTGCCTGGGAGGTCCTGGGCTCTTCCAGCAGTGGCTGGATGGCCCCCAGTCTGAGCTGTTGTTGAGCTGTTGCTCAGCTGTGGGTTACGGGAGCTGGCTGCTCAGAAGGACCACCCAAGGTCATTCCCTAAAATGGGCGTGGGCTGGCTTCCTTCTTCCCACAGCCCCGACTCCTCCTCCCTCATGCTCCTGTTATTTCTGGTGAGCAGGGGCCAAGGGAAGCCAGGAGGCAAGGAGCAGGCTGTCTGGCCCCAGGTGGGCGAGCAGCCAGGGCAGGGATGAAAGCTCCCTTCATGGCCGGCACAAAGGACACTCTGTGAGGCCCAAGTGTGAAGGGGCAGGGAGCACCATGGTCAGGCCCAATGTTAAACAAACTTGTTTACTGAAAGTAAAGGGGCTGGGTGTGCATGCATGTGCCCCACTCACAGCCATAGGAACACCACCAGTTCCCCACTTGCTCTGGCCGGCTTGGATCAGTGTGAGGAAAGGCACCAAGTCTCCTTTGGCCAGTGAAGCCCAGATCCTGCTGCAGCCAAGGGCCCAGGGCACCACGGCCCTTGTCCTCACCTGCCCTGAGCTCTCTCCTCACCCACCTCCAACTAAGGAAGGAGATTGCCCGTGGTGGCCCTGCACCCACCTGGGTCTCCTCTACTAGACTGAGAGCATGTTGGGGGCAAGGCCCTTCTGAACTCTTTGAGCCCCCAGGGCCGAGCTCTCCTAGCAGGAGCTTAATCAATCATTCCTAAGCCACTGAAGAATGTCATTAAAGGCATAAAGTAAAATGCGCAACATTAGAATGGAAACCACATAATAAAAGAACCATTCAATTATAAAAAGAAAACATGAACCCCAGGGCTAGGCCAGCCCCCTCACTCTGCAGAAGAAAATGAGACCCAGACAGCAAAGTGGCCTGCCCTACATCTGCGCATCCACACTTTCTGATCCCAATCCAGCTCTCTGTCCATTGAAAGGGTCCGGGACGAAAGCCCCCAAAACGGGCAGCAGCAGCAGAAGTGAGAGCTTCAGCATCAGCCTTGGCTGGCCCGGGACCTGTGGGCCCCCAGCCACACAGGGAGAAAGGGAGACCCCAGCTTTCTCAGTCTTCTGCCTAGGACATGCAGTCCCGAGGGACCTGGAACATCAGCCCGGATCCTCCAGTTATCACCAAGCCCTGGTGCCCAGAGGGAGGATGGGGTCTAGACATGCCCAGTGGACTCTTAAGCACAATTCCTTCATTTGGCTGTGCCCAGAACCTCGCACATGCACCAAGACAGAGCCACAAACTTCACAGCACTCGGTCCCATGACACAGGCTGGGGCCTGGCTGGTTGACTTTGTTTAGAGGTCCCAGCCAGAATGGACCAGGGACAGTCAGAGTCTGGGCTGTACCCAGAAGGAGGAGAAGCCTCAGGGTGCAGGGGCAAGGGGCTGGATGTGGAGAAGGAACACTTGAATGCTCTGCTGCCTAAACCTGCCTGGGAAGGTGGCCTCCCCTGCGGGCCCTCTAAGCCCTCCTCTGGCCACATGTGCCTGGGGCTCCCTCAATCACTTGGGATGCTGAGAGCAGCTCCTCAGGGATTTAAGCCTGGAGGATTGGATACTTTTCTTTGTAGGTATTCCACTGAGAGATGCCCTCAACCCTGGCCGGCCATCTGCCACGTGTCGGTCTCTGGTCAGGTCAAATCTATTCCTGCCCATGGAAAAATAACCCAGAGCATTTGCCGTAACCAAAGAGACCAAGAGGGCATCACAAAAAGGAAGAAATCCCTAGAAATACAAGCACAGCCACCTTTACCTACATTAATTAATAAACAAATGCTATTTATGTAGGGGAGGCAAGTGAGGGGTGAGAGGGTGACCTCACACAGGCCAGGGTTGGTCTGGAAGGCAGGAAGACCTGAAGGTCAAGCTCCCCTCTGACACCTTCTCAACGGCTCTAAGTGGTACAGAAAGTGCCAACTTGCACAGACCCAGGGAGTTTTCTTCACCGGGAAGGCTTGTGCACTAATGAAATCACACGAAGGGCCAGCCCCTTCAGATCCAAATCAGAAAGACTGGCCGTTTACGACTGACTTGGAGTTAGGAAGTTGGGAAGATCTGGGTTCAAATCCTACCTAGACCCTTCCCTAGCTTTGAGTGCCTCAGCCTCTGTGCTCCGATCTGCAAAATGGGGGAGGTGAGTGTTAATAGCAACCAGCCTTCCAGGGGTATTGTCTGGACTGAAGGAGACAAGTTATGGAAAAGCCCTTGGCAAGCCTCAGTGCTTTACAAATGAGAGCTGTTGTCATTAACAATAAGCATTGACAATCTGTAGCAAGAGTTTTTCTACCAGAAATTCCTGAAGCCAGTGAAACTACGGGCCCAGAAAGACCAAAAAACTGCTGAGATACAGACAGCACTGAGATGTCTCTCCTGTGGCAGAGGATGCTCACCTAACTGACACTGGGGAGGCCCGGCCCGGCTCCCCTGCAGACGGGGGATGTGGACCCAGGGTGCTGCGTACACTCTCCAACTTCATTCTAGATTCTAAGAGCTTGCTCTCTGGTGGGGGGAGAGAGGTGGGACATCACGAAATGTGACATGAAAACAAAAGATTCCAATGAAACTTAAAAGGAGCAGAGGTGCTTTAGAGAAGTTCTCTCATTTGAGCCTCACAAAAACTCGGGAAGGAGGATGCTCTGAGTTGTATCGTCCCCATATTACAGGTGAGGAAGCAGGCTGAGGAAAGTGGTTTGATTATGGTGACCCATGGGCACCAATGTCCTCAGCAACAGACGTTTCCAGCCACAAAGGGCCTGGCTGGTGGTGCCCTTGTCCCCACTTTGGTCCTGACCCTGACTAAAGAAAATGACGGCTGGCCCCTGAACACAGCTTGGCACTGAGTAACTGGGAGATGCTCAAAGCTGTATCAGAGGAAGCAGCAGTGCACTCTGGCTCTGGTCCCTCAGGGCCTTGGGATCTCAAAGCCCAGGTGAGCCTGGGCAAACTAACTGTCCTTCCTGGGTCTGTCCATCAGCTGGGACGTGGATATGTATGTATGTATGTATGTATATGTGTATATATGTGTGTGTGTGTGTGAGAGTAAATGAATGAGTGACTGAGTGAGAGAGAGTGTGTGTGATGTAACTCAGACAGAAGAGCTCCAATGCATGTGGAGCTCACTAGTGGGAATCATTGTCTTTAAACCAGTGGTTCTTAGCCTTCTTAATGCTGTGACCCTTTAATACAGTTCCTCATGTTGTGGTGACCCCCAACCATAAAATTATTTTCGTTGCTACTGCATAACTGTAATTTTGCTAGTTATGAATTGTAATGTAAATATATGATACACAGGATGTATTTTCACTGTTACAAACTGAACAGAACCCACAGGTTGAGAACTGCTGCTTTTAATAATACTTCAGCTCTCCTCAGGTCTTTCCAAAGGCTAGTGGACACCTCTAAACATTAAGAGCGCATTTTCTCACCACCTAATTAATGGTCTTGGGACACAGGGTCAGACCCCATACTTGGCATTCATAGAAATCTCAGGATGAGCGTGGCTTTCCTTCAGCAGATCTGTGATCTGTTCCTGCCTGGAAAGTTGTAGCCGTGCTCTTATTGCCTGAGCGTTTCAGTAAGGTGCCCGAGATCAGAACCAGGAGTCCGTAGGCTCATCACCTCCTCCCATGGTAGCAATGCTCCTCCTGGCAGATCCTCCCCCGCTTCCACCCGGCTGGGAGCAGCAGAACAAGGCCAGATCTCCCAGAGTCACACATGGGCCATTCACCTCTCTACAGCTGTTCTTCCTTCCCTGAAATGATTAATAATAACAGCAGCTAGCGTTTACAGAGCACTTTTAACATGTGTAAAGCGCTTTACATAGCCCATCTTTGTGGTGATGGCAATGCCACTAACTGACCAGATTCCCAGGGACTTGGTAAAGATGGAACAGTCAACCAACACATTAGGGGCCGCCTTCAGCTCCCCCAAAAGTTGTGGCTCAACTTTTCCCAGAGCCGCCCTCACCTGAGACTTTCTGGTCCATTGCTATACTTCCTAATATCACTGTGAAATTTCCAACAGACATTCGAGCCCCTGCCTTTTGAATCCACCTTCAACACAGGAGACATCAGTCTTCAATTTTAGAGCCATGAGAAAAATGGCTCCTGGAAGATGGGCTGTCTCTTGGAGGATGGTAAAAGGTTGGAAATACAAGTTCATTCTTACCTGCGAGAACAGCAGGGACAAAGGCTCCTGACAGCATGAAGAGGAGCAGGCAGGCGATTCTGGGACGAGCCATCCTCCTCTTCTGCATGAGACGGCTCTGGCTTAGACGGCAGGGCAGGGGAAGAAAGTGTCAGGAAGCTCCAAGAGCCTGCTTCAATGCCAACCCTGTCCAATTGGCTCAAACATCCCCTCCTCGGAGAACACACATGCGCACGCGCACATACAAACACACACAGAGCACTGAACAGACCAGCTCACTGACTGACTTACCAAAAAAACCAGCTTTCTTGATGTCAGGGAGCAGCTCCACCCTTGGGATGGTAAAAGGGGGGGGAGGGAGGAAAAAAAAAACCCTCTTACACACACATACACACACACACACACACACACACACACACACACACTCTCTCTCTCTCTCTCCTGACCCTGAGCTTCATGCCAGTTTAGTTATTTTGATGAAAAACTATCACAAAGTGATCAGGCTGCTAGAGGGAAGGCCTGGGGGAGGGAGGATTTACCACATCTATCCCTCTGCCTCTGGGTAGGGCCCTTGCTAATACTGTCAAAGGGGAACCTCTGACTCTCCCCATCTCTGTGGTCATGTCACAGAAGTCGCCCCAGGAGGCAGTGAGGTGCAGAGGACCAGGCACTGGACCAGTGCCCTAGGTTAAAAATTCTAGCTCTGGCGATTCATGGCTGTGTGACCTTAGCATGACTTAACCTCAACCCGTTTCCTTCTGCAAAAAAAAGAGGAATGTGGGCCAGTCTCTCGCATGCCTTTTGTCCCTCCAACAAGCATTTATTTCTTCCGGCATTACCACTCATTGGTGCTAAATGTTAAGCTGGAAGGGGCCTCAGAGCTCATTTGTCCCAACTCCCTCCTTTAACAGATGGAGGCCCAGAAAAGGGAAGGCTTGACCATGGTCACACAGGTGTAGTCTAACCCAGATCTACTGACTCTATGCTGCCGCGTTGATACCCTCTGACATTCTTACACCAAAATAGCTGCCCAAGCTGTGGGTGATGGAAAAGAAACCCACGCCAAGGGCACAGCCTTGCTGCAACCCTTCCAAAGGGCTGCTGCCTCTGGGCACTCAGGCCAATGTCATCAGACTTGCCAGGCTCTCCCAGCTGCCGCCTCTGGAGGGGGAGGAACCCGCATGCAGGAAGGCAGGAAGGCAGGAGCATCCGGAGCAGGAGGGCACAGCTGCCTGGAGATCCAAAGCAGTTATATTCTGGGAAGAACACTCCCGCCCCACCTGACGTGTAGAGCATCTTTCAGACTCATCAGGCAGAGGTTGCCTCTGACACCCTTCCTCAGCCCGGCTGCTTCCTGCTGATGCTGACCAGTCTAGAGGGGAGGCTACCCTGGCCTCCCTTTTTATCTTACATAGTTCCAGATAAAGCCTTCATATTTCTTAAGAGGATGACTTCTCTATCCCCCACTGCCCACAAAAACAGGTCAGACTTTACAAGCCAAACCACAGGCAGAAGGTTCTTGGATGGGGGAGTGAGGAGCGAGCTGGAAATCCTTGCTGCCTCATTGATGAAAAACAGAAACAGATCCTCCACCTCCACAAAGAAAGCCTACAATTCTGCACCACTTAGGAAGTCACTAATTCCACAATTTAAGAACTCTGCTGGAGAACAACTGTCTCCCACAGCCGGATCCAACACTGGATCACCTTCCAGCATCCCTCTCCTGGTGACAACTGTTGGCATTTCTAGAGAATTACATCCACGATGAACACACATCATCTCCTCTGAGCTCTAATATCAATCTCCTCTGGGTAAATGATTCAAATTTTCTTTTATTCCCTTGCACGTATTCCCCTGTCTAATCCAAGGGCTGCTACTCTCCTCAACATCCCGTAGATAGCATTAGTTTACTCATGTATCAGAGACATGGCCCTCGAGTCAGGAAGACTCGGGGTTGAGTCCCACCAGACACCTCCTGCTTACGTGACCCTGTATAAGTCACACAGAAAGCGCTACCTGCACTGCAGGAAGGGCCTTTCCCCACCCCAGTAAAATCACAGGTCCGTATTGTTGCCCCAGCACTTGCAAGACTTACTGTCCAATGGGCACTTGCTGAGTTAAACTGAACCAAGTCACAGTTTAACAGACCTAGGGCTTCCATTCAATTCAATCAGTCTTATCTTAATGTCAGAAAAAACTCCCTCAACAATTTCCTGCTAACAGGGATTATTTTTCTAAGTTTTCTCCAAACCCGGTTCCCTGGGCAGCCTGGTGAACAGAAGCAGAATGATGAGTGCCTTGGATCTTGCACTGCTTTGACTACTGCTATAACCCGGGACAGTGACCCTGAAAACAAGGACTACAGGGGTGGAGACAGGGAGAGGGAGGGGATAAGCATCTACACCATGTCTACTGTATACTAGGCACTGCACTAAGCACTTTACATAATATTATGTCACCTGATCTTTACAACAACCTTCCCACCTCAGAGGAGGGAATTTCCACCTCAGAGGAAACTGAGGCCAAGGGTAAACGATGCCCAAAATCACACAGCCAATAAGTTTGAGATTAGATCTGAACTTGGGTCTCCTGATTCCGGGTCCAGTACTCTAACACACCACCAAGACAGTACAAACCCATCACTGCCATTGGAAAACAGAAGGCATTCCTTGATAGTGGGTCAGCAGCACCACGACTACTAAAGACAGTGGGCATATCAGCCTGGTGCCACGGCTCAGCAGCCTGGGCCAATCACAGGTAAGAACACAATTCTGGCTTAAAGTACCTACTATGTCATCCCCAGAAAGGCACTCCTTCTTCTAGCTCAGAAGTTTTCAAGTGGCAGGACAGGGTTATGATTCAGTTGAGATGCTCTTACCCTTTGGTGCATCCAGAGGGGAAGGATTACTTCTGCGGTCTTCGGCCGTCAGTGGGGAGAGCTGGCCAAGGACTAGCTGCTTTTGTCAGTGGGCTGGGGCTGTCCCACTACCCTCTGGTCAGCACTGTGATTTCCACCAATGACATCTGTAGCACACAGTGACTCTATTCAAGCCTTGAGAAGCCCATGGGCCTCCACTGCTCCCACAGGAGATAATCAAGTTGAGATCCCAAACTTAGGAAATGACCTCGACCCCATTCCTAAGACATTTGAAAACTGCTTCCTTCCCACCCACCCCCATCCCCAATGAAAGCTCGCCTTTGCATCACTGCTCACTGTGCCTGGACAAGCAAGCCCACCCATACCCCTCCTGGGGGAGCACATCTCCAGAAACACACTGAGGCTTGAGGCGGCCGAGCTGGGCTCACCACAGAGTCTGCACACAGTGGGTTTTGTACTTTTATTAACTCAACAGCAGAGAGGCGCTTTGTACAAAAATAAATATGTCCATTTCTCACCAGGTTAGAATACATTGCAAGGTAAGTCAAACTTGATGCATAAATTAACAATGATTTCCTTGAAATGAAAACAAATTGTAAAAACAACCCTGAAACACCCCTAACTGTACTGAAGTAGAAAACTCATTTAGCTTACAGTGAATGACGTTCCTTGATTGAACTGTGAGCAGAGCAAACTCATTCCCACCCATCTTCTGATCGTCTTCTGTTTACCTGGCAGAGGCAGCATGGTGTGTAGTAAGCAGAGAGCTGGGCTTGGAGTCCGAAGACCCAGGTTTAAATCCTGGGCCTCCTGTTTTAGTCCCTAATGTGACACTGAGTCAGTCACGGGACCTCTCTGATCCTGTTTCTTCTTCTGCAAAGGGCTGGACTCAATGGTCCCCTGAGGTCCCTTTTAGCCCAGATCTTAGATTTCTGAGCATTGCACGGGAAGTTTTTCCATAAAAACACCCTGGGACAAACAGCAAGGAAGACGACAGAGTATAAAATGGAAACGAAGAGTACGTTTGAGCTCACAAAGTGAGTGTCCCCCAGGAGTGCATGATTACATAAGCTGGAAGCTGGAGGGAGGTGGGCTGTTCCAGACAAAACAGCAAGACAGATATGAGCAGATGAGAGGCTGAAGAGGCCGAAGAGTCCAAGGTCAGAGTGGTCTTTCTCCAACGTCTGCTAGAAGGCTGTTCAGGTACAAGGGAGTTCGCTTGTTTTCAAGAGTGGAAACAAGGTGTCTGATGAGCTGAGTGACTCATTACTGAAGAACCGCCTTTGCTCTCTAATTTTTCATCTGTTACACAAAGGGGAGGTGGGGAGTCAAGTTTCAGGCTGTCTCAGGTGAGGAGAGGCTAGAGGTAGGGGCACACTCACAGGAGTGAAGGTATTTGTTTGGTCAAACATTTCCAATCTAACTTACCGGTGCTTATTTCGAGCTCTCAATCTGCAAACAGAAAAGCCACCAACATTCCCCAGGAAGGTAGCAAGTAGCAGCTGTCTCCGGGTGCCCAGTACTGTTTGTGACTTCTCCATGAAGCTGAGAGGAAAAAAGGCCTTTTGGATGGACTTTACTCTCAGAAGTGATTGCAAAAAGTCGGCCTCAACAAAAGCAAGCACAAAATGCCCTCTTAGATACAATACAACTGTTTTTATTTATTTCTCTTTTTTTCCTCCACACTGGCAAAAGTTGCGAGGGAGCTTAAAGTTTTGTAAACATTTTAACTATCCCTCTTTCCCCCTTTATGAATTTACAAAGCAAAGGGGAGCAGGAGCCCAACTGTGGAAGGTGCCCTGTCTCCCCATGCCACTGGATCCAAAAACTATATACACGTTTGCAGCAGTCTCTGTAGAATTAACTGTACATGTTCATGGGGGCAGGGACAAGAGGGGCGGTGTTCTCAAAGAATAAAAATAAAATAAACCAAATAAAATCATTCAAAGCCAAACTGCTCTCAGAGCAGCTCCAGCCTCTTCTTCAGGCAATGATGGCAGGGAGAAGAGAGGAGAGGAGAGGAGAAGGTGCCGTCTTCCCACAGAGCCACCCCAGCAGCTGCGGCACTTTCTCCCACAGGCACACTCCGACCGTTCCCGAAACGTGGAAGGAGAAAGGAGAGGTCAGAAACTAAGTGCAATGGGCAATTTCAGGGGGTGGGGTTTGTTCTGGGGGGAGAGGGCTCGCTGAACTCTTGGCGGAAGCAAAGTGAGTCCAAGGGTTCCTTTACCAAGGGAAGCCGATCACATCTGGGTCTGAAGTGAAGGACCATATGAGAGCCCCAACCAGCCAGGCTTTCCTTCTGCCCCCACCTCCCCATCTTCCCGCCCCTCAGTGGTCTCCAGGAACAGAAGTACAGCAGGTGGTCAAGGTAGGACAAAAGGCCAGTCCAGAATCTTTAACATACCCTTTTCAGGGCAGGATTGCAAGCAGACAGACGCACACACCGTCATGAATAAGCAGCTACAGTTCCGGGCTTGTGTATTCAGGAGCCAAGGTTCATCCCCACCCAAAATGAAATTAGACAAATACATACATATGGTAAAGATCCTAGTTGCCTCTTAAACGAGACAAAATCTCAGCAGAAGGGCCCAAAACAAACTGGTCCTATTCCTCTGAAGTAAAAATATTTATGGGAAAAATCAGTTTTTAATAAGAAAAGAAAAATTAAGGAAAAAAGTCCCTCTCCCAGATCATAGGTTCTTTTGTCCAAGAAGGAAGGAGTGTGCCATAGGGAGAATTCGGCGTGCTTTGATGTCACTGCCTAATGAAGAAAGATTTGAACTTTCCCTCCAAAAGAATCTCAGAAAAGGCAGGCCAGGGGGTGTGTGACTTCAAACCAATCCAAGCTAACCCCCCATCCAAGCCCTTGCTGATGTTATCCAAAAGTTAAGCTTTACTGATGCTACTCCTGGATCGGGAGGGCACCATTTGGCTCTGCCCTGAAGAAACACGGAAGTCACAATCCATGGGGTGTGTTGTTATTGACCGACATCTGTTAACCATAAACTCTCTCCATGATTGCACAAGTTAGATTCCCCCCTTGCCCCAGCCAAAAAAAAGGGGGGGAATGGGGGGGAGAAAAGAGGGGGAAAGGAAGCTGCTGTTGGCAGATCCCAATGGGCTTTCCGGGAAACAGCAGATGGAATCACAGCCCAGTGAATACCTGCTGTCTACAGTTATCCTTGTTGGGGAAGAATCCCAACTACCACCCACCCAACAGACAAGAGTTCAGTCCACTCGTCTATTGTCCGAGAGGTCGCCAACAAGGACTGCTCAGAGTCCTGGACAGAAAGGGCTAGAAGATAAAGCCTGAGATGATAGGTTCTGTGATGGTTGTAAGGTGATAAAGAGTAAATGGTAAAGTGTGATGTCCGAAGGTGGAGAATCCATGGTTAACAGACACGGGAAATGGCCAGATGGTGTGCAGAAGCTCAGTAGTCATCCAAAGTCTCTATTTCTCCCATATTAAGTCGTTCTGATGATGCATTTACTGAAAAACCTGCAGGGAGAAACAATCAGTGATCAGTGACTGAACCAAAACCAAATGAATCTTTCCACTTTATATCATACAAGTCTGACTTAAGGAAAGATAAAGGGGCTGCCCTGAATGGATCTGTATGTGTTTGTGTAAAATGGGTAAGGGCCATCTCTTAGAAGAAAAGAAACAGGTGTTCATGACCCCTAGGAGAACTGCTGCAGGAAGGCAGAGGGGCCAGCTAACATCAGTCTGTCAGGAAACACTGACGAAAAGCCTATCATGTGCCATCTACTGTGCTAAGGCAGCCTGTGAGAGGCTCTTCACAACTCCCCAGGACAATGGGGCAGGAAGAAGAAGTTGTTTTCAGCCGCTTCCTTTTAAAGGATTGTGTCTATGGTGCTAGGGCTACTCCCTCTAATCCTACCCCCATTTCTGCACTACTCATTTCTTTAAAAGTAAGGGAACATAGAGGAGTAACCCTGGAAAACAGCAGAAAGAACTGAGCGATGCTCCCGGCCCCATCTCCGAATTCTCCACCAATGGGCCTAGAAGCCTCAGCCGATTCCTCACTGTCTGTGAGCTAAAGAGATGACTCTGAGCAAGGTCTCCAGAGAATCATCTAAACCAACACCACACCATCTTTTCTGTCCTATAACATACAAACAGCCAGAAGGCATTTACTAGATATATCCCAGCGGCCACTTCTCTCTTCAGCCCTCACTATAATAAGCAAGGCTCAGTCTTAGGAACAGCATTGAGGGGCTTTTTTAAGAAAGTTCAATGGCATCTAAAGAAGATGCCAAGTCAAGGCAACCGGCTCCAGAAGGAGAGGTACAAGATGCGGAGTCAAAAGAGTCCAGGGACTAGTCTTAGGGGCCGGTGGTGTTACACACCAACCTCCTGTGACCTTTGGCAACTAGTCTGGGGGATCAATGTCCTCCCCTACCAAGATAATGGTAAGGCTTGGTGATTTCTAAGATCCTGGCAAGCTCTGAAGGCTGCTAACCTGCACAGAACAGTTCGGTTTCTTCTTAGCTCATGTTTGAAGTTACCATTCATATCTTCAAATAAATGTGCACAATCAGCACAGACCTCCAAACCTAAATGTGGCTGACACAAACAGTTCAAATATGTTCACTCAACTAAAAGTGTAATGGTTTTAAAAGAAAACATGTCTGCTCCTTCATAGAAATTGTGGCATGAGTCTCTATTACACAGGGTGGGTACATTCTCTGGGATTCCAAATTCTCCATTTTTTGAGTAAGCAGATTCAGTGGCCTCTGAGAGCACAGACCTTTTCTTTTTCAATGAGATGACTAAGAGGTTATAGTGTGGAGTAGGTTCCCCCTTAAATCACAGTGTAGCTGGCAGATAAGAAGCAGGACTCAAAGACTAAACAGACCAAGAAAAATGAAATCTTCTTACTTCCTCCTGGCAAGGTAGATATATATACACATACTTTCATCTATAGTCTATACAGGGTCTCTTAAACTTCTACTTGTGACCCCTTATGCTTCTTAAGCTGTGGGCTGTGAACCACAGTTTAAGAAATGCTGCAGTCTAAGAGGACAGGAACACATTTTGAACATCTTTATGCCTCATGAAATTCTGTACCATTTAAAGCATGTTCAAACTACATACATAACTAAACTGTAATTTTAGAAAATCATATATTACATGACGTCACACATATACACAAGTTATATCCAGAATGGATCGTTTCTTATGCTATGAACCAAGAAATGTATGAGATGAAACAAAGTAGCACCAGTCACATGTGAGGAGGAGAGACGGCAGCTGGGAAGCCTAGACCTCCAGCACCCTGGGTTAACCCCATGGAAGAGTTAGTTTCCCAAGGCAAGAAGGTAGGACAGGGCTACATTCTGTACCACTGGAGAGAGAACTTCCACCAATGATGTCACGGCTCAGTTCAAAACTGGGAATAAAAATCTACTAGAATTGCTAGCTGACCTCAGAGTCAGGAACACCTCAGTTCCAGCCCTGCTTCTGCCCCAGACCAACTGTGTGCCTGAGGCCAATCCTGTTGTCTCTTACTCAGCTCCCTGCATGGAGGTGACTCAGGGTGACATCATGCTGTGGCAGTGACATGGCCTTGTCACTTGTGTTCCCAGTGGTTCATCATCAAAAGACAGAGCCACGGCACTTTTTTTCCTCGTCTCTGCGACTCACAAAACTTTTTTAAAGCAGGTTGGAGAAGAAACAAGGGGAATAGTTGGTAGCAATATCTACCCCAAAGAAATCACCTTTCTTTTGAATGACAAACACAACAGATACACATCATAAGGAAAACGGATTTTAAAGCCGCAACAACCAATCTGATTTTATAGATAGTAAACTTGTCCCCAATGGGAAAGAACCAAGATTTAAACCAGGTGCTGGGCTTTCCTCCATTATAGTATAAGAACACACACACACACACACACACACACACACACACACACACACACACACACACTCACTCTCATTAGGCACATTGTCTGTATAAAAGCAAACATGCGGACTAAGAGCACACACATGATAAGAGAATTTGTAGAAACTGGGAAAATGAACTTCGCTGGGAATGAGATCAAGTTTTCATCTCTAAAACTGCAAGGGCTCCCCCTGGTGATGACTTTTATTTTTAAAAAAACTCACAGTCCACTCAGCCAGTGCTTTTCAGAAACTAAGTCACTGCAGAGGGGGCCACGTCCTTAGAGCAAAGGTTTTCCATCTTACAATCTATTCATTTTTCTGGTTACCCATCACAGAAGTCAATCAAGGAGGTAAATTATTTTTTAAAAAGCTCCACATGTGTGTCCCAATGATAAATGGAAGATAAATGGAAGAAAAGGAAATACAGGTCGGGCGGCCTCCTGGCCTCAGAGGTGAAGCTGACACGAGGAGCCAAGGAGCCAGAAAGAGCCGTCAGCTAAGCAGCTCTGCCAATGCCCACATGCAGCTGTGATGGCTGAGGAAGACGCGAAAGGATAGGCCTCAGGCACACAGCTGGTCCGGGGCAGAAGCAGGGCTGGAACTGAGGCGTTCCTGATTCTGAGGTCAGCCAGAAATTACTGACTTATAAGAATAAGCAAATTGGCTTAAAAGAAAAGCTGCTGCTTTATTTTTCAGTCATGTCTGACTCTGCGTGACCCCATTTGGAGTTTCCTTGGCAGAGACACTGGAGGGGTTTGCCATTTCCTTCTCCAGTTCATTTTACAGATGAGGAAACTGAGGCAACCAGGGTAAAGTGACTTGCCCAGAGTCACACAGCTAGTAAGTGTCTGAGGCCAGATTTGAACTCAGAGAGACGAGTCTTCTGGACCCCAGGCCCAACGATATGTGCACTATGGTATCCCCTGCAAGAAAAGTAACAAATTTAAAAGCTTTCTTTTCACTGACACAATGAATCTTCTTGGCAACATCCTTCTCATATTTCCCCTCCTCTCCTCTGATCCCTGTGAGACATGGGAGGCACTGGCATATAACCGCCCAGTGTGACATGTTGGCATCAAAGAGGGCACTGTGCTCTATAAGCAAAGAAGAATTGCAGCAGCTCAAAAGAATCAGGAGACGTACAAATTTAGAGCCTTCTCCATCCCCAATGTCTATATGAATTATTGGTGCCCAACCCGCGCAGAGCCTTCTGCACTCAGTATCTGAAAGCCACAAGTGGACACACTGTACACTGACCTGACACAGCGATGTCATTCTGGTCCCCTTCAAGGACAAAGGACAGCAACCAAACCATGCGTCCGCTAACCCCACCCCAAGGCATGGACTTTCAAAATACAAAGTATGTATCAAAGTTTCAGCTGGCAAGGTCAATCAATACACATGCCTGGACAGAATTCTCCACCTAGTTCTATGCTTTAGAATTATTCCAGTATTCCCAGGGTACCACTACAGCTAGCCTCAAGGAACCAACCAGATGTGCGGGGCAGTGCGGGGTGGAGAGTGTGAGTGGGTGGGACAGGATGAACATGACATTCACTCCGAAAACGTAAAGCAGTCTACAAAGATATGCATTTATGTTTCTGTATTCCCAAGAGCCATGGTCTGTAAAGAATGCCTAGCTGGTTATTGTACGTAGTAAATATTAACTGGGCCTCTTCTTGAAAAATAGGGCCCCCTTCTCTGATCTCTGGTCTATCTCTAGCAAAACACTCACCTAATAAACTGGGGTCCGCTCGGACCATCTTCTGCTTCTTCTTCTTCTTGCCACTCTGCACAGCCTCAAAGTTCGTTTGCTGGTTGTTGCTCTGGTTGGTCTGAAACACCGAGTGAAGCGTGCTGTGGTTCACGGCCCACACGGAGTCCTACAAAAGGAGAATATGTGCCGAGGGTCACAGCTTGGCATGAGCCCACGCTCCACAGGGCGGACTGAGCTGAGTGCTGGGTCACCCAGAACTGCAATCAGCCTTAGTGGAAAGGGCAGTAATTTGGGGCAGGGAGAAGCACACAGCCCCCGATGACCTGCCCACTCGGGGCTCCGATTTCAGTGGCAGACATGCCCACAGAAGTACCTCCTGCACTGGCCGTAGGCCCCAGGCAAAGCTCAGCTTCTTGTCCCTCTAAATCTTGTTCTTGTTTAACTTTGAGCTAATGTCTTCTCTCCCCAACTAGACGGTGCTTCTAGAAGACGGAAACCATGTCTCTGTGCTCCTCTGCATATCCCATGAGATGCAATTCAGGGATGAATAATAATAATTCTTACTTTGATAACAGCAGTGATAGCTGATGTAAAGCTAGCACTTCTATATATACAAGGCACTGGACTGAGTACTTTACAAACACTGCATGTGACCCTGGGAAGTGACCCAGTTACTGTCTGAGGCAGGATCTGAACCCCTGGTTCTTGATCTACTAGGCCACCAAGCTGCCCTGCAAAAGCAAGCATTCAATATATCCTCTGCCAATCTGATAAGAATATTAACACACGAGTGAAAAAGAGAGATGATCAGACGATTTTCCCCCAAAGACCAACAAGAGCCTGAGCTGCTCCTGCCTACCCACGGACATCACTGTCTCTCACCTTGGAGGATTCCATCCTCAAGCTCTCCCTCCTCTGGAGAGGGCACAGTACCTTCAGTAGACCCCCCCACCCCCTTTCTAACAGAGACCTGGTCACGTTACTCCTCTGTGGAAAAGTCAAAGGGCTGCCTATTACCTCCATTCAACAAACCCAAAGCAAATTCCTGCTCCCCATGACACAGTTATAGACATGGAAAAGTAAAAGAACGAGTCATTTCAAGAGGGAGACAATGCTCCCAATGAAGGCAAAGGGATGGGCACTGGGATCAGGAAAGGCCTTCTGGGAAGGCCAGGGGGAACCAGACTGGAGAAGACTTCAAACATCGCCCTCAATTTACAGTAGAGGCCACTGAAGGAATCTTCATTTGACAGCTATGTGGATAATGGGATCAGAGGAGAAACTCTGGCAGCAGAGAAAAATGCAGAAGCTTTTCTCTTAGTCTGGGCAAGGGGTGATGGAAGCTTTAAGTAATGCTAAGGTTGTGGGAGAGATGATGGAGAGGGAGAGTCCAGAAGACCTGTCAACTGACTATGGGGACTCAGAGGATGGATGGAGGTGAGTGAAAGGTCAAGGATGACACAGAGGCATGAACCTGCATGGCCTGAAGTAGCAAGATTCTCTACAGATCACAGTTCAGAGCCTTCTGGCTGGTCCTCAAGCTGCTGGCGCCAGCCTGCCTAGCCATCCTTAGTTCAGATAATCTGACTCCCTCCAAGCCCTTTACGCTCCAACTCAAAGGACCATTCTCAGCCCTGTGAGCACTGCCTACGATCCCCTCTTCGAAGCCTTCATCCATACTATCTCCCCTGGCTAAAATGCCTTCCCTTTCCCTTTCCATCCCTAACAGACCACTCAGACAAAGAATCAACACACATCTAAAGAACATGTGCCCTCAGCACAAAACAGCCATCCCCAGTGAGTAACGGGACCCGTACCGGCTGCTGCTGTTGCCGCTGCTGGTTTGCTTTCTGTTTGGCACGGCGCTCAAGAAACTGCTTGGCAAACTCCTTGGCCTCGGACGTGTCTCCTAAGTAGGCCCTGATGTAATCATGTACCTCATAAGGAGATTCCACTTCCTTCAGGAAAGAAACAAATGTAGGAACTGCAACACAAAGAGGAAAAATGACTGATAATGAGACAAGGGACTGTGTGCAGAAGGGGGAATGGATGCAAAGATGAACTGGTAAGAAAAAAAAAAAGCTCTGGGTCATTACTGAAATGTTTAAAAGTATGTCAATCAGCAAATTACAGAAATCCTAGTTTTACCCTATGACAAAACCCACATCCTTTGTCATTTGGGGAAAAGCTGGATCAGCGCTGGTCAGAGTCGATTATGCTGAGCTGCAGGGCTGGCCACGGACTTCCTAGCATCTTTGTTGCTAATGCTTAGACTACAGAGCAATGACTCTGTTCTCTATGCTTCATTTTCCAAAGGAAGAATCCCTTGCCTGCTTAGGGTATCCCAGCCCCCAGCACAACACCTCTCCCCTCCCTCCTTCGTTCCCAATGCCTCCTTCCCGCCTTACCGTCTAAGTTGTTGGCTGTGTTGAGCGCGTGAAGCATCTGCTCACACCACTGGGTGAATCCATCCTGGGCCTTATTAACTCCCTGGAAGAGCTTTAGAAGCTTCTCTTCTTCCTCTACCTTCTTATTCTGCCTGCTAGAAACACCTAAGGACTTACTAGAGCAAAGCAAAGAGAAATTTGATGTTACATCCCCAGAAGGAGACACTCCTAGGCCCCCCACAAAGCGAGGATAACGAAAGCTGGCTGGCTCGGATAGAGGCCATGGGGACGGGCAGAATGACAGTCTCCTTAGGCTGGCTATCCAGAGAAGCTCCTCCTCACAAACAGCAGTCCTGTCCCACCAAGATCTAGCAAGCAGATTCAGATTTCTCAAGGAGAAAGACTTCTAAATACAACAACATTCAAATCAGTCCTTCACCCAGACACTATTTTAATTGGTACAAGACAAGTGAATAATACTGGCAAATATATTCACTTAATTCACATCCAAGTTGGAGAGAGGCTGTGTAATTCACAGATCTGTTAAGGAAAGAAAAGGGAAAAAGGAGCATGACACCAAGGATAAGCTATTACAGAGAACAGTGAGGGCAAAAGTGAGCACAAACTTGTTCATCCTGAACAGAAATATCCCATGACATTTAGCGAACTTGTTACTTTCAAAGGTGAAACGGAATGGATGGAGATAGGCAGACAGACAGAAAGGAAGGCATGTATCTATAGATCTATATGGATATACATAGAAACACAGAAACACACACACACACACACACACACGCACACAATATATGTACCAGTAAAAACTTCAACAGACTCCAATAAAGGGCCTGCAGATGGGTGGTGAAGTGGACAGAGCAGTGGGTCTGGAGTTAGGAAGATCTGAATTAAAATCTAGCCTCAGACATGTACGGGTTGTGTGACCCCGGGCAAGTCACTTAAGCCCTATTTTACTCCATTTCACATCTGTAAAATGGGGACACACTGGAGAAGGAGACAGCAAGCCATTCCAGTATCTTTGCCAAGAAAACCTTGTTGCCAAGTCCACAAAATCACACAGGATTGGTTATGACTGAATGACTGAACCACAATGACCAACTTCATACTAAGAGGAATCAAGGGTAGTGGATGCCCACTGGAGAAGCCCGGGCTGTTGTTTCACACTGGGCGGCGCCTCAAGGACACCCTCTGAGCCAAAATCAGCTGAGTTACAGGAGGAACAAAGGATGGCAATATTTTTAGCCACACCACTTAAAAATTCTGAAATTCTTCTATTTGCAGGGATAACAACAATCTCTAGTATAACTGTTTAAGGGCCAGAATAAGCCAGGAAGCTTGTGATTTTATTCTTCAAACGATGTTCAAAATCCCACCCTGATGAGTCTCACGGTGATTGTGAATTTGGAAAATGGAGAGGGAGGTGACACTCTGATAAGACACACTGAAGAACTGTCTAACCAACAGCGAGACAAACTAATGTGCCATTAAAAACTAGGATTTCATGGTTGGGACCATTAAGAGCCCACCTCTGGACACAAGCGTTGCAGAGCAAGCATCCCAATGAGGACAAGGTCACAGGAAGGACGCAGACTGGCCTCCAGGCCACAACCTACCTGAGGCTGGTGCTGCTTTTGTTCTTACTGGAATTTCTCGGCCCCATTTCTTTCACAGCATCATCCCAGAATCCCATGTTGGAGTTTTTGGTGTCGGCGTTGCTCCAGATACTGCTGACGAGGTCTGATGCCCACTGGCTGGGGGGGCTAGTGTTTAGAGAGCCCCAGACAGAATTCCCGATGCTGGTGTGCAGGTTAGAATGCTAGGGAGGAACAAGAACCAATGTGTTTGGCAATATGACAAGGGGAGAGAGAGGCCCAGAAGGCAGATAAAATGGAAAGAAAACGAAATGGTCTTTGGTGGGGGGAGTGCTGAGGAAAGAGGGCTCACCGGGGGATTTCGAACCCTGTTGGGCTGCTGGTGCTGCTGCTGCTGCTGCTGCTTCTGCATCTGCCGGGCCTCCTCCTGCTGGATTTCTAACAGCGACTTAGCAGTACCTGCTGGTTTGCTGATGTTGCCCCAACCAGACAGTTTCTGCTGCTGCTGTTGCTGCTGCTGCTGCTGGAGGGCTTTCATCAATTCCCGCTGCTGTCGTCTTTGCTGTTACAAACAGAAACAGGATTCCTCTGGGAATCTGATTTCTAAGAGATTGTTACCAAGTCCCCTCCCTTCAAAGGCACAAATCTTTACCTGGGTCACTCTTCTATAGGCCATAAAATGGAAACATCATTTTATTTACTAGGAAAAATAACATTCTCTGGACAGAAGGGATCAAAGAGGAAGTTGGGCCTAATATGGACATTTAAGCTTATTTGCTTACGGTGCTCACAGAAGGGCTGAAGTCACAACTTCAGCAACTACATTTTTAAACACCTTTCACTTTTGTCACAATTTATGCACATTTGTTACAAATGTTAAAAGCTGGGAAATTTTAAGGTAGGAAGGGCAGGAAGTACCGCTCTTCCAGGATAACAAAGGCAATGCCATGCTGCTTGGGTTTCACAGGGCACTGATTGCATTCCAGGCAGATACGAGAAAGCAATTTCAGAAGCTGTCGAGGAAAAACTGGAAAGATAATATCTCCCTGAAGAGGGAACCTGAACTCCAAATGGGACATGTTTCTGACACTTTATCCATTATAGTGTCAAATTTTTTAAAATTGACAGCTTACAGTGTACTATTACTTATGTGACCATCAAAACTTAATTTGTTCTAACCCAGAATCACAGAACTGGAGACTTCTCATCCAAGCCACACACAAATTTCCATTACAAGGTTCTCAACAAGTGGCCATGTACCCTCAGCTTGAATGGCAGCCCATCCCATTGTGGGACAACTCTTGTTGGTAGGAATAAGACACGGGCATCAAATTTCAACTTGCCTCTCTGCAGCATCTGCCCATGGACCCCAGTTGGCCCCTCTGGGTCAGGCAAAGCAAGATTAATCCCTCCTCCACAAGATAGTTTTCAAATACTTGCAAGTAGCCACCATGACCCCCTCAAAGTCTTCTCTTTTACAGGCTAAATAATCCTGGTTCAGCTGATGCCAATGTAACACTGAGTCAAAGCCCTTCCCAATTCTGGGGGCTGGCTCTGGAACATTCTCTAGCTTATCAAAGCCCTGCTTCAAGTATGGCACCAGCACTAACACTTCAGCGGTGGAGTGACTGGGGTAGATGACAGAGGAAGAATCACCCCCTTCCCGCTCCTGAAAGCTGTGCTATACTTTCTGGCAGTCCTTCTGAGCCTGAAGTCTAGCACCTGCCAAGCTTCCCCAAACTGCTCTGTGACCACGCCCCCTTCATCCCATGGGAGGCTTACTCTGTGAGTCCGAGTGTACAACTTCCATCTTTACTGACCTCATCTTATGCGAATGATAATCACACCAATAACCAAAATCCTCCAATCACTAAAAATGTCAATTTAAAAAAAAAATCTGAGCTTCCACCTCATCCCATCAGATTGGCAAAGCTGAAAAAATGGAAAACAAAATTGTTGGAGAGGCTGTGGTAGGGCGGGCACTGACCAAAGACCAGTGGGCCTGTGAATCAGGTGAATTCAATGGACTGTGCACACTCTGAAGGGCCAGTGATTAACACGCTTAGGCACAGGCAGACCTCTGAGACAAAGGGAAAGATCTCAGATGAACAAATTGTTCAAAGGAAATAGCTGAACGGCGGCTGAAGACAGCCATCGTCACACGCACGAATGCTGCCTATATTCCAGCCTCTACCTTCACCACGGAATGATTACTCTGAGTCTAACCACTCAATTAGCGTGGAGGGTGGAGATGTAAAGAAAGGCAAAACACAAACAATCCCTACTCTTGGGGAGACAGGGGAGACACCATGTAAACAACCAGGTAGAAATCAGATACAGACAGAATAAACTGGGAAGTAATCTCAGAAGGTGCTAGGAAAGGTTTTTTTGTAGAAGAGGGATTTTAGCTGAAACTTGAAGGGTGCCAGGAGGTCAAGAGGAAGCAGACTATTCCAAATGTGGGAGATGGAGGTGGGAGATGAAGCAGGAAGGACTCCAGCATTACTGGGTGGTAGAGTACACAAAAGGGAATAAGGTGTAAGAAGGCTGGAAAAGTAGGAAGAGGCCAAGTTAGGCAAGGTTTTGAAAGCTAAAAAGAGGATTTTATTTGATCCTGGAGGTGATAGGGAGCCCCTGGAATTTACTGAATGGGGGGTGTGCCAGGATTGACATGGTCAGGCCTAAATTTGCAAAAGATCAGCTGATGGCTGAGTGGTAAGGGTGAATAGACCATAGAGAAGAAAGAGAATGGAGTGAAGGACATTAAGCAGCAGGCTATGATAAAAGGCCAGGTGTGAAGGGATGAGGACCTGGGCCACAGGGGTGTTAAACTCTGTGAAAATCTAGGTAAAATCTATCTGAAACATTGATATCCCAAGTTAGTGACCTTGTCAAAAATGGATACAGGTCAGTTTCGCATGACCCCTCCTTATATCTTGGGCTTCCCCATCTTACCCACGTTGAAAAGGCAGCAGCCACTCCCAGGACTGACCCCACTAATGATCTGCAAAGCACAGAAGCTCTGATCTACTCTGTTTCCAATCTAGGTCAGTTTACTTCTCCCTAAGCATCCTAGATCTCCCAAACACCCCAATAAAGCTCTAATGTCTCAAAAAGGATAATGAAGAAAACCAAAACCCAACAGGCTATCAAGGCCCCTATCCAGTCTAGAGTTAAACAGAAAGACTGCCCAAATCCCCTGAAAGATCAAAATAAGTTAAGGTAGAAGAACAGCAATGAGCTCAAGTAGATAAGTCCCACAGCAGGACTGAGGGCCAGAATAGTACTAGCAACCAAAGAAGAGACAGACCACTGCTCAGGACAGGGCCTACCTCAAAGTTTCTAATGAAACAAGGCCAGACTAGTGCAAAGAAAAGCACTGGCCTAAAATCTACCCTCTCAACCAGGTAGCTCATTCCCAAGCAAGAGCCAAGTAGTTTGACCTGAAGCACAAGAGGAGATAAAGCCAGACCACTGACTGCTGGACCCCTGCCTGAGCCATAGCTGGAGAACAGGCCAGGCAGCACCTGGGGTCTTGTAAGAGGCCCAAGAGCACAATCAATAACATTTTACTGGGCTCTGTCAAAGACAACAAAAGGCACAAAGTCAATTTTAGGTTCAGAATTTTGTGAGGACACAAAGAAGGCACTACAGTCAAATTCTAAGTTGATTCCCTAGGAAACTCAGCCATAATCCAGGAGCACCCACATTAGGTGGAGCTTAATCTTGGGCTCTGCATAGAGGTCCAAACAGGGCCTGAGCTCATCATCCAAGAGAAGAGAAAGGAACAGAGCTTGACCCAAACACAAAATCCCAATTCAGAAACTGAGAGTGGAGACAGGAGTAACATAAGACAATGCCCAATACAATGAAGAATCTTAGACTGAGAGAAGTCCAAGAGGTAAACTCAGAAGAAAAGACTAACTCCCCAAGTCCAAAGAGATGTTCACAGAAAAGAAGATCCTGTCCACAAGGACTACAAGAGTACCTGGAAGAAATGAAACAAGAAATGCAGAGTATAATGTTAAAGAAAACGACAGCCACAAAGGAAAGAATGACATGGAGAACCAATAGCTTGGAAAAGATGGTGGTAAATCTTACCCAACAACTGAATTCCCTGAAAAAGAGAATGAGACAAACAGAAGTAAAGAATTCAACAAAGAAAATAAGAAATAACTAAAAACGGGGCAGAGCCAAGATGGTGGCGTAGCAGCAGCAACATATCGCAGCTCTCACATAGCCACCCCAAAATACCCATAAAATATGACTCTAAACTAATCCTAGAACTCCAAAACGCACACAAATATACCTTCCACTAAAGTCAGCTCGGCTACGAGGAACCATATCAGCACTGCGAACCGAAACCAGCCTGGCCTGAAGCCCTGGCTGAGCCCTGGGGGCTGCTGGACGGGAGAAGCCTCAGATTAGCAGCAGCTGCGAGCAGCCTTCAGAACTAGGTCAGTGGAGCTTGCCAAATCGGGGGAGAAAAGCGGTCTGGCCGAAAAGGCCTCCAGGGCGGGAAAGCGAAAGGCAGAAGTTTTGCACCCGCCTCCCCGTTGCAGCTTCCACGCCCTTGGCCTGCAGACAGCAGGGGGACTAAGCGATTGTTCAGAGGCCAGTGCCCTCGCGTTGAGAGGCCTGGATCCAGATCGCAGTCTTGGGCTTTCAGTTCTGGAGTCTTCATTACCCAGTGAGCCGGAAGTAAGCAGGAAGGGACCCAGCACCTTCCTGAGAGCTATGGCAGTCGGGAGGACCCCAGCGATTTGGGACAGAGCTTTCCCTTCTGGAAACAGAGCCCCACAGAGATTTAAAAATAAAAATCACGGACTGACCAACCATGAGTAAGATTAAGCATAAGAAGCAAAGTAAGAACAGCAACCAAACCCTAGATTCCTTCTTTGTGGAAAAGAAAGATCATGGCAAAGAGAAGGAGGAGGAGAGTGCAGCTAGAGCTCCCCAACCAG
>CM053584.1:387426244-387529627 GCA_028627135.1 Pseudochirops cupreus | reverse complement strand
ACACTGGGATGGCTGTTTTGGGGCGGTGGGTAGGGGAAAGATGGGGAGAAAATATGTAACTCAAAATCTTGTGGAAATGAATGATGCAAACTAAAATAAAATTAAAAAAAAAAGAAATAACTAAAAACACACACAACAATCTAAAAATAAAAACAGAAGAAAATATAAAGCATCTACTATCAAAAACAACATGCCTAGAAAACAAGTCAAAGAGGAATAACCTAAAAATTAAAGGACCCCTAGAAATTCTTGATATTTTAAAAAACGAAATGTCCAGGAACCCTGTGACAAAACCAGAACTTTCAGGTCAAAGAAAAAATATGGTGAGTATCCCCAAAAAGAAAGCATGCAAATACCAAAGAGCTATAGCCAGAAACACACAGGGCATGGCAGCTGCCACTATAAAGGAGGGAGATCTGGGAATGTGATATTCCAAGAAGGAAAAGATCAAGGTTTACAACCAAGAGGCACTGAGGCAACTTAGCTGGTACAATGGCTGGAGGGCCAGACCTGGAGTCAGGAAGACCTGAACTGAAATCTGGCTTCAGGGAACTATCTAGCCAGGAAAGTCATACTGTGTGTGTGTGTGTGTGTGTGTGTGTGTGTAACTCAGTCTCCTCATCTGTATGGGGATAATAATAATATTTGCCAACCAGGACTGTTGGGAGGATAAAATGAGGTGATATCTGCAAAGCACCCTGCACATTCTTGAGTTCCACAGAAAGGTTGGCCATTATTGTACCCTCATTCTCATCACTGCCTCAGTATCATCATCATCATCCACATCAGGAACAATCTATTTGACAAGATTTAGTAAAATCAAATAAAAAAGAAAATGGACTTAAGAGAGGACTTCCAAGTACGCCTGATGAAAAAGGATGAAACTGAGGAGAAACTCTGAAATGCAAACACAAGAGTCAAGAGACAAAAAATAGTCAAGACATTTGATTAACTGCAAGGGACTGTAGGGTGATGAATTGTTTACATTCTAATATTAAGGTACAGAAGAAGGAACTGACTCCTTAGAACCCTTTAAGTAAAGGTCAGAGAGAAAGTTAGGACAGTCTGGGGGGCCTAACTCTCTGAAGAAAGGAGAGAGAGGAAATGAGCATGCCAAGAATCTCGCTTTCATATGAATCAGATAAAGGAAGACAGCACACAGAATTTGGTATAGAAAAACATGACCTTCAACAGGGAAATAGCCAGAGAAATAAGAAGTAAAACAAACTCCAAAGAAGTCCCAGAGTGGGCCATGGGGGAGGAGGGTGGTGCGGAGAAGAGACACAGGCAGCTTCAGTCATAGATCCCTGGCACTAAGGAAGCACCTTTTTCTTCCACCATCTTCTTTCTAAAGAGCAGGGTGAGGGTTCTAGAGAGGACAGGATGGAGGGAAACAAAATTAATGCTCATCATCATGAATGTGAATGGGATACATTCACCTATGAGACAGGAGAGGATGGCAAAATGGATTAGAAAAAAGGCAAAAATAGGCTGTGTTCAAGAAACACTTCAAAGACTCAAGTGGTAGCAGCAAAACCTAATACTCCAGTGAACTCAAATGAGAGAGAAGCCATTCATGACTTCATGAAAGGATTCAGTAAAAAGGCATGATAAAAGAAGGTTAGTGGGGAAGCTGTATCAGGCTTGAAGGCATCACAGATAACAAACCCATTTACCTTTCCAGTCTGCTTACAACTGATTACCCTTCATATTGTGGTCCAGTGACACCATTCTTGCACAGGACACTCCATCTCTTGACTGATCATTTTTTTGTCCCCTATTCCTATACTGTAAGCTTCTTGAGAATGGGGGTTATCTTTTTGCTCTTCTTTGTATTCTCAAGTACTTCTTAGCAGAGTACCTGGCAAATAGTAGGTGCTTAATAAAACTAATCTTCCCCCCGACACCGGGCACACACACATATGAAAAAAACAGTAAAACGGCAATAGTAGGACATCCTAATGTGCCCCCTTTCAAACCTAAATATCTAACCAAAAGTCACACAAGAAGTGATAGAACTTTAAAGAAAGGATTAAAATCAGAGACTAAATGTAATCTCAAAGGACTGGGAAGCCAAAGAACAAATGAGAGAATCAAAAGAAAATTTCTAAGAAAGCAACAGCGAGGTAATACTTGAAAACACTGGGGACCTAGCAAAGGCATTTGCAGAAATGAAATTATCTAAACCCATTTATCAGTAAGATCGATGAATTGCAAATGTAACAATAAAAAACCAATTTAAAAATCCAGTAGACATCAAACCCCCTCACTAAATGAAAAATCTGGAAAAATCAGATTAAAAAGATATAAAGGGAGGAAAACAAATAAACTGAAAAATAAAAGCAGAAGTTTTTTAAAAAGGAAAGTGAGTAAAATTAACATTTAGTTTGATGAGAGGAAAACCAACTTATACATAACAAAACTGATAAGTGAAATTAATATTTACAAAAATATAAAATACCCAGATTAACAGAACAAGAAATAGGTTATAAAAACAATGCAATATCTAACATAAACTCTAGGAGGGAGGAATTACTTCCCTTCCTCTACCCCATAAAAAGCTCCCATCATTTCTACCTAAGCAATCGGTTCCTCCTCCTTTGTCGGTTCTTCCACCTTTTGAACATGAAATTATTATAAAGCAAATCCAAAAGTCATTAGCTTTTGTGGCTCTAGAATACAGCTGGGTAATTTGAGTCGCCCTTCACTACTGTATCATGCCTCCTTGCCAAGCTTGGGATCTATTTTCCAAACTTTGCTCTCTGTCCTTTCTCTGTCAAGGTGGCATGTAATATGTATTGATGACAAAATCACTCCATTTCTCCTTCCACTCATCTTCACCCACATGCTCTCCACCATGTTTCCCCACCCTCATTCCTGAATTTCTTCAAGAGAATACATTCTTAATCTGGAATGCTGCCCCATCCCCATTTTTACCTATCCTGTTTCTTTCTAATACGGTATACTCATCCAGACTTGTACTGTATTCCAGTCACAGATTTCATGCCAAGTTTCAATGATATCTAGGAAGTCAAGTCTGCCTCCCTGTATTTTGGCCCTCTGGCCCCTCTCAATTACCACTAAATCTTTGGACATTTCTGCATAGATATATGCAGTCATAGGTTTTAAGTACTGGATCCTTTCACAGTTTTTATCTCCTCTGAACTCCTGAGTGTTTTAACCACGATTCTGTCTTTGTAGCTACTCTGAACGGTTTCTAGCTTGGCTGGTCGCTGTGCTCTGTTCTCAAAGAGGACCAAAATGACAACACTATGTTGGGGTCAGGGTGCAGGGTATCTGCTGTGGCTGATCTCACCAATACAAGCTCAGAACCTGAGGCTCTATCACAGATTGGGCACAAAAAGTTCATACGAACATTTAGAGTGGAGATGTCTCTAAATCGGCACATCTCAAGTTTCTTTTGAGCTGCTGCACTTCTGCCTTGTTCAAAATCTTTGATGTGGCCATGCCATGCTACACAACCAATTAATTCCAAAGTTCTTCAAAGAGACCGAGAGAATGTTCTTGTAATACTTCTTCTGACTACCATGTGAGCACCTGCCTTGGATGCCAAATGTATGTTTGGCATTTGAACAACATGGCCAGATCATCAGAGTTGTGATCTCTGAAGCAGAGTTTGAATGCTTGGCAGTTCAGTTTGACTGAGGGCCTCAGTGTCCAGTACCATATCCCATCGGGTAATCTTCAGAATCTTCACAAGACAATTAAGATGGGAGCAATTCACTTTCCTGACATGATGCTAAGCAGACTGTATGAGTTTCACAGGTATACAACAATGAGGTCGGCACAACAGCTCTGCAGACCTTCAGTTTAGTTAATAGTCCAGTAACTTCTCTTGCATGGTTTTGTTCAGAGCTCCCCAAACTGTGAGCTAGCTCTGGCAATATGTACAACCTCATCATCTATGTGGACATTCTTGGAAAGTATACTGCCAAGGTAACTGAACTTATACATAGCATGCTAAATTTCTCCATTTGCCGTAACCAATGGTGTCATGTATAGACGGTGTGGTGCTGGCTGATGGAACAACTATGTTTTTTTTTGGTGTTATTTGTTAAGCCAAAATTAGCACAAGTGGCAGAGAAATGATCCATAATCTGTTGCATCTCAGCCGCTGAATGCACAATCACCTGTAAATAAAAAATCATGTGCCAACTCTCCCTCCACTATAGTCTCAGCTTGTAGCCTTTTCAAGTTAAACAATGTGTCATCAATGAAGCAGCTGACCTGATTGCCATTTTTGTCCTCACTTTAGTAGTCTGATGCCATGGCTAAAATGTCATGCTAAAAAGCACGGGAGCAAGCTCACAGCCTTGCTGCACTCCACTGGTGGCCGAGAAAGGGTGAGAAGACTGTCCATCATCCAGAACTAGGCAAGCATGCCATGAAAATAATGTATAATGCTGATGAACTGCTCCAGGCAACCAACTTGTGATATAATTTTCCACAAGCCCTTATAACTGGCAATTATCTAAGGCCTTGGTCAGATTCATAAACATTACGTACAGACCTCTATTCCTCTCCTGGCATTTCTCCCAGAGTTGTCGCACAGCAAACACTGTACTGACTGTTCCTTGGCCCTTTCTGAAGCCACAGTGGCTCAGGTGGATGACCTTCTTCCAGGTGAAGGATCAGCCTATTAAGGAGGACTCTGGCAAGAGTCTTGCCAGCAATGACTACGAGACACATCTTCCCTACTCTGCTGTAACAGAACAATCAATTTTCTTTACCTTTATAGAGATGGAAAATGGAAGAATCCTTAAACTTCCAGGGGATAACCTCCTCTTGTCATATAACCTGAAAAATTTCTGTTAGCTTTTATACGAGCAGTAGATTCCCTTGCCTTGTAAATCTCAGCTGCAATAGAATCAGCACCAGGCCCTTTGCCACACAAGAGGAGTCAAATAGCATTCAAAATCTCCTTTTCAGTTGGAAATTTGGCTAGAAAGGGAATGATTTCAACCCGAGATATACAGTCAGTGGTTTTAGCAATGATTGATGATGCTCTGCTGAGAACCTAAGTGTTCAGCCCATCTCTCCAGGATCATGAATTTATGACTGATCAGTGTGATACAAACGGCACTGAGCAGCTGAGACACATCATATGTCTTTGGCCCATACATAGCCTTCAGGGCATCATAACAGCTCTTTGAGTGTTACTACCAGCATAAAACTGAATCTCATCTGCTTTCTTCCTGAAGTCAAAAATCCTGCAACTCTCTTAAGCTTCATTTGCACTTTACCTCTGATGGAGTTAAAAGCTGCCTTCTTAGAGACAGATGAACTATCCTCCTGATAAATGCTGTAGAGTTCTTGTTTTTCACTTAGCAGCTTCTGAATTTCCCCATCATTTTCATCAAACCAATCTTGATGTTTATGAGTCTTCTGTTCTGGATGAGTAAATGCAGTGCCACACACCAAATCTCTGAAAGCCACCCACTCCTCTTTGCTCCATTGTTGTCAACTTAGCAACAAACTGTTCCCCCTTGGAAAAGTGCTCTGATCTGTTGACATTAAGTCTTCTGGTGGTTATCTTGCCTTGGGGCCACTGCTTTTGCTGAATGTGAATATTTAGCTTGGGGTGGATAAGTCTATGATTAGTGCCACACACTGCCTTCATCACTCATATACTGTCTCTTATCCTTACAATGACATAGTCTATTAAATACCAATGTTTGCTACAAAGGTGCAACCAATGAAGTTTTATTACATTTAGGTAAATAGAAGGCAGTTCGGGTGATGAGAAGGTCATGAGATGTACAAGTCTTCAGAAGTAAGTGGCCAATGCCGTCACTGTTTCCAACTCCATTCCTTTCAAGGACTCCCTGCCAAGTTTGGTAGTCTGAGACTATTCTAGCATTAAAGTCACCCAGAATTATAAGCTTGTGTTCTTTGGGCACATTATTGGTGAGAGTTTTCATAAAATTTTTCTTTGACTTTATCAGAATTTGTCATGGTGGGAATATGGGTACCTATTAATGATGCCATAGCTCTTTCCTGCAAGTAGCAATCACACATCATGAGGCTGTCATTCATTCCTTTTGGGAGGCAGACAAGCCTGTTGAGTAGATTAGTTTTGATTGCAAAACCTATGCTCCCATTCACTGAGGCCACTCCAGAAAAATATGTATCCTGCTCTGACTCTGGTGAGCTGGCTTCCATTTGCCAGCCTGGTTTCACTCACGGTTGCTATTTGGATGAATTCTCTAGCAACAAGAGCTGTTCGACGTTCAGGTCTACTGGATTTCATGTTGTCCACAAATGCGCACACCCTATGTACCCAATGGTGAGTGTGATCATCTTTGCAGAAGTTTTTAAACACCTTTTGTGTGTCTCAACAGCAGGGTGGGATCTCTGCCTGTCACAGTAAGCAAGCCAGTGTTAGGCGAAGCAGATTAATTTTTTGGGCACCTGTTTTAGCTGTTTCCTCTTGCCAAAAAGGCTGCTCAGACACACAGGGAACTGTCAAATCCCAGTGCTGCTTCAGTCCATTGAAAAGATAACTCTACTGCCTGGACCACACACAGGGTTGTGATGACAGCTCCCCGTATATCCTCACCTGCTGCTTCATCACTTGCCTATAGCCACAGGAGTTTGAGATAGGTAAATGGCAAAATGGTATGAGTGATATTTTTTGATTCACACATAAACTGGATTTAAGTGACAGAAGCTGGCCTCATTCTCTCTTCTAGAGTCACTAAAGTCCAGTGATGAGACAAAATCAAGCTGACTGGTGATGGCTCAGGATGCAGTGGTGATCTTGGTGTTTTCAATATCTGATCAAGTTCCAAGTGCTCCATGGCACCTGCTTTAGCCTGGCCACTGGAACACATTGTTCTCAAGGGCCCATTCTGCCAGGGGAAGTCTTCCCATGCTTGGGGTAGATACCCTCCTAACTTGAAACCCTAGGTTACCCCTCACCCTGATTTAGTGTGTCTGCCAAAATGGTTTACCAAGATGTGGCCACTGCACATGCTACAGCTTCTTGGAGCCACAAGTGAGAGTTAGGTGAATCAGGGAGACACCAAAGATAAAAAGCAGAACTGAAAAGGCCTTGGCAGCCCTCACACTGGAGGTACTAATATTCCCTGAACACACCATACACTCTGGTCTCTAGTTTAGGGGACAGAAAGATGCAGCCTAATTGGAGAAGAGGGGCAGTTAGGTGGTACAGTGGATAGACTGCTGGGCCTGGAGGAATAAAGATTCATCTTCCCGAATTCAAATCTGGTCTCAGACACTCACTAACTGTATGAACCTTAAGTAGCTTAGACCTGTTTGCCTCAGCTTCCTCATCTTTAAAATGAATTGGAGAAGGAAACGACAAACCACTGCAAGACCTTTGTCAAAACCCAAACCCAACCCAAATGGGGTCATGAAGAGTCGGACACAACTGAACAAACTGTCAAGTGTTTGGCCCAGTACCCTGCACACAGTGGTATGTGAAGTCTTCATTCCCTCTGGTATGAAGAGGAAAGTTCTGGCTCTGGAGTCTGAGAACTAGTTTCCAAAGCCAGGTTCCTCGTCTCTCTTCAGCGCAGAGGAACTGAAGACAGCTGATACTGATATTGCATTAATGTTTTCTGTTGCAAAGATTGTTAGAAATAATATGGGAAGATTAGGAATGGTCTGGTATTAACTTATTAGCAACATACCTTAAAAATGTCATTTTTTAAAGAAAATGCAAATTCAAAATGTAAAAAAAGAAAGTTCTTAAAGCAAAAGACTTTTTCCTCCCTGCACACAGGCTTTTTTTGTTTTGTTTTAGGGCAATGTCTCTCAAGGTCCAAACAGCCAAACCCCAAATACACTTGGGGAACCTGAGGAACAGAGCCAGCCCAGAAGAGCCCCTGGGTACCTGGATTACACATCAATAGTGCACAAAACAGCCTGGGAGCCTGTGTGCATGCCACCTCACAGCTGGAAGTATGTGCTGTAAATCTAAATGACACCAACCTACAACCAATCAAAGAGCCGTTCTGAAGTTATTAACACACTGAGCCCTCCAGATTTTGTGCTGGGATAGCTTTGATGACCCTACTCTTCAGAGCTCTGCCAGCAGATGGCACGGCACCTGGCTGACCAAGAAAAATGTTCTATTTGGAGGACTTACCTCTTCTCGAACCTGCCTCTCTCTTTCTTCTTCTAGCTTTTGGATTTCTGCTAACGATAGTGTTGTCTGGGACTGACAGGCCCCAGAATTAGACTGTTGGCCCCATGTGGAAGAAGATGGAAGCTGAACAAAAATAAAATGAGAGCATATAAGACAAGCTAATAAGACATCAACACGAGCTTATTGCCAAAGAGCATTAGAACTGACCGTGCAACCTCTCATGTCATGACAGAATCTCTGCTAAGTCACTCTGACAAGTGATCCCCTTGGCCCCCCTTCCACCCCAAAGTGATGAAGCGCTCACTATTTCACAAAGAAATCTGCTTAAGTTTTTGAGGCATTCTAATTATCAGAAATTTTTCTTATTCTTAGTAAAGATTTCAGTGTAACTGAACTTCTCTTCCCTAGCCCTGATCCTGTCCTCTAAAGCCTTGTTGCCAGGGCAGCTCCAACTCTTTGAACACGACCTTCTCACACACTGCAGGTCACCAGCTCCTAAAAGTCTTCTTTACCTCATTTCTGGTTTCCCCTGCCATCACGGCTGCCATCCTATGAACCACAGCCCATAATCCTCCAGACGCACAGAACACCATAGGCTTAATGTCTGCCTTTGTCTGGACATCTCACTTCTTATTAAATATCAAAATGAAGATTTTTTTGGTCACCATTTTTCAACTCGGGTTCAATGTGCAATCAGAGCTCGCCAGCCTTTTTGGACATGAAATGCCAGAAATGCCATTGAGTCAAGTCTCCTCTCTGTCCTGGAGTGACAGGAGTTAACACTTCATACTTAAGCACAGGACTTTGCTCTTATCACTAACAAATCATGGTTCGTCTGGTCTTTTGATTCTTGATATTACTCCACATTATTTCTATCCTGGCTTTGTGCCATCTCCAGCTTCTACATGCAGTACGCCTCTATCTGGATCACTAAAAAAGGCTTAAAAAGACAAAGCACAGAGCTAAATAAAGAGCCCCGATGGAAGGCCACCAGGCTCACAGAGTATTATAAATGAAAGGGCCCTTCGAGATCATCTAATTCCTCGGGAATTTACAGATGCATGAACTGAGGAGCAATGGCTTGGCTCAGAGCCCGGTCTCCAGACTCTGGGAGTCTGAGCTGCCTGCTTCTCCTCTACATCTAAGCAGCTACATGACCATCGAGCCCCTACTTTCTGATCGTGTCCAAAAAGGCATTTATCTACTGTTCATAGTATTTCCATGATCTGCCAGATGTAAACTCTACTGACCAAAAAAAAAAAAAAAAAAGCTTAGTGGCCCGATTTATTCCTGGAGAACGTCTGAGGGATCTGCACAGTCCTGCCTCTTCTAATATTTTCATAAATCATCCAACGCGCAAAAGTCCCTATGTCAAGCTCATCTTTCTGTACATGTACAAACCTGAAATCATTTGGTTAAGGCCTCTGGATGGTTTCTGTCTGATTGTGGCTCTCCTCCCTCACCTATCTTGGGGAGTTCCAAGTCCTTCCAAGCTTTTTATTCTATCCATTTAATTGAAGATAATTTTACTTGATGGAAAAGATGGAAGGAAAGGGATAATGGAACTCTACTGTCTCATCTTCATCACTACACCAGCTGCCCAAAGCAGACTATCTGATGGCAGACTGAGGCACTCACTGGTGCATCACAAATGTATGTGTCAAGCATTTCCAACTGATGTAAAATCATGAACGGGCTGCACAGGCAGCTGAGGCTGCCAAGAGGTCTTGGGGAAGGCTTCTCTCCACCAGTCCTGACAATAAAAGGACCCCAGAGGATGGAAGCTCCTTGAGGGTAGGAAATAAGGGACCTTCAGCTTGGTACCCCAGACTCTGGCACAGCAGCAGACTTACTGACTGATTATGCTAGATTTTTCAATGAGGTTGAAATTTTGAGTAAGAAGCGATGAACTGTGTACTGACAGTTGCAAACTGATTTCAATGGTTCCTTCTGCTTGTACCTTTCACCCACTACTTCTATATTAAAACGACACACATATCCATGTGAACATTGATTCCTTGACTTATTACTACCCTCAACAATCTTCTAGCTATTTACTTTGAATCTTCTGTCTTTCCCTGATGAGAACAAAACATAACTCTACTGAGAAGTCAATGCTGGCTAAGTTTTCAAAGAGTAAAAAAGTAGTAAGATGACAAACATGTAGAATTTAATGTCAATAAGGAGACCTTCTGCCAATGCCCTGTAAGGCAGCCGTGAGCACATTTATAGATAGGGAAACTGAGGCTCACACAATAGTAGTGACAGCAAGATACACTGAAATGGTGCCTTTCTATATGCACAAGAGTTCCAAAATAACTTAATTTAGCAGCTGAAGTATTGTTATGCCCATTTCAGAGGTGAGAAAATGGAGGGTCAAATCAGTTAAGTGACTTTCCTATGGTTACACAACTGGGAAGTCAGGATCTGGGGCCTGTGTATTTCCAGGAAAGTTTTCCTACTAGATCATGCTGCTACTAACACGGGCCAGTCAATTGTGCACTTTTGCTCCATTTCTACTCAGAAGATGCACTGTATGGGGAGGGGTACAGAAGGGAAAAACGCCTAAGTCTAGCCATCGCCAACAAAGCCAAACTCCACTCCACTTTCAGAATCTCCTCTGCCACAAGAACACATACAAGGAACTTTTCCTCATCAGTAAAGAGGCCTGTGGGCCTCCCGGCAAACCTGTCCTCATTCTCTTCCACTTTTCTAATGTTGAACATCTCCAGTCAAGTCTCTAAATGGACAACTGGCCTCACGTTGTTTTCTAAAGACGTCCCTTTGTTCAGAGCCTTCAAATTTTCCCCTTCACACTCCTCTACTGACTTCTCACATCATACAATTTGTTCCTCTCCTCTTCCTTTTCCCTGTATATAAAATGACACATACCACATTATAATGGATAAAAAAAATTTTTTTAAAAGATACTTTGGCCTCTTTAGAAGAAATCGACTTTTCCTCCAAAGGGGCCCTAGTTCTCCCTCCTCCCCCTGGGGAACTCATCTTAAATCATTTCAATTCCCACCTCTCTAGAGATGAATCAGTCTCGACAGATACCCGCTCTAAAACAATGGTTCTCCTTGCCAACCCAGGGTGGAGCAAGTCTTTCGTCCCTGACTTCTTCTTTCACCCCTACACACCCGACTGAACTGTCTCCCCTGTGATCCTTTCCTTCTCGTTCTCAGTGCGACACTCCCTCATCAGGTCACCGACATAAGCTTAGTGGAATTCTAACTGTTCTCCCTGGCACATCTTACCTTCTTCTAAACCGTCACAGGCATTAAGCTAAAAAGTCCTTTGCACACCTCATGACCCTACTCCAAAGTCTTCAATGGGCTCCTAATGTCAACAGAACAATATTGCACGTTCCTTATCTGGCGCATGATTTGGCCCTTATCTACTTCTGTAACTCTGCCACTACTCTCTTAAAAGAAAGCTCCCTCCAACCTATTTACTCTACGCACAGTTCCCTAAAATCTCCACAACTTAGACTACTTCCCTACTGAGAGTGCCCTCCTATGCCCTCCCTCGCAGCTCCAAGGACCCAGCATTGCTACTCTGTTGTATTCGTTTGTAAGCAAGTCCTTCCTCCTATCTGCTCCCCTAAATGGGAAGTTCTTTGGTGGCAAAAACACAGCCTTGACCCCATCTCCTCACCTTCATCTGGGCGAGCTGCTGCTGCTGCTGCTGCTGCTGCAGGCGCCGCAGGGCTTCCTGCTGCTGCTGCCTCTGCCTCATCAGCTCCTTCTGCCGCTGGAGCTCCAACTCCTTGCGCTTCCGCTCCTCCTCTTCGTGCCGTAGCCTGGCCGCCTCCTCTTCCAGCCGCAATCGGTTCTCCTCAAGCCGACGCTGAGCTTCCTCTTCTTCCCTGGCCCATTTGGCAGCCTCCTCTTCCTTCCCATAAAGAAAGAGAAAGGTGTGAGAGCACTGAAAACATCTGGGTGGCTTTTAAGAGTCACATGTTCATCTCAAACCTAACTCCCAGCTACTATTAAGTGTTCCAGGGTCATTCAAAATAAGCTTAACTTAGGCATATAAGAGGCTCAAGCTGGAAGGCATTTGCTCCCGAAAGAAATTGTATTTCCAAAGACTGTTCCACTATGGCATCAGTTTGTCTTTCACTTGATAAGTCAGCGACTTATTTTCTCTTCCATTCTCTCTTCATACTATGCAATCCATACATCTGAAAACGGGCTTACAGAAAAATGACTTCATACCTGAGGGGTTTTTAAAAGCCATGCAACTCCAAGCAACATGCTTTCCAAATAATTTAAGTAATTCAAACAATGTGAGACAATCAGGTCAGTCGGTGGAAGGACTAGACTGTAGCCTCCCACTGCAAAGCTGAAAGCATACAATGGCTTACAATTCAAATTTATCAGCACCTACACAAAGGCTGCTGTTGCACTAAAGACGTGATTTTATGATTTTCAAAGTCAATTTTACTGACACTAACTTATATATTCAATGCCATGCCAATTAAATTACCAGAAAATTATTTTACTTAATTGGAGAAAGTAATAAAATTCATCTGAAAGAACAAAAAGTCAAGAATATCAAAGGAATTAATGAAAAAAATGTAAAGGAAATGGTAGAGACTGGCCCTAGACCAACATCTTCTACCATTTAGCAAGGCTTAAAAGGGATACATGATCTAGATATAAAGAGAGAGGCTACAAGGAAGTTGGAAGAACATGAAGCGTATTACTTATCAGACTGGTGAACAGGAACAAACAAGGGACAGAGAGCAGAGTGAGGGGTAAGATGGGTAACTGTGATGACATTACATTTTTTTATAAGTTTCTGTATAAATGAAATAAATGCAGCCAAGATCCGAAGGAAAGCGGCAAACTGGGGCTGGGGAGTGGGGAGCAGAGTTTTATAGACAGTTTATCAGATCAATGTCTCATATCTAAAATAGATAAAGAACTCTATCAAGCCTATGAGAATATGAGTCATTCTCCAATTGAAAGTTAAAGGATAGGGACAGGCAGTTTTCCAACTAAGAAAGCAAAATCATTTATAGTCACATTAAAAAGTGGTCTAAATCATTACTGATTAGAGAAATGCAACTTAAAACAACCCCGAGATATTGTTTAACGCTGACTAAAATGACTGAAGAGGAAAGAGACAAATGTAGGGGGGATGTGGAAAAACTGGGACACATTCAGTGCTGGTGGAACTGTGAACTGATCCAACCATTCTGGAGAACAATCTGAAATCATGCCCAAAGAATTACTAAACTGCCTATCCTGTCTGTCCCAGGAATGTCACTCCTAGGTCTATTTCCAAAATTGAGTACGGAAAAAGGAAAAGAATCTCTGTTATAAAGTATTTTAGCAGCTCTCTTCAAGGTGGTAAAGAGCTAGACATTGTGGAGATACCTATGCACTGGGGAATGGTTGAACAAGTTGTGGTATATGACCGTGATAGAATACTACTGTGTATTCCGTGGGGGAATGAGCTCTCTGATCTTAGAAAAAACATGGAAAGACTTGCACGAAATAACAAATGAAGATGCTCTCTGCATGCAGAGAAAGAACTGCTAAGTAGAAGTATGCACAGAAGGATTTTATGTAATTACATACATACACATATGTCTAATGGTGGCCATCTCTAGGGTGAAGTTAAGGGCAGGGAAAAAACATACATGGTAACACCATTATATATTTAAAAGGAATAGCAAGTTGTACATAAGACACTTGCAGTTTTACACGTGATCATCTTATTTTTATTATACTATGCAATGGAAATGCTTATTTTATTCCATAAATTAAAAATAAAACATCTTAAGAAGTAATTAACACTGAAAATTTCCTATCACAATAAATCCTAGAAAATAACACTGAAGAAATAACAGAGGAGGTATAACTGTGGGGTGTATTTTGCTGGTCAACATGAATCAGTTTGTCAATAACTGTTAGGTGTCTACTATGAGCCAAGCACAGAGACAGCCAGGTGGCTCAGTGGATAGACTCACTGGGCCTGGAGTCAGGAGGACCTAAGTTCAAGGAGCTCAAATTCAGCCTCAGACACTTCCTAGCTGTGGGACCCTGGGGCAAGTCACTTCAACTGTTTGCCTTAATCCACTGCAGAAGGAAATGGCAAAGCACTCCAGAATCTTCGCCAAAAAAATTCCATACAGGGTCAAAAAGAGTCAGACACAGCTGAATAACAACTGCGCCAAGCTCTGGGCTGAGCATGGGGCAAGACCAGGAGCTCTGTGTATGTCATCAGCAGATCTCGGTTCAAATGCTAACCCTGCTACTGACCTGTGTGATCTTGGACAAATCGCTTCCCCTTGCTGGGCCTCAGTTTCCTCAACTGTAAAACGGGGGTCCTTCCAGCTCTCACTCTGCAACCTAATGAATCCTAACACTAATTAGCTGCCAGTTCAGTTTCCTGGACTGACTCCATTCTATGGAAACCTCCTCTGAATGCCGATCTGTCCCGTGAACCCCTGAAGGAATGAGGTGAGATCCACAAACACACCTGCTTCCGTAACAACTCTTCCCGCTGCCGCCTCTCTTCCTCTTCTCTCCTTCTTTCCTCCAGTCTTCTAAGTGCTTCCTCTTGCTGTTGGCGCTCCTCTTCCTCTCGCTGACGTCTCAGGGCCATTTCTTGTTCCCTCTGGCGTCTGAGAGCTTCTTCCTGAAAGACAAAAGGATG
This sequence comes from Pseudochirops cupreus, assembly GCA_028627135.1. Classification (NCBI taxonomy): domain Eukaryota; kingdom Metazoa; phylum Chordata; class Mammalia; order Diprotodontia; family Pseudocheiridae; genus Pseudochirops; species Pseudochirops cupreus. Next base: position 387,514,821 of record CM053584.1, on the reverse strand, counting down.
TTCCAGGGAAGTCTATGATTTGTCAATGAAAAGTCCAAAGTGAAGCAGGATTTGTGTCGGCATTATAAGAATATGCTCAAGAAATCTATAAACTCCTTTAATGAATATTAAGTCTCACTGGAGAATTCTCCCCCCAAGAAATAAACATAGAGTATTACTGAAGAAGGACCATGAAAATCACCCAGGTAGAAACTGGATAAGCCTCGATCTGCCCCTTTAAGCCCATGGCAACCAGTATTTCTATGTGTATTTTTAAGCCACCATTTTATATATGCATAGAGTAGCCCAGGGTATTTGCACAAAGTTGCCATGTAAATCTCCCAAAGTGATGCAGGAAATGAGAATGTCAATCTCTTCCCTGCCACTCATTCAGGGCACCACATCAAGCTCAGCATCAACTCATTGCAATGTGGCTTCTGATCTCTTCACACAACTGAAAGTGCTCAGCCCACAGGTACCACCAGTCTTTTACTCGACAAATCAGGGGGGATCTTTCTCATGCCTCAACTTTCATGTATGTGATGCTACTAAGCAGCCTCTCTGTACCCCCAGATGCTCTCTCTCTGGGTTCAGTGACAATGTTCTCCTTCAATTCTCTTCTTCCAAGTGCTCCTACACAGCTGACTGTTGGTTTATCATCTATATCTCAGCCCCTAACTCTAGGCATTCTTCAAAGCTCTGCCTCAGCCCCTTTCTCTTGCAATGACCTCATCAGAGACCTCTATACCACTGACTGGATCCAGCCGGAGTCTCTCTCCTGCGCTCCAGATCCACATCATCAATTGCCCACCGGACATTTCAACAAGCATAGCCCCAAAACAGCTCACATTCAGCATGTGCAAAGTAGAAGTCTTTCACCCTAGATATTCTCTTCTACCAAACATGCCTCTTTCTATCCAAGATGCCCCCATCCTTTTGCTCTCCTGGGTCTATAACCTGGGGATTATCCTCTGTTTCTAATCTGCTCTCATAAGTTGTCAAACCCTTCAGTTTCTATATCAACCACACCCTGGCCCTCCTCCCTAGTCACACAGCTACCACCTGAGTTCAGGTTCTGACCACTCTGTCTGGATTGCGGCCATGGCCTTCTAACTGCTCTCCTTGTTGTCCATAGCAGTCAGTCACTTTCCTTAAGAGCAAGTCTGACCCATGTCACCTCCCTCCTAATACTCCTCTCCAGTGGTTTCTAGGGTCATATGTAAATTTCTGTTTGGGTTTTAAAGCCCCTGAGAACCCGGACCCAGCCTCTGTCTCCAGCACGATCATATGCTGTGCGCTCTACTGTACAACCCAAACTGGGCTTATGTATGCTTCTCATACGTAACACTTCATCTCCCAACTCAGGGCCTCTGCACTGCCTGTTTCCCCCTCCCCTCCTCACCCACCTATACCCAGAATACATTTCCTTCTAAGCCCCATCTCAGAGAACTTCTCTCTTTCTCTCTCTGTCTCTCTCTCCACTCAGCAAAGTTCATGGTACATTAAATGGGGTCGAATGATTAGTCTCTGTGAGACAGCCAGGCAAGAATTCTGGTGATGAGATACACATCTAGGTATCTAATTGAAAAGAACTTGATTTGGAGAAGGCTCTGAGAAAGACATTCAGACGGGAGTCAGTAAATAAATGTAAGAATGGAGCTGTAGGAAGAAGGGGGAAGATGACAAAGAACATTTAGCAGCTATTTACTGAACTCTTAAAACATGCAGAACACATGCTAGGTGCTGAAAGCAAGAGACAAAACAAGAGAAATCCCTGTACTGCTTACTCTGTGACTGGAAAAAAGCCACAGATCACATCATAAAGAATGTGAGGTAGTGTTACAAGTGACCATGTTCCAAAGATCGGAATAAAGAGTGACAGAAAAGGGGAAGTCCTATGTGTGCTGGACCACCATGGAACAGCCTTGAAGAAGCAGCAGAGTATGAACCAGAAAGGATGGCCTGGGGGTTTCATGGACAGCAAGCTCAACATGGGTCAACAGTCTGGAGTAGATGCCAAAAAGATAATGCCTTTCATAGGCTCCAGAAAAGGGAGGCAGGAAAGGACCATGCGATACTCTGAAACACAGCTGGAGGATGTCCCTTCTGGGGACCATATGTTTAGAGGACAGTGACCAGGATGGTGAAAGCACTAGAAATCATGTTAAGTGAGGAAGAGTTCAGGACAGGGGATAGTGAGGCCTGGCTGCTTCCCAACATCTCAAATGTTCACATGTAAAAGGTGAGTTATCCTGTGTGGCTCAAGAAAACCCAAATCAAACCGGACGCAGATAAAGAACTTTCTAACAGTCACCTATGGTCACAAACGTAGCTGGCTGGCAACTGTTGGTGAAGTTTGGGAGAAGATGGGTGACACGAGGCAGGGAGAGTGATGGCTATCCACTGCTTTAAAAGGCCATCCAATGCCATGATCCTACCAGCGGCACAAAATCAGTAGCTGAATTTGTGAAACAGAATCACTTTACTTTAGGACAGAAAGCAGTGACAGGTAAAACACAGCTAGATGTCCTCCTGATGATGCTCAGTGCTCCCCTGCTCTCCCCACTTAGTCACCCAGCCGGCCACAATCTCAACAGGGCACCCCAATCTGCACTCTACAAACAAGCCAACTAAATGACTCTGCCCCTCCTAAAAGGAGCCATGTTCTACCAGTTTCTTGTCTTCACTCATTCTGACTGGAATGTCCTCCTCTGACCACTCTTCACCTGCTCCAAACCCATGCATCCCTTGGCTTAATGCCACCTCCTCCAGGAAGCTTTCCTGGACTCCACAGGACCTTGTTCTACTGCACTATGTCATCACATGCAAGAGGGACACTTATCCAGATTTGTGTATTCTCCTCCTGCCTATGAGTTCATGAAGGAAGGGACCATCTCTTATCCATATTTTGTCACATTCTTAGCACTCAGCAAAGTCCTCTGCACACAAAAATTTAGTAAATATTTACTGAATGGCAGATGTCAGAAATACGTATTCTGTTGTATAATATAACAAATGAGATAACATTTAGAAAGCTCTCTGAACAAGCCTAATGTAATATCACCAGCTACTCTTTTTTCAAACAAAACTAAACCAAACAGTAAAAATTAGTTATATAAGATGTTTTTGTATGTCTATTTCTTAAAAACTTCAACAGAAAAACAAATTTCCACCCAAGACAAAGCAAAAATTAGTTCCAAAGAGATGTACAAATACAAAAGATACAAGCTTATCTACATGGTATATTTAGTCTAGAAATTCTCACTTTGGGGTGGCTAGGTGGTACAGTGAATAGAGCACTGGCCCTGACACTTACCACGTACTAGCCGTGTGGCCTTGGCCAAGTCAAATGCCCTCCAAAAAAGGGAAAAAAAGAAAGAAAGAAAAGAAATTCTCACTTAATTTAAATGGCTAGTGAGTTTCTAATAGAATCCAGCAGTTCCCAACCTGTGGGTCGTGACCCCTTTGAGGGTTGAACGAGGTCGCCTAAGACATCAGAAAACACATATATTTCCAATGGTCTTAGGAACCGAGACACCACTCCTCTGTCCATCTCCAGGCGGGTCCGCCCACATGAGAGTATTAAAGGGTTGCGGCATTAGGAAGGTTGAGAACCACTGTAATAGACGCTCCCTTAGTTGTAAAAGTAGTGGACGGTTATCTACTTAATTCTGCCTTTTTGGCTTCATAAATTGCATTCTTTCTGGTCATCATTCCATTTATTCCTCTCATCTGTACTGAGAAAAAGACAATGGAATAATGAGTCAACCGATAAACACTAACCACCAGCTCTGTTCCCAGCACTGAACTGCTGATCAAGATCAGCCTACAGTCCAAGCTGATTCAAATAACTTTTCTGCCCCAAATCCTCATTTTTGAGAAAGTACACAAAGCTACACCAACATTCTTATGTTCATGTACCTTCTTAGATGATTCAGAATAAACTTTTCTACTCTAAAATTTGGCTTAAAAAACGCTCTATTTCTACAAATAAAATGGAAACCTATCTCTTTCTCCTCAGATTCATTTGGTAAGTCTCCGTTTTCAGGTGCAAGGGAAATAAACACATGCAGCAATTTATGGGAAGCTCAGAGGGCCCCACGAGTCTTCAGACGGCAGCGTGCTAGCTCCTCACCTGCTTCCTGCGGGCCAGCTCCTCCTCTTCCCGCCTCTTCCTCTCCTCCTCCTGCTGCCTCCTAAGGATCTCCTCCTGCTGCCTCCGGAGCTCCTCCTGCCTCTTCCTCTCTTCCTCTTCTCGCTTGGCCCTCATCTCCACCTCTCTCCGCTCTTGCTCTAGCTGAACACAAATCACATGAAGAGACTGTTAAGAACAGAGACACGAATGCACAGGTTCTGTCGTGCGCCCACTAGATAACCTTCAGTAAGAATTCTTATTAGCTCCTTTAGGAACCATAAATAAAAGTGAAAATAGCCTGAAGCTTTTCTACAATCATCAGTTAGTCTTTCCTTCCCATTTTTACCTCCCCATAATTCCTTCATCCACTGACCAATACAGAAATAATCATTCCCATTGCAATCTGGAGACAAAACAGCTTCTACGCGGTACTTTTCTAAATGCCACCAAAAAACGCCAGGCCAGAGAGGACAACGAAGACGCCTCCCTGACACGTCTGATCTTACAACTTCAATAGCAACGTGCTCAATGACCAGTTTCTAACTCATCTCTGGATGCCTAACAAGAGTAAACTTGCCCACAATGACAGCAATCTAAGAGTGGAATGAATGTGGTTATCCCCGGAGGCCTAGAGCCATTCCAGCTGAGGATGGGGGACCACTGCTTGTCAGACACACATGGAGCAGGTTCTGGGCTGGGCCGGGCTCAGTCTAGGGGATTCTGTAAGGAGCTGGACAATGATCCCAATTTGAGAACTCTGAGGATGAGTCAAACTAAGCTATGAGCCCTGACAAGGACAGTGGAGTTAACAGAGAAATGGAAACCAGAAAAGTTTCTAATTTATACTGGGATATCCAGTTTTTGGCAAATTACTACCATAACGTCAAACCTAAAAACTCCGATCTTTTGAGCATGCCAGGATCCTATTACTGAGTTAAAAACCCCATAATCTTTACATTATTTTTAGGATTAAAGGTATGTACAAAACTATTAAAAATAGAGGCTTATTGTACTCTAGAGTAAATCTTTGGTAGCACTCATGCTTATGACAACATTTTTTTTCCTGGCACAAACAATTTACTTGTATTTGCAAAGTGAGAGACCCCAAGTTTCACTGAGGCCTCATCAAAAACTGATCATCTTTACTCTAGTTCTACCAGGGGTCTTTCTCTGTTGGGTGGAAGTGTTTCAGCCTTGGTCAGCAGGTGAGAAGTGGGTTTTTGTTTGACTGACTGTGTGGTTGGCTGGTTTCTGGGGGGAGTGAGAGGGAAGAAGAGAATCAGGTATGTGCACTGAATGAAGCAGAGGAAGCATGTGGTGGAAGTAATGAGCCGTCTACAGAAGAATGAGTCTCTGACCTTGGCAGCTTTAGCCTTCTCGAGCTGTTGAAGTTGTTCAAGAGCTGGTCCCTGAGCCGCAGTGTCAAGAGGAAGATCCCAAACACTACTACCTTCCCAGACTGTGAAACGTAGAAAAAATGACAGTGATTACAACACACATTTATCACCAACTGAATAAAAGCCCAGAGGAAACTTCCTAAGAGGCTCATTCATCACACAGATCTGGTCTGTATTTTGGAGGAAATGAAACTTGTTGCCTCATCCCTACCAATGTTGTCATGCTCAAAATATTCTAGAAAGCCCCTGGTTTGAGTCTGAGAAAAGAAAAGCTCAAAACCCACAAGGATTCTGAAAAATGGGGACTGGGTCACTGAGGTGCCTCAGAAGAAACTGGGTAGGAAATCTTTGAGGGAACCAACAAGCACGGCTCTCCCGTTTTTCCCTAGGCTTTCCATCACTCTATTTTTCTCATTGCCTCACAATTGCATCAAGGAATCTGTGGTATCCCTTCAAGTGGCACAGATATGTGCTAAATGAGACTGCTTCCAGTCCTTTATTAAGCCTCCACAAGGCAAGAGGTCTTCCGCTAGATGTCTTAACACAATGGGGCTACCAGTGGGGCACACAGCCCCTTGTACTCATCAAAACTGTTCCACTCTCTATGAAGCAGGGCATTCTTATCTAGCTATGTGTGAGGATGACTGTTAGGTCCTTTCTGTGCCCATCTTTACTGGAAGATGATACAACCTGTCATGGCCACCACTGCCCTTTGAGAACCCATGACTTCAAGGCTAAAGGGACTATGACTACCATTCTATGAGTCACAACCAGACAGCATCACTGGAAGAATCATGATGCTAACAAGACAGATGTTTCTTTAGGTAAAAACTGAAAGTATTTGAAATCGCTCTGCCTTTTTCCAATGAGGCCCAGTTAAGTGTATACTCAGCACTGTGTGTGTGTGTATCTGTTGGCAATAAAGTAATCACAAGCATGAAGAGCTGCCTTAAATCATAAAATGCCACAAGGGCAGATCACAACCTGAACACTCCATTCTCTCTAAAGAAATGAAGGCTGATCCAAGACCCCTTCCATCCACACTAGATGTAAGCTTTCTTTCCAGAAGTGCTAAGCACATGCCAACGAAGCAGACGTCCAAGAGCAGCAATGTCACCAAACTGCACTTTCTCACAGAAACAGGCTCACACTTTCTTTAACATCTGTTGAACTACATCAAACTAGCAAAAGTTGATTTAGAATTGTTAAAAAAAAAAGACATGATTTAAACCCCTTTTGGTAATTTTAAAAAACTGCCTGCCCCATCACAACCCAGGCATCGCGGTGGTGGTGACAAACACTAAGGTCTTACCTGTAGGCTGTGAAGTTGTTGATTGAAGCTCCCAAATAGAGCCGGTGTCAGGAACTGAAACAGACCTAGTGACAGATGGAATCAGATTCTGTTCCGATATTCTACAAAAAAAAGACACAAAATACAACAGACCATCACCAAAGAGCGAGCCAAGTTGGATTTCCAGCTTTTCCATGCTCTGTACAGGCTGCTCTGACTTTATTGTGCATGTCCACAAAGTCTGTGCTAGAGTAGGCCCCTGGGAGAAGAGGAAAGCTTATCTTGGAATCCCTTGATACAGTCTTAGCAGCTGCCCAATTCTAGAAGATAAATGAGGAAGAGCTGTCACTATGTAAAACATTCCCTTACCACCGGCTTAGGTGAAAAACAATGGGAATTAAATGACAAGAGTGTACATACCAGAAGAAACTAAATTCATTCAATTACAGGTTTTGGGTGAGCTCAGTTTAGCACCAGCCTAATGGCTGGCAACACCTGCAAAGCTGCATCTTTGTTTCAGAACAGGGCTTTTGCTTTTTCTAGGGGAAACTCAAAACTAAGAACAAATGCCCCTCTGGTCAGTAACCAGTGGAGACAGATTTGTCATCCTGTTCTAAGCCATCCAGCCGCTGGCCATCCTGCCCCCCAAACACTTGGAATATTCTTAAGGCAGATTCAGATTCATTTTTTATGGAAATAAGTCACTGTTTTTGCCCATTTAACTCCCTTTTTCAAAAAGAAAATCAGAATCTTTTGGCTGAAATCCCAAGCACCTACCTCATCTTCAGAGCTTGGAACTGCTGCAGGAGCAGCGCCAGCTGCTGCTGCTGCTGGGATGAAAGCGCTGCTTTCTGCTGTTGCGCCAATACCTGTGCATACTGTTGTCTTCAAAAAGAAAGAGAAGCGCGTGTTAAGACAGATGAAGGAGAAAGGAACATCAGAGGGAGTGTGAAGCCACCCTGAGAGCCCAACATGGGACATGCAGCCCTTGGTCCAGCCCCTTCTGGGGTCCAACAATGTTGCCTGATCAGTTTTACAAAGAGATGAGCTAACCACGTTGTCGCTATAAGCTGTACATCAAATAATCATATTTAACCACTTCTTCGTTGGTGACAAATAAAGCCAAAACAGAGGGAGTCACAGATTGCCAATTCAAGTTGTAAAAAACCCGAACTGGTTCATAACAAAGACACAAACAGCTCCCTCCCTATAAGGGAAAACCACTGAAAATCCACTTGGAATCACAAACATTAAAAGGAAACTCAAAGTAAGAGGTATCACACGAGGGCCTTTGTTAAAAGGGCATGCCCTGCTATGAAGGGATTCTAGGTGTTCCCTATTTTCACAACCAAGTTTTCTGAGACTGAACTATCACTAGAATACATTTAAACAGGAAAGCTACTTTCATTACTACTTCTATAACAGCAAGAAGTTGTTTCCTCTCTGTGCTCATGGCCTTCTGGCTGCCTTCAAATCTTAGCCAAAGGCCCACCTCCTGTAAAAAGCCTTTCCCAGCTGTACTGAACCCTTCGGAGATGATCTCCAATCCATCCTGGATATGGCTTTTCTGTACACACTTGTCTCCATTAGACTGTGAGCTCCCTGAGGGAAGGCACTACCTTTGGCCTTTCGATGTGGCCCTGGTATGTGGGACAGTGCCTGGCAGAGCGTAGGTACTTCACACGTTTGCTGACTTGATGATCTGGTACAGATTCAAGTCTTTTCACCATGCTGGTTACTATTTCCTAGACACAAGACAACTTCTGAATTTCTTCCTCAAAATGTAGCAACCAGAATTAGACAAAAGAACACAATGGGAACTGAACAAGGTTATCTACAGTAGAAAACAATATCTACTGCCTTCTGAAGATCAAAACTGAATTAATACAAACTAAGACGACCATTTCCTATTTCAGATATACCCCCCTTTTCTTTCTCCTCCAGTTTTCTTCTGCTTCCACACTTCTGACCCTTTTATCCCTGCCCCTCTTGCCTTTTCCCTTTGCATAATGCACAAAAACTTATCTGTGCTCAAAGCTGCAGAGACAGGAAGCCCCTGAATGGAGCTAAAAGCCCTTTGCCGTCTTCTCTAAGCATCAGTGACAGAGAGGAAAGGGAATACGGCCTCTTTTTTGGCCAAGACTCAAGGCTAAACACAGACCTCACTGTGGCAGGGGCGTGGAGAGAAGCTCCCTAAGTGTCTACAGTGACAGCTTACTGGATAAGGAACTGCTGGTACTGGAGATGCTGCATCTGGTATAAGGCATTGAGCTCCTGCTGCCTGGTCAGTCGTTCCTGGTCCAATTCGCCCTGCAGTAGAAAAATGGCTATTAGATGCTTGAGAGAGCCTTCTTCTTCTTTTTTAAACATGCTGTATTATCTTAAAGAGAAGGCAAAATCTTGGGTCAACTTAAAACCTTACCAGCAATGGCATAAAACAGCAGAAGTTAATGAAGTCTTCTCATGAGAAAAACCCAAACCTAACCATGCCAAGCACAGTTTAAGTTCTATTGTGTACTTAATGTATGTCAGAGAAGTCCTCTGTGATTTCAGTTAGTTTTAAGAATCTGTGGGACCTGAGAATTTCTGAAATGAAGTGCCAAATGCAAAAGATTACATATAAAGGATAAAGAAATAAGCATAAAGAATAACAGATATAAAAATATACTTATTTAAATAAGTAATAAGAAATAAATAAAATGTAAACTATCTGGAAACAGACGCAGAACAGGAGATCAAAGGTCCCCATGCGTACGTGCCGTCTTTGTCCCTTGCAAGGTAATTCCCAGCAGGTCAGCCTGTACGGATAAGTTACCAGCTCTGCCAAAGTATGAAAGCATCCTATGACCACCTACTTCTGTCCAGGTAGAGGCAAAATTGGCCGTTACACCATATTCACTGCTCGTAAGAGGAAAGTAAGTAATTGGGTGGCAGATTTTAAGGTGCCTAGCAAACACATAACACAGCATGTGGCATCATAAGAGTGATACCAACTAGGAAAATTTAATAAGAGAATAGTCCTTACTCTGAAAGAGCCTTTAGTGTATTGATGAGAAAAATATTTGGGACAAAAACTATTTAAGTGAAACCTCCAGTGAGATGTACCTTAAGCAAAGCCTGCAGGATCTGGATACAAAGAGATGGGGAGGACAGAAGCAGAAGATGCCTTGGTTAGTTCAGGAAACCAGAACCAGAAGGTCAACTTCATCCAGCACCAACAAGGAATTACTGGAGAGTTTTTACCAGCAAATTGCTTGCTTCTCAAGGAAGGGGGAGGGCAGAGGGAGGGAAGAATCTAAAACTCAGTACCTTAAAAAATGGATGATAAAAATCTGTTTACATGTAATTGGGAAATATTTCATGAAATTAAAGTATTTTTGCTTGGGGAAGGGTTATGGACAAGAAGATAATTTTAGCAGCTTTGGGAAGAAAGGATGAAATAATACAGAACACAATAACCACAAAACAGAATAACAAGCTGAATATAAAAGATCACAATAGAAAAATTTTTAAAGGGTAAGACCAGGCATTTTTCACAACCATCGTTTAACCCAAGGGGAAGATAAGACCATAAAAGATAAACCAGACTATTTTTTATTACAAAAAAATTAAAAAGTGTTTGCATGAATAATATCAATAAAGAAAGACTCTGACCTTTTACCCAGCAAATTAAGACAGAGACTTCTACAATGCATTGCTGTTAGTGCTTCCTCAAAATGCATTTATATTCCAGAGTGCTACATGAATTTATTTCTAAGCTAGATATGAGTTTAACAGAATGGGAAAAATATTTGCACTAAATATCATTAACAAGTCTTATTCAATTGCCAAAAATATACAATTAACTATTTACCCAATAGATGAGGTCAAAGAATATAACAATTTCAAAATAATTATAAACTCTAAAAGACAGAAAACAACACAATCAATATTGGGGCGGCTAGGTGGTGCCGTGAGTAGAGCACTGGCCCTGGAGTCAGGAGGATCTGAGTTCAAATCCAGCCTCAGACACTTGACACACTTACTAGCCATGTGACTTTGGGCCAGTCACTTAACCCCAACTGCCTTCCAAAAAGCACAAAAAAACCCAGAAAATCAATATTAATAATCATTATACACACACAGAGTAAAATAACTCTGAGGCTTCAGTTCATACCATGAAAATTACCAAAGAAGGGGCCAGCCAAGGTAGGAAGGACTGTTGAAAACGGGTACACGGGGCAATGCTGGTGAAGCTGAGAAGCCACCCAACAATTTTGGATTATGTGACTGAACTGTCCACACCCTTTGACACTGCAATCTCATTACTGCATACATACCCCAAGAAAATTAAAGACAGAACTACAAGATCAACATGTGGCAAAACATTCCTACAAACACTTTTTGCGGTAGCAAAGAACTGGAAACAAATCAGATACCAACCAAAAATAATACAGCCTAATTGAATAGAATATTATTGTACTATATATATATACATACATATATATATATATATATATATATATATACACACACACACACATATACATATATATAAAAGAAACATATATACATATAAGAAAGGACACAAAGAATTCAGAGAAATGTAGGAAGATCTGTAAGACTATAGGCAGAGCAAACTAAGCAGAACCAAAAGAAAATACATAATGACCACATGCCATGAAAATGTGAAGATCCCTACACAAGAAGTGGAAGCAATAATGAAGATCCCGAAAACTCTCAGATTTTTTTTTCTGCTTATTTTTCTTTACCACAAGTGGGACTGAATGAGACGGAAGAAGCACCAGGAGTTAAGATGATGTATTTTTTCTTAAAGAATGGATTAGACAGGGAAGAGAGATTGAGGGTAGGAAACCTGTTAAGGAGATCACAACCCAGGCAAAGAGGATGAGGACGTGAACCAATGTGGTCCATCATTGAGTGATGATGTTATAAAAATAGATTTGACAAGATCTGTCAACTGCCTGGATATGAGGGGTAACAGCAAAGGAACCACACCAAGATGACTGAAAATTCAAGTCCAGGTGACCATGAGGACAGTGGGAGGGAGCATCAAGAGGACTGGGAAAGCTGGAAGAAAAACAGTTTTAAGGGGCTGGGAGGTGGGAATGGAGGTACATTCAATGTGGGTCATGTACACTTTGAAGTCTGAGAGCACAAGACTGTTGCCAAGAAACTGGTTCAGATAAATTTTGGAATCATCTGCAGTGGGATTAGCAAGGAATAAAAGCATAGAGAGAACAAAAGGAAGCCTAGAAACTGGAGACCATGCAGGCTTAAAGTACATACAGATAATGAACCCACAAGATGGACTAAAAAAAAAAAGTCAGAAAAATAGAAGAAGATGGGCAAAGCAGTGTCATGAAAGCCAACATTCAGAAAGAGTGCCAAGGAAGAGTGAGTGACCAATATGAAATGCTGCCAAAAGTTAAAGGAAGATGAGGACCAAGAAGACCGACTGAGCAATTAAGAGATCACTGGTAACTCAGAGATGATAACAAGAGACGGTAGTGAAAGCCAGTCTGCAAAGAAGAAGGAGGGAGGAAGAACGGGATGGGAAGAAATGGGGCAAACGGCTGTGAGAAAGTGGAAGCAGAAAGTGAAGATTCCTTTTGCTTTTTTTTTTAAGGAAATTAACAGTAAAAGGGAGCAGGATTAAGGATGATAACCTGAGGAGAATTGGTTTGAATGTGTTTGATAAGCTATATATAAATATACATACATACATACACACACACACACAGATGCATACTTTTAATACAGAAATTAAAACACAAAGAGGTTTAAAAAAATCCTACTACATTAGGATGGCCATAGAGATCCCTAAAACAACTAAAATTATGGAAACTGAAATAGTTAATGACAGTAAACTACGGGGTTAAAAAAAGAGATCTGCTAAAAATACTCAAGATATTCATGACAAAAAAAAAGACTTAATCAGAAGTTTCCTTTAAATTTGAGTTGGTCCACCAGAGGGCAGCAATGCATCCAAACTCACCTAAATAAACATCAGCCGTGACCATGGCTAGCACTGGCAATGGGGGCCGGGGGCTGGAGAGCCTCCCAACTTCCACAAGGGCTCAAGAGCCGCTAGGACACAGGTGATAAGAGTGAAGGAGATGTTAAGGCAGGAAGAGATCACTTTCAATAAGACTTCTCGGAAGCCCTGAAGGAAAAGAGGGATTCAGACAGGTGAAAATGCACCGCAGTGCACTGCTGGAGGGAGGTTCACGTGCCGAGACCTATGTGTTAGGGTATTTCAGTGGCTTTATCAAGGACGGATGAGAGCTGAAAAAGGCCATCCAATAACCTCAACAGAAGGCTAAAGAAAAGAGGAGTGAAATCTGAAACGTCCAAGCACTCCAGTCAGTTAACCTTGCCTCTGAAAGCTACAAAGTAACGATGACAACGGCTGAATAATTATCTTGTAAAAATTCAGTGGGTCTTCCAGCTTCTCTGTTCATTTGATCTACTCTACATTCCAAGGGCTGAGCTAAACGACACTCAAGAAAAACCAGTTTCAAAGCTATCGTGCACCAGAGTCAGATCATCAAAGCACCAGATGTTGCTTATGAACAGGCCAGTCACGTGACAGTTACTTAAAACAAGTTCTTTCAAACCAGGGTAGAAAGCAACTTGGTTCTCCGTTCATAAAAATAATTCCAGAAAATGGAATGTTCCTCCAGCATTTAACAGTCAACGCCTCTCTACATAACAGCAGAATGCTGGTCTCTCAAAGAGGCCTGGACATGACAACACAACGCCATGAAAGAGTAAGGTATTTGGAATAAAAATGATTGCACACAGTTTAATTTGTACAGAAATGCTTTCAAGTACAAAGCAGTGATGCTCCCAGGTTTTTTCTTCATAAAATCTGCTGTCAGTGCTACAAAAGAAAATTATGTCATAGGATCTTAACATAGATCTGGGTGAAAATAGGAAAGAAGGGAAAGTCATTTTGATCCAAATGCCTGATTTTAAAAAGTGAAATCTCTGACAAATCCTGAACTTTCTTTCAGGAGGAAACCAACACCCCAGGGTTCCATTTGAAAGACGGGTTATGCTGACACAAAGCTCTTGTGTTATCAGAGGATTATGGCTATTTCCACTTACAGGACTGAGATCACTGTCTATTTGTTCTTCCGGTTTTACCTTGATCTGGATCAGTGCATATAAGTCTTTGCATGTTCCCCCAAATCCCTTCTATTTGCTATTTCTTATGGCACAATAATACTACATAATACTTGTATGAAACAATTTGTTTTGTCAGAAATTTAAGTCACTTACCAAATGCGGAGGGGGTGCCGGGCCGGGGGAAAAGGGAACCCTTCCCCACATTTTCATGATGTCGCCAAGAGGCTGGAAACTTTCATCACACGCTCTCTTCACCAACAAGGACATAGTGAAATATCCTGCCTGAAACCACTCTGCCATTTCTTGGTTATTGAATGGACCTACAGCATGACCCAGCAAAACAAGAAGATGTCAGAGATTCCAGGATCAGCCACACAGAGTCTGCTCCCATTCCAGAACAAACACTTCTCCCTGGTGGCAGACTCTCCTAGATCTAACCATGAAAGAGCGGTGTGGTGCCCCAGGGACCTGGGCTCAGCCCTAGGCTGTCTGTCGACTCCTTGGCCAGCTGTCTAACTGGCAGCTGGTTATGAGATTTAGGGGTCTTCAAGAGCATCTGGTTCTGGGCCCTCATTTTAGAGATGAGAAAACTAAAAGGGCACAGTGGTAAAGTGAGCTGTCCAAGGCCACACATAGTAAAATGCAATCAGGTCACTAATGTGCTTTCACATAATCAGTACTTCTAGGCACCATTGGAAGAATATTCTAAGTCTCTTCAACGTTGTTTATTTTCTTTCCCAGAAGCAAAGAAACTTAGAAAAATAAAGTAAGCAACCTGAGAAGAGATGCACTTCAATGATTTAACGATTTTTCAATACAACCAACAGAACTAGAAGCTAAGTAATAAAGTAAACTGTACAGCTGGATATGCATTCAATGATACAACTGGAACAGGAAAACACTTCAGGGGAGATATAAAACATCCAAAGGACTAACGTACTTTGGTGAGCAAATGTGTGCTGAAAGGATGAGCATCCTGCTCTGGCTCTGCCACCAAGACCAGCTGCTGAGGCAAAACTAAAGGTCCCATTTAGGACAATGGTCTTTGGACTTCAGAGAAGTAATAAGGGTCCATTCAAAGGAAACATCTGGAGATCAAAGGCCTTGACAGAGCACAACTAGGGATCCTGCTGGACATCTCCTAATCAGACCGAAGGGTCCTGGCAGAGCACAGCCCTCTACGGTATTAATAAAGTGAGCCTGGCCATTTACAATTCTGGAGCACAGAGCACCTTCCTCCCAGGACTTGTGTGGGAGGTGACATGTCTCGAGGAGGGAGCAAAAAGACAGACATACCCTGAATTTCTCCTTGTGGGTCTTTGTAATACCATTTCTGCATGGCCTCATGCAGTAATGGAATGGAGACTCCTTTGGCTCGGTGCTCCTGGAGCTTTGCAGTCAGTCTTTCGTCATCCAGGGCACTGTCCTGTAGGTATGCCACCATCTTTTCTGCTTGCTGTAACAGAAGGGTAAAGGCAACATGAGAAAAAAGAGGTCGTTAAGACCAAGCAATTAAGTAATCAACATGTATTAATTAAGCAGGTGTGCCAGGCAGTGGGAATACTAAGACAAAAACAGAAGAGTTCCTGCTGTGAAAGAGCTGACATTCTTTTGGAGGAGATCACAGACACGCGCGCGCACGCACACACACACACACACACACACACACACACACACACACACACACACACAGCAAAAAGTTAAAAGGAAGAGTGATCAGAGAGCTAGGAGAAGTCCATCCAAGGAAAAGCAGAGTGGAGGCACTTACAGAGGTGGCAGAGGTAAAGAATGAGGACAGAAGCTGTCTCCATACAGAAACAGGAACAATGCCTTCAAACGAAGGAACAATATAAAAGTATAACTCTAAAAAGGGGATCAGCAACAGAATTAGGGTCCAGTGCTCAACTGACAAAAATACAACAAGCACCTGTAATGGGAATGGGAGTCTGAAGATCTTCCCTGCCCCTTCATAGACCTAGGGTGGAGTCTGAAGACCTCCCCTGCTGTAAAAGTATACTGTGTCCCCTGATAGGCTGAATGTGGTCAGAGACCACAGGAAGCTGGTCAGAGCTAGCCAGACTCTGGGGGAGAGAAAGGATGCTCATTAAGGAGATAAGAGAGGTTTGTGAGTAAATATTCATTTTGTATTGGTTTGTGGGAAGGCTGAAGGATGCTGTGGCTCTCAGTGTTATTATGGCTTCTGAATGTCTTTGGTACTATGATGGAATCGGCTTACTGGTTTTGGGATTCAGTTTTCTGGTGTCTAAATAAATCCTTCAGTTCTATCCTCTATCTGAAGTTTGGCATATTTGGCGATCGAATGTCATGTGATACTTATAGTCATGGTCTTTATTGTGATTGTGGGCGCTGTAAATATTGCATTGGCGCTACAGCATGTTATAAAACCCTGGAGGGAAAAATAAGTCATTCTGCGTAGAGATAACTCTTAGGGGAACTGTTTTCTAAAAAGGTGAACTATTTTGAATATGACTGAAGTACAACCACAACTAGGCAGCTAGTGGTGCAATGGACAGAACACCAGGCCTGGAGTCCGGAAGACTTGAGTTCAAATCTAGCCTCAGACACTTACTAGCTGTGTGACCCTGGACAAGTCACTTAGCCCTATTTGTCTCAGGTTCCTCATCTGTAAAATGAGCTGGAGAAAGAAACGGTCAAACCACTTCATATCTTTGCCAAGAAAATCTCCAAGGACTGAACAACAACACTGCATACAAAATTACATGGAAATCAAAGATAATGACAGACCAGAATGTTCTTATTCTGACCTTTTAATGGTTAATTATTTGATTTAACATCCAGCTAAACTAAAAATCAAGACAATGGTACCCATTAGCTTGCTGAACGGGAGCATTTTTTTGCATTCTTCACATACCAAAAGAAAAAAACAGCCAAGGGCAAACTTAAAGAGCAAAAAATAACCTGCCACAATGACCACTGCATAACAGACATTTATAAGCACGACAGGAATGAAAAGGGAATAACGCTCATAGTCAACTGAAGACAAAATGGGCCTGCCCCTTTTGGGAATTAAAATATAAAAGAAGATTCTATTTTGGTTTATTTATGCAACCTGGCCTCAATTCCCATGAAGTTCCTGGTGCTAAGGAGGCCTACCACTTACCTGCTGAAGGTGTTTGAGGCCATCTTCATCATCTGGATCTGCAGAGACACTACTCATGCCAGGAGCAGCCATGGCTGGCGTCTGAGGGGACCGGAGGGCAGGGCCTGGACTGGCAACAGGAGGGGGGACAAGAAGACCAGAAGAGGATGGGTCGGAAGCATTCTGTGACAAAGACTGGACAGCAGGGACCAATTCTAGAGAAAGAGACGGAAGACATTAAAAGCCTCTGGCAAACCGAGAGAGGCCTGGGGAGAACATACAACTTCATTCGGGCTGCCTGATAGGAAGACTAACTAGAAACTCTGCAGTAAGTCCGGGCAAATTAATAAAAGTCAACAACTTAAATGGGGAAAAAATGGTGAAAACAGTGCCTATATCAATCAGTTACCAAAAATGACAATTTAAAGAAAGGATATCTAAGCCAGAGGAAATGTCCAAATTATTTCAGGATTTTTTTTTGAGGGGGAGGGGAACAGAAATGGGACTGAAGCTGCGATTTCATTAGCAGTGAAAAGTCTTAAGGGAGGAAAAGTAACAATGCAGGTTAACATGTACTGGGTACCTCGCAGCCCTAAGGGTTAAGTGACTGGCTCAGAGATTCCAAGGTCAGAAACCGGTCACAGACCACATCTGAAGCCAAATTTTCCCCCCTGCCCTCCATTGTGGGGGTAATATTCAGTGAAGTCAGATCTCCTCAAAAACACTACAGGGGACAGGGCAAATACTACAGCTAGAACAGAATCTGATCATACTCCATCATTATTAAACATCAAATTTCAAGCAAGAGTCAATAACTCAATACAATAAAATTCTGATTAGAGGAGTATTTGCACAATCTTTGAGTAAAAGGTGACAGGTACATACAGAATGAACACAGGCATGCTAGAGAACTTTACAAATCACAAAAGAAAGTTACTATTACAAATCTTTTAGGTTACAGACACTTAAGGAAGAAAAAAGGCATGGAGATTTGAAGCTACTGGTCTCAAGAGTAAGTATCACAGTCCTGTGGCATGGAAGGGAAATATCCTGGAGGATCAATGGCATTATAAGCATACTGGGACAGAACAAGTCCCCTCAAA
This sequence comes from Pseudochirops cupreus, assembly GCA_028627135.1. NCBI lineage: Eukaryota > Metazoa > Chordata > Mammalia > Diprotodontia > Pseudocheiridae > Pseudochirops > Pseudochirops cupreus. The sequence continues at coordinate 387,496,661 of CM053584.1, read as the reverse complement.
AGGTCAATTCTCTCCCTAGCATCCCTTTGTCCTGCCTCTCTATACACAGACAGGATACCGTAATTAGCTGCTTCATGACCCGAACATTTTCAGTAACCTGAATTTTTACCTCAAAAACACCTGGCATAACCAGAAACAAATATAAATGTTAAGCTAGGCAACCTCTGCTTAAGCGTCAGGAATTCTCCCAACTGGGGGTCTGGGGCAATGACGACTAAGCTCATCTAAGCTTTTGTCTGAAACCGATTCCCAGAGGCTGAAGAGAAAGAAGAGCCTGGGGGCAGAGGGGCGCTCACACTGCCCCTGGGCCTTCGTTCTCCTTCGAAGGGTACTCCAAAACGGGGAGGGCAAGAATGGATCTGTGGCTTCCTAACTTCCAATGGCCCCCAGCTGAGCAATCACCTGTGCTCTCTCAGCCTCCTGATGTATAAAATGAGAAGAACAACAACCACTCCAGGCAGCTTGTGTACTGATCAAATAAGAGAACAGATGCAAACTACAAAATGCTAGAGAAAGATCAATACGTGGGGATTAAGCAGAGGAACTGATTCAAACAGGACCAGGAAGCAGGGTTAGATTTCCCCCCAAGTTTTTGCTTCCCTGTAAAGAATGGACAACACGAGGGAAACCCCTGGGTCCCCTTCGGTCTGCTGACTTTTGCAAGGTGCAGTACCTTCCCCGCTGACGGGCCCCTGGCTGGGGACGGGGAGGGAGCCCTCGGCCCGGCTCTCCTCTTCGGCCTGCTCCACCTGGCCCTCCTCTTTCCTGTCCAATGGACTTGGCTGCGCCGGGTCCTGAGGCTGCCGCTCCGAGGGACTAGATGGCTGCGCACGTGGGGACGACGGCCTGACTGCTTCTTCTGAAGTTTCTGTGACAGGGAAAGATCTTGAATTAATAATAAATTAATCATTAAAGTCTGGCAAAAGTTTCAAGGAGTCTTCCTTACCTGCAGCCCCTCGTTCTAGTCGGTCCCCATCTCTGCTGGCCACCTTATCGGGTTCTTTGGCTTCTTCATTGTGACTCCCCTCCGAATCTGAACGCTCCTCCCCCTCCTCTACAGGTCGAAAGTCCATCTCCTGTTCTTCAGGAATGGGCTCTTTCTGGACTTTCTATAACAAGGAAACACGCCCCCATCAATAACCCATTTCCTGACTATTCTTCTCTGCCACTAAAAAGGAAACAAGCATTCACCTTTAGGGAGAGGAAGGCTCCAGAGGAATCGAAAGTTCCCATTTCCTCTTCGGCATCCTCCAGGCACCATTCAGGTAGGCTGTCCCTGTCATCATCTATGCTACCACTGCCAGACCTCACTCTTCGGTAACCTCGCTCATCATCCCGTTCTCGAAAGTCAAATTCAAATCTTCGTCGCCGTTCCATGTGCTCTCGCCACCCTGCAGATCGAGGACCATCTAAGACAGGGAAGGAAAAAAAGGAACAGTTCAGTCAGTCAATAAGCATTTAACAGGCACCTACATGCCAGGCACTGGGCTATGAAAGTGCTGGGGATACGAAGAAATGCAAAAGGCAGTCCCTGCCATCCAGGAGCTCACTGTTTAGTGGGAGAGACAACAAGCAAACAGATGTGTACAACAAGACCCACTGAGGGTAAATGGGAAATAATAACAAACAGCTTTCCCTCTGATAAATGGAGAAGACTTGGGAAAGGTTTCCTCTATCAGGGGGGATTTCAGTTGGGACTTAAAGAAAGTGAGGAGGCAGAGATGAGGAGGGAGAGCCTTCCAGGCATGGAGGACAGCCAGAGAGAAAAGCTGAAGAAAGTCAAGAGGCAAAGCTGCTAGATCAAAAAGGACGTAGTAGGGAATAAGGTATGTGACTGGAAAGGAGAGAAGGGGCAGCAAGGAAAGAGAAGTTATGAAGGGCTCTGAACACCAAACAGAGGATTTTGTATCTGTTCGTGGAGATAAGAGGGAGTCAACAGAGGATGAACTGGAGTAGAAAGAAACCAGAGGCAGGAAGACTCAGCAGCAGGCTACTGCACTAATCCAGGGGTGAAGCGAAGAGAGCTTGCACCAGGGCGGTTGGCAGCATCAGAGAAGAGAAGGGCATGGCCTCGACAGCAGAATGGATGGTGAGTGGGGTTCTAAGACACAGTGAGGGGCTGAAAGGACACCAAGGCTGTGAGTCAGGAAGCTGGCAGTGCCCTCTATAGTAGCAGGTCAGTTTGGAAGGGGAAAGGGAACAAGATGATGAATTGGACTTTCAATACAGAGAGTTTAAGACATTAAATGCACATAGGTCACCGTAAGCGTCAGCAGATATGACATTTCATTGGATGGACAGGAGCTGATGAGGTCACCAAGTGAAGTGGCGCAGAGGGAGAAGGGAAAAGGCAGGGCCCAGGCCAAAGCAGTCAGAGCAGTGGAAGGAGAACCAGAAGAAAGTGGTAAGCTGAAGCCTCCGAGAGAAGAGCAGATCAAAGAGAAGAAGGGGATAAATAGAGAGGTGAAGAACAATGAGGACTGAGAAAAATCTAGCAAGGAAATCACTGGTAACTCTGAAGAGAATAGTTTGGGTGGAATGATGAAGGCAGAAACCAGACTGAAGGGGATCAAGAGGCAAACGAGAGGGAAGGAAGAAAAGGCACCAACTGCAGAAAGCCTTTTCAAGGACTTAGGCCACAAAAAGCAGAAGAAATATAGGACGACAATTAATAAGGATGGAAGAATCAAGATGGAGGGTTTTTGAGGATGGGGGACACATGGGCATGCTTATAATAAGTAATAAGGAAGGGACCAGTAGTTAGGGAAAGATTGAAGATGTGTAAAATAGTGGGGAGGATAGCAGGGACAATCTGTCAGGAAGGAATGGAGCCACCTCCGTGAGAGACAAGGCTAAAGGAGTAGACAGTGGCAGAAGGCATTTGACTCTTAGGAAAAGAGGGAACTCACAGTGAATGGTCCTCAGCTGAGACAGGGAGGAAAGGGGAAGCAATAGGAGGTTTGAAAAGGTTTGGAAGAACCACTGTGGAGAATGGGATAGTGAGTTCATAAGAAAATTCAGAGGGAAGGAAAGAAAGCATTGCGTAGGATATGAACAGTATGGGTAGCCTATTTGTGACTTCTTATTTTAAAGTTAAGTGAATTACAACAAACACCAGGAGAAAATGTGCTGTTATCAAGTGACTCAATGGCATGCTAAGAATCATATGACCATTATTAATTATTTAGTCAAGATGCAGGTTCTAAAATATCTAATAAAAATAAATTAAAATCAGAGTATCTTAAAGTCAATAAGTTAAAAATATACTCTGATCTAATGTTTATTATCAGGTTATTTATTCAGTGTAAATATTCTAGCAACTATTCTACCTCACCTGAGGAATCCATTAAGGCCAAATTTAAAGGATCAGATAAATATGAACATTTTCTCACACTAGAATTAACACACTTCTGAAAAACCTGAAATAAGCACAGTTTTCAAAAATTCTTACTTTAAAGAATAAAAAAATGTGGCACTGGGCTATTAGTTTAACAGAAAAAATTAAAATGCTCCAAATAATTTCTACAACAAGTGATATGCGCTAGCCTCTGTTACCCTTAAGCGACAATTGAGTACACAAATGAATGAGCACGGCAGTCACCTCTACGGTGCGCAACATGAAGTATAAGTCCATGGTGCACTGAGCACTGAGCAAAAGCTCTCAAAAGAGAAAATGAAGGCTTGTTGCTGCCTTTCCCCCGTCCTGGGTAGAGTGAAAGCCTCTTTTACTAGCTGACTGGCCCTGAAGTGGGGGCGCCCCAGGCCCACACGCAATACTCACTTCTGAAATGAAAGACAATGTAAAACTGCTTTTTAAGCAGTCTGCCACCAATCAGGCTTATATCGACACCTCGGGTACTAGGCAAGTCAAACCATCCCTATTGCCTTGACCACCATACCCCTCAGACCCTAATGCCTCAGGAAAGGCAGTGCCCCGACCTGCTTCCCAGCCAGTCATTACTGAGGGGAGAAATCACAGAGGAAAGGACACTGCTTTCCTCATTACCAACAGCAGCAGCTTGCTGGCAACTACCAACAACAGGCAAATGGGCACAGGAGCCCTAGGAGAGGCAGGCCACTGCTTCCAGACTAGTTACAGTCATAGTCAGCTACCCCTACACCAAATGACAAATGCCACACATAGGCAAGGTGGGTCAACCTAGATGAAGCAGTAGGGAACTCTGGGAAAGAGAGAGGAGACAGTGTGTTCCAGACAGGTCAGACCATCACCATCTCCATCTCCCCGGGTGGAGAAAGCCCAGGTCCCTGCTCCTGATGCTGCCAGTCCAGTACCCTCAGCCATCCTCCTGAGAAGCAGGCCCTGAGGAGATGCAGCTTGAGGATGGCTTTGGCAGGGGCTAAAGACCCAGGATGGAAAGTTCTTGCTAACAAAGTCCTTGGTCCTGTCAAGCTGCTCAACATCAGGAACTTATAGGATTTTATCAGTGGAAAAGACCTTCTAGAAGCAGCACTAATATGTGCTTTCCCACCATATCCCAAGGCCTAGAAGACTTTCTTATGGGGACTGCATTTACAGCTGTCCCTATGTGTCCTTCCCCCATTAGAACGTGAGCTCCTTAAAGGCAGGGATCATCTGACTTTTCCATATGTATCCCCAGCACTTAGCAAAGAGCTGAGCATATGTTACGTGCTTCACTTTATGCATTCACTCATATTCCACAATACGTTTAAAATGGATATAGGAAAAACTGAGAAGACAAGCAGATCCTATCTTTCACAACTATGAGGAGGATATATTCCTAACTAAATGAGGAAGAGAGGCAATTTCAAAAATTAAATTAGATAATTTTGATTACATGAAATAGAAAAACTTTTGCACAGAAAAAAAAAAAGAATGTGCCTAGGAAAAGAAGGGAAGCTGTGAAATGGGGGAGAAAAAATTTTCTAGCAAATATCTGATAAGGGCTTGGTATCCAAGCTATACAAACAATTAACAGGTGTCCATATATAGGATCAACAACATCACTTAAAGGCGTGTTTCTGCATGTGGCCTCCATCCTTTTCGGATACAGGTGTGGTTAGCTACGATATCATACACACTGGGTGCTAAGATGTCCTATTATCTCATCTCTACACATGTATACCTCAGTGGAACTATGCTGTAATAAATATTGTTTTGATAGAAAATCGACTACAAGGTTCTAGAGCACCCTGCTGTCATGTTAGCATTTCAGATGAGAAATAGTTCCCCAGTAACGATGATAATCTTTATGTCTGGTTCCAGGGACGGCCATGTTTTTGGTTGGCAAACTCCTGGTCCAAAGCTTGAGTCTAAATTAGCGACACAGTGTCTACAAGCCCTACCAGGGCCAAACTGAAATGTCTCTATATTTTGTAATGTAGACAACCACAACAAAAACTTCTTTCAAATGTTCTTTTAAAATTATATTCTAATACGTGTAAAGAGACAATTTACAATGAATATTACTCAAAAAGTTTCTAGATAGTGGAAGGAGAAAAAAATTGCTTTCTTTGAGAGAAATCCATTTCCATTCGTTTTCCTAACCCAGTGCTTCCCTCTCTCAAGTTCTTACTGCGTGAAACTGACATGGACAAACAAAAGTAAACTCAACCAATTAAAAAAAAAAAAGACCACCAAACCAGGAGAGCAGAGAGATCCCCATATTAGTGTCGAATATACTGACAAATTACACTTAAGCTAAGGCTTATAAGATGGATAAGAGAAAAAAGAATCCAAATGGATCTGAGGGACAGCTGGAGAGTTTAAAGTTTTACTTTAATTCCCTATAACAGAATCAACACTACACAGGCTGAGAAAGGCCGCGCCTCTTCCAAAACATCCACCTTGTTTGTTTTTGACCAGCTGGAATCTATCTTCTCTCTTAGCTCAGTCTCGTCCATTCTTTCACTGAATACTCACTCACTGGGAACACATTCTACAAGCCCTCCCCCTCCACTGAGCTGGCAAATGCAGCACCAATGCTGGGACACCTCAAACTAGAATAATCCTGTTTGGGTGGCCAGGGCAGACCAATGCTGGTGAAAATACGGACAGAAGAGGAGAGAATCAAAGATCTCTGGTGCCCAGGGATCTAAGAGACAGCTTCAGTGATGGCGTCAAAAAGAGTTTACAAAATGGTCAAAAATTTCTTAATGTTTGTTAATGCCTCTAACAATGCCAGCCAAACTGTCTAAGGTCCCGAGAGCTAGACAGGTTTCACACAATCTGGCCAGTGGTTTCATATACTAAAATAAAGTTCGGACGGTAAGTTAAACATCTTTAAGGCAAGTATCCTCCATGATACTCCATGAATAAAGGTCGTGCCATTAAAAAAATTAAAGAGTACCAGAACATAACACCTTTCACAGACATGACATGGGAGTGAATTATTAACCAAACCAGGGATAGGTATAACTACAGAGACAAAACAGATCATTTTAAGTAGAAGAAACTGAAAAAATTTTGCATGAACAAAATTTATCCAAGTGGGACAAGGAAATTAAGCGGCTGACGGCTGATCAAAACTCTCTGATAAGAGTCTGATGTGCAAAATGTGAAGGAAATTAACAAATATCTAAGTACAAAAACCACTCCCCGATGAAGAAGTGGGCCAAGGTTATGAACACACAAATTCCAAAAGAAGAGCTATAAACTCTTACCATCATTAACAGTCAGAAAACTGACAGGTGATTTAAGGTGAAGAGTCCAGGTTGGAGGAGCTGTAAGAATATGGGCACATTATTGAACTATAGAGTATGAAGTGGTGGAGGAGGTGAATTGGTGCAACCATTCTGGGAAATGACTGGAAATTACACAAGGAAATAATTCAAATTGGGGGCGGTTGGCTGGTGAATAGAGGACAACCTCAGACACTTGACACTTACTAGCTGTGTGACCTTGGACAAGTCACCTAACCCTGACTGCCTCACCTCCCCCCTCCAAAAAAAGAGAGAAAAAAGACAAGATAAAAATCCAAATACCCTGGTCTTTGATGGAGAGATTCCAATGCCAGTTCTACGTGCCAAGGAGGTCACTGATCAAAAAAGGGCCCCACACACAAAATACGCCAAAATATTTACAGAAGCACCTTCTGTAGTAGGAGAGAGCTGGAAGCGATGCGGGTGCCCCTGGTCAACAGTCACACAAACGTCAGTTCGTTATCATGACAGAGCGTGGCCGTGCTGTAAGAAACAATGAATGGGCCGCCTACAGAGACTAGGGCGAGTCAAGAGACTTTGCGCAGTAAAGGAAGCCGCACAGGAACAGAGGCAGACACGGCGACTACCGTGATGTGAGTGGGAGGGGTGGCCTGTGAGAGCACAACCCTCAAACTCGGCAGGAGGGCGAGGAGCAGGAGCGTTCTTTCCCCCAAGGGCCTCATCTGTCCGAGGCACCTCCCCAGCCCGACCCTTCCTAGCCACTCACTACGGCCCCTTGCTGAGCTCTGAAGCTCCAGCCTGTCTCTACAGCCTCAGTGGACTTTCCTCCCTCCCCTGCTGGTTTGACCTTTATTCTCAAAGAGGGCCATGGCGTGAGGAAGGTGATGCACGCTCTCTAATAATCTGATCCACCCAGCCCTCTCTCACCCCCACTCACAGCACCCCATCTTTGCCTCCATCTCTCTGCCTACACACCTGGAATCTTCTTCCTCATAGAGCCCTTCTGTTCCTTTAAACCACAGCTCAGATACCATCCTCAGCGTGAAGGCTTCCTAATGCCATCGGCTGCCAGGGCCCTCTCCCATAAGAACGTGAGCTCCTTGTGAGGCAGGGTTATTTCATTTTTCGTACCGGTATTGCCAGAGCCAAGTACAGTGCCTGGCACACAGGAGCCATGTAATTAATAATGGTTTACTGACTTTTTCAATATGTTCATTTTGCTCTGCTATTCTTCCACCTCTATTTTTTAAGATTCTTTGTTATAAGGGATGGCTCTCAAGGAGAAAGAATAAATTGAGAAACTCAAGTAATGTAAAAATAAAGAATATCAACAAAACTGAATTCTGAAGAAACAAAACATAATAAAATTGGCAGTGGCAGGGGTGGCTATTAGCCTTTCCTAAGACTCATTGCCCATTCCGAGACACAACGCTGAAAGAAAAAAATCAAGCAAGACACATGCGAGTTCTGAGCTACGTGTGTGCGTCTCCTTCATAAGCGGACGCCCTCACTGCCCTCACGACCTACATAAGCGACATTCACATCTGATTATCATGCGGTGCTGAATCAGCAGTTTGGCAGGGACTGAACTTTAACACAAGCACCACTGTCTTCAATTACCAGCATATCTAATGTCAGGAAAAAGAACAGACTGAAGCATTCTCAGAGTAAAAAGAGGAGGCAAAGAATCAGAAAGACCGCCTTCTTCTCTCTCCCCGCTTCCAACGGGAAGATACAGAAAAAGAACATGTGATCACACATTTGACCTGGGCTTGCAGGTCAGCTACAAAACAAAGCACCACTTTTTCAGGGAAAAAGCAGTAAAAGAATGTACCCTTTCTTGAGACCCAGAGTGGGCAGAGAAGACACATCTTGTTTCCTTTTCTACATCAGCAAATATATGATGAAAAGTGCACAGACAGAGGAGCAGAAGCACAGAAATGTGGGGCAGGAAGGAAACTCTGGTGATGATTCCATCAGATCCTTTCATCTTCTAAGGCCCAGAAGGCAACAAGCAACAGCTCACTTCTCCTTGGACAATATTTTAGAGTGACAAAAGCCAAGCACAAACCAGCCCCTCTTCCTTTTCATCTCTCTCCAGACAATGTCCAGCCCTCAGTTATTTCAGTGATTATGGACTTCTCACCTGGGCTGTGAGGACGCCATCTCTCTCCATCCCTTCGCGATCCTGCCAGCCGCCAGCCTCCATCTTCATCTTCTCCATTTTGTTCCTCTCTAAAGATGCGCCAGTTTTCACTCTCAGAACGGATAAATTCATGCTTTCTCCCGGCTACTGTTGTCCCACCTTCCTCAAAGTTTGGTCTCACTGAAAAGTAAACAAAGTAGTCAAGCATGGACCTCTTCCAATACAACTCTTGCAAAATGGATGTGACGGCTAAATCCCTCGGCTAACACCTCTCCATTTCCATTCTTAAGCAGTAAGTAGCAAATCCAGTCAAGAACAATCAAATAGATCAGATACTGGTAGATCAGTTTTCTTGAAATAAAACTTTCCTAAACAAACAATGAAAAGTTATCAAAGGACAATAAAATCCTTACAAAACCAACAAGAAATCTTTCTACCAAGGTCCTATATTGCTTCTGCCTATTTTGTCCCACATATTTGGAGTAGTAAACTGAAGTATAGCCTTGCTTCGTGAACATTGCTCCTAGACAAACAGAGTTAGGCAATCATCCTTTTAAAAATGTTTTATTGAGGCTCTTTTTAAATAGAATCAGTTACTTCCCAGACACTCTCTCACCCCAGATAAAGCACTACCTCGTATCAAGAAAGTATGGTCATGCAAAACAAACCAACACATTGGCTCTTGTCTGAAAGTGTATGCCTCATTTAGCCTGCCACCTCTTTGCTGAGAGCCAGGGGGCGTGCACATACCCAAGCATGGACACTGCACACCATCCTCTGAAACTGCAAAATCACACAATCGGATGGTTTGAAAAGGGCTCTTAGAAGCCTGCAAGAATCCTCTCTAGTGTCACACGAGCATTTCTTCCCTCCACCATCCTATGGCAGTTCACCCCAGACTGGCATAGTCTCCTTTAGAGACCTGTGCTCAGCCCCAGGTTGTCTATCATTAATGACTACGATAAGGGCACAGATGGCATGCTCCTCAATTCTGATGATGAAAAGCTGGAAGGGATGACTAATGCAGAGGATGACCATGTCAAGATCAAAAAAGATCTTGAAGGAATAGACCACAGGGCTGAATCTATTAAGATGAAATTCAATATAGATAACCATAAAGGTTTACTCTTGGATATAAGAAAACAATTTCACAAATACAAGATGCAGGAGGCCACAGCTAGAGAGCAGTTGTTTTGGAAGGGCTGAGTGGACCCAAATTCAAAAGGAGTCAACAGCGTCATGAGGCAGTCAAAAAAGCCAATGGGATCTCAAGGTGCAACAAGAGCAGCACAGCTTCCAGGAAGAGGGAGATGACAGTCCCACTATCCTCTGCCCTGGTCCTGTGTTCAATTTTGGACACCACTGCTGAAGAAGGATATATATCAAGGTGAAGGATGTCCAGAGGGGAGCCACCCAGAGAGGTGGTGGGTTCTCTATCCTTGGAGGGTCTCCAGCAGAGGTAGATGACAACCTGTCAGTATATCATAGTGGGGATTCCTTTTGTGTAGGGGTTGGACTAGATGGCCACTGATGTCTAACTCTCAAGCCCTGGGATTTTATAAATAATACAGCAGTTTCAAATTTATGGGGTAGAGCCCGTCGTGATATAACATCTCATTCTAATTTCTATGAAAATACCAGAAGGAGAAATACAAAGAAGGAGTTCACTGAAATGACTGCCAGAAAAGGAAAAAAAAACCCATCAATCATTCTGGCATCCCTCCCTTCAATGGTCCCGGCCCCATCCTACAATGGCTATTCATTGGCCCCAAAGGGAAACGAGGCACAAAGAGACTAACATTCGCTTTTGCAAGAAGGCAGAATCTTTTAGGATTCTGGAGTCAGAAAGACTCATCTGCCTGAGTTCAAAAAGACTCATCTGCCTGAGTTCAAATCTGAACTCACACACTCACTAGCTGGGTGACCCTCGGCCATGTTTGCCTCAGTTTCCTCAGCTGGAGAAGGAAATGGCCAATCCCTTCAGTATCTCTGCCAAGAAAACCCCAAATGGGACTGTGGAGAGTCAGACGACTGAACAACATAAGAATCCTTTAATGTTTTCTCCCCCAATTAGTCTGCAAGTGCTTGGAAGGAAAATGCCTAGGAAAGTATTCAGAAAACTATGAAGTGCCACACAAGCATGTGGCATTCCTTATCTTATTACTTTTTAATTCCTTACATGAAGTGCTTAACAAATACTATCTGACTCAGTTCCAATAACTCTACTTGGACGGGATAAGGATCAATCTTGTTTTCAATTACCTAGGGGGAAAAAAAACCTTAAGATTTCCAAAGTAAACCTTTCAAGTGCATTTTTTCACAATGGTACCATGAAGTGAAAACTTAATTTAAAATAATTATAAATGAGTAGCAAAATAATAAAAATTATGGCCTTACCTTAACACACACTAGTTATCTCATCACCATCTAATTATCTAAGAAAAATGATGTTCACCATTAAAAAAATTGTAGTAATATGCTTAACCCCCTTATAAATCCTGAGAAAAAGCAACATGCATCATGGACCACCCTACCTCTTTCTGACATTCTTACAGTCAACCATTCGCTATCATTTAGAAAAAGAGAATTAAAAGAAGACACGTCTCTATCTGGTCAAGAATGGTCAGTGTTAGCACAGCTGAATCATCCTGACAACAAATAATTTAAACAAAACCAAAGCCAAACAGAAAGGTTTACATGTGAAGCCTGCCTCCTCTCCGGAGTCATTATTTTAATAACGCGTCTGTCCAGTGTAGAGCTGGGAAAATCTGGACTCAGATCCTGCCTTGAGGTGAAACGCACTTAACCTCTGCTCACCCCTGGCAGATGCGTGATCCCCGCCTCAGTCAACTCCCAAGTCCAGACCATCAGAAAAATTAAAGACAAGGACACCAGAAGCCTTTGAGGAATCCGACTAAAGAAGATCTGAGCGAGGCCAAGCAACCAGCTTGGCAGAAGATAATGTGATATGTCAACAGAGTAAGAAGAATCTTCACCAAGATTCTATGGCTTTTTCAGCAAATACTTAGAACTTTTACCTAGAGATTAACAATTCTAGAGAAGCAATATTAAAACAGTCCAATTTGGGAACCTCAACTAGAAGTTAAAAATTCTAACTATATTCTATAAAAACAAAACCTGTGCTGTCAGACCATATTTTAAACAATATAAAATTAATCTAAGAATCAGCTAACTAATTTCTATGGGTACAGTAAGAATTACAGTTCTGACTGTGGTATATGGGGGTTTCAAATGCTTTACCAACTTACAACTGCACTAAGACTTTGGAGACTGTATAATATCATGTCATCTACATTATCATTACATACCCTACAAAGAAAGGGTAAGCAAAGCTTTCATATGTGAAAGCAAACAAGTCAGATTTCTGCCTATAAGCATAGGGATGTTACTATTTTCAGCAAAGAAAGAAGGAATTACTGCTTTCTTCAACTGTGGCCTCGCTCTTACTAACTACTCTGTCTTTATGTTTAGGGCTCAAAGACCTGACACTCCAGTGGATGCTGGAGGCAGACCCATCCCAACAGAGCCCAAACCAGAGGGAGTCAATCCCTTCTTTTCTTGAGGATTTCTGCTGACCAACCTGGGCTCTGATAAGAAGTAACATTTACATTGCATTCAAGTTAGGAAACACTTTCCTCCCAACAAACGGACGAAGCCTTAGAATTTCCCAAAGGCAGAGCTGAAGGGATCAAACAGACCCCAATCTCCTGCCTCCCCCACTCACGATCACAGCAGGCTCTTCCCTCTACTTCCCTTGAGGAACAACCAAATTGTGTCTAAACTCTCATCCACTTCCCTAAGTATACTCACTTTAATCCCCTTAGAGTCTTCTTTTATCGTCGTAGCCTTGGGCTCCACAATAAAGCAATATAATAAACATTTATTAAGCACAATAAATATAAGGCTATATTCCAGCACTAAGTAAGCCTACAGATAAGGGTGGCAAGAAGATAACCACAAATACACGACACAATATTCTATGTGAAAACTTCAAAAACCACGACAACAAACACGATGGACTATCAAAAATCCTACTGCACACATTCTCTTCCAGAACTAAGTGACTCCATCTCTCCGAAGAACAACACCAAACTGAGGCTCCGCATTTATCTCCACACTGCCCTTCTCACAAATATCTTTCTTCAATTCCCTCAGGTACACTCAGTGAACTGTGTCTTCGCTGCTTCTCCCACTTCACAACGTGACTGGCACAAGTCTGAGCCCTAGCCCACAACCCCCACCTCTGGGACAGGACAGATCACAATTTCTCCAAGCTGTCACATCTGTGCAGTAACGGCTCCTGTCTTTCCCTAAGTCCTCCTCAGACAATCTAGCTGCCCAGGGCGCCAGAGGACCCCCTCTGGCTTTGATGTGATACTCTCTGGAGGATGCTAGCTCAGCATTATGACCAACTAGCCAGCCCTCATGGAGTTCAATGTGTCCTGGAGCCCATTTCTCATAAACAAAGAAGGGATCACTGGGAAAGCAGTGCGTGCTGCTTGCACCCACTGGGTAGCTTCTCTTTCCATTGACTTTGGGGTTAGCTGGAATTGAGTCCTCTGAGATTGCAGTCAATCACTGTCATACAACTTCCCCAGAACTTGGGTGTTTCAGAGGTACTTCTGCCTTACACACTGTAGTTAACACTGGGCAGGGTTTTTCTACCATAAAAAAAACAAAATAAAATGTAGTGTTGGCCTTGGCCTGGTCTAATTGAGTGGACTTCCTAAGGAGAAAGAGCAGTGAAAGGGCACCTGTGTGCATGTTTGACCCACAGCCAACAGTGGTGTTTATGGAAAACTTCAGACAGAGCAAAAGAGGCCCTCAGCCAACACAATCTACAGCTGGGAAGCTTGGAGCCTACGAAAGCCCACTTTCAAAAAGCAGAAGGGGAATTATGGGACAGAGATATAGCAACCTGTATGTATATAAGGTTTCTACCACAGATGCCAAATAATCTCAGCTATCACTGGTTGTGTGTGTGTGTGTGTGCGCATGTATATTTATGTATTTATATTTTTATAATGTGTGTGTCTTCCTTTTACATTCAATAACAAGTCTTAATGTCACAGAGAAACGAGGGGTAAGGATTATCAGACATCATCCCATAGAGTATTGTCTTTTCAAAGCCTCACAGGCTTCCATGTTTCTTTTTTAAGGGGTAGGGGTGGGGAGGGGAAGAACCCTGTGATTTCATGAATATAGAGAACTACTTGATCAAAATAAAACCAGCCAATTGGCTGCCCTTAGTCAGCTTAAGAGAGCTGCAGAGAGGACTGAGGTGACAGGATGTGCAGAGTCATACACTCAGGATACATCAGAGACAAGACTTGAACGCGTCCTAAGTCCCAAGTCAGCTCTCCCTCTTTCTACATCCACTGCAATGCAAACCCAACAATGACATTTAACAGAGAGACTTGGATGGGCCAGGAATTAGCAGTGTGGCAAAAGGTAAAAAGCTATGGTTGGGGCTGTTTTGGACTTGGATATTTTGGTGTAAAGAGACTGGCTCTTGAGAAAGTAAAGCAGGGTGGGAACAGCTCTGGGGCCCAGAGTGGAATCTCAGTGATCCTCAGAATCCCTGTACACTAGCAAGGCAAGAGGCAAGGCCACATGGAAAACAGTATGAATGCACATGTTTAAAGACTATATTTGGGGAGAGATTCTAGCCAAAAAGGAAACACAGAAGAAGCTAGGGCACAAAGCCCTTGGGCTTCACGGTATAAACGCAGCTGAACTGGGCGCCTTGGGACAAGGCTACTCTATATCATCCTGAAACAAAATCAACCCAAAATAACCAGGGGGTCACACTGACACATGACAAATGAAAGGCTTCAGAACTCCTGAAACAGGGCAGTCATGGAGTACAGACTTAAAAGAGTCATCCTGGGTCTTCACCAACAATTTAAATGTCAGTCTATGGTAGAGGGGAGTCTTTTGAATGCCATTAACGGGTCTCCCTTGTCAGTAACATGGCCGTGTTTCCCTCTCTCTCAGAAAACTGACATATACAATAGATCTGGCCATCTTGGGGCCTGTGTGACCTCTGGTCCAGACTGCCATTAACTCCTTGTTGAGATTCTATGAAGACTTTCTCTTTGTAGTAAGGCATTTAGCTTTGATAAGCCTGGGAAGTTTCCTTATAGTGTCCTGAAATAATGTGGTAATCCTGTGCATGTGGGACACCTCCCCACTATGTTTCGTCTCCTGAATCTGTCGTCCAAATCTTGTCATTTTTACCTGCATTTTTTCCAATCACATTATTCTTCTGAGGTGGTTTTTCCACCTTGAGCTCTATCTACTACAATGTCCTCTTCTGCAGTAACTGTGCTCTTAACCACTTCCACTGATATCTGAACTTTCTTTACGCCATTTCCGTGCTTCTACATCATGGCCTCCCTTTGCCTTAGCTGTGTTAAGACTGATGGGGATTTCCCTGCCAGCTGAGCGTGTGGGCATCACTCCGAATGTTGCTGAGGCCTCCCTCATTACACCGCCTGAGATCACCGTTGCTCTGGGGCTCTCATTAGTGCTTTTCACACACCAAAATTAAATAAATAAACAGCCAACCAGCGCTTACCTCCAGTTACCTTGTTTTCTAGTTAAGGCCATTTCTGGAAATTCTGTGACTTTTTTGGATTTCTACTCAGACTTACAAAGGGAGAAACTGTCATAAGGAAGGAAAATCATTTTGTCGCCTCCCAATTGCCTTCTTCCAAGAAATCCGGTTCCCAATCTAGAATCTGACAAGACTCAAAAAAACATTATTTGAAGAGTTCAAAATTCTGCAAAATGAGCACCAGTTTCATTTAATATTTTTCTTTGTGCTTCAAGATCTCAAAGTCTGCAATCTAAAACCCTAATATTTCTTGAGGCTGTGACTATCCCTATTAAAATACAGTATAAATATCAATAATAAAAATCTATTGGGGTACGATGATTCTGAGAGTTCATTTTACTAAAAATGATTCCCAATCTCACCTACTACTACAAGACACTTACTTGGAAGCCACTTGGCAGTTAGAATCACAAGACTCTGCCCAACATATCATCTGCTTATGGCACAGAAGCTATAAAACTGCTCAGAACTTATTTTTAAAAACAGCCTGCCAATAGCTAAACATCATTTCTACTATCAAGTCAAGTAAAGAGGAATGGGTGAAATAACACCCTACAGATCCTTCTCCTAGGGTTTTACCTTCCACAATTCACAAGGTCACATCATAGCTATCAGATGTTTAGATGCTATGCCTGGACTTGTATTGAAATGTTTGGTATTAATTAAACAAAGAAAGAATTATATTTTTTTGTTTGTTTTACAAAAAGAGCCAAAGTCCCCAAGGGCCGATTTCACTCCCTAAGGAGCATTACATGGGTCCACATTAATAATTTTCTCAGCAGGTCTCCAATAGCTCAACCTTCGAGACACAACGAAAGTCTTTGTTACTCAGATCCTCTTATATAGGATGCTGGATCAAAGTTCTCACTTCAGCAGCTAATGGAAAGGGAAAAAAGGCACTGCACTGCAGGGCATGACAAAGCTATCCCCAGCTCATTTCAGTGTTGACACAAGCTGGAACACAGAGAATTTCCAGCTAAACACTACTATGGTATTGAGCTGAACTGTCTGTACCCTGTATACACCTTGTGTTACTTAGGCATGCTATATATTTGCTATCAAAGCAAAAATTCTTTAAATGCTCCTAAAGCTATGAATTCTTCAATTCTTCTACAAAGAAGTCATCGGAAAGGTTACACCTTAGACATTATTATACTGAACTATAAATATGTTGAGAGGTTTTCCCCAATGATCTAGCAGGACAACAGTGGAACCCGTAATAGCCATCCAAAACAGGAATGGCATTTGAAAAAGAGATAGAGAAACATCTTGGTCTATTTCTAACCCTAAATTCTAGCTCTGGCTTTATCACCATGACTGTGTGATTCTGGATCTTTATTTCTTTATTTGTAAAATATGGGAAGCTAGACTCAAAAGTCTCTTTCAGATCTCTGATTGTAACATTCTTCTCCAAAATAAACCTTATCTAAAGAGATGGAAGGAAAGGATGTTTTGTTAGTAGAATTATCTTCTACTTTAACCTACAATAAAAGAGAAGACCAAACGGAAAGTTGGAAAGAATTTTATCCCTTTGGACTTCCAAATAAAACCTTAAGTAAGATTATGCAAAACTTACTAAAGTCGGATTCTGATTAGAGAAAAAAAAAAGGCACCCTTCTCCAAGTCAGTTTTGGAGGATTTCTCTAGGGCTGCTAAGGTTTGTGTTGGGTAAAGAAAGACCTCCTAACAAACCAGCATTCTTTTCCACATGATCAGAGCTAATTGGCCCCCCTGCAGACTAAGTGACCAATCACATCAGCTTCAGAAGAAACCAGCCCCCACTGCATTATAAACAGAGGAATGTGAACTGTAAACCCAGTTCAACAAGAGAGTCCTACAAACTAGACTTATAGATAGGGCTGTCTGCCTAAAGAGACACAGCCCTCCAAGATTCCCTAGCGACCTACCTTTTTGCACATTAGCCAAAGCTTCAAAACGGTTGGTAAGTATTTCTCTATTAAAAACTATTCTGATTTAGGGGGTGGTGGTAGGTAGAAAGGCTAGAGCCATAATCAGTCATGTCCAATATGGGTAATTTTATGAAAACGTAACTAAATAGAAGGATGGAAGCAAGGCTATTATTTCTTTTGAAATATCGGAAATGGGACAGCCCAGCTGAAACTATTCCTGGAATTCCTCATCACCTCACTGAATACATGCCTGTATCTGATTATGATTCAGAAACTTCACTTGGAGAACAGAATGAGTCACTGGAAGGAATTCAAAAGATTTTTTAAAAAGATTATGCTTTGCTTTTTACTCCAGTAGGGGTAACTTATATGAGTAAAACTCCTAAAATGGACACTTGAGAATCTAAAGACAAAGTATTTAAATGTTGTCATCGTTGTTATTTTCAATAGTGGATACATACACTCTCCCCCCCAAATCCTAAATTACTATTTAAGTTGATGGTTAAGATTGGGGGAAAAAAACCAGTTATTCCTATTAAAAAAGATAAAAAGTGAAAAGAATATGAAGCTTATTAATTGGTCTAAATGGGCTATTATTTTATCCTTTTTATTAATTATGTATAAAGGAGACTGGTATGTAATTCTCAATAAAGTCCTAATTGTACTGAGCCTGTTTATAACAAATGTGAATAAAACTGATCAACTAAGATGACACTCACAGTTACGGCTTGTCTTTACTACGCAGCGTGAATGACATTATTTTAAGTCATGGCAGAGCTTTAGAAGACAGAATTTCCGAACTTTAGACTGAAGTGTCTAACAGTCCTTTATTTTGATTCACCAAAGCAGTAAAACAAACACACAGAGATGTGTATGTATGTACATGTGTATATGTAGAGATATATGCATACATACACATACATACGTGTGAAATCTTACTCGCTCACTCAGATAAAACACTCTCAAACTTTCCTGTCCACCACTTATTTCATAACAAGCATTTTAGTCAATGGAAACCATCTAAGCAGAAGTCAGTAATAACATCTACTTACAAGATTTTCATTTCATCCTTCTTTATTCAATCCAAACATAACTTAGTGAATGACAGGATCCCCTAGAGGACGAAGTTCTTTGCAGACGGTACAAAGGAAATAATAATAGAAAAGGTGAGGGACAATTCTTTTTCCTGAGAAATTACTGGTTGGTGATTAAAACCTATATATATATATATATATATATATATATATATATATATATATATATATACCAACAGCTAAAGATAAATTACAAAATAGCGAATGAATTATGCAAAATATAGAAAAAGCAGCCTGTGAGTTTATGGGAAGTGGAACATATCATATGATTTAGAAACAGAAAAAAAACATAGAGATCCTGGGAGAGTAGAGAGAGTGCTCAACTCTGAGCCAGAAGACCTGAGTATGAATCCTGCCTCAGACATATTCTAACTTTGTGACCATAGGCAAGTCTGCCTCCATTTCCTTAAATGTATAAAGGGCATAATTATCACACTAATTCCCCAGAGCTATTATGAGGATGAATTGCTTTACTGACCTTAAACTGTCCTCTACATGCTCATTATCCTTACTACTGTTATTATCTGGTCCAAGTCCTGCCCAATTCACCCCAAACAAACTGAAGCCTCAGAAGATGAAGTGACCTATGCAGGGTCACACAGACGGCAACAACTGAGGTCAGAGCCCAGTGTTGTCACCAACGTAGAACATGGCTTGGTGTGTCTGAGTCATCAGACAGCAAAGGCCCCAGAGTTTTCAAAAATGAAAGTCACCCTAGAGCATGACATCAGACAAACTCCTGAGTAAGAAAATGAAATACTTAAACTGTCAGGAGCAAAAGAGAGAGTGGAGCAGGGAGCCAAACAGTAGAGGTCAAGAGGTAGGGGCCACAAAACTAGCAGGAAGAAAATGATTCAGGAACCGGCGACGGGGGTGGGAGTGTGTATGGAGAAAAAGACAAAATTCAAATGGCAGAAACACTTATTTTTTAAGGAAATGAATTGAGTGATTAGGAGATGTTTATTAGAAAAACGTAAAAAACTGACAAGTAACACTGAGCAGGATGAAACTTTTGAGCTTTCATTGATCAAAAGGCCAGGGCTGCAGTAGGTAATGCTGGGCCCTGGGCTCTCGGACACTGCAGGGCTTCCAGGTCCTAAAGAGGGAGCATGTGCACCAGGTGAGCAGGGCCCTTACCCTCCACATTACCTTAGTTCACAGATGACACTGTTTCTTGAATCACATCTCTCCTATGTGTATGGGGCACATGAGCCTGGACAGTTGAGTTCCAGAAGGTCAGTGCCTGGGTCTTTATTAACTAAACTCTGGATCTCCCCTAACGCTCTTTGCACATATGAAGTATATAACTGACTTATGCTACGCATTTCTGAACCAAGGAGATCTAAGTGTGAAAATAAACTGACTAAAGAGTTAACTGTGGTCCTTGTAGGGAAAAATTCTGATGTAAGTAACAGAGAAAGGAACAGAGTGTACAGACTAAAAAATAACATAAAAATCAGCAGTCTCTGCACTGAAAATCAGATGTA
Organism: Pseudochirops cupreus; assembly: GCA_028627135.1. NCBI lineage: Eukaryota > Metazoa > Chordata > Mammalia > Diprotodontia > Pseudocheiridae > Pseudochirops > Pseudochirops cupreus. Next base: position 387,476,742 of record CM053584.1, on the reverse strand, counting down.
AACCTAAAGGGATAATTGAAGATAATGAGCTATTTCATATTTTATCTTTCTAAGAAGAAATAGCAGAGAAAATGAAAGTAAAAGCTAAGTAGAGGGCCAGGGCCCAAATCTAATAAAAGCACGGTTAATAAGATCATATGCTGACATAGAGGACATTTGTAGCAACATCAACCACCTCTGGACAAGTCCTGAACTTCCATAAAAACAGTGACTATGTGCCTGTGTATATAGTCTGTGCATAAAACACTATGCATAGTGCCTAGCAAAATAAGTCATGAAATAATTATGCCCCGGGAACAGAACCACTAGATGGTATGTTTTACAATCATTTTTATTTTAAGGGTCTGATTACCCACTAAACATGTTATTTGATTTCTAATCTTCAGTATGCTTTGAGGATAACAGCAATTCTTTTAATTGTTAATGGACAATCTAGCATTTAAAATGTATAAATATTAAGTTTGAGGAATCATTTAACCCTAAAAAACCTCATGTTGAAAACTGGAAAATAAGGATGCTCCTCTTAAATGTTTCTGAACCATTTTAAATTGAGGGTTCAAATCCAGTCTCCCAATAGGAGGAAAAAAGGTTTCAAACAGAGACTAAAATTCAGAAAGAAAACTACAAAAAAAAAACATACAATGAATCTTTCTGGCAAAAAGGAGAATGAAATAACTAATCATCTAATAACCAGCTGTGACCTGCCCAAAAAACATTTCTCAATTCTCCAATTCAGGCCAATAAGCTACTGAGAGCACCTTCAGGAGCCACAGAAGCACAGTGTCCATGCTGAATGCTTCTGCTAGGAGCCTTAAGTATCCTTATACCAGGTGAAGGATATAGACAATGACAAGGTTCCTTATGGGAATCATAACTAACAGCCCCCTGCTGTGAGGATGTATTCTTTCTAAAAGGAGCACTCAATGGGAAAAACCCATCGTCTCATTTCCTGTTTGTAAAGGCCCCTTCTTAGCACACCAGTTGAAATCCACCCAGTGACACTTAACAGAGGAAGAGCGGATCCCCAGGGAGAATGTGGCAATCCCAATGCTTAAACTCTCACTGTGTCACATGGTGTCACGTCATCTTTGTATAATGCCCATTTCAATGATTCGAAGCTTTCAGAATGATTCATTCTGCTCCACTTTTGAAATGTGTTGGTTTTTTCAAATATCCAAGGCACTTGTTCAGTGCTCTCTCCACTACACAATGAACAGACGTGTGAAGCATTGTCATGCTTCATTGTTACATACGCTGTTATGTAACACCTATCCACCTCTAGAATGGGACCAAAAACTTAGCAGAATTCTGTTTCCTAACTCCATTGTACAGTAAGGCTACTTAAAGGGATTCTGAAGGTATATGTGATATAAAAATAGTATAGAAATTTAGTTTCCCAGTAATTCCAGCTTTCTAATCTAAACATTATAAAGTAACAACAGTCATAATTCCTTACAGTTATTTCTTTTTACCCTTATTGCAGCCATCTTCTGCCAACTACAGAAAAAGTAACCAAAGCAACAAGTATTCAGTGAACACCTGTTATGCAAAAGATATTATGGGAAATGCTTAACAAGCTAACTGAATGGTATTGATAAATACTGTAAGAGTTTAGACAAGGAGGAATCACTTGTGGCTGGTGTGTTTATGTAGGACTGGTCTTTTCATGCTGACTAACCATTAGCTACCAATAGATCCTTCTGGTTTCAGAGCATAACAGCCAAGGATGGATGGCAGTAAGTACAAGGCTCCACTCCTGACTCAGACTCGCAAGAGGCTCGTGACCAAAGACGGCCACAGCACGCTGCACATAAAAGCCACAGGAGTCTGCTTCGCCCAGCTATACGACTTGTGGGGATTCCTAATAGACATGCAATGGCGATGGATGTTGTTGATCTTTTCTATGTCCTTTCTGTTTCACTGGCTCTTCTTTGCAATCTTCTGGTATGTTCTAGCTGAAGTGAATGGAGATCTTGAGATCAACCATGACATACCACCTGAAAACCATACTATCTGTGTAAAATATCTCACCAGTTTCACAGCTGCATTCTGCTTCTCAGTGGAGACACAGCTTACAATTGGCTATGGTACCATGTACCCCAATGGCGATTGTCCAAGAGCAGTTTTCTTACTAACCACCCAGATGCTACTGGGAATCATGATGGAGACCTTTATCACAGGTAATTTTCTTTGTTCTCTCAAAAAAGTGATCAGGTATTTTGAAAGGACAGGAAATTCATGTAACGGAGAAGGATTTGCCTCTGAGATGTATTCTCATTAGGATGGGAGTTTCCAGGGGATAGGGAAGTAAAAAAAAAGGCTTCCCTCCCTACCCCCCAGTGAGAGAAATAATAATAATTCTATGCTAAAAAAAACAGCCTCATCAGAAATTCTCATCCTAAAGAAGCAGCCTTGCTAGTAAATCCTAACACTTATCAAGCTTCAGAGATTCCACAATCTTTTCAAGAAAGCCAAATACAGTTTGTCTTCATACATACAGGAAAAGATACTTTGTGTTATTTCCAACATTTTCTCTGGCTTGAAAGAGTGAAGGGTCTAAAAGAGAGCAAAAGCAAGCCAGACAGCAGCTAAGGATGAAGATTTGCATTAGGATCCCATACTGAGATGCATTTCTAGTTGGGAAGACTTAAGTTCCAAATTGCAAAACATGGTTTCTGTATCTTAATGCAAGCAAAAAATTCATTTTTCTTTTTTATCCAATTAAGTCAGAATTTCCCTCTGATTTCATGATTTCAAGTGATGCTTACTGACCCTCCAACGAGAACATAGTACCACCTTACACAAACCAGACTAAATCCAACACCCACCCTAGACAAAAATCCACTAGAAACTAAGTTGCAAAACAGTGTCCCAGACCTAGTAAAAAAAAAAAAAGTCCTTGGGGAAGTCACTCAGGTAAGGTGGAAACCCTAAATAGGACTAACACACTTTTTTTAAAAACCTGCTTTTCAACAAACATAAGCCGTTTCTTCTAAATGCCTTTCTCAATCCCTCAAAGAAATACTGGGTAAAGAGTCGGGGGAAATGGATTCAGGTCCTAGTCCTGCTGCAATCTTTGGTGAATCACATGACCAGCCCATGCTTGAGTTTGGCCCCTGGGAGGCAATAAATGCACCTACTGAAACAGTCTTGTTGCAAGGACTGTAAAAGTCTTTAAATTAACGTCAGCTCTAAAAATCCATGTTTTCACAAGGTAAAAAACCTTGTCTCTCAGATGTGATGACGCTGCCTGAGTTCATTCACAGCAATCAATACATGTCCCAAACAGAACCCAGTCCAGGCCTGTCACTGACCAGTGAGATGTGATGGCGGCTTGTCACCCTTCATGGTGGCAGAGCAGAACCTGAAACCAGGCCCCTGACCTCCCAATTCAGCACAATTTCCAATACACCATATCAAGAAGACCATTTTACTTAGAATAAAGCTCCTGTGTTAGCTGAAGTGCCTGGCAATTCCCAAGGGGCATTCCCTTTACCAGGTGCCCCCCTCATTTTGCCCCTACTACCAGCTCAACACACAGAAGGAGCAACAAACCAACAGTTTCCTAATAACAGATAGTAAAATGCAATGGTCTTCAAAGTGGGGTCCCCAAGGGCTATGTGCCAATTAGAAAAATAGCTCTCACACAACCATGCTTCTCCGTATCACCGACAATTCCTCTGCTATACAAGGTATCTCCCTAAGGTACGTCCCAATGTCCCACTGGAAGTAGGGTGGTGACCCTTCAAGTGTAAAAATTCCATCCTTGTCTCTATCCCCAAGTCACTCTTCCCTGCGTCCCCCCCAAGATTACCTCTGGACTATGGCAAGTTAAGAGCCCCATCACTTTCCATTTGGAGTGAGTCAGAGTTAATCCCTCCTCTCTTTCAAACTGGGCAGCTACTATCAGGGGCATGACCATATTCCCAATCACACAGGTGCTCCCAAGCTCCATGTCCTCCGGACTCCTCATTTTGGCCACTCCCCCTATCCAATCAGATGCCAAATCTTTTCAGCTCTGTCTCTTCATTACTAACATCTGGCTTCCTTTTCTACTGAAGAAGGATTACACTGGTTCAGGACCTCATCACATCTTGCCCAGGCTAATACAGTAGCCTCCTCGTTGATCTAGCTGATGCAAGTCTTTTTCCTTTCTAATTCATCTTCCCGTAACTGACAAAATGATTTTCCTAAAGCAAAGATCGGACGACCATCTCATTACCCTCCTCAAATCTCCAGAGGCTCTCTATTGATTCTAAGTTAAAATATGTATTTTAAAACATCTACTTGGGGGAAGGTTTTATAACCTATACAATTGCTGATCGAGTAGTACATGTATAGGTATAAGTAAATAAGTATATACATGGCGGGGGGCGGGGGGGAGATGTTTGCTCAAAAATAGTTTTTACCAAATGGGGCACACTCTAAAAAAAAAATCTTTTATCGATATGGATCTGCAATCAAAAAAGTTTGGAGAATAACAGTGTAGTAGACTTGTCAAACACGTCTAGCTGTGTGACCTTGGTCAAGTCATTTAACTTCTCAAGCCCTCAGCAATTCCCTACAATTACAAACCATAGCTCACTGGACCTGGAAGGTCACCATGCTGATGAAATCAGAGGTCACCACCCCCACCCCCAAATCTAACCAAAGAAGAAAAGGGGAATTTTCCCATTCCCACTAAACAAAAGCAATTTTATTCCTATTAAAAAGATCTCCAATAAGATCAGACTTGCACAACTTGGCAGTGGGTGGTGGCCAAAATTAAAACAGGCTAAACTTCTTTGGGCCGCAGTTGGTTTTAAGAGGCTCGCTTTTCAAGTAAAGGTATAATGATGGTTGGCTGCCATGGGTCACATGACAAACAGGAAAGCGTGCACAGTAGTATGAACCACCTGCCAAGTTACATGATGGGCTCACTAGTGATTAGTGGAAGGCAGATTAAGCAGGGCACAAACGAAGCACGTGTTACATCTTTACTTCCTTTTACATATACTACATTTTTCGCAGGCCATCCAAACTCCTTTGGTGGGATGCAAGTGGCCCATGGGATTATATGTTGTGCAGGACTGATTTAGATCTATTATAAGAACATATATGACAAAAATACATTTTCTTTCTTTGAAAAGTTCTGACACAACATTCACTTACTAATATACAAATTGTTTCCAGGCCCTACATAAAAAGGTTACATTCCCAAAAAAGTTGAGCAAAACTAATTCCAAGAGGTAGTATAGGACACTTAGAATCTAGTTCCCAATCTATTCAAAATAATGATACCTTAAAATATAAAGAATTTACCATCTAACCTAATGTAAGAAAGAATAGCAAAAATACAACACCTGGTACACTATTTCGTAAAACTTAGTGTTAGTTGTAAGTCTGTAACAAAATCAACTGTTTCTAATCTAGGTGCCTTTGTGGCAAAGATTGCCTGCCCAAAGAACAGAATTTTCTGGATCCGCTTTACGAACTTGGCAGTAATAACCCACATAGATGGCAAACCAAATCTGATCTTCAAAGTGGCCAACATTCAAAATAAGCCGCTCACCAGCATCCGGGTCTCTGCTATCCTCTACCAGGAACGAGAAAACAACCAACTCTACCAGAGCAGTGTGGACTTCCACACTGACAGTGTCAGCTCTGAGGAGTGCCCATTCTTTATCTTTCCACTCACCTACCACCACTCCATTACACCCTCAAGCCCTTTAGCTGTTCTTCTCCAGGCTGAAGATCCTGGACACTGTGAATTAGTTGTCTTCCTCTCAGCTGTTGACGAGAGCACAGGACAAGTGTGCCACAAGAGGACATCCTACTTACCATCAGAGATCATGATGCATCACTGTTTTGCACCTCTAATGAGTAAAGATTCCAAAGATGAATACACTGTCAAAATGGAGAATTTTGACAAAACTGTTCCTGAACTTCAAACTGCTATAGTCCCTAAGAGCCCAAACAGGACTGACATGGGGATCAATATTAATGGACAACACATTGATAACTTTCAGATCTCTGAGACTGGGCTAGCAGAATAGATTCAGAACATGGCTACATTTAAAAAAATATATTAAACTACTTAACTGGATGTGCAGCTGCTTTCCCCTCATCATTGCTATCCTGTTATCTTTTTCTTCAATCACAGCATGGCATGCAAAGCATGATATATGACCATATAAACTGGAACTAGTGGATGAATTAACTGCAGGCACTCTGATAACATAGAATCTCGGAAAGTAAAAATTCTACCAGCTGATTTTACTAAAACTGATTAGAGCTACAGTGACAAAGAAAACTATAAAGGCGTCATTTCTGATGACATTTAAATGAGTTGTTATTTTTTGTAAAAGGCAATGAATTCAAGAAAGTGGCCTTAAAACAAACCCAAAAAACCCTACCCATAGAAACCTCATTTAAGTCTCTGAATTAATGTAATACATACATATAATCCCAATTTGCAGTACCTCTCTGTGATGTAACTTCTCCTTGGATACAATGATTATCTTATACAAATTATCACTGTTCAGAAAGCCCAGAAGATCACTTAGTACTGGCCTTAATTTTTAAGAACTAATAATGAAATTCATGAGGCCATGAGACTTTTAAGTGTTTAGAGAAGTCTTATGAAGCAAATTAGACCTAATTCAAAAAGCTCTAGTAAAAGAGAAAAGAAAAAAATGACCATATAGGGAGTGTTTTTAAGTTAATAAATAGCAAACGATTTTGGATGTAAGAAATAATGATACATGTGCTTTATATCTTTTCTCAGAATCATATTTCTCAGACCACGAAATGGAAAAGGGAACCAGTATTAGGGCCACAAAAAAGAAAGTGAACTGGGTAACACTTTCGATTTACTAAAAACAGAATAATATTCATTACATTTACGTACATTATTTAAAACACCTAACTACGGTCCATATTTTAACAATGTATGATGCCTTTTTCCAGAAGACAGGGTTTACTATTTAACATTTATATTTTTCCTACTGGGATTATAAAAGATGGAAGGTAAGTTAATTCAATATAACCCAAGAAACTCTGAAAAAACAAAACATACAACTAATGCAGATTTTTATTAGGATTATGGTTTCACTGATTTAAAGCTGGAAAGAATTGTAGAGACTATGGCTCCATTTGGCAGATGAACAAAGACACACAGAAAAAAAGTTAAGCAATTTGGTCCAAGCCATACAGGTAAGCATTAGTAGAGATTCAAGCATAGGTGCTCTGGTTTCAAAACTGCACTCCTTGGAAGACCTTAGAAGCAAACACTATCTATTGTAAAAGTTGGAATCAAACCATCGAACTGAAAATTACACCATCATGGTTTTCATTTTAAGGAAAACATACAAATGATTCCATATTGTAACTTAATAGGATACATTCTAATCATGAAGTCTCTTTAAGACTTTAAGGATTCAAACACACAAACAAAATACTACTGTGGAGACTGGCAAAGAAACATTATCCAGTCTGAATATTTACATATCACAGGATTAAGAAACAAATTTCCTTTTCTAAATATGAAGCACATAGATTCTTCTGAAAACACAAAAGATCAGTGGGACACTGGACTAGATGACACTTATAGTTCCTTCCAATTCTGTGATTCCATGATAACTACATTTCAATCATTTTTGTGGATGGCTTCCTTATGCTTAAGTGGATCTGTGTCAGTTCTTTGCAGTGATGTATTAACTTGGTCATTAGACAAGCATTTACAAACTAAATTAATGTAGGAGAGAATAAACCAATTACAGGTACAATGCAGACAGACCCAGGGAAGGGTCGGATAACACAAAACTAGCCACATCCAGTCTAAACTATATCTGAAAAAGAATTGTCTCTAAAACCTGAATGGCAAACAGTCATCCAAGACTTTGCCTGAAGACATCCTCGGAGAAGGAGCTCATCAAGTCCTGTGTTCACCACATTGTTGGACAATGCCGACTGTTAAGAAAGTTCTCCTTATAAACAAGGCTAATTTCTGATTCTGGCCTGGCAAAGGAAAGAATCTCTTTCTAGCTAATAATCTTTCAAATGCTTAAATAAAGCCGTTCCACACACCAAAATGCCACCGCCCACACTCCCCTGTCCCTCAACCCGAGGCTTCTGGTCTCCAGTGGAAACCATCCTTTGAACCTAACCTCATATGGCAAAATACCTCAGGACCCTCACCAACCTATCAATGTCTGCTAGAATACGGTACACAATATTCTACACATGGTCTGACCAAAATAAAGTGTAATGGGAGTGTTATCTCCACGTTCTTAGAAGATGCAATACTCAGTGCAGCCAAGCTGCAATGTCCTTGCTTGAGTTGTAGCCACCCACCAGTCCACTGAATCCCACTCCATCCTGTCTTGCTGACTGTCTAATCCTGTCTTCTCCATCTTGTACTTGGGAAGATTTTTTGAAGCCAAGTGTAAGGCTGCCTTTATCACTACTACATTTCATTGTAGGTTAATTTGGTCAAATTGGTCCTAACCTGTCAAGACCTTTCTGGATTCTAATTATTTTGTCTGTCACCTCCTCACACCAGCATACAGACCACTTACTAATATGACAAAGAAAACGCCTCTCCCTTTATCCATGCTAAAAGAGACACGTCCAGATCCCTGCAGCATCTCACTGAAGTCCCCCTCCCATGTTTTTATCTAAATGTTAAGTACTCTTTGGGTCAAGCCACAGAATCAATTCAGAAACTAACTCTATTATCACCTACCACATCTCTTCATTTTTTCTGTAAGCATAAGAAACTTGATCAAATACTGTGCTAAAATCCAGGTAAACTTTATCTATAGTATTACCCCTGATCTACTGACTTAGTAACCCTGTCAAAAAAAAAAAAAGAGAGAGACATTCGTGTGACACGCCTTCTTCCTAATAAAGTCACACTGTCTTGGATTATTACTTCCTTCTCTACTGAATGTCTCAAGTTTGATTCTCCCCAAGCATTCTTCAATCACCCTAATAACCAAAACCTTTTAGGCTTTTCTTGGTATACACTCTAAAATTTCTTTTCAGCACAAAACTACACCTCCACTTACAAAATTAGAATGCACAAATTCTATCTTTCCAAACTTTCACAACTCTCACCCTCCACCCCCTTTGGAAGCCCCAGTGTTAGGTTTACATGGAAAAAGAAACTGGAGAAAACTGAATGCTGTATTAGTGATGACCAAGCAAGGACAGAATACATGTTTAGAATAGTATATGTCAAGTTAAAACAAGGAGCTGGAAATTTAATGCTTGCTGGATTTCTGTTTTAATGGAGGCAGAATAAAAATGACATAGAGAAAAGGCCTCACTTAAAAACCATGCTAACAGCTATTTGTCACATGAAAAGTGGCTTGTTTTGTTTTAAAGATATAGCACCAAGAGGCTTCTCCTCCAACACAAGATTACTGCAACTACTGACTAATAGGGATTCCTAATTAGAAAGTAGTATCTGGTACACAGAGCAGCAAGGGGCCTAGGGGACAGAATGCTGGGCCTGGAGTAGGCCTGCACAACACGTGGTCCACCAAAGTGGCCCGCAGGCCTGTTGTACAGCCTCTACATTTTTCGCAGGCTGCCTGAAATCCTTTGGAGGGCCACAAGTGGCCCACAAGGTTTTGAAGGCCTGGCCTAGAGTCAGAAAGACTCATCTTCCTCAATTCAAATCTGGTTGCAGACACTTATGAGCTGTGTGACCCTGGGCAAGATACTTAATCTTGCTTGCCTCAGCTTCCTCATCTGTAAAATGAGCTGGAGAAGAAGTAATGCAGAGAGTCAGCCGAAAAATGTAACTATCTTGAGACTTATACTGAAAGCTTTCCCCCTAAGAGACTGAAAGGCTTTCTTGGATGTTATTTCCTTTACACCCAACCTTTTATTTTTCCAATGTAAAATCTGCAACATCCCCAGAAGAATACACACCAGGCAGGGGGGCAACGCAGGAGGGGGAGTGGGGAGCGAGGCTAACAGCTTCACACGTGACCTTCCCCGGGCAACACGCTGCTGACTTGCCTGTATTTATGGTTTACTCCTTTATTATACCTTAAAGCATGCCGCGTGAGGGGGAGTCAGGGGCTCCATGAAAGACAGAGGGTCAGTCGTGTGCATGACACAGTGGACAGGGGAGTCGGGTTTAAGAAGAACTTGGACTCTACGTGGCCTCTCTCTCAGGCACCTTCTGATTTTGTGAAATATTCTTACAGATTCCTGGGGCAGCGCAGGGAAGCATTAAAGATATGGCTGAAGGTCAAGATGCTGATATTTTGCTGAAGGAGTCATAGCCCTGTGGCAACTAGAATATTTTCAGTTTCTCCGTACTTTACATCCAAAAGGGGCTAATTAGAATTACGTATTCACGCTGCAGAATCCACTGAGCTCATTAGTGCCATTTGAGTCCTTGACAGCTGTATTACTTAGTATCAACAAGGAAACTTCGCACAGAATATATCCTAGTGCTCGGACCATTGGCTCTTAATATGATTTCTGTGGAAGGCAACTTAAGATTCCACTCCACCCAGAAAGTATATGCCCAGGAGATTTTCTTCAGTTTCCACACTTACTGTAGAATGTTCACTCCTGGTCTCCCTGGCAATGGGCACAAACGGAGTGATGACAACCAAGCCCATCAGAGAAGCACAGATTCCTGTGTTCTACCCTCTGGCTTCCCCAAAGTTACACAGTAAGGGTGAGGGGTAAGATTTGAATTCAGGTCCATCCTGACTCTAAAGCCAGCCTTCTGTACACTGTTTCATGAAGCCTTTCCTATCACAGCATTATTTCTCATAATTCCTAAAGGCTCCATTTTGCCAAAAAGCTCTCACCAAGCTACCTGACCTGGACTCTAGACCATAATCCAGTCCTTTGGTCCAGAATCTGTAACTGCCATCCTGTTTCTAAACCAGGCCTGCACAACATGTGACCCGCCAAGAATGTAAAGGAAAACATCCCTTGTATGTAAAGGAAATCCTTTGGCATGACATGGGTCGTGCAAGCCTCTTCTATACTATACTTCTCTGATATGAAATTGGACATGTACTGACCATTTTTCAAGTCATCTTAAAGAAGGCTTTCCAAATGGGAAAAAAAAATTAAACCACCAAAATTTCCACCAATACTACATACGATCTGCCTCCTGCCCCAACCACCCTTACCCCAAAGAACTGACGCAAACTCACAGTTTTACAAACCACCATGAGATTCGTCAAATATCCATTATGAAAACATCATTGCCATGCCTCTAATTAGGAACCTCTACCACGAAGAACACATATGGAACATAAGGCCACTCTAGTTTGTCTTTCCCTACAAAGTCCTATAATAACTCAAAACTGAAAACAAGCAATTAGAGAATGAAAGTCGTAATTCGAACTTCCAAACACCTTACCTGAATCTTTTCGCCCTGGTTTTTCAAACCGTCTGTCTCCCCTAGAAAAACAGAAATAAACTTTTGAACAAGGACTAGGAAGCCATATGATAATTTCAACTCCAGTTCTGGTATAGACGTTCTTCTTACCTTAGAACTAACAATGATAAAGCGGGGTAAGACTCACTAGAAAGGCCAGTAAGTTCCATTAAACAATCAGAAAGACAAGCCTTTAGCTGCTCAAGTTCACCTTTAATCCAAGTAAACGTTTTACTAGAGATTAGCTTATCTATCCTGAAAAGACATGAGATGACTGAAAACTGAAATTCTCCAGAGACTGTGATATCCTTTTAGTCTCAGCCAACTATGGGCCTTTGTTTCAGAGAGAAACATGGGGTCATGAAAAACACTAGGTAACTCCTCAAAGGCAACACAGTATGCTTCCCTCCTCCTAGTGAATGATGGACCCAATTCATTGTCTCTTCACAGTCTAAGACATGGAGACTGAGGGACCAGTTCTAATACATACTGTCCATCCAAGTGCATATGACAGTCTGGACAACAGATTTTCTTCATTCACTTGGTCCATCTCATGTGGACAGGGAGGGTCATACCTTTCTTAATTACTCTGAATCTGGAGAAGCATACAGTGTGCCCAAGCAGGACATAATATAGAGAACTGCATGAAGGATATAAGCACAACTTATGACATCTGAATTACATGGAATATTATTATGTCATAAGAAAGTCTCTGAATTAAAGAATTCAGAGAAATTTGCTAAGACTGATATAAACTGTCACAGAGTGAAGTAAATAGAATCAGGAAAATAATTTATACAATGACCACAATAATACAGAGGAAAACAACACTGAAAGACATCAAAACTCGAATGGAGTGAACAAGCATTGCTTCAGAGGACTGACGGTGAAGAACGCCTCCAGCCTCTGGGCAGATGGGCAGTGGACAATACAGACATCTTCAGAGGAGGCCAATGTGTTGATCTGTTTTTCTTAGATATGCTCTCATCTGTTTTGTTTTAGTTTTTTAAAAGGAAAGGTTGAGGGAGAGGAAAAGGAGAGAATCACTGGGAACTGACAACATTTTTAGAAAGACAAGAGTATCACCAAAACATTTTTAAAGGCTATGTACATAGCAAGAAAAGGATTTCTGTAAGTCATAGAGCAAGAATAAGGGATAACCAATGAGCAGCCCACATGCTCCACTGGCATCCACACAATATCAAAAAAAAAAATGAGGAAAGCCCTGAACCCACAGTCAGAACGCTTCTCTAAGTTAAGTGGAGGACTTACATAAGGACACCAACAACAGTGGTACAGATAGGAATGCTTAGATTGGTTGTAATCTTTACAGCTCAAAGGAGCACCCACACTGATCTGCAGTCTTGCTGAGAAAATATCTGTTAAATGCACAGGAGTCTTCTCCCACTGGGCTTATTTTATCTCCTCTCGTAACCTCAGCAGGTTTTCCACCCACAATGCTAATCAGACTAGCCAATCAGTCCGCCTTGTGGACCAGTGACCTCACCCCAGAAGAAGGAGGGAAGGGCAGCGCTCCCAGGGACCCCATCTGGCGCCGCATAGGCCACCAGGGCAGGGTTACCTTTCTTCCCAGCTCTGTGATCGGTGCATTTCACGGCCGCCGCCACCTCGCCCGAATCCACCCTCGATTTCATCAAAACTTCTTTGGTAAAAACTACCTTCACCTCTGCCACGACCTGCAAAGACAAAGGCAGAAATAATTGGCCATAAGATAACTATCATAGCCATCAAAAAGGAGGGGTTTCTATTCACTGTCAATAGTAATTAGGTCTCTTTACATTCTATAAAGATTTCTCTGAAATATATTATTTTTTTTGTTTTTGTTAATGAGCTACTTCCCAAAACATGTAGAGATACTAAAATTATGTTCTACAAAACCATTTTATATTCATACAACATTATTGCAAACTGAGTCTTCAACTGGACTCCTCACATACATACAAAAGCTAAAGATACTGACTCTGATATGGAATGTTTCTGAAAGGAAAATTGAACAGAAGAACTATTGAGGTATTTAAAATAGGTTACTTATCCATGATACAGCAGACTGAAAAATATTCTGAATGAATTGTCTCCTTAACAGATTTGCTACAACAACCCAACACCTTCTCTCCTTTAACAGTCCCCACTGGTGTCCCAGCCGAAAGCACAGGTGGTATCACACTTAGGATCAAAGAACCCAGAATATGACAGAACCTTTAGAAACAGCTTAACCCAAGATCCTCAGCAAAAAAAAAAAAAAATCTCTTCTGATGACAGGTGGGAAAGAGCATGTGTCCCAAAACAGCTTATGGATGCTTCTCTAAGTTAAATACAAAATGACAGATTTCCAAAGCTTCCAGTATTTATCTATGCATCTTCCCCCTCCTCTGGAGGAAATAATCAAAGATTGACTACAAAGTGCACAGGAGCATCTTGAGGCAGCAGAACCAAAGGTACAAGAGGGCGTGTGTTCAACTTGACAATGAATGTTGTTACCACTTTAAAAAATCCACAGAACCAAAAGGACGTCCAGAGATCAGGCACTTGTGTCTATTTCAATAAAATGGCGGTACAAAGAAATGAAAGGGACAATTCTCTGGAATTCCATTCTAGAAGGCTCACAGAAGAAGCAGAACTCACATGATACACATTATTAAAGACCTAATGTAATAAAAGCTTTTTCTCTACTGGGGTGATGCTCTACAATGGGGGGAAATTTACCATTTGGAAAGGAGAAATCTTTTTCCTTCTAAAGGGCAGAGGGAAAATAAAGTAAGAGTCAATAAGAAAGCAACTTTTTTAATTGAAATGAAGTACTTTAGGGACAGCTAGGTGGCACAGTGAATAGAGCACCAGCTCTGCAGTCAGGAGGACCTGAGTTCAAATCTGCACTCAGACATGTAACACTTACTAGTCGTGTGACCTTGGGAAAGTCACTTAAACCCAACTGCCCCTCGAAAAAGCAAAAAAAAAAAAAAAGTAAGAAATGAAGTACTTTACAAGGTATTTCAAGACAAAAGAAATTCTTTACAAAGGGTAATGATTACGACTTATAATCTGGTAGAATCAAGAGTTTTATTGACAGATAATGTAAATGTCATTCGCCATAGGTTTCTAGTGAGTTGTAAACCTTCAACTATCTTTAGTTATATGAAAAAAAGAAAACATGCAGTCCATTTCAGACTCAATGATTCTAGAGCAGAGGTGTCAAATGTGCTGCACTCGAGGGCAGCAGAACCAGATTAAAATGTAACTGGGAAATATTGCTTTAAAAAATACAATAGAACATATATGATTTATATGCAATTTTTTTAAAGTTGATATACACCTGCAGAGATTCTGCTTTATAAAGGTTTAGTAATTTCCTCTCTCCTTTCCATTTGAATTTGATCCCAGGGGCCTAGAGTATGTTCTCCCATGGCTACTCTGAGAACAGATGATCACTGAATGTACATGGTTAGAAAATATACTGACCCACCTTGGGGTATAAACAACTCTGAAACATTCCAAGCTCTGCTGAATCACACCAAATACTTAGATCAATTTACTAAAAAGAAAACAACTGTGAACACAACAAAGAAATTCACTATTTAAAAGAACTGTCAGGAATACCTTTAAGGATGCTGTTCATAAATACTAACATAAATTTTGATTTATCGAAGTTATTGTAAAGTAAAATGTACTTTGCAGCTCAAAAAGGTAATATATAAGTAACAAAGAGCCACAAATCACAAAAATTTAAAAGTGGAAAGAGATGCAGCCTCCACACAATGCAGGAATTCATTCTCAACACCCCACCCCCACATGGTTATTAAGCTTCTTTCTACTCTGATGTTTCAATGAAAGCATGTACCTTCCTTAGATTTAGCCAGTGCATTTAGATCTTTTGTTCCTAAAAATGAATCGGCATTCTTCCGTTTAACACCAGACAGTAACCAATCCCCAACTAGCTGGACTGCTATACCTCTGAATACGTAGATTCATTTTATATTGGTGTCACCCAACCATAAGCAAGAAATCTCTCTCCAAATAGCTCTTTCTTTAAAAAACATTTTGCAATTGTATTTTTCTGTCCTGACCATGTCTTAGAAGATTGGCTCCCAAAAAAGTAGATTTACTTTGAGTAGAATTTCCCTACCATTTTCTCTTCGGTTTTGTGTATTACTTTATAGAGATGCAGATAATTTACATGTATATTTTCTGCAACTTTACAGAAAGTACTGTCAGTTTCTTTTCTGATTCTCTGAGATTAGCCAAGTAAACTCTAACGTCACCTGCGTGTAAAGAATTCCATCTATCTGGAAATGTTTACGGCTTTCTTTTCTTTCTCTTGTCTTACCAATTATCACCTACATAGCTAAAAATATCAAATGATAGTGGGAAGGGGTGAAATACCAGTTTTAACCTTATATTTAATAGGAAAACTTCTAGTGCTTCTCCATTGCAAATAATGCCAGCTTTTATTTTAGGGATATAATTTTCACATTAAAGATGCCCATCTATACCTCAGACTAAAAGAAACATAAATGATGACTGTTTTTGCAAATGGCTTTTTTTGGGTAACAATGTAATCATGTGGTTTGAGTTGTTTTTATTTTTTCTATTCATGACAGTTGTTTTCTTCAGGTTAAAACATCCCATTTATTCAAAATAAGTAAGTTCTGAAACATATTTATTGCCATTATCTTCAGCACTGGGTCTACACTGGCATGTATAAGAACATACTATCACTTCCTGCTTCATGTGCTAGCCCTTAGAACATTTAAATACAGATATAATATCCCTATGACTCATCCCAAGTGTTCTCTAGGCTAAGAGTCTGATGTTCTTATAACAGGTGCCACATGGTTTCCAGAACTCTCACCAACCTATTCTTGTGGCCTGTCTTTGCATACAGCATGATTTGTCAAAATCTCTCATAAACGGGGCACTCAGAACTGAAGACAATAATGCAAGATGGTCAGAAGTGATAGTTACTTCACTTGTGCTGGATATTGGCATGTTAGCACAGACAAACCATCATCACTGTTAATGCAGTTCTGTCACTATCAATGCCCACTGAGCTTGAGTATCAAGAGAAATTTTCAAGACTTAATTCTGTGATTTAGAGGTAAAAAAAAATAGCTTCCCATTCCATACATGCACATAGAAACCAAGTACCAGGTTTACTTTCTTCCCAGGAATTTGGTCCAGTGCTCCAGACTACAGAGACTCTCTGAACTCTAGTTCTCTTATCTCATAAATGAACCGTAATTGCCAGATTTGCTGTCATCAGTAAGCATGACAGGCAAAGAAGGTGACAACTTCATCCAAGCCACTGATAAAAATGCTCGACAGATCAACAAGGATGATGAGAGAGGGTTACTGTGCCACTTGAGGCACTCTGGAAGGAACAATGATCTATTAAGGTTTTTTTTCGAAGCATGACTGTTCAAATAACTATGAACGAACCCAACTATACTATGATCCCAATTTTACTTCCCCATATTATCTACAACGATAGCACATAAGACAGTTCATCATTTCAAAAATCCAACTGTATCCATGGCATCCCTGTGCTGGGTTCGGCATGACTGAACGCCGGACTCCCACTTTATCTCCTAAGGTCTGTGCTCAAGGATCAGAGATTATCTGTCGTACAATCCCTTCTACAATTTCATGAGGACAGATGTCAAGACGATCTCCATCTCTCACAGGGCTCAACTGGTACCTTTTTTATTTTCCATTACTACTCAAAGATCACAAACGGTGCGAAGACATCTAAGTGAACAGATGCTCCCTTACTATCTGCTCACCTACTTGGAGAAAAGGAAATGTTTGCCTTCATTCAAGTTTGATGATCCTTGATTTAAAAAAAAAATGAGGCACTGTAAGTGTTAAATAATTTCTGTTTCTGATGTATAGAAACATCAGACCATTTTCCCACAAGCAACGGACTCACCTCTTCTTTATTTTCATGATGATTCAAACTCTCAGAAGTATTAGCTAATTCTAGGCTGATACCATTCTCAAGGACTCCAGGTCCCATCTCCCCCAATTCTTCCACGTTGTCTGATTCCATTCTAGCCTCCCGTGAACTTGTTCGGGCACTTGGGTTTTTTCCAAGTGTCATTCCCCTGTCACCTCCCACATATAGATATTTTCTTCCTCATCAAGTATATTCACGGTCTTTTAGGGCAGAATTTGATTTCTGAGAGTCATCTAGCTCTTTTTCAAAGAAACCTTCTCTTTTGGAATCTCTATCAAGAGCAACTAATTCTAACTTCTGAAGTTTTGAAAAATGTTTTCCTAAAATCTGGGGAAAGTGCTGAAGTGCATCTAGTGTCCTCTTCTTCAACTATAATTACTCACTTTCTCCTAAGGTTCTTCTGAATTCCAATTCCCCAATCAATTTTCCCTTTCTGAACAAAGTTCAGCAGACAATAATTTCTGGTTTTCTTCGTCTGGCTTCTAAGAAAGTAAATTGTCAATAAGTCAAAAATCTCTCAGATTTGGATATATGAAACTGCTGATAAACCATTATGAATCCTTGCCTCTCTTCCAGTTTTATACCCTACACTGACAGCTCTTATCACATTCTTCTTCTGAGCACTTCACAGTTTTGTTCAGTCATGTCAGTCATGTCCAACTCTTCATGACGTCATTTGGGATTTTCTTGGCAAAGATACTGGAGTAATTTGCCACTTCCTTCTACAGCTAATTTTACAGATGAGGAAACTGAGGGAAACAAGGTTAGGTGACTTGTCCAGGGACACTCAGCTAGTCAGTATCTGAGACCAGATTTGAACTGGACAAGATGAGTCTTGCTGACTCCAGGCCTAGCATTCCATCCACTGAGTCACCCAGATGTCCACTATATATTTGCAATTATATCACTACTTCTTTCTTCCTTTGTTCACACTCAAATGTTTTCTTTTGTGCTTATTACATACTAAGGTTTAGAGATTTCTACACAGATATACACTTTAATATGTAGTATATGCCTTAACATAAAAGAAAGGTAGTGCAGTTAAACACAAAAAGCACCGAATGCAGATTCAGAAGACCTGGGTTTGAGGCCTGGAATGTACCACTCATTATTTGCATTATTCTGAGAAAGTTACTTAGGGCCTAGTTTTCTCATCATTTTAAGTGGATTATAACCTTTGTTCTCTTTACTTCACATGACTATTATGACCAAAACAGTGGTAGTCTATAAAGCACCTTTGAAAAATAGCCTTACACTCCCATTCTTATTACTCCTCTCCAGCTGATTTTTTTTAAACCAAACATTGACTTATGCCCTTGTCATATTTAAATTATGATTCCCATTCCACCAAACCTCAGCAATATATATGAAATTATACTGCCCTCCATCTGTTCAAATTCAGCTGCCCAGTGACATGTGTGTACATCCCCATACCCACACACACAGAGTTCTCCTGGTTCTGCTCACTTTATATCAGTTCTTTTAAGTTTTCCCAAGTTTCTCTAAAACTATCCTCTTTATTATTTCTTAAAGAACAATAATATTCCATCATAATTTAGTCATCCCATTTTATATAAATGTACCTTCAGCATTAAATACACATAGGCACACAGTTCTATTGCTGGGCACTTTGCTCTCTTCCCCTCAAATTTCTGTTAAAAGATTCTCTTGGGGCGGCTAGGTGGCACAGTGGATAGAGCACTGGCCCTGGAGTCTGGAGGACCTGACTTCAAATCCAGCCTGAGACACTTGACACACTTACTAGCCTTGTGACTTTGGGCAAGTCAACTTAACCCCAATTGCCTTCCAAAAAAAAAAAAATCTCTTAATTAGGCCTTTGACTCCCCTCCTATATACAGCTTCCAAATCTTCAGAAGCATTAACCTTTCCAGAAGCCTGCAGTTCTAGTAAGAAGTCAGAGTCAAAGAAAGCAAATCCTATGAACAGGCAGTTTTCAGAAAAAGAAATCAAAGCCATCAATAGTCATATTTAAAAATGCTCTAAGTCACTAACAACTGTTGTTGTTCCTCAGTCAAATGAGTTGTGTCTAACTCTTTGTGACACCATTTGGGGTTTTCTTGACAAAGATTCTAAAATGGTTTGCTGATTCCTCCTCCAGCTCATTTTACAGATGAGGAAACTGAGGCAAACAGGGTTAAGTGACTTACTCAGGGTCACACAGCTAGGAAATGTCTGAGGCTGGATTTGAACTCAGGTCTTCTTGACTGTAGGCCAGTGCCCTGCCAACTGTGCCACCTAGCCACACTCACTAATAATTAGAGAAATGCAAATTAAATCAACTCTGAGGTACCACCCCACATCTATGAGACTGGCTAAGGCAACAGAAATGGAAAATGATAAATGCTGGAGGGGATGTGGAGAAAAAGGTACACTAAAGTTGGTAGAGTTGTGAACTGATCCAACCATTCCAGAGAACAAGCTGGAACTATGCCCAAAGGGCTGTAAGCCTATACACAGCCTTTGGCCCAGTAATACCAATACTAGGTCTGTGTTCCAAAGAGATCAAAGAAAAGAGGAAAAGGATCCAGATGTACCAAAATATTTATAGCAGCTCTTTTTGTGGTGGCAAAGAATTGGAAACTGAGGGGATGCTCAGCCATTGGGGAATGGCCAAACAAGATGTGGTTTACGACTGGGATGGAATCCAATTATGCTATAAGAAATGATAAGGGGGCTGGAAGACTTACAATGAACTAATGCAAGGTGAGGAGAACAGAACCAGGAGAACACTGTAAGCAGTAACAGCAACACCGCAATAATAATCAACTGTGAAAAACTTAGCCAACGCTGATCAACACGACCCAGACAATTTGGAAAGGACTCATGAGGGAAAATGCTGTCTGTCTGCACATCCGCACTCTAAGTGTACACTGAAGCATGTTCTTGCCCATTTTCTTTACTTTTCCTGGTTTGATGTTTATTTTCCCACCATGGCTAAATGGAAATGTTTTGCATGACTTCTTATGTATAACAGGCATCATACTGCTTGCCTTCTCAATAGGTGGAGAAGAGGTTAGAAGGAAGAAAAGAATCTGAAACTTAACATTTTTAAATGAATGTTAAAAAATACAAATTAAAAAATTTTTTTAATGTAACAAAGAAAAGAGAAAGAAAAGCAAGCCAACTTGTCTTCCTCAATGACAACCATTCATCTGGCTCTGTACCTCCCCACTCTCTCTTCCTCCATCACAACTTTCAATGAAAGAAGAGCCACCGCCATGGGCATCCCTCTCCTTCAGTTTCCTTCCAGGATGACACAGTCCTGTAGAGACACTCTCTTCTGACTACACGAGACCAAGCACAGCAAATAAGGAGAGAACATCAGGTTAGAGGATCGCTGACAAGCTCGCCGCCGTGTCTTAGATGTGGGTACCAGAAAGGCAGCACAGTCCCTCATTAACCAGAAGAGGGCCACAGAAACCCAGCACCGCAGGGCTCCGTATGCTCACCAATCGCTATGACACCTCACTCCTGAGACCAAAAAGTCATCTTCCCGTTTGCTGATGCCTGTCTTTTCTGTCTTCAGTGAACAAATCTTGCTGCTCCCTCCTCAGATTCAGCTTTATAGCCCATGGACAAAGTCTCATGTCTGCTGCAGTTTAAATGGTCCAGAGTTTCTTCTTTTCTTCTTCCTGAGTTACATTCTTCCATCTACCAACTTTTAACCTGGCTTTGATTCCCCATCTGCCCCCTCAGACTATTTTGTTCCTGGCTATAATCTTCTATTACTTCCATCCTGTTGAGGAACTTTGTAATACACACACCTGGTGATCAGTTCAGAGAGAGAGAGACATACCCTGCACACCACCATCACTGATGCCTCAGTGTCCAGAACTTCTGTTTCTCTAGATGAGCTATAGTCTTTGGTGGTTTCTTCCCCATGGGAACTCACCGTCAAACAATGTGGAAACAGGCAATGCTTGAGTTTATTTATGATGCTCCTGGGGCAAGGCTGCTCCTGCAAAATGCTGCTTCTATATTTACTTAGCCCTGCCCTCCCTTAGCCGCTAAGCTCCTATGGAATGGTGGAAGAGAGGAACTCTTATCTATCCTGTCTCTATCTTGACCTTCTGCCACCATCAAGGCAAAGAGATCTGAGAATACCCTAAGGAAGCAGTTTCTAATGACAAACTGACCATTGAGAAGGAAGAAACAGGTACAACCAGTTAATAAGTGTATTAATACTTTTTTTCATATCCTCTCATTCCTGACATTTATAAGAAATTTAATGAATGTATATTGACCTGACTAAACCCCTGAGTGAACTAAAAAAAACAACAAATCAGAAAAAAAGTCTCTCACTACTGACACCGTGCTACAGAAAACCCTTCCTGTACCTCTGTCATCCCAAAGTAAAGGAAGGCATGAGGAAGCAACAGACACTAATAACATAAAAAAATTAAGTGGGATGCTTAGTGCCAGGCACTAAGCACTTCAGACAGCTAAACTTTTCTCCAAAAAATCATTTTAAAAGAAATTATAAGATGTGTCAGATTTGCTTGCTACTAAGTAAATATACATATGATCATTGTACAGATACTCAAGATACCTTCATATACCAAAATGATAACAAATACAAGACAGAGAATCACTCAGAGCATCAAACAGGAAAAAAAGCAAAAGAATAAACATTACAAATTTGTCAGACTGCAAATTAAACTACCTGCTTTCTGTACAATCATTTCCTCTATCACTTTCAAGGTGTCCCCATGGGAGATCACAGTCCATCCCCTCTGTTTGGCTGGGGAGTAAGAGGCACCTCCCCCCGCTGTACAAAAGAAGCCCTCCTTCCTAGAAGTGTTCTAGGAGCCTGAGGCTGGTCAGGAAGCTAAGTCAGTTCAGAGAATACAAAATCCCAGGATGCAAAACTCTTGCCAGGATCCTTGTGGGGGGCAGGATGCATGGAAGAGTAGTCAAGGGTCCCAAAAGGAGTTTAGAGATGTAGAAATAGGTGTCAGAACCTGCTCATGCCTCTAATTCTAGAGCTGGAATGTAGTTCAATTCCTCAAATTGGGCTTTAGGGAACCTGGGCTCCAGAAAAATGGGTTCTGATCGGAAACATAAATCAGGGTACTTGAGCAAAATCTTTGTGTCCTGTTCATGCAGGCAATAAAAATCTCCACATCCTTTTATTTTTACTATGACTTTCCTCTAGCGCCCTCTTTCTTGTACACCATTATTTTGTTAATATAAAGGCTCACCTCGACCTCTAGAGGAACTTCGACCTCGAGGAGCCCCTACTGCTGTTCCTCCTCCTCGTCCTGTCAATCGCAAGACAGCAGCACTATTTACAGACATGGAAAAGTTTCTCTGCCAAGGAAAGAAAGTGCAATTTGGGTAAAAACAAAAATTACATGAAATTTCCCCCTCCCTCAACACATGCAAACACACACACACACACACACACACACACACACACACACACACTCTCACTCTCTCTCTCTCTCTCTCTCTCTCTCTCACTCACACGAACTACCTAATAATAGAAGAGCATAGAGGATACCATCAATAATCACCATATCAACAATCATTTGCATGTAGTATGGGGGTGGAGGTGGGGGTGGGGGTGGGGAGCTGGAGGTGTGGTGTAGTGTCCAGTTTGGCGCTAGGGCCCACAGGCCTCTGAAAGCCTAAAACCACATCTCTACCCTCAGGCAGTATGTCTCCAATGGCGCTCACTAGAGGTAGCACACGGTGAGGCGTCAGATTAACCACCTGCACCACCTCCTCACAGTCCAAGGCTGGAGGCCTCCTCCTACAAGAACCTCATGAGGGAGGGAGTACAATGGTTATGTTATCAACATGTTACAGATGAGGAAACTGAGATGCATGGAAGTCCAGTGCCGTGTCTTTTCCCTGCCAGGGCTATGCTGACTCATGGTGAGCCAGGATCACAAATGATTCAAGGCAAGAAAGCGAGGGTAGAAAAGACAATATGGAAACCCTCAAGGCAAGAAAACAGAGAGATGGGGAAGAAGGTCTTGGTCGCTCAGGCGACTCTGCCCTGCTCTCACACGATGGCAGAAATAAAGTATGACTATAAATACAGAACTAGAACCTGTCTTTCCCTGATCCTGCTCTGAGGACTAGTGAAATGGTCCCAAGATGGGCCTGAGGGGGAAGGGGGATGGAGGAGGTGGGTGCAGAGAAAACTTCAGAAAGCCACATTCCACAATCATCCTCTTCCCCTTAATAAGCAATAGAATTATCTATTCCAATCCTCTGAAATAGTACCAACAAGCAAAAAAAGTAAAGCAAGAATGTGACATTTTAAAACTTCTTCCGGAAAGTAAATAAACTGAAACTCAAGCCCCCCCCAGTCGAGGGATGGCAGAATCTGGCCCAGGAGAATGGCAATATCCAGAAACCACAGTGGGGGGGGAGGGGGGGAGGGATGCAAGGGAGACATAAGGCCAAAATCACGCTTAAGTGGCTTTCTTCCCAAAGAAGGGACCAAGGAGGAGGAGAATACAAACACAGGACACAGAATTAAAGGCAAAAAGCTGGAAGCACACTCCACAAGGCAGCCTAATTAAAAAACTGCTCAGCCACTGAAAAGATGTAAGCATCTCTAGCATTAGATTTACAAGGTCTTTGAACAAAGTACTTAGAAGTGTCCTATTTCTTTACACAGATGCATTCTGTACACTTAGTGTCTTATAAATATTTGGAGAAGCAAGGCTAAGATATCTTTAAAATATCAAAAAGACAACATATAAAGGGAATATAAGTAAGGCTGGTTTAAAATACATGCATACTCATATCATTGTATAGGTTCAAGTATATTTTTATTTTTAAAAATAAGTGAAAAATATTTAACCAAACTAAAACACCACTGGAATACAGGGAACAAAGGGAAAAGTGTTTCTCTTCTTAAACAACAGCCAAAAAAAACAAAAATCAGAAACAATATTGACACAGTGGAGCAAATGGTTGGCCTATGCCACCCCAGGGTAACTTTAACTCTGTCTGAATATTCTGGTTTTCAAAATGCCAATCCTAACCACAAACTAGAGCCTCAGATTAAGATCGCTGATATTTAATGACTAGATAAAAAGCTAAACCAGACATCTCAAGCCTTGGCTTTCATCCTGGACCTGCTACAAACTAGCAAAGAGGGGCAACCTTCTCTAAGTCCCACTTTCCCCATATCTTTTTTTTAAAGTGTAATTTTATGGCCTAACACATCATAGACATGTAGAAAATATGACATATCCATAAAGTAGTATTATCTGTTCTGAGATGGCAAAATTACATAAACACAGATAGGATAGGTATAAAAAGCAACAGGTTAGATAAGAACTTGATGGTTACCAATTTAATTTTTTTTTAAATCACATAAAAGTAGGAACATAAAGGAGTTAAACACCAATTCATGAACCTTAGCTCAAGGAAACAAACAGCCCAGTCAACCATGGCATTGCTGATTTGATAAAAACACAGGAAAACAGTAAACACTTTCAAATATATATTTCTAACTCAAGAATCCAAGGGCTGGCCCTTTCTAAGCTTCCCAACAGAGCTGATACTATCTCTTTCTCAAAACTATCCACTCCACTTCACCTGAACTGAAATGCCTCATATTCCCTATCTCTCTTTTCATAAACTCAACTACAGCCTAAATAACCTTAAAATGGCAACAGAAAAACACTGAAAGAGATGAACCACTGCTTCTGGATAACCTGTGGCACTCAGTGTCATGGTGCTGCCCAAATGACCCGACTACTCTGCTCATATTTTGACTGGCCCTCACTAAGTTAATGGGTAGAGAATATTCTGAAGTTCTGATTTTATTTTTTAATCCCAAACCAATAGAAAAGAGTATCTTATGTGAGAAAACCCCTGGGTATAAACCATTTGTTCAATGTTGAAATCTGGAAAGGGAAGAGAGAAAAGGCCTATCAAGAACCTGGCTGTGTATGTGCGCCCATACACACACATACTCACATGCAGAGTGTGAGCCACTTAAGCTGTCTGGGTGTCAGCTTCCCCATCCGTAAAATGGGACTGATACCCTTAACTATTTCCTTAGAATGCTGCAATGATCAAGTCTCAGAAACCTTTACAAGTATGAGAAAAACAGGAGATGATGTTCTAACCAGGATCACTTGCACTTGAGCTGCTCGAATGGACCTTGGCAGGGCATGAGGTCTCTGTCATGAAACGTGGAAGGGCTCCCCATACTGGCCTAGTACCAGACTGTGTATACTGCCCAAGGACCAAATGGGCCAAGTTCTGTATCATCCTCAAAAGGCCAGTCACAAAAACTCATGTCAACAGGGCACCCACACCTACAAAATCACAAACACACTAGAGCAAGGGTGGGGAACATGTGGCCCTCTAGGTCCCTGGGTGCGGGTTTTCGACCGAGTCCAAGTTTTACAGAAGAAATCCTTTTATGAAGGGGATTTGTTCTGTGCAGTTTGGATTCAGCCAAAGGGCAGCTCTTGGGACCTAGAGGGCCACATGTGACCTGGAGGACCCAGGTTCCCCACTCCTATACTAGAATAAAGCTGCCCCCCCCCCCTTCTCAAATCAATCCTAAGTATGGAGCCAGGGCCACTGGGTATTTTTTCAAGGTGACTTTGAGTCCAGGAGATAGAGCAGAGTGAGAGAAGCAGAGAGCCAGCTTCTGAGGAGGTTGGGCTCTATCTACTTCCCCTACCCTCTCCTCAGGCAGCAAAGTGAAGAAAAGGCTCGACTATTGCAATCCCTATGGCTCAGGCCTGTAAGAGTCCCCCACTGAGGCAGGAGGAGGGAGATAGCCACAGGCCCAGGAGAGCCCTCGCCTGGTACCGTCCTCCATCTGGTGGAAGCTGTGAGAACTGCAAGCCTGCTGCCAGGGAGGGACATGGAGCAAGGCCCAATATCCCCCACTGTGGCTCGGCTGCTTACCTTTTCCACACAGGCTAGCAACTTTAGGAATGTTAGTCCACTCATTATAGTTAACAAAAAAAGGTCCCCAATCCTCCTGTGAGACAAACAAGTTCATATGTAAAAAATTAAATGAAATCTGCTAAGTACTGCTATTCTAGACATAAAATCCCTAGAAATTACTGCAGGTAAACCACTGGGTACCAAAAAGGTATTTGTGACTCTCTGACTGCAGCATTTAAAACTAGAAGGCAGAGAGGGCAGAGCCCCTGCCCCCACCCCCACCAGGCTTGCAGCTCTCATAGCTACCAGTAGATGGAAGCTGGTACCACTGAGGCCTCTCCTAGCTTAGGACTCCTTTCCCTCCTCCAGGCTCAGGGGAAAACCTTTTCTGGTTTCAGGCAAAAAAACCACGTCCAAATATCCTACTTTCTTTATCTTCAATACTGGTATAACTAGAAGAGTGTTAATCAGGAAGATAATGGCATCAACAGGTAACATGAGAGGGATTGATAAAGCTAGCCCCTGGAGAAGGGCAGTCCTTCCTCAGTTAACGTTCCAAGTGAACCATTCGATGATGTGGGCAAAGTGATTCCCCTTCAGCAAGGTCCTTGTTTCCCAGACAAAACTGTCAACTACTCAAGACCAGGCCCTGTAACCATCCTTCTCCTTCTGCTTCTTTCATCAGGACCATAGCACACTCTAGGTATGAAATGAAATGGCTATTTATCCGAGAACATGCTCGTCAGGGTCTGCCCGGGAAAATGGATGAAAACCAAGCTCAAAGGCTGGAGTCCCATTTCTCTCCAGCAGTTATGAGCGCTACAAACCCAGGGCATAATAACAAGATTATAAAATGCTATCCCAGGTAATCCCCATAAAACGCCTGAAAGGTACACAAGACCACAGGATCTTCAATGTTAGAGCTGAAAGGTACCTTAAAAACCATCAGGTGTCACGTACTTTTCAGAGGGAAAGGAACCCTAGCCAGGGCAGATGATGAGCCCTAGGTCACATGGACGGCAGTCTTCTGATTCCAAATCTAGCACTCTTCCTCAGATTACAGGTCTTCCCATTTTACAGATAGGGAATCTGAGCTAGAGAGGCTAACTGGCTCGCGCTGGTCACAGATCTATGAAATGCCAGGTGGGATGTGAACCCAGGCCTTCCACCTCCAAGCCCAGATTGCTGCTGATAATCAAACACAGCAAGTCACTGCTGAAGAGGCTATTTTTTCCTGAGTCTGGAAGAACATTCGACCTGCCAGTAACCTGAGCAACACTATCCTTTCCCTCACTTATCTGCACATTCAATTCCTCTAATACCTCCGAGCAGCCACATACAGGTCAGAAGTAAAAACAACTAGGAGAGAGCTCCCTGGGTGCTCAGTGAGCATCCAAGGCTTGAGTATAGATGATGTCTCATGGAAGGTCGGAAAAGGTGTGGGACACGGAAAGTGGAAGGCCCCCAGCAATCCCACTGCAGAATCTGATGGAAAAAGCAGCAGACCTTAGATTATGGAGCAGCTGACCGAGCTCAAATCCAGCCCGGCTCTGAAAGACTGCAAGAAAGCTTCTTGCCCATTCTACACAAGGCCTCAAACACTCGACATGCTGGCTGTGTTTGGCTGACCTGCTCTCCTCTAAAACCTGTTTTACCAGGCAAGGCTCAGTGGGTGGGGGAGAAAGGAGGACTATATACAGAAATGCATTTAACTTAAAAACAAAAGGAAGCAATCAATTATACATTGAATCACACACTAACAATGCTTGGGTCCACGGTTAGCAATCTTCAAGTATTCTTTCCAAGTTATATCATCACTTACTACAGAAAAGCAAATAACCCTAACCCACCCACCCACCCAGAAATCAGCAGCAAGGCCAGAAGCCCAGAGATGCTGACTGACTCCCTGGGCAAGAGCCACTTGCTCAGATTTTCAGGCCAATGCTTTTCCTCCTGGACATGTGATCTTTCCCACTGCATCTGAAACGGTTTCCACTTCTGTAGAAATGAGGATATTAATTACACTACCTATACAGAAGAGTTATGTGTTCAGCTGTTTTTCAGTCATGTCTGACTCTTCAGGACCCCTTTTGGAGTTTTCTTGGTAAAGATACTGCAAGGAAAAGTTTGCCATTTACTTCACCGGTTCATTTTACAGATGAGGTAACTGAGTCAAAGAGAGGTGACCTGCCCAGGGTCACACAGCTAGTCAAAGTATCTAAGGCCAGATTACAACTGAAGAGTCATGCCAACTCCAGGCCCCGCACTTGATGCACTGTGGCGCCACCTAGCAGCTCAAAAGTTAGAGCAAGGATCAAAAGAAGAAAGCACACGAAGCACCCCGAAAGCATGGGACAGGTGGGATCTCTTTTTTTTATTATAGCCATCCTCTAACTATAAACCAGACTCTTATTCTCAGAAGAGAGAGAAGGACACCAACCTGCTCTTCTTCTGTAAAAGGTACTAGTGCCAGTGGTGGTAGGGGCTCCTCCTGAAGAATAGGCAAAAATTCCTTATCCTTAAGGTCTGAAGGTATCTATGGAAGCAAAAAGAGCACAACGACTGTCAGGCCAACGCCCCCTCCCAATGGTTCACCACGATCACTGTAGGCAGAGTGCCTCATCTAATCAGTCCCTACAAAGCCTAGAGATTTCTCCAAGAAAAATGTTACTAGCATCCAAGAAGCATTTTCTTGACTTGACATGTGAATCTGTCTCAGCTTTTGTAAATTATATGGGGGGAAGAAACCCTGCATTGACTTGCCTAAGTTCCCACCCTGTCCCCCTAGAATCTTGATTCCAAAACAGGTGGCAGAAAAAGGTGTAATAAAAGTCTCTGAACACCAGGGCTGAGAGCTGGAAAAGCTGCCCATCACACCCTTTCCTTCTGAGGGGTGGAAGATTGCATGTGTCCCAGCAGGTCAACAGAACAGGTGCCTGGCAGAACTGCTCATTTTCTCTTCCTT
Source organism: Pseudochirops cupreus (assembly GCA_028627135.1). NCBI lineage: Eukaryota > Metazoa > Chordata > Mammalia > Diprotodontia > Pseudocheiridae > Pseudochirops > Pseudochirops cupreus. The sequence continues at coordinate 387,447,507 of CM053584.1, read as the reverse complement.
TGAAAAGGGAAGACTCACTGGTCAGGGGAAAAGGAAGGGCTATCTATATTCAGTAATGAATCTAACTTAAAAACAAAAGGTAGCAAAATAAGTTAAATTCTGAAACACAAATTTAAAACGTCCTGGTCCAAAGTCAGCAATCTTCAGTTAAGCTCTGAAAGTCACATTGTTTAATACAGAAAAGCAACAACCACAAGAAATTAGCTGCTAGGTGCGTCATGAATTTGGAATTCCCCGCCCAACTGGATGGAAAACATAAGAGTACTTAAAATGGAGTTGCTCGTATTGCATCCAGGTGCCTAAGTGACCCTGTGAAAGTAGCCTACTTCTCCAGGCCTCAGTCTACTTATCAGAAAAATGGTAATTAGGGAATGTGCTGCTATAAGACTCCAGTAAAGTAACCTATGTATGGGTCCAGGAAACCTTAAACCTTATCTTTGCTGCTGCTACAGCTGCATTTAAAAAGAGCTTGGGAGCCCCACCCTCAAGCACCAGTTAGAGGCTTGAGTAAGGGTCCACGCCAGAGCTCATGACACCCATATCCATGACTGCAGGGCACACGGTGTCCTGGAGGGGACTGGACTTCTGGTCTCCAACTCAGGGGAGCAAAGAGTCAAGAGCTGACGAGTATGGAGGGAAAATGCCAACTGGAAAAAAGGCCGACTAAGGGCTAAGTGCTCCCCGTCAGCCTCAGGCACAGCTTCCCTCTCACAGGGGAGCCTCTGCTGCCAGCACCCTGTCAGGGCTGACTCTGGAGGGAAGAACTGGGCCCCGCAAAGCTGTGGGGGAGGGGAGTGTGCATGGAGTTGTTCTCCAGCACCCGTCCACACGCTGCCCTCTCCAGGCACAGAGCATCACGCAGCCATCTCAGTCCTCTCTTTTATTTTAGTCTGTGTTATTATTACCTTGTTGTCCTTTAGAAAAAGTGCTAACATTTCTTCTCGCCCATAGCGATAGTCTGCTAGTTTATACTTCGGCAGTGCTGGAGAAAGTGGAGGGGACGTCACACTGCCACCGCTGGACAGAGCTCGAAGCCTGGAGGGAAAGCAGAGGTGCAAAAAAGGAGAAAGACAATCAACACAGGCAACAGAAGGCTCATAAGCTGAAGAGGCTCTGTGAAGATTTTCTCAGCTGCTACTAAGGTTATAACCAGCCGCACGGTGCAAAGGTGATCAGTGATCTTCCTTCTTAGCTCAGGGTGGCACTCTCCTCTTGGGGTTTTGGTGACACCATTCACTGTCCCCTCTCTCAGGGCTCCTCCAATGTGTGTGACCACTCCTCCCTCTCCTTTGGTTCACCATGATCCACTGCCTGCCCTAACAGTGGGCATCACCCAAGGCTTTGTCTTACACCTTTTTTTCCTATCTTCCTACCTTCTTTCTTTAGGTGACTTAATCAGCTCCTATGGATTTAATCACCATCCCAGATGACTCTCAAAACTATGTGTATCCCAGTGCCTCCTGAGTACCACTCCCAACATCACCAAATGCCTACTGGACAGTTATAACTGGATATGCCAGAAGTATGTCAAACTCTTTTATCTTTCCCCAAGACCCACCCTCTTCCAAATGGTTCCTCATTCCTGTCAAGGAAACCATCCCCCTTCTAGCTGGACAGCATCCCTGACTGCTCACCCTCCTGCTCTCTCCTCATACCACCATGACCACCCCCTGCCACCCAGACTAAGGCCTCCCAACTGGATTCCCTGCTATGAATCTCGCTCTCCTCCAAAGCTGAAAATGTCTGTCTATGTCATTCATCTACGCACTCAATTCCAGTGGATTTGTCTGGGGAACATACAGGGGCACATGATACCCCGAGGATCGTACCTCAACTCCCTCTTCCGAGTTTTAATCTTTCACAACACGGCTCCAACCTCCTTTTCCAGACTCAGCTAACATAATACCCCCACCACCTGCAACCTGATCCAGTCAAAACGGTTTTCTTAACTGTTCCTTACCAGGGACATCTCCCATTTGCACCTCTGCCCCCATGCCTGTAATGCAGCCATCCTTACCTCCCCCTCTCAAGACCTGGCTTCCTTTCATGTGAAGCTCCAACACTGCCTCCTCCCTCTCCTAACCAACAGCATGCCCACATGGCCCAGTACTTTCATATGTGTCTCCCATTACAGAGAAGAACCCCTCTAAGGGGAGGACAGTTTCCCTTTGTCTTTCTCCTCCTCACTATACACCTGAAATAGTGACTGACCCCTTAGCGGTACTTAATAAATGCTGTTTGATTCAATTCTGTTTCTTAAATAAAGCTGGAATACCATGGTTTTTGACAAATCAAAATCCCAGGACACCTAAAAGCCAATGAGAAACGAGTAAATGGGGTGGGATATGTTAATCAGAGAGAGTGTGACTGGAAATGGAACTGGCCTGGGTGAAGTGAATGGTACATATGCTCTGCCCTGTCACTCTCTGAGACCCGAACAGGAGTCCCCAAAGTGGGCTACCTACAATGCCCCTGCTCACTGTACAGAAAATATCAGTACTTACATTTATTTTTCATTTAAAAAAACAGAAAATTGGGATGGCTAAGTGGCGCAGTGAATAGAGCACTGGCCCTGGAATCAGGAGGACCTGAGTTCAAATCCAGCCTCAGATACCTGACACACTTACTAGCCATGCGACTTTGGGCAAGGCACTTAACCCCAATTGCCCTCCAAAAAAGAAAAAAAAATAGAAAATTTATGGAATATCCATGTCAGGGGCACTCTGCGAACCTTAAAGACCTATATAAATGTGAATGACTACCTATCCTTGTCACTGTTTAGAATACTACAACCTATTATTTTGTTGTATACCCATGAAAGTGAATTTATGGATCACACAATCCAATTTTAAGTATATTCACCCTCATAAAATAACTAACTTGAAATGTTATCTGCAAAGAAATTACAGATTGAAGTTAATATTAATAATGCCAGAAAAAGTAAAGAAGAAAACGGCAGGGCTGATGTATCTCCTCCGGGTATATGATAGTCTGCCTCACCCTCATTCTGATGGAAAAACAAGGCTGATCTAGTCAAAGCTGATGAAAAGTCAAGCAAAAATCTGAAATAATCATGAAGATTATTGGAAACATAACTTCACAGCCATTAATTAACAATGACCATTCTCTTTATGAATACTAGAGATGAAATAACTGTTGTATGAAGCCATCATCTATAGTCAACAACATAGGATCAGTGGATTGCTTTTAAGCATTGGGAAGATTGAAATTCCATTCTTGCCTTAGACATTACCAGTTGGGTGGTTTGGGGGAAGTCTATTCAACTCCGACTCAGTGTCCTTGTGTGTAAAATAGGAGTAATAGTACTCATTCACCAGGTTGTTGAGAGGATCAAATGAGTTAAAATACATATAAAGTGCATTATAATAATGATTTATAAAACACTTGTTTCCTGGAATTATGAGAATTTGTCACAAATTTAAAATTATCGTATCCACAATTTTTAAAAAAAATTTTTATCCTGTTAAAATTCTCTAGAATAAAGAGTTTCAATGGATTTTGAACCCATTTGTTAAAAACATAACTTTTTAACAACTTAAGATCAGAATTTAATTTAACTTAACAATATCTTAACTTACTTTAACTTAACAATAACAAATTTAATTGAACTTAACAACAATAGTTGCAAAAACAGATCTGCACCATGGAAGGTGGAAATGGATTAGCCAACCTCAACAAAAACCTCCATGGAATTGGTGGGACTGCAAACTGAGCAACACAATATAGTAAGTGCGATCAATGATGCCTTTCTTCCTGCCATTCTGATCTGTATCTCTTTATTAGGTTTGTTTCTACCATGACAGCAAATAAATATTTGGCATCAAAATAAAACTCAACCTATAATCACTTTTGAATCACTGCAATGGAAAGGCTAATAATCAAGATTTTATTTAATGAAGCATACTCAATTAGATTGTTTTCATCTAAAAAGTTATTTATTTTAGAGGATATTTTGTTTATAAAATAAAAATTAAGGTACTTTATAATACTGCTTATTTTATCTTTATCTCGACCGTAAGTTTTATTTTTGTGTATTTTTTAAAATGACATACATGATCTCAGTATAATCATACATATAAACATTTCATGAAGAAGTAGACTATACAAGGGCTGCCTGCTCACTGTTTTAAACTAAGAGTTATATAAATGATCAAAACAACGTACATGTCACTCATTTAGAGGAAAGCAGCCTTTATTTGGATGGCCACCAGGATTCATGTAAGGAGTGAGACAAAAGTGCACGAGATGAGAAAGTGTGGCTAAGTTCAAATCCTTACCACTGAAAGGATTGTCCATTTCAATGGAACCATAGGGGTATTAAACCATAAGCAGGAGAGCAGAGAAAAACTGTTGGCTGCTTTAAGTTCTATGATTCAAATTATTTTAATTGAGGAAGGTCCACTACAGTGGGAACATCTCTGACTCATCAATAATGAATGCAGATGACAACAGAGCATGCCTCATCCCCAGTGGTAGAAGAGCTTGCTAAATCAAGCTCTTAAAACTGATCATTAAAATATACATTTTCACCTTTGCAAATAAACAAAATATGAAAGAATACACAAAATGAGCTCTTGTTCCTCATTCTAAGAAACAAAATCAGAGTCTGATTTCCTTATCCAACTGTCATGTGGGAAAGACCTTAGAGTGTAAAGCAGTTGGCTGCTACCTTCTCTCAGCACAGGACCGATGCAGTAATTTGAGTAACAAAGCATATCTTTGCACCAGTCATCAAGCAAACAACTTATTTCAAACTAATACCAGTAAGTTTCCATATAACAAATCCCAATTATTAATGCAACAAAAGCTGCCCCACTGTTAATGATGCTAAATTATCCGTAACATCTCACCAATCACCAGAACCCAGTCCTGCCCTTGTCTTCCACTTGGGCGTCCAGAACATGGCCAGGCTCACCTACTACTTGGAAAGTGACTCACTTTCAACAACCAAGGCAGCTGACTACATAAAAGAAACTTATTTAAAAATCTCTATTCCTAATGGGGTAACTGGTAATGCTTACTTTGGGTTTTAAAGAGAGACTGCTTACCATGGCGTTTAATACAACACAGAAAATGTGTTGAACACAGTTCTGAACTTACTATTCATAATAAAATTCACCTGTAGCATCAGTCTCACATGCCAACAGAACTGAGACAGACAAGCTTCAAGATTAATGACATACTTACTGCTGTCTCTTGCAGCCCACAAAAATCTCTCACCCAAATCTCTAAGATATCAAGTACTTTAAGAATCTCCCCCCGCCCCCCCACCAAAAAAATCATCTTTATGTCCTGGGGTCTACACTGATGATCTCAATTTCAAAATCCAAAATAAATCCAAATCTGATAAATCAATCAATCAATCAATCTAATCAACAGATCTTTATCCGGTACCTACTATGTGCTACATTAAAGGAGCCGACATTTTCACATCAATTACATGATGGCAGCTCTTTGTATTCTAGCAAAGAACAAGAAACTTAAGGGGAAGCTCGCCCATGAGCTGGGGAATGGCTGACCAAGTTATGCTGCCTGAATGTAATAGAATACTATTATGATGTAAGAAAGGATGAAGGGCATGGTTTCAGAGAAACCTGGGAAGACTTCTCTGAAATGATGCAGAGAGAAGGGAGCAGAACCAGGAGGACAATTCATACTATAACAACACTGCAAAGGCAAACAAGTATGAAAGACTTTTAGAATTCTGATCAATGAAATGACCAACCCCACATTTCCACAGGACCCATGATGACACATGCTACCCATCTCTTAACAGAGAGGTGATGGATTCAGGGTGCAGACTGAACCATACATTTTTTTGATATGGTCAAAGTAAGAATTTGTTTTGCATAAATAGGCATAATTGTTGTAAGGGGTTTATGCTTCTTTCTTTTTCAGTGGGAGAGAGAAAGGAGGAAAGAATGTAGATTTTCATCATTTGGAAAAGAAAATTTTAAAAATTCAAAAACGTAAAAGGGGAAATTTGAGTTTTCCAGTTAGAATTTTTTTTTCTATAAAACATAAATAAAGAGTTTAAAGTCATTTATCTTCTTCCAGAAAAAATCTATCAAGAAAGTCTTAGACTGTGTTGCCCTAGAGTTTATGCAGGAAAAGAACTAAGGAAATCCTCAGGTTGACTGATTCCAATAGAGAATGACAGGAAAGATGAGTCTTTGAGTAAAACAGCTAAAACCCACTCCACTGATATTAATTTTTGTACTTTATCTCTTAGAATCATGATCTTCTTTGTGTAAAGCGCTTTGCAAATTTTAAAGCCAACAGAAATGTTACGATTATTATTTTCCTAGATTTTTAATATTCCTCTCTCCTTCAGTTCCTCCAAATTCAATCAGTTCCCAAAGCCTCTTCAATTCTACCTCAATGCCTCAGTGCCCTTCTCTCTATCCCATTTCAGACCATATATACTCTTTGCCTTGATTATTTATGAGCCAACCTCTCCCCATTCTAATTTATTCTTCACACAGATTCCAAGATATATTCTCCTCAAAACACAAATCTAACCTCCGTCCTCCATTGACCGAAACCTTCTTTAGCTTTCTAATGTCAAAATAAATTCCTCAAGGTGGCATCTGAGGCCCCTGAATCAAACCCAATTTTCCAACCTTACTTCACATTACTACTCCCTTTCATGAATTCAATTTTACTTATCTCAACAAACATATAATAACCTACTGAGAACAAATAACTGTGCAAGGCACCTGAGACACAAAAGAGGACCCAGCCCTGCACTCTGGGAGTTTCTGTTACAAACTGGCTGTTCCCACAAACCTTCCATGTTCCGTATACAACCTTCAGGAACTAACATACCTTTGTCCTTCTCCTGGAATGGAATCCTTTTTTTGGGCATCTTTAAAAGTGTTTAAATGTCCCACTTTTTCTTGGCATCACTACTGTTAACCCTTTCAAGATTAAGAGAAAGTAAGGGAGGAAAGCCAAGTAACAAAACAAGTAGAGTCAAACAACAGAAATCCATACAGTAGCCTCGCCCTTCTATCAGGAGATAGGTGCTAGGCCTCATCCCAGATCCTCTGAAAACAAGGCTGAAGACTACTCTGAACAGCTTTGAAGCCTAGCTGTTTTTTCTTTACAATATTATCTTTATATAACTGTTCTGTTGGTTCTCTCTCAGTTCACACTACCTAGGATTCTCTGTAGACTCATACATGCTCAGCTCTGAAACTTGATTTATTCTTACCTTGTGGTCCACCTCTCAAGCCTTTTGGGATTCTGCAGTCCAGATCTTCTGGTGTTTCTAAGCTCCCACATCTTAGGGGACCCTGACTCTAGTACTCTAGATTTAAATTGCTTTTTTCAGCATGCTTGCAGTATTTTTCTTTGATGTGGAAGTTCTGGATTCTGGACATGATATTCCTGAGACTTAATCATTTGGATTCCTTTCAGCGGGCGATGGGTAGCTTCCGTCTATCTTTATTTCCTCAAAGAGATTTAGTCAGTGTTCATTAATAACTTCTTGAAAAAAGGAGTATGACCAGACCTTTTATTTTTTTAAAGTCAAGTTTCTGGGAGTCCAATGAGTATTAAATTATATCTTCCTAATATGTTTTCCCGATCAGTTGCTTCTGATGTGATGGCTTATCTTTTTATCTACTTTTACAATCTTCAGATTTTGTTCTAATATTTCTTGCAATCTCATGGGATCCCTGATTTAAGCTTGGCCAAATTCTAATTTTCAAGATGTCTATTTCTTCAGCAAGTTTTATCAATTTTTTCTCTATTCTAAACTACCTATTCTCCTTCCAATTCTTTCCTCCAGATCTTTTATTTCATTTTTTTATAATTTAATTTCTCCTAGGTAATCATGTAACCCTTGTGAAAAATCAAACTTAGAATTGCAATAATTTTTGAAACTGGACAGTGTTTTCTTTGACTTACCCCTTTAGCTTTGTCAGGACTTTTTTCCTGTTCCCCACTCTCCCACTCCCCTTCCCAGGGTAAGGGAGGGGGTAGGAGAGCTGCCCTCCTTAGGTTCACTCTGAGTTCCTTGGGTTTTGCTACTGATCTCTACCTCCCCAGGTTTGTCCTTCCCTGGATCTCTCAGGTTCAACAAGGACTGAGCATCACAGAAACCCTGGGCTGGAGTTCATCCTCACTGCCACTCCTTGAGAGTTCTAAGATCCCCACCTGGGGGTCCTCAAGGTTAGTTCTCCAGTCTTATTCCATCTGGACACAGATGACTGCAGGTTACATACTCACATCCCTGGCCAGCTCTGGTCTCACAAAAGAAGCTGACCTGCACTAGCAGTGGATTTGCTGGTAAGGAGCCAGTAAACTTTGGATTCCTGTGCAATTTTGGGCCATAAGAAGTCCTTTCTTATAGTTACTTATTGGATTAAATGCTCATTATCAGTCTACTGCAAACTTCAGGATTTTGGTAGAATATGGGTGTTCAGCAGCCAGTTTGACATGAAGTCGCAACAAGCACTTACCAACCACTTATGATTTACCATAGAATTTCTATACTAATATTTGGAAATACTAATACAAGCAAAAATAGTCCCTGACCTTAAGAAATGTTCACAGCAACTAGAAAATAATTGGTCAAACCAACCACAAATGAAAAATAAATATGAATAGTGCAGGTCAACCACTAAGCTATGCAGCTAGACTGAAAGTCTTGCTGACATAGTTCATCAAGTCAGTTTACTCACCATGAAAGGAAGGGACCAAACTTAGTCTCTAAGGGTCCTTTGATCTTTCCTTTCTATAAAGAATTGATAAAGTAATGACTTTCATATTTACTAGGGGGTTGTATATTTATTAGGAAGTATCTTCTGACAATATAACTATTAATAAAATTTTAAAAATTAAACGATATTAAAACTTTAAAAAAGGATTAAAAAGAAAAACTAGGATTTGAAAAAGTGAAGAGTATCCCTACTGATCCCATCAAAGTACCATCTAAAAAGATGATTTTTTTTTACCTGATATGATTTAATATAGAGACAAAATACAGGTCTTCCTCATTCCTAGGACAATTTTCCATCTATTATAGAACTTGGCTCTCAAATACGAAAAATATAAAACTCCTACCACACACAAGTGCTTATGCTTATATTTAAAAAAACAAAAACACAGCACATGACACCACAAAAGGGGTTAGATTAATTCCATGAGCACTGGATTATTATTCAAACCATGATCATGATCAATTTACAGGAGGAAAAAACTAACCACAACATATTACAATAAATTCAAATTCATAAAGTCTTTATTCTGAATATAAGCAACTATGAAGTCAACTTGAAATTATTTAAGTATAGATTATTAGTAGTAATTTTAAAAAATAACCAAATTAGTCCAGTATTTTTCTGGGCTTCTTGCCCATTTAGGAAGTTCGAACTACTTAACAGTTTGAGAATAACATCTATGAAAATAAAAATCATTATAAAAATAAATTATATGCACTCAATGGTCAAAAAGAAATCTTTTGTTATTAATTAATCTTTTGAGTTCTTCTAGACCAGTATACTTCCCCAATAGCAAAGATAATCAAACGCTGGTTATGAGATCTTCTTGGGTCTTACAAAAATATATTAATTTTTTCATCTAAGTCAAAAGTCTAAGACCCATATGCACAAATAAAAATATTTTGAATTTCACAGATTTTTCTAAGAACCTTACACTGTTCTGCTCACAAACTTCTCCTTTATATTATATGCAAATATTACAGTATTAATAACAGTTGTAATAGTCCCCTGAGAGACAGAAGTTACATTTCCCAAGATCACTCAATGTTTAATGAAATTTTTTAAAAAAGGAGAAACTCACCATTCAGGCCCGAAGTTAAGTGTCTGAGTTTCTGCTGCCATTCTTTTCAAAATTTTTACAGGAGATTTTTTTTTTAATGTGAAATATCTAGGAAAAAAAACACCATCATAAAGTTAGTCACAGAGTTGAGACCAATCTCAAGTCCTTTTTTTAATTAGAGAACTAGAAACCTACTAATATTTTCATAAAGGCAGAAATCTTAGAGCAGGGGTTCATAACCTTGGATCTTGCTTAATATTTTAACAACTATATTTCTTTTTTTTTTGAATGACTTGTTTGTTTACTTTTAGTTTACAAGATTCAGTTCCACAATCCCTTGAGTTTCAGATTTTCTCCCCTCCCTTCCCCCCCCCAAGGTGGCATGCAATCATGTATAGGATCTGCAAATACTTTCACATTGTACAATAGTTTGGTTATATAGAAGGGTTGTAACCAATGAGTGATCGCTGGGGGGAAAAAAAGCAAAACCAAACATGAAAGAGAACGATACTAATAACTATATTTCAATGTAATTAGTTTCTTTTACAATTGTATGTATTTTTTTTTTGCATTTATTTTGAGACAGAGTTCACAGGCTTCAGACTTCCAAAAAGGTCCATAAAAAAAAAAATAGGTGGAAAGTCTCTGCATTAGGGTAGGCAAGGGTTGCTGCCACCACTCTCTAATGATTATCACAATGACTGAGATTTTCAATCCCCATTTATGACAAAATAGCAGGCAAGCACCTCTAACAGTTCATACCAAAATTAAATTGCTGTTCAGAACTCAGAATCTGTTTGCTCCACAAAAATGTTAATCCCAATGGCAAGCAGGTTCCCAGACCAAACCATCAGCAGCTCCTCGATGCACGAAGTGTGTGCTATGCAGCAGCGAAGTCGATGGACCCCAGAGCGTGAGGGGCTCTTAGAGCTGGGCCAGTCAGCGTCTTTCATTTTATACCAAGGAAACTGTAGTCTAAAAGAGGGACTCCTCAGGCTCTAAACCACTGGCAACAGCTCTCAGATCTACGACAGGGCATTGAGGGGTAGGAGAGAAGGCCGAGAAGTCCCGGGTTCAAGCCCTTCCTCTCTGCCACAGGCTGCCTGTGTAGCTCTCAGCAAATTGCTCAGCTTTTCAGCAGCCAGGCAGCTCAACAAGTATCTATTAAACATCTGCTAGGTACCAGACAAGAACATCATTTCATCTGAAATGCACAATGGCTCCCAGTCTTCTCTGAGGAACTCCTGCCATTTTTGCTATGACGGTGTTAGGAAAGGGGACAGAGGATATTAGGAATCCTACACATTTCTGATTACGTATAACAACTAACTTAGCTCTTGGTATTCTACAATGTGAGATCTTTGTAAAATGAAAAAGGAAGAGACATACTACTGAAAAGGGCATAAACTGTATCAGACTTGACATTAGTCCTACAAAACAGAAAACAAAATGGTGTAGTTCAGTGGCATGACCCTCATGTTCGCCTGACTGGGAAGTGGCAGCATTGGTCTTACCACAATAAAAAGGCAACAGGAAACATTATTTCATGGGACATTTGATTATCTCATATCACAGTGTTTCTGATGTTTCGGACAAAAAGAAAAAAGGGAAAAAAAAGACTCCAAAGAAAATATCTGCAACTTCTATGCCAATACTGGTAGCATCGGTACCATAATATTGGAAGATAAAGAAAAAGTACCAAAAAACTCAGTAAGACCTTATCAATTAAATTTTAAAATATTCAGCGCTCAGTAACTTCCAAGCAAAAGTAAGCTTAAGGGAGGACAACATGAAATGGGGAAAGTCGTGACTCAGAAGAAACTTTAAAAAGGCAGATGGCAGACCACACACCCATAAATTACCAATATTTTCTTCCAGAAACAAGTCAGAAGGCACTGAACAAGGTAATCAAAAAATAAGACCCATTCTATTTTAAACAGACAGGAAAGGATTCATTCCTGATGTGGGAGCAATTTCCAAATCAGTTCACTTTGTAAACTCAGATTATTGGCTATTACACCAAAGATCAAAGTTAATACAAAATGAGGATTTCAGAGAAGTCCACCCTGACAAGCACCAATAATGATGACAATCGGGCAGTTCTCTGTGATCACTTGGAAGCTACTTCCTTCTCCCACCTGTTTTTCCCCACTTTTAAGTCCCAGTTCAATCAATCAATAATCAATAAGCATTTTATTAAATACCTATTATATGCCACTCACTGTAACTGGTCAGAACAGCAGCTGGGGGGGAGGGGGAGGTTGTCTTTCCTTCAGGTCACCGAGTAAGAAAATGTAGAAAGAGAAGAGGGCTCAAGAAAGAGCTTTGGAAACACTCACAATCTAGGCCACAGATGCTGACAGACCCAACAAAGAGGACAAAGAAATGGGGAGGAGGAAAAGATTCGAGAAGAGAGAAGCTTCACAAAAACTCAGGAGAGAGCATCCACAAGACAGTGATCAACAGTATCAAAAGCCGAAGAAAGTTCAAAAGGAATGAGAGCTTTTCAAGAAAAGGTCGGGGCAGCTAGGTGGCGCAGTGAATAGAGCACTGACACCCTGGAGTCAGGAGGACCTGAGTTCAAATCCGGCCTCAGACACTTGGTACACTTACTAGCTGTGTGACCTTGGGCAAGTCACTGAACCCCAACTGCCTTGTCTTCCTCCCAGGAAGAAAGGAAGGAAGGAAGAAAAGGCCCTAGATCTTGTAAACAGGATCATGGGAACTTTGGAGAGAGTAGTTTCCACTGAATAATGAGACCAGAAGCTAGTAAAAGAAATTAGAAAAGAACATGAGCAAAGAAGTAGAAGAAATGAGTTACTACACTACCTAGAGGGGAAGGCAAGAACAAGTGAGAGGTTTTTTTAAGATGGAGGAGATATAAGCAAGTTCACAACAGATAAGCAAGGAGTCGGCCCTGGAAGATCAGAGAGATAGAGGCAACAACAGTAGCCAGTGGGAGACACGATCAGTGGGGCCTGTAAAAAAGGTGGCCTGATCGCAAGGGGTACATGAACCACCAAGCAATAACCAGTCATGGTGCTGGGCTCCAAAACAACCCTTATCCACCAACACTACTCCAACCCAATTCCCTCCTTTCCCTGTGCAAGTTCTAAAACCTTTGCCTTTCTGTGACTGCCTCCACTGGGCAGTTATAACCCAACCACTACCCACTCACACACAGCTACATGAGGGACACTCATGTGTCCTCAACATGTCCTGCCTCCTAAATTTCCTCCCTCCCCTTATGGATGTGACAGATGCCTCACTCCCCAGGATCAGGTTCTGTCCCCTAAAAGTTACCAGTTATGTTGCTTCAGTTTTGAGTGGGAAAGAGTGAGGCAAAAAGAATGAGCACATAGGTGGAGATTGTGTTCTGCATCAGAAATCTCTATTACCTTTCTTCCAAAAGCCACCTCTCTTCCAAATCTCCCGATATTAGTGTCAAGGCCACCATCACCTTTTCAATTAACCAGGTGCATAAATCCAACACCATCTTTCACCCCATCTAACCAATCATTTGCCAAGCATCTCATTTCTACTTCATAAGATCATTCATATGGGGGCGGCTAGGTGGCACAGTGAATAGAGTCATGGAGTCAGAGGGACCTGAGTTCAAATACAACCTCAGACACTTGACATACTTACTAGCCCTGTGACCTTGGGCAAGTCACTTAACCCCAACTGCCCTGCCTTCCCCCCTCCAAAAAGCCCCACCCCCAAAAAAGATCACTCATACATGTTCCTTCTCTCTTCTCATGCTGCCCCCACTCTGATGAAGGCCCTTTCACCCAGACTACAGCAATGGACCACTGGTTTATCTTTCTGCCCTGTTCAAGTTTCTCCCCGTTCCAAACCATCTACCACAAGGCTATCAAAGTGATTTTCCTAAAGTGTAGCTGTGGACATAATCATTCCTCTACTCAATAAATTCCAATGCTGGAGTCTTCTGACTCTAGGATCAAATATTTCATCTTTATCACATCCTTTTATTTTTGTATGACTTTTATGACACACATAATGAAGACATGAACAACCATGATTCTAAAGAATTCATGATGCAATATTCTATTTTGACAGCGAGGTGACAGAGTCAGGGTGCAGAGTGAGACATATTTTGGACATGGCCAATCCAGGAATTTGTTTTGTTTTCTTTTTCAATGTGAGAAGGGACGAAGAAAGGAAAGAAAAAAGATTTTTCTTAAATGAAATTAATTAAATCAAAATAATAATAGAGGTGCATGCTCAAAACTTTTTGCTGACAGAAAAGTTCACAATCAAAAAACAATGACCCTACAGAAACTTGATCCTGATCACCCCAGTTGTTAGTGCTATTTCCCACCCTATACCAATGACTTTATCTTTTCAATTTCAAACAGATACGTGATTTCTTCAATAGGAAACTGTACCAAACAACAGTCTATCTGCAAGAATCCAAACAGTGTTTCTCCATTTCTCTCACTTCCCACCATCCCTCTTGTAAAGTAAGAACAGTATCCTTTTGATGTTTTCTAAGAGTTTTTGTAGCTACCAAATCCAGAAACAGAGATTTTTAAAAATAACAAAAAAAGGAAAAGTTATAAAGTTTCAACCAATCTTAAACTTTTCACAAAACAAACCTTCCCTGGTATCCAATGGAATGTAAATTGAGCTAGCTCCTTCTGGCACCCTAGAGCTATGAATCTTAGTTTCTAACATGCCTTTAATAATAAATTTATGAATTTATGAATATAGACCAATCACATGACAGGGACAGTGATAATCTTGGTTCTGAGTCAGAGGAGCTGGCTCTGCAGCTCACTGCCTGCACAGCCTTGGGTGATTCACTTCTCTGCTCTGGGCCTCAGTTTCCTCACCTGTAAAACAAGGGGACCAGACTAGAAAACATCTCTAAATCTCTGAGGCAACAATACAGCCTTAGAGGATTTCCAGCAACACTTCCTTTTTTCAGTGACTTGCCCAAGGTCACATAGTCAATATCTCTCAGGGACAAAAGAAAACTCAGGTCTTCCTGACTAGGAGGCTAATAATGTGCTAAAAAAAACACATTCGTGCTGTCTCTCACTTTAGACTTGTACTAAAATGTTTTCTATTTACTTCTCCATACATATTCAATTTCCCTTTAAAATAACATAAACTTTGGAAGGTAAGTTTTGGTTTTGTCTTTGTATACGTTCCTGGCACATACGCATGCTGATGAGATGCTTACCAGATGAATGCCATGCAGCAATTCCTAGGTACATTAGGGGTGACTACTTGCTTCCCCACCTTGGGCAGCAGAAGGCAATGTCTATAGGCAGTGGGGAAGCAGCCAGTAGATAAGGAGTGACTGAAGACAAGGCAGAGTCGAGGTGGTGGAGGGGACAGTCTGCAGGACAGTACAGGATGAACTGGGATCACTTGCGCATATGGAGGGGTTGGCCATGGCCAGGAGAAACGCCACCTCATTATGTGAGACGAGGGTGGAGGAAGAGATGGGGGCAGAAGGCATCGGAATGATATGAGATGAGGAAGAGGAAGCTCTATGGGAAGGGCTTCAGGTTTTTTCAGTAAAATATGAGACAAGATTCTCAACTAAGAGAGTATGGGGAGCTATGGGAAGCTTGGGGAAGGATCAAAAGGTTTGGAAAAGTCACTGTGATAAGCGGAAAAGTGAGTGGATATGGGAGGTGTTAACGGGTTGCCTTGCCACAGTGAGAGACCATTTGAGGGGGTATTAACATAAACTTATAGTGGACCCAGTCAGCCTGGGTTCATGATTTTCTCCAGCTCTGTTCAGCAGTCCACCACTGAACTCACTGGGGAAAGAAGGGGCAGTTCCTGAAGGTCAGCAGGTAGTGTATAATAGAATTTTGATTGGCTGGGAGATAAGGGCTGAGATGAAATATTTGATCCTAGAGTCAAAAGACTCCAGCATCGGAATTTATTGAGTAGAGGAATGATATGTCCACACTTGCACTTTAGGAAAATCACTTTGATAGCCTTGTGGTAGACGGTTTGGAAGGGGAGAGAAACTTAAACAGGGCAGAAAGAAAAACCAGCAGTCCACTGCAATAGTCTAGGTGAAAGGGCCTTCGACAGAGTGGGGACAGCATGAGAAGAGAGAAACAATATGTATGACTGAGGAGGAGTGTCCCTCATGTAGCTGTGGGTGAGAAAGAGAGGTTACTGAGTGATGGTGGCATATTGAAAGAGTGGAAGTGGCAACGGGGAACAAGGAGGAATCCAACTTCCTATCCCTGAGCAGTGAGTTGAAGGGAAGGAGTAAAAGGGCAACCAGAGTTGGAAAGAATGGCCAGGAGGATATCATCAGGAGGGTGTCAGGTCTTAGAAAGGGCCAGAAGATGAAAAGAGAAAGGAAACAATTAAAATGAGATCTAGTTCATGACCTATGAAGCAAGCACTGCAGGGAGCACGTTGGAAGGGATGGGTAGCTTTAGTACGTAGGTCTGGGGGGCAGGAAACAATGTGTTAGGTAGAGGGACATGGGAATAAGGGATGCAGAATAACATTTGACTGTTCATCACAGAGGGTACAGAATCACCAGGATGAGAAAGGTATAGGAGTTTGCTGATCACTGAGGAATGTCCCTAGACGTCTGACCTTAGGGTAGAGCCCTTTCACAGGACTCAGGTCTTGGCATTTTCCCCTTCCCCAAGGCAGGAAACCAGACAAGATGAAATAAAGCATACACTGAGCACTTACTACGTGCCAGTCCCTGCTCTCAGGGAACTGATGTTCTAATGAGGGAGATGACACCGAGGGAGCAAGATCTCTCCCTTGCCCATTCCAACAAAAAACTGCTGGGAAAAGTGTAAGGCAGTCTGGAGAAAGGCCATTTAGACCAACATCATATGCCAAAAGACACATGACCAGACAGAAAAGGTCTTATAAAAAAAGTCAGAGGAGCAGGGAGGTTCCTAAGAACAATTTATACCAAGAGATAAAATGGGCAATTCTGATTACATGAAATTGAATTGCTTCTGCACAAACAATACAGCTAAAATGTAAGTTAACTCAAAAAAACAAAACAAAACTTTGCAGCAAGTTTCTCTGAAAAAGGATTAATATCTAAGACATATACAGAATTTTTAAAAAGTATATAAGAACAAGAACCATTCCACAATAATGGTCAAAGGACATAAAATGGCATAAAAGATGAAATTTAGATCCTGAAGAGCTCTATGATAAAAATGTTCCATAAGTAATTACAATAAAAATGCAATTTAAACCAATTCTGCGATTCAACCCTTACCAAATTAGCAAAGACAAGAAACAAAATTACAGTTGCTGGAGAGGATTTGGGAAGATACTATTACTGATGACCTGGTGGCAGAGGTGTGAACTAGGGAAGCCACTCCGATATCAAATGGACCTGAAGCTGTGTGTGTGTACTCTATGACCCTGCAACACTGACTACTAGGCTTATACCCTAAGTCTTAAGGGTATTAAGTCACAGGGGCGCCAAACCTTCGGCCCTGAGGCCACAGGTGGTCTTCTAGGTCCTCAAGTGAGGGCCTTGGACTGAATCCAAACTTCCCAGAACCAATCCCCTTAATAAAAGGATTTTTGTTCCATAAAATTTGGATTCAGGCAAAAGGTTGCACCTGAGGACCTAGAGGGTCACATGTGGTTTCAAGGTCGCAGGTTCCCCACCCCTGAGACATAAATGAAAGATAGAAGGTCCTATACAGACAAAAATATTTATAGCAACTCTTTCTATTGTAGCAAAGAATTAGAAACTAAATGGAATGATCACTGATTTGTGAAAGGCTGGGAAAAATTACAGAATGTAAATGGAATGGTACGTTAATATGTCCTAAGAAATGATAAGAGATAATTTGAGAAAAATATGGGAGAACTTATATGAAATGATACAGAATAAAGTGAGCAAAAACTAGGAGAAAATTTTATAAAACAGCACATCTTTATAAAGAGAAATGACTAGGAAAGACTTGAGTCCTAATCAGTGCAACCGACCAGGACTACAAAAGCCTAATGAAGTGTGCTACACAAACACATCCTGAGACAAAAGTGATAGACTCTTGGCGCTGAATAAGAGACAGCCATTGTCTGACATCACCAATGTGTGTGGGATTTGCTTAATTATGTTTATTCATTATAAGAGTTGTATTTTTTCCACAATGAGGATGAAGAATGGGGCAAGAAAGTGGAACTAAAAATCCTAAGGCAAAAAAAAAGTCACAACTATTTTTTTTAATGTACATAAAATGAGAAGTGCAGAATGAAAAGGACAAGCAGGACAGCAGAAAGTCAGAGGCTAGGTGTGTGTGTGTGTGTGTGTGTGCGTGTGTACATACAAGCAAGCTGTGTGAAATAGATGTGATTTCATATTCACTGCTCTTTGTTCTCTTTTATAAAAGTGCTCATTTTTTATATTTACAAATCTAGAATTTTTAAAATTATAAATGAATGAATAGGGATATTTACTATTATCTATTTTCCAGGAATCTTTACCTATTTACCTAGCAGACTTTTACCTACTGATGATTATTTAAAAATCAAAACTGCCTCCATCATCAATTCACTTTATCATCTCCTAAAGTTGGTCATTTAAAAACAATTTGAGACAACTAGTACGAATTTGCAAGTATCAGTAAGAAACTGAGTCAGATTACAATACTCAAAAGCATGTTCGAAGTAACAAAAATTCAATTTTCTTTTAAGCTTACTACTGAAAACTTCACTGAGAAAAATATCACAGGGAAGAAATGGTTTTTTGTCCATCTTTTCAATTATCTAACAAACAGTCCCTTGTAGTAGCTTTAAAAAAACTCCCACCTTCAGGTAAGAATATTATGCTAAGGCTCTATCCTTTACCCCATTCCCTGTGCTAGGCTGTACCTTTACTCAGGATCTGTTGAAAGCAGGAACAAGCCCAGATAACAGGGAGCTTGGCACCTGAGAAATAAAATTCAAAAAATTAAAATTAAATACTGCACAATTTCTTTCGAAAAATGCCAGACTGCACTACAGGAAACACCTAAGGGTCAACTCAAATCATGGAAGCACTGCCCCTGCCCCCTCCTTTCCCTGACAAGGATCATGGGGATCGAGAAGGGATGAAAGTTGCCCACTTCCCTGTACCAACACTTTATGCGTCCTTTCTTCACAACTGGTTCAGAAAGAAAGAAACAGAAACATTCAAAATTCCCTCCCGCTAATAAAACACTTTATATAATAGCTGCCATTGATAGTCATTTTACATATATGATCTCACCTGATTCTCAACCATAAGATGGACACAATTATAACATCTTAAGTTTATTATCTCACTGCATTTCTAAAGCACTTGTGCTTATAAAATGCTTTAACATACATTAATACATAACAATAGTTCATAAAAGCCCTGAAGATAATTAGACAGGTGAGGAAATATCAACCCTTTGCAGAAAGCTTAGACTCAAGAAAGTGAACCGTCTTACCCAGTCACCCAGATCAATTTAAGTGCCATCACCAATGTGTGCGTGATTTGCTTAATTGTCCTTATTTATTGCAGGACGAGAACCTACAGTTTTGGGGTGAGGTTTTTGAATATTATTTTTTTGTTGTTGTTTTTCCCATCAACTTCATTTCCAAATCTCTCTCCTTCCTCTCCCTTGTATCAAAAATTAAAAGATGCCACATCACTGGCACCTACGAGCATTTTTAATCTACACCACTCACCCCCCACCTCTGCAAAGAAGGGACGAGAGGACATTTCCCCATCTCCTCTTCAGGCGGTTTGGTCACTAGACTTACACAGCAGAGCTCGGGTCTTCTAACCCCCAAATCCAGCAATACTTTTTTCTACAATCTTGTTGTTGCTCCTGGCCCCTAGAAGTATTCTAGGTCTGTCACACATTATTCCATTGCTTAACTTGGGAATGAGAAGCATGCCTTTATTACCACAAAATCAAGCTGAAACATATGTCAACTATAACCAAACTTTTCCTATCACTAAATTCCCCCATGGGGGAGCTAGGTGGTGCAGGGAATAGAGCATTGGATCAGAAGGACCTGAGTTCAAATCCGACCTCAAGACACTTGACACCAGCAGTGTGACCGTGGGCAAATCACTGAACCCCAATTGCCTTGCCCATCCAAAAAAAAAAATTCTCCCATGCTGTCCTTCAACCAAGTACCCAGTTATATATTCTAATGAAACTGTTTTCCATGCCAGATGCTGTTCCAGAACCAGTGAAAGTTAAGGTATGAGCCTGCAGTCACTTAACAGAGAGGTTATGCTGAGTTTTAAATGCCATCAGTCAATCAATTCAAAATGTCTAATAGACATATACAGCTGTTGGAGCTCGAGAGGAAAACAAGGGCTAATTAAATGGATATAGCAGACATCTCTACAACAATAATAATTAAATCCATGGGAGCTGCCGAGGTCACCAAATGAGAATGTGGAGAAATAAAGAGGTCATGTTGGAACAGAAACACAATAATAGGAAGTATCATAGATGATGATAGAACAGAGGAGATGAAAAAGGCTCAATCAAATCAAACAGGTCAAGAATTTAAAGACTAGAAAATGTCAAGTAAACCCCCAAATGAGCGAATACCCAGGAGATAAGGGTCCTTAGTGTCAAATACTGCAGCTGTACAAGCCAAGAAGTCTGAGATTGAGAAATGGCCATCAGGTTTGACCAATAAAAGGTTGCTTGTAATTTTGAAGAATGAACAGTAACTTGAGTGGTAAGGCTGGAAGGCAGACTGCAAAGGGTTGAGAAGTAGAGGCCAGGATTCAAGGCAGATTTTTTCTGAGTTTAGCCATGAATGGAGGATAGCCTAAAGTAGCAGTTCTCAACCTGTGGGTCGCAACCCCTTTGGGGGTTGAACGACCCTTTCACAGGGATCATAGGGGTCACCTAAGACCATAGGAAAACACATATTTCCAATGGTCTTAGGAACCCAGACACCCCTCCTCTGCCCCTCTATCCATCTGCATGCAGGCCCACCCACATATGAGTATTAAAGGGTCGCGGCATTAGGAAGGTTGAGAACCACTGGCTTAAAGGGTTGGGGAACTCAGACCATGAAATGCATAAAGAAGAGTAGGATGTTATTAAATAAGTACTGAAAGGCAGCCACCCCAGGTTTTAAATGCCAAGCTGACTTGGTTTCTAGTAAGAACATTATTCACTCCCCAGTTGAGAAATGGTCAAAGGATATAAACAGGCAGTTCTCGGAGTATGAAATTAAAGATATCTATAAGCATATGAAAAAATGTTCCAAATCACTAATGATTAGAGAAATGCAAATCAAAACAACTCTGAGGTACCACATCTCACCGGTCAGATTCGCTAAGATGACAAAACAGCAAAATGATAAATGCTGGAGAGGATGTGGAAAAATTGGAACACTAACGCCTTGTTGGTGGAGCTGTGAACTGATCCAGACATTGTGGAGAGCAATCTGGAACTATGCCCAAAGGGATATAAATA
>CM053584.1:387408489-387425744 GCA_028627135.1 Pseudochirops cupreus | reverse complement strand
ATATTTTCACCTTGAGCTATCTCCGAGTAATTGATTTAGGAACCTCTTTATCCCACACACAAAGCTATTAATTCACCTTTTACATCTTTCCTGCACAGCTCTTATTTCTTTCCCCATTTCCCCCTACTGTTCTTATTTGTTTTTTCCCCAATCATTTTTTTGCTTTTTTTTTTTAAGCCCCTTTCTTTTAAGTCTTCTAGGAATTCTTTTTGGGTTTGTGTCCAATCTGCATTTTTAAAAAAGCTTTGCTTATAGTAATTTTCAAGTTATTGTCTAAGTTTCCCTGTCACCAAAGCAGATCTTTAGGGTCAGGTTCTTTTTTGTTTGCTCATTTTTCTAGCCTCTTTTGTGATTTTGAACTTTCCCCTCTGGCTTGAGCATATGTCCTTTGATTTCCTTTTGCTGTTTTCACAGCTCAGTCTGCTGGGGCTTTCAAGTTTTCAGTGTTTACAAAGTGCTGTGATCTGGAGACTGTTTACTGCACTCTGCAAGTTCCTGACCCAGGTTTAGGCCTGTTGGATTTTGTGTGCTTGAGTTTCAATAGACTGATGATAATCTCAGTCACTATTTGGCCCATTAAGAGGTTCTGCAGATCCAGAAAGACTAAAATGCTGGCTTCCCTTTGGTCTTGGATACCTACCTTCGTTATTTCACTGATGGCTTAAGTGCTGGACTCAAGGGTGGAAGTGAGTTGCCACTCTGCTCCAAAGGCTCAATCACATGTCTCTGTTTCTAGAACTTGTTCCCTGTTCACCAGTATATAGCTACGGCCCCACTCACTTAAGATCATTCCTTTCTATCCAGGCACAATGACTTAGAACTGGGTAAAGAGCAACAGAGCTGCTAGGTGATACATATTCTTGCTCCCAAGACTACTCCTGAGGTCCCTAGAGGATCTCTTTCTGCCCTGGTGCTAATTCAGCCCCCTTTCCATCCCTGAATGCCAGAATGTTTCCCATCACTGCCTCTATTGCACTGCACTACTAACCATCCCTTACCCTGGGTCTACAAACTTCTCTGTCTTCCTAAGTTGTTCTATGATACAAACATGACTTACTATGACTTTGTCTTGGCTTTTCCAATCAGAATTCAGTCTAGCATATATCTAGGTTGTTTGCAGGAGGTGTGCTGGGTGAATTGGACAGTTCTTCATCTCACTCTGCCATCTTACCTCTTCCCCCCAAATGTTTTGCTCTTCACAGAAGTGGTTGGTAGCTCATTTTTTTCACTTGTCTTTTAGATGTTTTTCCAGATTCAAGAAAGCTGTGCAACACGTACAATCTTACTAGCTGCCAGGTCCCTCTGAAGGTTTCTGATTGTTTTCTGAGGACTGATTAAGCTAAGGTGTGTTTTTGTTTTTACTAGGTTTTTGATGGTTTGTTTTGTTTTTGCAGCAATAATCTGTCCGTTCTTGACACTGGCTTTCATTTTTCACTGCCATTTTTTTTTTTGGTATTTCAGTGTAACTAAACCAATTTCACTTTGAGACTGAATGATCCTCAAAATATCTGACTTATACCTAAGCAATTACCTCTAAAACTCACTCAAGTGTACTCTTTAATAGTCACAACTTCTGCACGTTCCCTTGGAATTCTTAAAAACTGAGAAATTAAAAACACAACAAAACAGGACATGGTACAAATGTAAATTCATTACTTTTCAAATAATCTATTATTCATAATGATCATTCCAAATTAGTCTGAATTATTAAAGTATATTAGATATTATAATGCTTGTCATGTCTATCCCAATCAGTCATAAGGATCTCTCAGTTTCATTTGTTTTTGTAGTATTTTGTTCTGTTTTTTTTTTTTTAATTAAGAATTGTTTCCTAAATTCCCAACTATTTACAGTCAAATTGTGGGTGGCTCTAAGTGTCAGGCTAAGAACGTCACTTTTTTTTTAAAAAACAAATAGGGAACCACTGGAGATTTTTGAGCAAGAAATTGCCTTGGTCAGATCTATGCCTTAGTAAAAAATTATTTTGGCAGTTTTGTGAAGGATTAATTAGAAAGGGGACAAGGTAGAAGCAGAAAAACAAATCTGGAACAACTGCAAATCCAGGAAATAGCTGAGATAGGTCTGAATTAGGATAGTGGTGAAATGTGATGAGTCTAGAACAGAATTAAAATATATTGTGGCAGCAGAAAGAACAGACTTGGTACTGAGTGGGTAGAAAGATGAAAGAATGAAGAGTGACTCCAAATCTGGGTGACTGACAGTATGGTGATTTCTCAACAAAAAAGAGAGAATGAAGGTGGTAATTTAGAGGAAAGATAACTAGCTGATTTTGGACATAATGAGTTTAAGGTGTCAGCCAAAGATGTCCAGCTGGGAGCTTATGTTGCAAGACTAGAAATCAAGAAGAGAC
Organism: Pseudochirops cupreus; assembly: GCA_028627135.1. Classification (NCBI taxonomy): domain Eukaryota; kingdom Metazoa; phylum Chordata; class Mammalia; order Diprotodontia; family Pseudocheiridae; genus Pseudochirops; species Pseudochirops cupreus. The sequence goes on along the minus strand of CM053584.1, from coordinate 387,423,373 downwards.
TAGCACTGGAAATATAGAATTGGGAGCCACTCACAAAAGGATGGGAACTGAATTCACAGAGACAATGGGCTCCTCATGGGAAAGAGCTTGGAGAGAAAAGAGGGACCAGAAGGACATGGGTGATATTTCAAAGGAGACTCTGAGTGGTTAAGCCAAGGAGTAGAACTGAAGGAACTAAAAAATGAAAGGTTCTGGAGAAAGCAGAGGGAATACATATAAGTAATTTTAGGAGTTTGGGAAGAGAGATACAGGGCTTTGAAATTACCATCTTTACATTCCAGGATTATGTTCTTTGCTTTAAGTTCAGGATAAAATCTGTCATTAATGCTGTCATACCCAGTCTTCCCTGATTCCCTCCAGTTACGTATTCTCTCCCCCTCCTCTAATTTTCTCACCTCTCACCTCCTTCACTCCCTACCCTTGTATTAGCCTGATCTGTGTGGATGGTGTATCCTGTGATAAAATATAACCTCCTGCTGGATGGAGATCATTTAACTTTCATGTTTGTCAGTCTTAGTGACAAGCAATAAAAAGAGTTCAATATGTAACAGTTGCATACGATAAACGGGAAATTTAATGAACATTCTTTACAAGGAGAAGAAACTATACCTTTGTTGGATTTAAGGTAAGCAAAAATGATCTCACTGAAACTGAATTTGAACTTGCATTCTGAACACAAAAATATAAAAACATCATCTGTTTTTACCTCTCATTCTCTCCCACTTGCCAAACCTGCTCTTTACTCATATGACTCCAGGCAGAACGTCACAAAGTTTGAGCTAGAAAGGTCATAAACAGTCTTTTGGTTCAAGCCCTTATTTCACAATAAGGCACAGACAGGGAAAATAACTGGCCTGCCATCAGGTCACAATCTCCCTTGGTGAATTCATCTTCTCCCAAGTATTCAAGTATCCCATCTACTAAAACATCACCCATTTACAAAACAGTACTAGGCTCTCAGAGATTTGGATTTACTGGGAGAGAAAAGGAAGTTGTTATTGGGGTTTTTTGTGCTTTTTGGAGGGGGGGAAGGCAGGGCAGTTGGGGCTAAGTGACCTGCCCAAGGTCACATGGCTAGTAAGTGTGTCAAGTGTCTGAGGTCAAATTTGAACTCAGGTCCTTCTGATTCCAGGGCCAGTGCTCTATTCACTGTGCCACCTAGCTGCCCCAAAAGGGAAATGACCGATAAATCATAGGCCTCAGTTCACTGTGAACCCTATGTAATGTCTGACAATGGATGAGATGAGTCAGTTAGGGTCCAGAATGTGCTAACAGAATGTGCTAACAGAAACCCAAATAAAAGCCAATCAGCAAAAACATTTAATTAGAATAGAAAAGGTAAAAAAAGACAACAGAAATATCTTCAAAGGACTAACTCTCTTACTCCCTTAGTCTGTGGCCTCGAAGCCACATGTGGTCATCTAGGTCCTCAATTATGGCCCTGTGACTGAATCCAAACTTCACAGAACAAATCTCCTTCATAAAAGGATTTGTTCTTTCAAACTTGGCCTCGTCAAAAGGCCTAGAAGGCCCCAGGTTTCTCACTCCTGCCCTTAGTCTTCTGCATATCCCAGGAAGGAAGCTTTCTCCCATCTTCCCCCAAATGAAGGAGTTTCCTTCAAGCAGAAGGATAAAGTTCTGGCAGACTGTCTGTCACTACTTCATTGTGCCCAAATGTATACCTCATGAGTCAGAATCTAGTAAACTAAATGTTCCCAGCTGCTCTAGGCCACACCTGATGCTCCGCCTAGAGCTGTATCTCTCCCTTGCCATTAAGTGGTACCAGAGGATCCTGTCAGTTTCCACAGGTCAAAGACTTCACCTCCTCCTTGTAGCTCAGTCAACAGCCTGTTCACCTAATCCATTTAGACCAGTGGTTCTCAACCTTCCTAATGCCACAAGCCTTTAATACTTGTATGTGGGTATATCTGCATGTGGGTGGACCTGCCTGGGGATGGAGAGAGGTTTTAGACCCTAATAGTCCTGAGTGAGAGAAGCAAAAACTTCTCAGACTATACTCTAACACAGCGGTTCTCAACCTGTGGGTCACGACCCCTTTGGGAGTTGAACGACCTTTTCACAGGGGTTGCCTAAGACCATCGGAAAACACATATTTCTGATGGTCTTAGGAGTGTTTTCCGACGGTCTTAGGAACCGAGACACTGCTTCTCTATCCACCCACAGGTGGGTCCGCCCACATACGAGTATTAAAGGGTCCAGGCATTAGGAAGGTTGAGAACCACTGCTCTAATATCTAGTAAGGCTTTTCTTCCCCAGAAATCACATAATTTACAAGGACTCAAAACTCAGAGCAGTAGGGAGTCACCCCTCTCCTCAGTGATACCTCAGCATAAGATATGCCAAATAAGCACAGAAGTACTTTCTCAAATGTACATTGGGTGGTCTACTGTTTCCTTGTTCCTGTACTTGAGGTAGATTGCCCCCGCTTGGACTGCGCACTAACTTCCAGCCAATGGAAGAAAAAGGTCAGGAGGGACATGGGAGAGAATTCCATGTTAGGGCTTTATAACTTCACCATTTCCTTTTATAAATTGCTTCCCGTCCCTGACCGTTTGTCAGGAAGGTGGCCCTTTCTTGAGATTGTAATAAACCATTCTTTTCTGCTTCCTACCTTGAGAAACCTCTGAGTATTATTTGGGTAAGGATTTCTGCTGCACACAGTTTTTGGGGTGCACACAGTCCCACAACTCTGGACCTGCTGCCAATTCTGCTACATGGCTCAGCTTCTACTTCCTTTCTCCCTTATCTTCTCATTGCAAAGACACCCCTGCCCCCGGAAAGCAATGTTATGTACATTCAAAAGTCTCTGTAGACTAGAAATGAGGGGCTTCATGGGAAAGATAGTGCCAAGTTGAATGCACCTGTGTTTGCTGCAAAACACACCGGAACATACTTGGCCCTTCTTGACTCCTGTCATACCTATCCTGGTGCATGTTCTTTCTTCACAACAGAATCTGAGTCCCAGGGATACCAAAGAAGTGATTGTTCTCAGTAATATTCCTTTGAGAGTTAGTATACTTTTCTGGCATTCAAATTGTATGGATGAGCCAGAGAGGCAGAGAACCTACAACTCCTTCCTAAAGCCTGTGCCTTAAGGACAAACCAACAGATGCTATCGCCAAAGCACTGACTGCTCAATGGGTAATTTCAAGGTACAGAAAAGTCTCTGTTCCTACAGATGCACTTTGCATCCCAAGAAAGACTATCTGGCCTCAGAGAACAAAGGATGCTCTAAATATGGAATCCCCTTCATTACAGGCCCATCTCTTCACTGTTCAGGGTCACTTTCAACACATAAGATCAGGTGAAAAACACTTACATTTTAGTACATGTTGGTTTCATCCAGTAGAATGTGAGGTCCTTGAAAGTGAAGACTATTTCTTTTGTTTGTTTTTGTATCCTCAGCTCCTAGCACACTGCTTGGCACAAAGCAAGATATTAATAAAATGCTTGGGAAATGAACCCTGGCTCACCCAACACTTGCAGCTCCTGCTCCCAAATAAAGAGTACAGCAACAGTGTATTCCTTGAGAAGAGAGGGTCGTTCCGCACAGTAAATGCATGCTAACTAAACTGTTGAATGATAGGTCACTCACAAGGTCTTGCTTCTGCTTTAGAATTGCTTTTATTTTCCCTTTCTAGATTCCCAATGCCACCGTCCTTCCAAATGCTTTCTGCATTTGTTCTGTGCCAGTTCCACAGTCTTCTTTACTCCCCATCTTAGCCACCACTGCTCAGTCTAGCTCTTCTGTTGACTGCCAAAGTACCTGCCACCCACCATGCCATCAATACTTCCAAAGCTCTTTCTTCATTATTTCCTCCCCTCTCTCAAGGTGTTCTTCCTCCTTTTCACCAGGGTTGTTTATCTCATCTAATTACTCCCCGGTTCTCTGGAATCTTCAGTCTCCAACCAAAGAGAACAACTTACCACATCCCTGAACAAAACCCTCCACTTACCCTATCTTTGGAAAGTGTAGAACCTGAACTGAGGCCCTTCCACTGTATCTATTCTATATCTATATCTACCTCTTTTTCATTTCTGTCACTGGCTACTCCAAACTTTTCCTCTCCTCAACCCCACCTGAAAGTCCACCCCACATCACACTTAGAGCAGACGACAGACTTTCACTTTGTAAGAGTGGATAACATGCTACTTCATTTTGCTCCCACAAAATTGGGAGATAATCAATAGCTGAGAGGAAGCTCACTCATCTTATTCTAGAATGACCATCCAGGAGCCAGGGGGAACTACAAAGGTGGGGGGTGACAACCAGCTCCAACCCTAGAGGTCATGCCCAAGTTACAAGTATCCTCACTACTACACCTACATAATCTGCACAAGGAAGGAATGTAGGGAAATAAAGTGAGGAATCTGAACCAACCCCAATTCTATTAGGAAGGACAGAACTGTATAACTGCGCTCAGGCCTCTGTATCAGTGAGTGTTCCTAGTGAACACCACTGGGGCTTTCTCTTGAGAAGTAGAATAAACATCTGCCCACTGGGTTTCTGAGTTCTTTTGGTGAGAAGGGGTTTGCCTTATTAAGGGGCGTATCACGTGGATCTTCCTAAGGGAACCCAGGGAAGCAGTGGCGCTGAATTCAAATGCTAACTCCCTGACCCTGCCTGGGAAGTCCTGTGATCCCCACAACCAGCTTTCTCACAACTTCACCAGGAAGTTCCAGATAATCAGAAGGGAGTTTCTCCAAGCAGCCTAATGCAAAGGCCAACATAACCTACTCTTCTTTCCTCCCCCACGCCTGCCCCCACTCACTCCCTCAAGGAATTCCTGGCCTATGCCCTTTGGTCCCTCTCCACTGAATCTTCCCCATCACCTACAAGTATTCGAACAAGTAGAGACCTTGGTCTTTTTCGATCTGAAAAAGGCTTTGACTTTTCTAGCTCATCCACATACTATTCTACTTTTCCCTTCCTCTTTCCAGCCAGAAAGTTTTCTACGACCACTCCCTAATTATCCACTCTTTTGAATCCCTTGCAAAGGTTCAATGGAGCCCACTTTAATGAAATTGGTGCCTGGGGGCTGTCAGCAAATGCCTACTGCCAAACCCAATAGCTTTTTATCAGTCTCCATTCTGGTCCTCTAGGCTGCAAATCAAAGTTGACAACACTCTCCTACAGGATGCTATCTAGTCGGGGTTTCTTAGCATGAGGTCTACAAATCAGGTGTTTTTTTTTAGCATTTTCATAAATAACTATTTCAACAAGTCAGTTTCCTTTAGAATACTATTCCTTTAAAATATGTATTTCACTCAATGCATTTAAAAAGAGTGTTCTGAGAAGGCATCTAGAGGTTTCACTAGGCTGCCAAAGGGGTCCATGACACTAAAAATGTTTAGCATTCCTACTCCACTCCTTTGTTTTGAAATGCTCTCCTGGTGCTCTGTATCTTCCTAACTACTTCTGTCACCTTCAATAGCTCCCATCCTCTTCCCAACATACTCTTCAAGGTATCCTCCAAAGGTCGCTCTAGCCCCCTGCCTTCTCTAGAGCCAGGGCTTCTTAAAATGTGGGTTGCAACTCTATGGGGTCGCTGAAGGAGTCGCAAGTGGAAAAAGTTTAAGAAGTCCGGCTCTCCACTCTCCTTGGACAATATGACTGATTCACTCCGATGGCTTCAACAGGGACTTCAGTGTATTTGTTCCCAGATCCTATCTTTTGAATTTCAGGGCCACATAACATCTCAACTATAAATCACTAAACATTTATTAAGCACCTACAGTGGAGCACTGTTAAGCACTCTTCTAAGTGCTAGGGAAACAAAGAAGAGCAAAAGACAGTCCCTGCCAACAAGGAACAGAGTCTAACCTGGGAGACAATGTACAAAAAAGATGCACACGGAATAAATTGCAAATAATTGAACGAGGGAAGACCCTAATTAGAATTAAGAAAGAAAGGAAAAGGCTTTCTCTCGAAAGTAGGTTTTTAGCTGGTGGGATTTTGGCTGAGTCTTTAAAGAAGCTAGTGAAGTCAGGAGACAGAAGGGGAGGAAGACAGACAGAGAGGACAACCAGGGAAAATGGAGATGACACATCTTATTTCAGGAAAAGCAAAGGAGGCCAGTGTCAGCAGATCAAAGAGTACATGAGAAGAATAAGCTAGAAGCCTAGAAAAGTAGGAAGGGGTCAGGTTACAGATTTGGAACAGCAAACAGAAGATTTTATATTTGATATTGGAGTTAATTGAGAGCCACTGGAGTTTGTTGAGTAAAGGGCAACATTATCAGACTTGAGTTTTAGGAAGATCACTTTGACAGCTGAGTGGGGAGAGACTTATAACTGATATTAGTGTCATGTAAAGTTAGAAAGTGAAGAAGGTTTGGGGAGAAAAATAATGATTTGACATCCTCTGTTTTATCTAACCACTGTATCTCATTAAACATCTACTAAGTTTCCCATAAAGGGCAGTGTGGTAGAGTAGAAAGAACATCAGGTCTGCAGGCAGAAGACCCAGCTTAAAAAATCCTTGCTCTGCTACTTACCTCTTGTTTGACCTTGGGTAAGTCACTTCTCTCTGGATCTCAGTTTTCTCAACTGTAAAAATGAGATTTGGACTACATGATCTTTAAGGTTCCAGGTCTAAAACTATGATCCTACAATGCTAAAATGTTTCTCAAACTTAATTTCCAGGCTCCACATTTTTGTCTTAGAATTTTCTCAACCTTTAAAGGGCCCTGAACCACTGCAACCAAGAAGAAATAATGCTCCAGGCCAAATCCTGATGGAGAAATCCAAGAAAAAAAACATCACAAGTCCAGGACCTTCCACAGCCCAGAGCAGCACAGGGAGACAAACAGAGATCTGTGGACAATGGGGACAGGGTCTGGTGAATATTGTGCTGTACCCAGGTCAATCCAGAACCCAGGGAGATACTGCGCAGGAGCAAGATGAGGTCCCAAATCCTTATCAAGGGACCTCATGCAGGGTGCAGAAACTGGTGCCAAATGGAAACTGTTGCCTACTCCCCAGTTCCAGGTCACAGAACCAGAGCATACTAAAGAAGGGTAGGGTCACAGACCGGTCTGTAGGCTGTGCCCAGAAAGTCAAAGAAGTTCAGAACCAACTAGCCATCAGTGAGCTTAGAAACCCAGGAGCTGAGTTGGTTCTTAATTCCAGTTTCTAACCCAGTCTATAGCCTGCAGAGGAATTAAACAAAGCAGCAATTCCAGACAAAAAAGAAGCCTGTGCTTCTGGCACTCTGAACAACCAGAATAGCTTCCCAGCTAGCTAACAGAGGATAAGTCCAGCAGCATCTTCCTACTGCTGCTCAGACCCCAAGCCTCAGGTAGTAACTTGCAGAGTTCAGACCAGAGAGGCAGCAATCAGACTTCTGATAGCACTGAAAGCCTGCAGGTCCCCAGCCTGAACTGTCCCTGATATCTTGGGATAACATAGCATGCAATACTCCAAGAAACAACAAGAATATCAGCTCAGACCTTCCTTCCAGAAATGCAAAGTCCAACCCTCACATCAAGTCAGAAGTCAGAAAGCAGGGTAGAACAAGCACACAAAAAAAGAATCCCGTCATTAAAAAGGAACACTCAAGACACAAGCCCAGAAGAGAATGACTCCAAAATATCTATAAGCAAAGCCTAAAAATAACACAACTTGGGCACAAACTCAACTAGGATTCCTGGAAGAGACAAAGCAAGAATTTTTTTTTTTTAAAGAGTAAAAAAATGGTGTTTTTGTTGTATTTTTTTTGCTTTTTTGGAGGGGGGAGGGTAGGGCAATTGGGGTTAAGCGACTTGCCCAAGGTCACACGGCTAGTTTTGTGGTAAGTGTCTGAGGCCGCATTTGAATTCGGGTCCTCCTGACTCCAGGGTCAGTGCTCTATTCACTGCACCACCTAGCTGCCCCCCAAAATGTTTTTAATCAATGAAATTTGAGTGCTAAGAAAGAAAAACTGGAAACGAATGGAGAACTATTAAAGAACTGGAAAGAAAATTAACAGCTTGGCACAAGAAGTACAAAACCTTGCCCAAGCAACAAACTCTCTAAAAATTAAAATGGCCAAAACAGAAGCCAATGACTCCATAAGACAAGAAATATTAAAAACAAAACTCTAAACACTGAAAAAAAAAGTAAGAAAATATAAGGTATCTAGAAGTAAAAACAAATGCCCTGGAAAACAGAACGAAGTAAAAAAATTTACAAATCACTAGACTACCAGAACACATGACCAACAAAAGAGCCTCACCATCAAATTTCAAGAAATCCTAAAAAAAACCAGACAGATCTCTTAGAAACAGAGGACGAAGGAGAAATAAAGGAAAACTCAAAATAAAAACCCCTAGGGACATCAAAGTCAAAACCCAGAGCTTCCAAAGCAAAGAGAAACTACTGAAAGCAACCAAAAATAAATTCATATGGAGGAGCCACAGTCAAGATCACACATGACTTAACAACCACCACTATAAAGAACTAGAGAGCTTGGAATGAATTTGGACAGAAGGCAAAGGATGTAGGCTTATAGATAAGAAAAAGTTTACCTAGAAAAACTGAGTATAATCCTACAGAGAGAAAATAGACCTTTAATGAAAGAGGACTTCCAAGCATTCCTGATGAAAAATATCAGAGCTGTGTAATAACTTCGGAGTTCAAACATAAGAATTAAGAAAAGCAAAAAGATAAGCAGAAACAGTCATGAAGGACTAAGCAGAAATAAGCCGTTTATGTAATTTAAATAGGGGAAGATGATATAATGAGTCACCTATGAATCTATCATCATCAGGTGGTCATAGAGGGAGTCTAATTAGACAAGGCCTGGGAATGTTCCATTATGTCTTGATAATATTAAGAGAAGAATAGAAAGAGGGAAAGAAGAAAACACCAAAAAGAGGAGGTGGGGAAGGCAGGTTAGGGAAAATTCGTTCACATGATCAGGATCCACAAGTAGGCATTTATACAAATAAGGAAGAAAGGGTGGGTGCCACCTGAACCTTATTCTCATCTAACCTGATCACAGGACGGAAGAATATACACATATGAGCACCCACTGAGTACAAAAAGAGAGAAGGAATTGGAGGGAGGGTAGATTAAGGGAAGGATTAGTCCCAAGTACCACAAAAACATCACTAGCTCTTTTTGAGGTAGTGAAGAATGGAAATCTAAAGAGATGCCCTTGGGGAACAGCTGAATAATTTATGAACTATAATTGTGATGAATACTATTATTCTGTAAAAACTGATGAAGTTGGTTGATTTCAAAGAAAGGGGTTAGTTTCAGAGAAAAGTGAGAAGACTTGCATGAACTGATATAATGTGAAGTCAACAGAACCAGAACAATTTATATTCACAACAAAATGGTAAAGCCAAAAAACTGATAGAATTAGGAATTCTAATCAGCATAATAACCAATTCTGATTGCAAAGGACTAATAATGAACCATGCTTCTCACACTCACTTCCTGATAGAGATAAAGAGTTCAGAATGAGATATATTTATAATTTTGGGTCATAACCAATATGAAAAGTTGTTCTACTTGACTATTATTGCTTGGTGGGGGGAGAAAATTATAGGAGAAGAGGGAAAAAAAGCACAATTCAAATGTCCTCCCCTCCACTGAAAGGTAATCTAGTCACCCCAAGCAGAACTGATTTTTCACTTGCTTAAATTCCTATAGCATTTTGTATCACTTATGACAGTCATAATATGTAACTGACAGAGATTTCAGATAATTACCTTAAGCAACCTGAGGCCCAGATTACAAAATGCCCAAGGTCACCCAGCAAGCTGGTGGCAGAGCCTAGACCAGAACTGGATTACTTTATTCTGGTGAAAAGAACAACAACGTACCTTCCACAACAAAACATTGCCTTATCATATAGAAGCATATCCTGCCTAATGTTGTCCAAACCACTCTCATTTGCCAATAATGAAATTATATAACCACATTCTTTAACAATATCCTAAGCCCCATTACCATGGCCTCAGTTTTCACTGGCAGTTTTCAACAACCAAAAGCAATAGTCACACCACAAAAGAAATACGAGAACAAGAATTTAGCAAAGGTTACTGTTTTAATTCATTATAAAAATCCTTCTGAAAATTGGTTCACCTGACCTTTAAGGCATAATTCAAACATATAAAAACAAATCGAATTTTGCCACTATTCCTGGAACTGCTTTGCTACAGAAAGAGTTAAGTCCTACTGACCCAGAGTCTCTGAGAAATTAAATTGATCCCAGTAAATCCAATTTGCTTTTGCTTCAGAGTGCTACCTTAATTCTGGTCAAATACAGAAGCACTGAAACAAGCACTATTTTGTATGATACTAACTACAGCTCTGAGCAAAAGAAAATCTACTTATTCCCTAAGCAACATACACTATATATATATAACATGTCCTGCTTAACATTTTTTAAACAATTACTTGGACAAAAGCATAGACGGTATCAAAGTTCCAAATGACACCAAGGTGGGAGAGAGATCTAATAAAATGGACGACAAGAGTCAAAATGCAAAAAGATCCTAACAGATAACTGCACTGGGGTGTGCTAGAGCCATTCAGAGTCAAACTGAACCAGTTCTCCAAATCCAATTTTCAGGATGAGCATTTATACCTCCAAAATCGGCAAATGCTACAAATCAGGGCTTGATTTCTTTTGTTGACTATCTAGACTTAAGAAAGCAATGGAGATATGTTTAAATATGCCTTTTAAATTAAATTAAAATGTTTAAAATGCATATTAAATTTTCCCCAGAAGGCCAATTGTTAAACCTTACCAGAATATCCCTGGCTCAATCCAGTAAGACAAATGAATCAATCAGTAAGCATAAGCAATCATGTGCTAGGCACAAAACTTAAGCGATTCCTACAGTCAAGTAGTTTACATTCAAAAGGAGGTATAGATATAGGCATACCTCATGATATTGCTTTTTTCACAAACTGAAGGTTCACAGCAACGTTGTATCAAGTAAGTCTATCGGCGTCATTTTTCCAATAGCATGGGCTCATATAATGTGGTCCTGTGTTACATTTTGGTAATTCTCACAATATTTTGCTTTTTCATTGTTCATGGTGATCTGTGATATTTGATGTTACTACTGTAACTGTTTTGGGGTGCCACTAACCACACCCACATAATACTATGAATTTAATCAATAAATGTGTGTGTTCTAAAGTCTCCACTGGCCAGCCATCTATCTTTCTCCTTCTCCTCAGGTCTCCCTATTTCCCAAGACACAACAATATTGAAATTAGGCCAATTAATGACCCTGCTACATGTGTTCAAGTGAAAGGAAAAGTTAATCAATTGGGCAAACTTTATTACTGTCTTATTTTAAGAAACTGCCACAGCCACCCCAACTTTCAAGGAACCACCACCCTGATCAGTTAGCAGCTATCAACAACAAAGGAAGACTCTTCACTAGCAAAAAGGCTCAAATGATGGTTAGCATTTTTTAACAACCTATTTTTTAATTAAGGTATGTACTTTTTTTTTAACATAATGCACTTAAAAAACTAAATAACAGAGTAGACATACTTTTTATATGCACTGGGAAACAAAAAATTTGTGACTCAATTTATTACCATATTCACTTTATTGTGGTGGTCTAGAACTGAACTAGCAATATCTCTGAAGTATGTCTATACAGAATAAATATAAAAAACAAATATATTTCAGGCACTAAAGCAATCACACAGGCAAAGCCACAGAGATAAGACATGAGAGATAAGGTATCATGTGTAATGGGCAACAAAATAAAGCCCGTTTGGCTGGACTGAAGGGTACAGAAAGGAAATAATATAGAATAAGTATGGGAAAGTAGACTGGAAGCAGATTTAGATGCCAAGCATTATATTAGGAGGTGATAAGAAATCACTGGAGTTTGCTAAATAGTCACATAAATGTATTTAGAATGCAACTTGGTAACTGTATAGAACATGGACTAGAATGGGGAAAGATTTGAGGCAGGAAGACCAATTAGGAAGCTACTGATGATAATAATAATAAAATAACACAAACAAAAGATGAGAAGGATTTGAACTAGTGTGGTGGCCATGTAAGTAGAGAAATGGTATGAATGTGAGAGATGTTATATATGTAGAATCCATAAGACTTGTCAAGTGATGAGATATGAGTGAAGAGTGAGGAACTGAAGATAACATTAAGATTGTGAACGTAGGAGACTGGAAGGATGGTGGTAACCATGACAGAAAGTATTCTGAAGAGAGGTAGGGTTGGGGGGAAAGGTTAACTTTGAGTTCTACTTTGGATATTTGGAGTTTGAGATGCCTACTGGCCAACCAATTTAAAATGTCCAAAAGATAGTTGGTGACAGGGGGATGGCATTGAGGAGAGCTACTAGGGCTGCACACACACATATATAAAAATTTGAATCAATTTACATAAAGTAATTGAATCCATAGATCACCAAGTGAGAAAGCATAGAGAAGATGACCCCGGGCGGAGACTTGGGGTGCAAAGACAAGATAAAATTCAACAGGAATAAATACCTAGTTTTACACGTGAATTGAAAATGAACAACAGAATTATAAGATAACCAGGCTAAATGTTTAGACAGCAATCTCTCTGAAAAAGACGAAGGTTTTAATGTACGGCAAGTGAAATAAGAATCAGCAGTGTGACAGGGCAGCTTCAATTGCTGCTACAATCTTGGGCTAGACAGAGAAGCACGGCTTTCTGAGAGAAGGAGTCACACTGTCGCTCTCTCTACACTGCCTTAGGTCATACCACATCAAGGGTACCATGCTGACCTTGGAGAACCACACTTTAGGATGGCCTCATACAGTTGAAGAGTTCAGAGTGCCACAAGCATGTCATATGAGGATCTAGCTGAACGAAACTGGGGATGTTTAGCCTGGAGAAGAGAAAAGTCAGGGCAGACCCAACAGCAGTATGCAAGTATCAAAAGGGCTATCATGTAGAAGAAAGTTTACATTTGTCGTTTGGCCCTAGAAGACAGAACCCAAAGTGAGGTAAGGAAGTTCTGAAGAAGATGCTTTAGTCTTGAAGTCAGGAAAATCTCCTAACAACAGTAAGAACTGCCCAAAAGAATGAGCTGCCTGGGAGACAGGGCACTGGCCCCCCTCCTTGTTGATCTTCAAGCAGGGGCGTAATGACCACTTGTAGGAGAGATTTCTTTTGGGTAAAGATTAGACAGCTGCTAAGATTCCTTCCAATTCTAACATTCTGTGACTCAGTAACACTCTTCAATCTACAAAACAGCTGTGTTCCTATAAAGGTAAACGTTATCAATGAAGCTTTATTTTCTACCAATCCATTCATTTTTAAAATAAGGTGACTTAGGTAAAGTCACTTGTCTAAGGTCACAGGGCTAGTTAAACATACACCTGAACCAAAGACCTCGATCTTTGGCCCCACTTAGTGCTCAGTGATCTTTCTCCTGTACTTCTGACATGCATCCATGGGAGTTTTCTTTGTGTCTAAAACTACTGTATATTATTGAGTACAAGTAATTTGCGGCATTTATTTTCATAAAATGCCTATCTTTGTATTCTTCATTGTTGAGCTTCAGCAGCAAAACACAAAGCAGGGGGAGAGTGTGCAGTGATGAGAGAAGCCCTGGCAGAGGGAGTGTATCATGCCAGCCTGCCCACCAAGGCCTGCTGGATCACTGATCACAGAACGCCCGTCCACTGGAAGAGACCTCAAGGAGAATCAATCTAGCTGAACACACACCTTTACAAGGATCTCCTCCACAACTCCTCCAAGAGGCTGTCCTCTAGTCTCCACCCGGAAGACCTCCCTGAAGGGGAAGTTCTTCCCACCATACTTGCCTGTTTCCAAAGCTACATCCTGACAGGTGACTCTTATCCTCTATCCATTACCCCATGCTTGTCCCTTCTGTGGCCTTGTGCGAACTTAAAGAAGGGAGAGTGGGAGGAAGGAGTTCACAAGTGAACCCTTTTCTGTTTAAGAAACCAAAACTGAAATGAGAAAAGGCAAATCTAGGCAACTTTCTGCCAGCCTAAGCTAAATGATGAAAGATCTGAACAATCATGAGTCTGGCCAAAGGGTAAGGAGGAGTTGAAATTGTGGCCCTGTTTATTTTGATGAGGAAGAAAAAAAAGGCAACAGATACAAAAGCAGGGAGAAGAAGTGAGGATAGTACTGCTTCCCAGAGGATTCACGAAGTGTCAGGGACTGGATCACCTACCATCTTCCACCAACAATCCTTGAAACTGGTAGATGCTAATCTAAGTAGATTAAGACATTTTTATTCTTTCATTCATTCATTCATTCATTTATTTAGGTTTATTTACTTTTAGTTTACAACATTCAGTTCCACAGTCCCTTGAGTTTCAGATTTTCTCCCTCCCACTCCCACCCCCCATCATGGCGGCATGCACTCGGATTCAGGATCTACAGATATCTTCCCATTAATCATTACTCAGCTTGTAAAGAATTGTAACTGATGGAATGATCAGTGGGAAAGAGGAAACAAAACCAAACAAGAAAAAGAACAGAGCAAGTAGTTTGTTTCAATCTGCATTCAGACTCCGAAGCTCTTTCTCTGGATGTAGATATCTCCTTCAATCATGAATCTTTTGGAGTTGTCCTATAACCTTGTATTGCTGAGAGGAGCCCAGTCTATCCAAGTTAGTCGTCACACATACATTGTGTCTGTGATTGTGTACAAAGTTCTCCTGGTTCTGCTCTCTTTACTCAGCATCAGTTTATATAAGTCTCTCCAGGTTATTATGAAGTCCATCTGCTCTTCATTTCTTATAGCACAACAGTATTCCATTACATTCATATACCACAACTTGTTCAGCCATTCCCCAGTTGATGGGCATCCTCTTGTTTTCCAATTCTTTGCCACCACAAAAAGAGCTGCTATAAATATTTTTGTACACA
>CM053584.1:387396263-387407989 GCA_028627135.1 Pseudochirops cupreus | reverse complement strand
TATTTATATCCCTTTGGGCATAGTTCCAGATTGCTCTCCACAATGTCTGGATCAGTTCACAGCTCCACCAACAAGGCGTTAGTGTTCCAATTTTTCCACATCCTCTCCAGCATTTATCATTTTGCTGTTTTGTCATCTTAGCGAATCTGACCGGTGAGATGTGGTACCTCAGAGTTGTTTTGATTTGCATTTCTCTAATTACTAGTGATTTGGAACATTTTTTCACATGCTTATGGGTATCTTTAATTTCATCCTCTGAAAACTGCCTGTTCAGTGGCTTGTATTCTTATAGATTTGACTCAATTCTTTGTATATTTTAGAAATGGGGCCTTTATCAGAGACGCTGGTTGTAAAATTCTTTCCCAATTTTCCACTTCCCTTGGTAACATTGGCTTTGTTTGTACAGAAGCTTTTCAATTTAATATAATCAAAATTATCCATTTTGCATTTTGTAATGCTCTCTAACTCTTGTTTCATCATGAAGTCTTCCCCGCTCCATAGATGTGACAGCTAAACTGTCCCTTGCTCTCCCAGATTGCTTATGGTATCAACCTTTATACCTAGATCATGCACTCATTTCAACTTTATTTTGGTGTACAGTGTTAAATACTGGTCTATGCCCAATTTCTGCCATACTATATTCCAAGTTTTCCCAGCAGTTTCTGTCAAATAGTACATGCTTATCCCAAAAACTGGGGTCTCTGGGTTTATCAAACAGTGGATTACTATAGTCATTGGCTGCCGAGTCTTGTGCACCCAATCTATTCCATTGATCCACTGCTCTATTCCTCAGCCAGTACCAAGTAGTTTTGATGACTGCTGCTTTGTGGTACAGATTAAAACCTGGTATGGCTAGGCCACCTTCCCTAGAAGAAGACAACATTTTTAACAAATGAACTTGGTGGGGGGGAAAGTACATATACTATTTTTGAGTCCTTTCTTCCCAGAGCCTCAGGTTCTTGCCATTCCAGATTTAGAACTAGAAGAGACCTTAGAAGGCACCTAAGTCAACCCCCTCATTTACAAATGAGGAAACTTGAGGTGCAGGCAAGTGGACTGCATTGTACCGAGTCACTCAAGGAGTTAGTGCAGACCCAGGATCCAAAAAGCGCATCCTTCCTTGGGACTCCAGATGCCCTTTCCACTATACTATGATGCCTCTGCCTAAAGTAATAGAGTTGATCTTGATGGTCTTCTTCAAAAATAATGGCTACTATTAATGTCATAAAGGCAGACCCTCTTACAAGTCCTTGGGAGCCACCAACAAATCTGAGACAAGTGTCCCTGAGACAGGACAAGCAGGAACCAAGAAATTAATATCTACCCCACACAAACCATAAGTTATAATCAATCAACATTTGTTTGTGACAGACAGCATGAGAAGCATTGCAAATTAGAGCTGCCCTGACAGTCAGAAAAATCTGGCCCCAGACATATGCCAGCTGAATGACCCTGTCAAAGTCACTTTACCTCTGAGTAGCTCAATCTGTAGAGGTCAGATAAAAAAAGTGCCAGGCGCTGGGCTCTGCCTGCGGAAAATGAACACAAGAAAGCAAGCCAGGCCTCGCCCTCAAGTAGCTTACATCTTAGGAGGGGGCACCCTTCACTGATAAGTAATATGAGATAGGCACAAATAAGCAGGGAGACTTCAAACTAGGCCAACTGAAGGAGTAGCACATGAGTTAAGCTCTGAAGGGAGCCAGGAGATCCTGGAGCAGAAGTCAAGAGGGAAATCATTTCAGGCAGAGAAGCCGTGCGAATGCATGAGGCAGGACTAGGAGAACTAGTGTGCCTGGAGTCAATCAACAAGCATTTATTTAATAAGCGTCTACTAGGTGCCACATAGTATACTAAGCACTTGAGATCAAAATATAATCTGCAAGGAGCTTCCATTCTAGTGGGGGAGACAATAAGGAAATATTCATATACACAAAATAAAGACAATAAATACCAAGTAATTAAATATAAGATAGTGGAGGGCACAAGCAGTTGAGGGGATCAAAAAAGGATTCATGCAGTCCCTGGTACTTAAGCTCGGTCTTAAAGGAAGAGAGAAATTCTATTGGGGTTTTTGTGTGTGCGTGTGACATTCTAGGCTTGGGGGATGGTCAGTGAAAAGGTATAGAGTGAAAGCAATAAAAGCTAATTTGGCTGGATCACAGAAGAGGGTAAAAGAAACGTGCACATACAACGTGGCTGAAGAAGCAAGATTCTTAAGGGCTTTAAAAAAAAAACAAAACATAAGAATTCAAATTTATATGTGAATCTAATCTAGAGGCAACAGAAAATCACTGGATTTACTACGTAGGAGAAAGATACAGTCCAATGGAGTACATGAGGTGTAGTAATGTGTCATCTTCCCAAAAAGATAAACTCGAACAAGACTGGAAAGAGCTTTAAATGTCAAATGAGAGTTTGTTTTATTATCCTAGAAACAATAATGAGCCACTGAAGTTTCTTGAGCAACCAAGAGACAGTTGCATCCACACTTTAGGAAAGTCAATAGCAGCAACACTTGAGGCAGAGAAGCCAAACAGACGATAGCAGTAGCCCATGGAGCAGCTGTGTGAATGGAGAGAAGTGATGTTGCAAAGGTAAACCTGAGATTTGGTCAGAGAATAGAGGGATAGGTGAAATAAATGAGAATGGATGACACCAAGATTGCAAGTCCAGGTAACTGGGCAAATAGTGTTGCCCTTGAGAGAAACAAGGAAATTCAGAAGAGAGGTGAGTGAGAATGGAATGAGATTGGTTTTATCCCTGTTGAGTTTGAGGAAATGTCCTGTGAAGATGTCCAAGAAGCAGCTGATAATGAGGGCAAGAGCTCAGGAGAAAGACAAGGGATGGGTATTTTTTAAATGGGAATATTCTGCATAAAGATAATTGAAGCTATGGGAGTTGATGAGATCACCAAATACAATAATAAGGAGAAGAGAAAATGGCCCAGGAGAGATCAGTGGGTACACCCACAGGTAGTAGGTGTGACCTAGATGAAGAGCCAGCAAAGGTGAGTTAGAAGGAGTGACCAAACAGGGAAATTAATAGACAACAGAAAGAGGGAGAGGGAAAGAGAGAGAGAGAGAGAAGGGGGGGGGAGGATATTCAACAATAGCAAAGACTATGGAGGGATCAAGAAGGACAAGAATTAAGAAACAACCATTAGATTTGGCCCTAAGAAATCATTGGAGCCATTAGAGACAGCAATTTCAGTGGAATGATACGGTCAGAAGCCAGATTGTTGCAAATATGTGATGAAGACAGAAGATTTAAAATAGAGAAGAGAAACAGAACACACAATTAGTCAGCTTTCACAAGTTTAGCCATAAAGAGGAGGTGAGATATAGGATACTCAAATGGAATTAGATTATGTGAAGGTTAAGGGTGGACGAAGACTTGGGAGTATTTGTAAGCAACACAGAATCAGCCAGTAGATAGGGAAGAGTGTGAATATTACATCAATAGTAGGGATGATAAAGAGGGAAATCTGACAGAGGAAATGGAAGGAGATCAGGGTGCCTGTAGCAGAGTATGCCTAGGCAAGAAGAGTGGCTACCTCTTCTGGTGAGACAGAGGTGGAGGAGGAAGATACCTAATATGAGATTGGGGGGAGGGAGGGCGGGGCACAGGAAGGGACAGAGGGAATACTTCAGTTTCAATAGAGGATGAGGCAGATCCTCAGCTGAGAGGATGAGCTGAGGAGTGCCAAGGAAATTTGCAAACCCTGCTCTTCATTCTCACCATGCCCTCCAATCCCTCAGTCCCTCCTTCATTCCCTGCACTGGCTACACTCTCTTCCTTCTCATCTTGGCCCCTTGGTGAACCAGTTCAACTCCACATTGTCCTCTTGAGTCCTGTGTCCCTTCATCCTATACCCCAGGCTTGGATTACTCTCACTATCCACTGGTTTCAATCCCACTTACATGCTGCTGAATGAAGCCAGAAAAAAAAAATCACAAATTACTTGCCAACTGAGTCCACTATAAGTCTGTTATATAATCTCAAATGGGTTCTCCCTGTGGCAAGGCAAGCTGTTCACACCTTCCCTAATCCAGTTACTTTTTCACTCACCACAGTGGCTTTTCCAAACCTTTTCATCCCTCCTCAAGCTTCCCAAAGCTGCCCCATTCACACTCCATCACTTAACTAAGAATCTTGCCTCATATTTTATGGGAGGTAAAAAAAAATTTTAAAAGAGCCCCTTCCCCAAGAGCTCCCTCTTCTCCCCTTCTCATCTCAGATGCCTTCTGCCCCCATCTCTTCCTCCACCCTTCCCAGTCCATCCTGTATTGTCTCGAAGACTGTCCCACCTGACCATCACTGCAACTCTGACTTATCTTCAATCACTCCCTGTCTACTGGCTGCTTCCCCACTGCCTACAAATAGACTTATGTTTCCTCCATCCTCAAAATACCCTCATCTATCTCCACCAGCTATCATCTGACATCTCTCTTTTGTGGCCAAATTCCGTGAAAAAGCCATATGTGTCTCCACTTCCTTTCCTCTCACTCTCTTAACTCTTTGCAATCTGGCTTCCAACCACATCATTCAACTGAGACTGCTCTCTCCAGTTACTAAGGGATCTCTTACTTACCAAATCCAAGAGCCTTTTCTCAATCCTCATCCTTCACGGCCTCTCTGCAGCCTGAGACCCTGCCTATCAACCTCTTCTCCCAGACACCCTCCTTCTTCTATGTTTTCATGAAACTGCGCCGTTCTGGTTCTCCTCCTGCCTATTGACCCTATCCTCCTTGGTCTCTTTGGCTGGATCAGTACTCACAACACACCTACTAAAAGAGGAGGTTCCTCAAGGCTATCCTGGGCCCTCACCTCACTCTAGACTATTTCTTTTCATGATCTCATCAGATTCCATGGTTTTAATTATCAATTCTACAGACAAATTTTAGAACTACTTGTCCACCTCAACCTTCCTCCCAACCTCCAGTCGGGCATCTCCTACTGCCATTTATACACCTGGGACTGGATGTCCTATAGACATCTTAAATTAAACATGTTCAAAACAGAATTCATCCATTTTCCTTCTAAGCTCTCCCCTCTTCTTGACGTTCCCATTACTGTCAAAGGTACCACTATCCTCCCAGTCACCCAGGCTCCAAAACTAGGGGTCATGCTAGTCTCCTCACTGTCATATTCAATCAGTAGTTGAGTGCTGTCATTCTCTCCTCTGTGCCACCAGCCTGATGCAGGCCCTCATCACCTCACATCTGCTGATTGGTCTCCCTGCCACAAGTTTCTCCCTACTCCAAACCACCCTCCAGTCGGCTGTCAAACTGATCTACCTGAACACAAGTCCGACCACATTACCCACCCACACACCCCCATTCAATAAACCCCAGTGGCTCCCTATTACTCCCAGAATAGAAAATCCTTTGTTGGGCCTTCCATGACCCTTGGAACTCGGACCCTTCCTGCTTTCAAGTCTTCTCATACCTTACTTCCCTTCCCGGCCCACCCACCCCTCCAATACAGGGTGACCCAGTGACATTGGCCTCCTTGCTGTTCCTCGCTCAAAAAACTTTCCATCTCTGAATCCAGGCATTTTACTGATTATCCAGCATACCTGGAATTCGCTTCCTCCCCCTATCTCTGTCTCTTGGTGTCCTCAGATTCCTTCAAGTCTCACTTAAAGTCCCACCTTCTGTAAGAAGCCTGTCCCAGTCCTCTTAAATCTTGGTGCCTTTCTCCTGAGGGTGCGTAAGATTCAGGGTGGGCCAGCACCTCTGATGGGAGGGCACCCGAGCCCTTTTCTGGGCTGCTCATCCACCTCCAGTGTCCATCTTTTACACAACTCTCACCTGAGGCCCCAAAAAGCTGTAGTGTGAAAAAAAAAAGCTGCAGAGTGTGCACTGGCCCCACCTCAGATAAAACCACCTCAGCAGGGCTAAGGCAGGTTGAGGGTAACTGACAGGCCACAAACACTGGTGAGTTAGAGGGGGTGTCTACCCCAAGCATGTGAAGGCTTCCCCTGGAAGAACAGGTGGACAAGAATAATTTGTTCCCAGGAGCAGCCAAGTGCTTAGAGCTTGGTCAGACATGGAAGACATCAAGGTCATCCAGTGTATCCCAAGCCACGGATAGTCATCCTGACTTCTGTCTTGCCACTAGACTTCGATGACTCAAGAAGACAGTGAGGCTGTCAACTTTATGCCACTCTGCCTCACTTAAATCCAATTACCACAAGTCAAGACGTCACCCTTGATGTCACTGGTCCTCTTGAAAAACAAAGGACAAATGACAACCTGCCCTGAGATTACCCTAATTTCTCTGTATATACATGGTCGTTGGCAGGTTATCTTCCTCATTAGAGTATCCTGAGCAGTCAAAGGTGCTAGTACATAATAAACTTAATAAAAGTTGATGAAATGACTGGTCACAACTGTCATGAGACAGCAGGGGTTCTCAATCCTTTGGTTTTGGCAGTTTTTTGTGTCCCCAACACATCACAGTGATAGCACACCAGAGGCAGGGCCTCTCCATTCTTCAAGAAGTTAGTTTATTATATGACCTAAAACTTGATGATTTAATAATTCTTCTATTATAAATAAAAACCCAGTATACAAAAACATGACTTCTGTAAATCTATAAGTAAATAGCCAGAAATGAAAGTCATATTTGTGTCCTTAGTAGCCAAACTACAACTCAGTTTCATTAGTAGTAATAACCTGAAAGATTGATGAAGTATATTTGAATGCTAAACTATTTTGAAAACTACAAATATCAAAGGATATAAAGTGAAGATAATTTTACTGAGACCCAAGAGAATAACTTAGAAGGCTGCTTTCAACCTCTGACTTAATCATTCTGCAGAAAGATATTCAGAATGTCTAGCTCATATAATGTTCCATTTCAATGAGGAAAAAAAGCAAAAAAAAAAGCAAAGTAATATAAGAGACTAATTCAAGAAAGCACATGCATATGCTGTAATCAGAGATTCACCAAAATGTTACAAATCATCACTGAAGGCAGCTAGGTACCTACAGTCCGTAAGACACGAGTTCGAATTCTCCCTCAGATACTGACCAGCCATGTGACCCGAGGCAATAATAATAACAACTGTAATAGCTAACACTTATACAGGGCTTCCCACGTGCCAGGCACTATGCTAAGCACTTCACAATTACTCTCATCTGATCCAGGCAACAACCCTGGGAGGGAGGTGCTACTATTATCTCCATTTGACAGTCAAGGAAATTGAGGCAGACGGAGGTTAGGTAATGAGGGTGGTACAGCAGATAAGAGTTCTGGGGCTGAAGTCAGGAAAACGTGAGTTCAAATCTAGCCTCAGACACTTACTAGCTGTGTGACCCTGGGCTAGTCACTTCACCCTGTTTGTCTTAGTTGGCTCACCTGTCAAAGGAAAATATTAATAGCTCCTACTCCCAGGTTTGTTGTGAAGATAAAATGACATACTGGTAAACTCTTTTGTAAACCTTACAGTGCTGAAGAAATGCCAGCTGTCGTGACAACTACTATCAGGACCATGTAGAACAACAGTTCTCAAATTCCAGGGACTCAGGGGTCCCTGAGACCCTTTCAGGATGTCCACAAGGTCAAAACCGCTTTCACAGTAATACTGAGATATTTTAATTTCTAATATGGTAACTATCAATAGAAAGTACTACATAAGTAATGGCTCTATATGGTCCCAAATAATTTTTAAGTGGTAAAGCGGTTCTGACACCAAGAAAGTTTAAGAATTACTGCTCACGCTGAAAAAGATCACAGTGATCTCGAGCCAGCAAGAAAAGGTTAAACTGTATTGTACACACTCTATTTTCTAAGGAAGGAAACACAAAAAAGGACCGAAAAAAATTCAACTCTCACAAAGGCAGGATCCATCCACATAGTCAAAAACCAACACGTTAGCACCTCCTTTTGTGATAGCTGATAGCAGATAATAATAACTCACGTATATGATGCCTTTAGAGTTACAAAATTCTTTCTTTGTAACAATCCTTTCAGATCAGCCATATAAGTGTTCTCATCCCCACTCTGGAAAACCAAGAACAGTAATGTAAACTCACTTGCCAATGGATTCAGGTTCCTGCCTCTAGGCCTAGCACTTTATCCACTGTGCCACTCAGCTGAACAAAACTCCTATTAAAACACTGGATGATGTTGGTACCAATTGAAAAAGACTGTCTCCAATTCTTTCAACAAATGGAAGATGTAAACTTTAATATTAGCTGAAATCCTTCTTTTACAAAGTTTTTTTGAATTCTCTGGAGATAATGAGGCAGCTAGATGGCACAGTGATAGTGCTGGTCCTGGAGGCAGGAGGACCTGAGTTCAAATCCAACCACAAACACCTACTGGCTGTGTGATGCTGGACAAATCACCGTCTGCCTCAGCTTCCTCACCTGTAAAATGTTCTAGAGAAGGAAATGGCAAACCACTCCAGTATGTTTGTCAAGAAAATCCCAAAAGGGATCACAAAGAGTGAAACACAACAAATCAAGATAACAAATGCTTCTTGAATTTGGTTGGGAAATAGGAGGAAAAGATGGGGTGAAAAGTAGGACTGGTCAATGGGAGTACAACTAAAGACAAGCTCAGGTGGCCTAAATACATCTCAGACATTTTCACTAGGTTGCCCTAAAGGATATCCCTATCCCTAGGACCCACGAAGGAAGAGACATTTCCCTCTAAGGAGGAGTGACGCTGTAGAGGAATATCTACTTTACTGAGGCCATTTCTGTAACTCACAGAGCACCCTAAGCCATTTATTTGGCTCTGCCTGTAAATAAAAGGAGTTATTCATCAGCAACTTTGATTTAAAGCCTGAACAACAGATTGTGTGTCTCTAGAACCAAAATATTCATGAGAAATGCCTGAATACCAACACCCAAGAATGTTAAACCAATGCAGACTGCTGAAGGAAAATGAACCAGGCACTTAACTCACTTCCAAGAGACATCATCTCTCTCCTGTATTTCAACCTAATAGTAACAGTCCTATTATTAATCGTATAAAAACAGAAAAAAAGCATTAAGTATCTGATCATCAAATCAGATATTTACAAATAATTATAAATGACACTGATCTTTTCAGCCAAACTCACACAGCTAAATTACTGTCAACAAGTATCTTTCAATGACAACGGATAAAAACAGTTACTAGTTATTTAAGAATGTAGAAAAATGGTTTATTGAAGAGCAAAATGAAGGGAAAAAATCAGTACACACTGCAATGACAACAAAGTCACACTTTTACATTTTAAAATTCAATTTATCAAGTAAAAGAGGAATCTTTCTAAATCATTAATGCTATTTTACTGGTATATTTCACCCAAGCAGCTCTTCCATTTGCACGATGCTCAAACATTCCCATCTTTGCAAGCTTCTGAAGCAAGTCAATTGTTTTGATTCATGAAATAGAAATGAAATGACAAATAAAAAAATAAATGAATGAAATCTAATCTGTCAATAAAAATAAAGTATTTATACTTCAAGGAGCCTAAATTTGTTATGAGGAATGGAATACTGTATTTAACACCAACCAATATCACTAAGACGGCAGGCAAGTTGGAAATCAAGATGTTATTTTTAAGAAAAAATATTTGCATATTAAAGTAAAAATAATCTGTGAATTTAAGGAAAAATTCCAAATGTCAAAACTCTGGGAGTAAAATAAAAACAGAAAGGAAATTTCCTCTGATATGAAATCTTACATTCAACATAAAGGCAGCCAAATCAGCTGAAGATGACCCTAAAACCTTTAAAAAGAGACTTCATAAAAAACGGCAAAGAGCAATTCTTTACCAACTCAAGAAAGACTTCACGAGCTAAAATGCAGCCAACTAGAACAAACAGAACATTTTCTGGTGATGTTCATTAAGTATCTAATTTTGCAAGACAAAAGATACTTGTAGAATTACTGGTGAGTCTTCTCCCCAATACACCCCCCTCAAAAAATTCTTTCAGTAGGTGGCTATTCTTGAAAAACACCAGTAACAGTATAGCATAGGTCTCGTTAAAAGTACTTTTTATTGGACACCAGGTAGCTTCAAAGACTTGGACAAACCAGTTCACACCAACTTCCTTGATGTACTACTAATCCCTGAATTTAATAAGCATTCTGAGCTTTTTCCCAATAAAAAATGTTGATAGTCAAACAAACTCACATCTCTAGAATCTGACTGACCAATAAAAGGACACTGGGGAAAGGGGGCGTTGTGGGCCGATCAGTAGAGAGAAAACAATCCCCTCCCACAAAAGAATCTAAGTCATATGGGCAGGGCCTAAATTTCATACTGAAAAGGAAGGGGATGAACTAGGTAGGCAAACTCCTTAAGTCCTTCCACCCTCCCATTCTCCCTAGATAGCTGACATAAAACACATGTCAATGCACATTTGGCACCTACCATGCTATACGACACGCGAACAAATACATCCATTGGCTCTCCCAAGCCCAACTCTTAAAAATAGGCAGTCATTTCAAAATTTAGAAAGAAATTATCCAGAGCCAAAATGGTGTGGAACTCTTACTTCTAGCAAAATTGGCGCCCTTTGCTAACACGATTCTCAGAAGTACAGGGGAGTGGAACCATGTCAATTTTCCAGGTACATCCCACTCTGAAACTTTCCTGGGGTGAGGGCTGATGAGAAACTCCTGAGGAAACTGCCAGGCGTCGAGACCAGTTTGTCCGCTCCGCGAGCTGCCAGAAACACGTCCAAATGTCACCGAGTGACAGGGACCGGCCGCTCTCTCCCGCACACGGTCGGCAAACACACCTCACACGAGGATTTCTCTGAAAAGGCAGGCGCGGGTCGGAGGCGACCCCACGGCGGGGACCAAGCTCGGGGAGCCTAAGCCGCTCCTCCCGCTGGCCTTCGGAGCCCCCGCCGGCGGAAAAGCTGACTGCCCTCCGACCCCCGTCGGCCCCTCGGCACCAGGGGGAGGTCGCCGCCTCCCACCCGAACTCGGCGGCCGAGGCCCTTGGTGCGAATTCGGGAGCGTCGCCCGCTTAGTGGACTGGGGCAGGTCCTCCACACCCCCACCTCCCAGGACTCGGGGTCCCGCCGAGCTCCTCCTCCCTGCGGGTGACCTTGGACTGGGGCGGCCGGCGCTCCGGGGGCAGGGTCGGGGAGACAGACCCGAGTTCAAGTCCGGCTCGGACGCTCTCGAGCCGGGTGACCCTGAGCCAGTCACTCGACGCTCCTGCCTGCCTCGGTGTCCCCATGTGTAAAAAGGGGGTCTTCAGTCGGGGGACGCGCCGACGCAGCGGGTCGGCAGCCCGGAGCCCCGTGCCCCCCGCCTCGGGTCGCCTCCAGGGGAGGCACCTTGGGCCAGAGCCAGCGAACGCCGAGCCTCAGTTTCCCCCTCGGGAGGAGGCGGCTCGCGCGGCCTCCGCCCAGCGGCAGCGTGACCTTGGGCCGGTGCCGGCCCCTCGCCCGCCGGCCTCAGTTTCCCCGCCCACCCCCCACCCCGGGAGGCCCGCGGCGCCGGGCGGGGCTCGCTCCCCCGCCCGGCCCGATCCAGCCGCGGGCCCCAGCGCCGCCCCCTCCCCGACGGGCCGGGTGGACGGGAGCGGGCAGCGCTCGGGCGGAGGCCGCCCCGGCAGCCCCGGGCGCCTGACGTGTCCCTCGGCCGCCGGCCCGAGGCAAGCCCGGGGCTGCCGGGGCGGCCTGGGAGCGGGCCCGGCGGCGGCGGGGTCGACGGCGGCGGGGCGGGCGCGGGCCTGGGCCCCGGGCTCCGGGCGGCGGCGG
>CM053584.1:387366542-387396163 GCA_028627135.1 Pseudochirops cupreus | reverse complement strand
CCTCCCCCTCCCCCTCCCCTGCTTTCCTTCAGCGCCCAAGCCCGGATGCGCCAAAGCGAGGCGGGGGAGGGTGGGACGCAGGCGCACTGGCGCCTCCGCCCCCGACGCGGCCATCTTGGTAATTCCGTGCCCGCTCTCGAGACGGGTGACTCATGCTCCGGGGAGCCAATCCGGATTGAGCAGCTCATCCCCGGAGCCGGGCTTTATTCTGGCACTGGAGCTGCAAGCAAAGGAGGAAACTGAGGCAAGGGGAGGTCCAGTGAGGCCCAAAGTCATCTAGGTAGTAAGCTCCCAGACTCCAGATTCCCTATCCCGCCCTTCCATTGTTGGCCGATTTATTAATTTATAAAATTGCTAATTAATTTAAAATCGCAGCGTGGAAGTGCTAGCTGCATTCAGGTTGTAAATGGAGAAACCGAGGCTCGGAGTCACGGGGAGTGGGCCCAGGAGCGTAGCCCTCCCCCGACGCAGCTGCCCCTGGAGGAGCCCGGCAGCCGTGGCCGGGCACTGGGCACTGCCTGGCCGGGTGACCCTGCGCAAGTCACTTCCCCCGTTTGCCTCAGTTTCTTCCTCTGTCAAAGGAGCTGGAGAAGGAAATGGCAAAGCCCTCCAGTATCTCTGCAGAGAAAACCTCCAATGGGGTCACGGAGAGTCCCCCAGGATTAAACAGGAGCAACAAGGGGAGCCTGGTGCCTCAGTGCCCTGTGGTGCCAGTCTAGATCCTGTTCAGTGAATCTACCAGTCAAGCATTTATTAAGCACCTACTTTGGACAAGCTAATTAGCAAGCATATATTGACTCCCTCTGGTGTGCCTGCTGCCGTGCTGAGTGCTAGGGGCATGAATGAGAAGAATAAAACAGCCCCTGCGCTCAGGACACTTGGAATCTAACTGGGAGACACCCCGTCCACACGCACCAGACAGATATGCGGTCATTTGGGTGGGGAAGCCACTGGGAGAAGCAAAGGACTTCATGCCGGGGGTGGCCTGAGCTGAGTGTTGGAGCCCAGGAGGGACTGGAAGGCTTCCTGCCTTCTCCGGGGGATTCAAATTCATATTATTCAGGGGCAAACTTTAGAGTGTGTGAACTTCTCAGGTTCTTTGTTATTTCACTTTATCCCTTTTCCTTTTAAAAAGTGTTAATGTTTCATTGATGCCTTTTTCTTACTCACAGACTCTGAGAATGTTACCTTCGTCTCCCTCTACCTGCCCTGCCATGAACCTTGCTTTTTATGTTATTTTTAATTTAGGGATTAGAACAAGTGCTTCCACAGCACAGTGCAAACAATGCTGCTGTTACTGTATACAATGTTCTCCTGGTTCTGCTCATTTCACTCTTCATTATTTCTTTTCCAAGTTTTGTTTGGTTTGGTTTGGTTTGGTTTTTTTTGAGGTAGGAAGGCAAGGCAATTGGGGTTAAGTGCAAGGTCACACAGGTAGTAAGTGTTAAGTATCTGAGGCCTGAGTTGGACTCAAGCCCTCCTGACTCCAGGGCGGGTGTTCTATTCATTGCTCCACCCAGCCGCCCCTCCAAATTTTTCTAAAACCATTGAGCTCACCAATTCTTATCATTTTATAAAAAAGAAAAAAGAATTCAGCAAAACCAACCTGCAAAGCCTGCATCTGTAGTCCCCCCTAAAAGAAAGTGTGGATCTGATTTGGTCCTTCCCACTTGGTGCCAAATCCATTTAAGTCAGTGGTTCTCAACCTTCCTAATGCTGTGACCCTTTAATACAGTTCCTCATGTTGTGGTGACCCTCAACCATAACATTATTTTTGTTGCTACTTCATAACTGTAATTTTGCTACTGTTATGAATCGTAATGTAAATATCTGATATGCAGGATGTATTTTCATTGTTACAAATTGAACATAACCCACAGGCTGAGAACCGCTGATTTAAGTGATTTTTTTGACACCACTGCGCATACAAGGCTCCTTCCTGGCTCCCATCACTCACTGTATGCAAGCCTTCCCTGGGTTTCCCCAAGTTCTTCAGCTTTGTAGTTTCTCTTTTCTTATGGCACACCTAGTACTAGTAATGATGAACAGCACGGTATCTAAGCTCAGGCAGCCCTGGGTTCAAACCCTGCTTCTCACTCCGAGCACTGACTTAGCTTCAGAGTCCCCAGAACCAAGGGCGAGGCTGCATTGGGAGACCAGGCTCCCTCTCCAGGACTTCCTTAGATCAGTAGAGTCCAGTGCTCTCTCCCACCTAAGAAGTAAAACCAAACACAACAGCAACAGCTCCTGTTTCTCAGGTCCATTCAGATTTACAAAGCACTCTTCTCCCTCCTAGAGACCCCGTGCCAAAAGCATTTGGGTGAAGAGAATGAAACAGGGAAGAGGAAAAGTAGAAACCCCCATCTGGCCAGCAACCTGTTGTTAATAGTTGTGGTAGAGCACTGTTCACGCTTCTGGTATCCTCTCCCTAAAAAACCCCCAAACCTTCCGTGGCTCCCTATTGCCTATCAGATTAAATTCAAACAACTCACAGAAATTGTAGGATTTAAAATTTAAAGCATCTTACAGGTCATTTAGTCCAACACCCTTATTTTGAAGACAAAGAAACTGGGGTCTGGAAAAGTTGAGTGACTGGTCCAAAATCATATATTCAGTAAATAGGCTAGCCAGGATTTGAACCAGGATCTTTGATTCCAAGCCTTGCCCTATCTCTACCACACCCATTCATTTCACGGATATATGAGATGGAATGCCCAACAAAACCCAGTAATCTGATTAATATTCAAAATAAACCAGTGATTTGTTCTCTATAAAAACCTGAGGTTTTGTTTTTGTTTTTGATCAAACCAAATGAATTGACAAAAAACAAACTTCGGGGGATGCCGATTCCCTCCCTGCTGTGTTGGTGGTTTGTCCCTCCTTCTCACAAGCTCCTTGAGAAGTTTGACCCTTTGGCTTCCTTTGTATTTCTGGCTCCTAGCACAGTCTATGATACCCAGTAAGAGTTTGCTAAATGCTCCTTGAGTGACTGACTTGGTCTTACCTCCTTCCGTGGTCTTTCCCAAGTTCCTTTTAGAAACGACTCAATGCTCCGTAACATACTATAATTTCTTATGCCATTCTCTCGTGAAGGATTTTTTAACAGCCCATTCGAAAAGATAACCTTCGACCCCAGGCTCTCATAGCTAGGCTACCCTCAGAGCAGCCCTTTTTGTGGCAGCAAAGAATCAGAAACAAAGCAGGTGCCCATTGATTGGGGAATGATTGACCAAGCAAGTGAGTGAGCCCTTGTGGTTTGTTCAGCTGCTTTCAGTCTTGTCCGACTCTCTGTGACCCCATTTGGGGTTTTCTTGGCAGAGATGCTGGAGGGATTTGCCATTTCCTTCTCCAGCTCATTTTACAGATGGGGAAACTGAGGCAAAAAAGAGGTTAAATGACTTGACCAGGGTCACACAGTTAGTAGGGGCCAGATTTGAACTCAGGAAGTGGAGTCTTCTTGACTCCAGGCCAGACACTCTATCCACCGTGCTAGATAGCTGTCCAAGAGTGAGCACAATGGAATTTTACTAGGTCACCCAAAGTGATGAATCAATGAAATATGGGAAGATTTATATGTAATGATGAAAAGGGAAGGAGGGAAGGAAGGAAGGAAGAAAGGGAGGAAGGGAGGAAGGAAGGAAGGAAGGAAGGGAGAGAGGAAAAAGGCTTTTTAACATTTCAACATTAACAAACCCAAGCACTAGTGATCCAATTCAAAGAGCAAGGCTCCTGCCTGTCCTTAGGGAGATGACCTCTCAGCAGGAGGAGACACAGTCCGAGGGCAGGGGAGAGCAGGAAGAGTCGCTGGGCAGGTGAGCAGAGAGGCAGGGCAGGGCGTAGCATGACACCCTCTCCAGCAGCAATAGCAGGATTAATAACAGTAATCATACCAACAACAGTATGTGCATGGTGCCTGAAGATTTGCAAAGCGCTTTACAAATCTCATCTCATTTCATCCTCACAATCCCTGAGAGGTCACTATTAGCCCATTTTATAGATGAGGAAACTGAGGCAAACAGCTAGGAAGTGTCTGAGGTTGGATTTGAACTCAGATCTTCCTGGCTCCATGCCAGGCATTTTATACACTGTAAGAACAAAAACCAAAACTGAGCAGCATCATAATCACAAGGGCTGCACTGGGCCTCACGAAAGAATAGAGAAAACGTGCAAAGCTTCCTGAAGCCCTGTTGGCAGAGGTAGGGGACTTAGGGTGCTGAATGGTGCACGCTCTCCCTTTCTCAACATTGGTTGGTTTAACCCAATTGCTTCTTTTTTTCTTTCCTTTCTTATCTTTGTAAGGAGGGACAACTTGACTGGCTGACTGAGGGAGAGGATATATTCAGAAATAAATGTGTTCAGCCAACAAAAGGCATGAATTAAAATTTAAAAATAAAACCAAAGTATGTCTTTTTAAAAGGAAAAGTAATCAGAAGACACAGACTGAGGCTGCTGTATCAGGTTCCACGGGTGATTCTATCTCATGCCAGATCCTTTCTTCAAGGCCTTATCTCACCGCTTTTTCCTATCTTCTACATCTTTGGGGGGAGGTTTGCCAAGTGAACCATCCTGCCTAAAGGGGGCTCATTCTACTTCTTCCCACTATATAAATACCTACCAAGGTCAATATTGACATAAAATAACTCCTGTTTCCAGCTTGCTTGATACCATTTTTTAATCTTTTTTTCTTCTCCAGCAGTGATTTCACAGGTGAGAGGAACTCCGAAGGAGAAATCCTTTACCTCCTTGCAGATCAGCAGCCCAGGGCCCAGGGAGGGCCAGTAATTTACCAAAGGTTGCACAATCAGGAAGTATCCAAGGTTGAACTCGAATCCCCAACTCTGAGACCCATTCTTTTAGGACTATAGAGTCTGTGACTTCACAGCATTACAAGTTTGGCAGGCCTTCCATTTCTGAAAGAAAACTGGAAAAAAGGTCCTGAGTCCCCAGATCAAAGACAAACTTTTCTGCTAACAGCACAGGGTGTGAAATTTGACTCGTCCTCTTTTGAGATGGCATTGGCCCAAGTCCAAAGGCCCTGAGAGGCCATCTTGCACCTAAACAACAATCCATCAATCCCTTCTAACATTTCCAACATATAATCTACATGGTCCCCCTTCTTTCTGCAGTCAATAAACCACTGTGGCTCCCTCTTGCCTCCAGGATCAATTATAAAATCCTCTGTTTGATGTTCAGAGCTCTTCACGGATTGTCCCCTTCCTACTTTTCCAGTCATCTCACACCGTACTCCTGCAGCATACTAAGCTATCTGGGGAGACAGGCCTGGGACATGACACCGCGTTTCCTGACTCTGGGCATTTTGACCAGCTGTCCCCCATGCCTAGAATTCTTTCCCTCCTCAGCTCTGCCTCCTGGCTTCCTTCAAGTCTCAGCTAAAATCCCACCTTTTGGGGCATGCGGGTGTTCAGAAAGGACCAGCACCTCTGGTGTGGGGGCTGCCAAGCCCTTTTCAGGGATGCTCATCCACCTTTGGTGTCCACCTTCACACACCTCTCACCTGTGGCTCCAAGAAGCTGTGGCAAGTCACACCTTGTGAAACTGTGGGAGACAGTCTAAACCAGGGTAACAGGGGCCTCAGACCCGTTGGTGATTTAAGGGGTGTCTACCACGAGCATGTGCACATGTTAGGCTTCCCCTAACAGAATGGGCCAACCTGAACAACTGGTTCGGAAGGTGGCAGAAGCAGGCGCCATGGAGCCGGGAGAGCTTGGTCAGATTCACTTTCCTGGGGCCATCTTCCAATGACTCTGGAGGAGAGAGTGAGGCTGACAGCTTTGTGCAGCTCTGTCACCTAAATCCAGTTCACTCTAGTCAAGACAAATGAAGGACGAACAACAAAAATCCTACCTTCCACATGAAACACCAATCCTCCTTAATACTTGTGTCTTCTCTGAGATTATCTCTGATCCATCCAGGCTGTTAAATTGCTTCCCCAATAGATTATGAACTTCTCGAGAGCGGGTGAGAGAGGGGCCTGGTTTTTTGCCTTTCTTGGCATTCCCAGTGCCTAGAATGGTGCTTGCCCTTGTGAAGTTCACAGACGTCACCATCTTCCCTTCAGTCTAATTTCATGCCTCCTCAACAAACCACTCATACTTGACTTGATCTCCCTGTGGCTTCCATCCCCTTATACTGACCCCTATCCTAGTGATTCTGGTCCCCAGCTACTCATTGGGAGCTCTGCTCCCCATCCTCAATGAGCCTGTGCTACTCAGGCACACCCATCTACCACAGGCTTACTCTGCTGATGTCTTACTCCAGATAGGCTCACCCCTTCCACTGTGCCCTAAGGAATGCCTGCTCATGATGAACAAACTTCCCTTCATTTTAGGCCTCTTCCTTTCCCAGTCCTGTTATCTTTTGACCCTCACTGAGTCCCAGCTGTCTTCCAAAGACATCACTTCCCTCGCTACCCTTCCCAGTGGTGGCTCTGTTTTCTCTCATACCCCACACTGTTCATGGTTGGAAGTCAGCAGACACTTTGTTTCCCATTTCAACTTCCACACTTTCTTGCCCATGTTCAATAATCAGCCTCTCCTCATTTATGGTGCATACTATCCTAGTCTGTCAGTCTGGTAGTTGCTATCTGAAGGCTCCCAATCGCCTTCCTTTTTCAGTAAGGTCAATGCCTGCCCTCCTCATCTCCTGTCTTGCTACTAGGTAACTTCAACACATATACTGATGTCACTTCAAAAATACTAGCCTCCCAAAACCTCCATCTTCTTGGTTCCTCCAGCCTAGTCTTCCTCCCCACCTAAAGTACACACAATCATGGTCATACCCTTGATGTTGCCATCCCACCTGAATGTTCCACCCCCATATTTTTAAACTTCCAAATTCCTTTGTTTGATCACAATTTTTCTACCATTTCATCCTCCCCATGTTTTATAATCCATAACCAGAGCTTCATCTTCCATGTGATCCCATTTTCTCCATGCCTTAGTTCTTTTCCAGGCCATTACCCCTGTCCTGGCTACACTCTACTTCCTTCTCTATTCTATCTCAGCCTCTCACTGAACTAACTCCACTCACCACCCTCCTCTACCCTCAATTCCCTTTGCCCCTTGTCTTGTTGCAGATCACACCTTATCAAGCCTCAACCCTGTGTTATTCTCACCATTTGCCCCTATTCATGTAGGAAATCATAGTAACTGGCCCATTACAAATTTATGTTATTTGCTCTTCCCTGGACCCTCACTGAAGCAAAGCGAATATTCTGTTTCTCCCCTAAATGATTCACTGTCCCACTTTTCACAGTGACTACTACAAATCATCTCTTCTCAAGCCTCACCTGGCATCCCTCCCTTTGCTCTCTCAGCTATGAATCTCACCTTATGTTTCAATGAAAAAAACCAGAGGCCCTTCCAAGAACTTCCTCCTCTCTCTTCCTTCTCGCCTCACCTCATTAGACATCTTCCTCCACTAATATCCTCCTTCACTGAAATCCCAGATGAAGAGATTGCCTTTCTCCTTGCCAAGGAAAACACGTCCATATTCACCCTTGATCCTATCACCTCCTGACTTATGCGGCAAATTGCCTCCAAAACCAACTCCACTCTTATCTTTTACCTTCAGTTCTTCCCCATCCCCTTCCTGGTCGTGCCTTGAACAAAGCGAGAGATTCTAAGTGGCAGATATGAGAAAGGAGTATAGTGTAGTTTAGAGACAGGGAATGTGTAACACAAAGTCAGGGAGGTCAGGTTCTGAATGTTTGCTGGATGGGGAGCATTTAGTGGGCCATTTTGACTAAAAGAGAGAGTCTATGAAAGGGAGAGATATGAAACACTTCTGAAAAGGTAGAGAAACTTTGATCAAATGCAAAGTTCTGTTGGTCAGAACCAGCTAGTGGCAGGGCTGGGGGGTGGGGTGGGGGGGCCATTGCAGAGGTGTGGATTTCTGCAGCAGAAATTACCACCAAGGAGAAAATAAGATTAAACCCCGTTCTGACTGGTCAATCAATGAGCAGAGCTGAAGTACGATGGAATCACGTGTATCCGTCATTCCCAGAAACTGCCTTATGCTCTGATGGGATTTAAGTCTCAACCTCCCAGACAGTATATAAGTAGTTATAAATTGTTATAATCCCATTTTAAATCTTTCTGCCAATGTGCTTTGTGAATCTTCAGTGTTCTGTGTTTCTAGTTTGTGTGGGAAATAAATGCCTGTCCCGTGCTTGATTCATACTGTATATCTGAGCAGCTTTCTACAATCATTTTGGAAAAAGACAGAGAGTGTTGGAAAGATACTAGATGTGAACCAAAACCTCAACCTTGAGCAGTTTTCTCAAGGGCTCCCTCTGAGTATGAGAGTGTGAGAGAGTGATTCTCATTACAGAGACCAAGCTCCTCCCAGCACTGAAATCAGTCTGCACTATGTGTGGGCATCCGGTGGTAACATCCCCTCAGTGAAGAGGGAGAGAACAGTGAACCTGGGTGCAATTTTCTAATTGTCCTATATGTAAATTATATTTACATCATTCCCTTGATCCATCAGTCTGGAAACCCGGTCAAACAAGGGAATGACGAGTCCTTAATGAAGCCATGGTGCCTCTGGGATTGATGTCTGCTTCTCTAGCCATTCACTGACTACCCCTTAAATGATACATGATTCAAGGCTCAAACCTCATTTGCATAAGACTCTCCTCATTGGTGGAAAGTAATTACTTGATGATTCACGTAAGTGTGGTTGTGTAAGGCGTGGAATTGGGGAGACCTTGGCAGAGGAGAGATCCTTGGTCTTTTTACTCCTGGTTTTGAGAGAATAGATTTATGATTACAGATTCTCTTC
This sequence comes from Pseudochirops cupreus, assembly GCA_028627135.1. Lineage (NCBI taxonomy): Eukaryota > Metazoa > Chordata > Mammalia > Diprotodontia > Pseudocheiridae > Pseudochirops > Pseudochirops cupreus. Next base: position 387,387,358 of record CM053584.1, on the reverse strand, counting down.
CAGGAGAGGCCCCTGAAGGCTGGAAAGAAGCCAACCAGGGAGGAGCCAGCACCTGGATTGTGTCTTTATCCCCAGTTTAGTATGCTAGAGACTTTGGGGGATTTCCCCCTGAAGGAGACCTGAGACTCTGTCTCTCTCTGTCTGCCTCTATCTCTCTCTTTTCTAGCTCTCTTTGTTTTTCTCTGTGTCTTCTGTCTCTCTCTCAACTGGGCTGAAATATCTTGTTCCCAGTGCGAGAGCTCATTCACTCTGTGTATTGTCTGGTTTTTTTCTCCTCTGTGTACCTTCTCTGACTTTTGTTTGCTACCATCTTGGATAAATGGATTTTATTTGCTATTCTCTATGTGTGATCTTTGGAATTTAGTAGGAAACGAGTCAAGCTTTAAACATATATCTTGGGAAGCATTTTCCCCATTAATGGATGACAATCAGGAGCTCAGTTTGAACCGAAAAATTTTCCCCAGTCTAACAATATTTAAGGGGTCAGAGAAATAGAATTCTAGCCTGATATGCCTCTTCTTCTCCTATCTTCTGATGTCAATCTGCTGGCAGGAATCAGAGTCTCACTTAGACACAGTTTTGGGGGAGGGGGGCAGAAGTGACTAGAGATAGATCTGCTCATGCCTCCCTGTGAGTCGCATCTAGACAGACTCAGGTACATGTACACACATAAGCCACATGGGCAACACAGATAAATTCTAGAATTTGGCCAAGAATCAAAATTAAGCTCACTGACCTGCAGTTTACTATTTTGTTCCTTTTTTCTTTTCCTAATAAGGAAAACATTGCACTTTTCTAGTCTTATGGCATCTTTTCCTCTTTTCTACCATTTTTTTTTTAGGAAATGATAATTTTTAAGTGAATTTATTTATTTACAGTTTTCAACATTCACTTCCATAAGCTCTAAATTTTCTCCCACTCCCTCCCCAATACTGCATGCAGTCTGATATAGGTGCTACATATACATCCTTTTAAAGCATATTTTCACATTAGTTATGTTGTATAGAAGGATTAGAATGAAGGAGAGGAACCATAAGAAAGAAGAACAAAACAAAACAAAACAAAAACAAAAGAGAAAATAGTCTGCTTTGCTCTGCATTCTGACTCCATAACTCTTTCTCTGGATGTGGATGGCATTTTCCATCATGAATCTTTTGGAATTGTTTTAGGTCCTTGCATTGCTGAGAAGGGCTAAGTACATCAAAGTCAGTCATCGTACACTGTGGCTATTGCTGTATACAATGTTCTCCTGGTTCTGCTCACTTCACTCAGCATCAATTCATATAAGGCTTTTCAGGGTTTTCTGAAGTCCACCTGCTCATCATTTCTTATAGCACGATAGTATTCTGTTACATTCATATACCACAACTTGTTCAGCCATTCCCCAGTTCTTGGCCACCACAGAAAGAGTTGCTATAAATAGTTTTGTACATATTCTCCACAATCTTTTAAAGCTCACTGAAAACAGCTTGGCAAATATGTTTCCCAGTTCTCTCAGTTCAACTGGGAGAATTTGGTTCAACTGGGCCTGGTGACTAGAACTCATCAAGGTCAGCTAGGTACCCTCTTACAACCTCCTTACTTATGTTGGGGATCAATGCCCTATTATCACCCATTTTAGTGTCCTCTCCAGTCCTCTTTGACAGACAAAAAAATAAGAAAAACAGGAGACAAACAGCTCTACCCTAACTTCACCGACCCATGCATATGAGCAGAGCATGCCCATCACTTCTCTTTCCCTCCGGTCTAGCTACAAAAAAACCAGAATCCTCAGCATTTTGAGCTTTAGGACTCCTGATATATTTGCATGATCCTGTCATGCTTTTGTATTCACTTTCTCTTATGGGCACCTCTTTCCATCTTCTGTCTGTAATTGTTAGCAACCCAAGTTAATTGATGATGAGCTCCCATTGTGGCCACATCCACCTCTTTAGAAAGTTTTTGTTTTCGGCTTCACTGGAATGGTTTCCCTTCATGTCTTCTCATTCTCATTCTTGAAACTGTTTAGATTTTAGACTGAACATTTTGAAATTTGCTCTCTAAAAGACAAGGGTACTGGTCAAACTCTCACTGACTCCAAGCTTAAGTCCTACAGACCTGATCATAACCGCTTCAGCATGCAGTCTCTCCTTTTTCATGGAAATAAGCTCAAGAAGAGCATCTCCCTCCTTGGGTTCTATGTATTTTGAAGGATAAAATTATCCTCCAGCCAAGTCAAGAAGTGATTACTTGTTCTGCATTGGGCATTGAGCTTTACAAAGAATTTAGCAAATATGAAACCACATTATGCCTCAATGCCAAGCATGTCTTCTGCTTCCCTAACATCAATTTCCTCTTTCTGACCAGATCAGTAAGTTAAAGAGCATTTATTAAACACCTACAGTGTGCCAGGTACTGTGCCAAGGTTGAGGGATAAAAGAAAAGACAAAATCAATCTCTTGTCCTCAAGGAGTTTACATGTTCATAGGGGTGACAACCTATAAATAAATAGGTCCATGTAAGAGCTATCCAGAAAATATAGATAGTAACCTTGGAGGAAGGGCTCCAGCCAATGGGGAAACTGACATACTGGTGATCTTCACTCTCCACAGAAGACATTTCTCTCCTTAATTCCTGGATATGAGTATATCTTCTTAGTCCATTAAAAAACATTTATTAAGTATCTACTGCATACCAGGTCCTCTGCTAAGTGCTATGGACACAAAGAAAAGCAAAAGATAGTCCCTCCTCAAAAGGCATTTACAGGATACAATGGTACCAGCCATTCCCTAATGGACAAGTCAAGTGACCAGTGGTCAAAGGGCATCAGCAGTTTTCACAAGAAGAAATACAAATTTAAAACCACCATCAAAAATGTAAAAAATCACTAATAATCAGAGAGATGCAAATTAAAACAATCTCATCCATCCAGCTAGCAAAGATGCTAAAAGATGGGGAGACTCCTTGCTGGAGGGGCTGTGACAAGACATGGCTGACAAACTGCCCATAGAACCATGAACTGATTTAACTGTTCTCAAAAACAATTAGGAATTCTATTTTCAAAATTTAAAAGCCATTCATTTGTCGCAGAGAACACGCTACTGGGATTATACTCTGATTAATCAACAAACATGTAAAATTTCTCTACTGTGTGTGGGACCCAGCACATGGGTACCAGTCATACAAACACGAAGAGTGAAATTGTCCCTACTCTTACGGAGCATCCCAAGGAGGCTACTGATCGGGAAAGACTCACATGGGCAAAAATACTCAAAGAAGAAGTGTATGTGAAAGAAAGAAACTGAAAACAAGTCTGTGCCCAATGATTAGAGAACGGCAGAACAAGCATGTGGCATATAAATTGTAAAGGAATATTCCTGGGCTGTAAGGAACGAAAAATATGAAGAATTGCGAGAAAGACAGGGAGGCATCTATGAAGTGATGTGGAGCAAAGAAAGCAAAGCCAGGAGAAAATACACCCAAGCACCGTAACAACACAAGTAGAAAGCCAGCACAGAGAGACAAGACAACACTCAAAATTAAAGAGTGGTGGTGTAGGACTGCGTTATCAATTAATCAATATTTATCAAGTGCTTATTATATGCCAGGCACAGTTGTTGTTTGTCCTTCATTCTGGAAGGGGACCATGACATCAGGAAGGTGATAACATGACTTGCAAGTGAATTGGATTTAAGTGAGGGAGGCTGTGCACAGTCACCAGCTTCACTTTCTCCTCCAGGGTCATCTGGGTCCAGTGGCCAGATATAAATCAGGATGACTGAAGATGGCCCCACATAGTGCTAAGAGCTAGGGATACAAAAAGGGGAAAAAAGATGCCCCCCCACTCTCCCCCCCACCAAGGAATTTACAATTTAATGAGTTTTAAAACAAATACAAACAAATATAAAAGCAAGCTATATATAGAAAAATAGGAAATAACTAACTGAAGGAAGTCATTAGAATGAAGAGGGGTTGGGGGAGGCTTCCAGTAAAGATGAGATTAATACAGATAAAGAATGAATTTAGTAAAGAATGTTAAATACAAGGTAGTTAGGCAGGGAGCACTAACCATTAAGAGATTAGGGAAGACTTCACATAGAAGGTAGTATTTTTAAAAGATTTTTTTTATGTTGATTTTTTTCATTTACTCAAAATCTGCCTTCTCTTCCTTCTACCTCCTCCCCCCACCCCCATTGAAAAAGAAAGAAAAAGAAAGCCCTTGTAACAAACACATATAGTCAAGCAAAATAAATTTCTGTCTTGGCCATGTTCCAAACAAATCTGTCTCAATCTGTACTCTAAGTCCCATCACCTCTGTGACAGTTCGTAGGTAGCAGGTATTTTCACGTGGCCTTGGGAACTGTGATCTGTCGTTGAGTTGGGTGGCAGTCTTAAGTCTTTCAGACTTGTTTATCTTTACAATATTGTTGTAATAGTATACGTTTTCCTCCTGATTCTACTTGGTTCGCTCTGAATCAGGTCGGGTTTATCTGAAAAATGCCCTCTTTGTTATTTCTTATAGCACAGTAGTATCCTATGTGCTCATATTGGTTTGTCCAGCCATTCCCTAAGGATGGGGATTGCCTTAATTTCTAATTCTTTGCCACCACAAAAGAGCTACTATAAATATTTTTGCACAAATGGGTTATTTTCCACTTTCTTTGATCTCTTTGGGCACAATAGGTCTACTATTTCTATTAAAGAGTATGCACAATTTAATGGGCATGGTTCCAAATTGCTTTCTAGAATGAATGGACCAGTTCACAGCTCCACCACGTATTAATGTACATTTCCCACAGCCCCTCCAGCATTTGTCATCTTTTCTGATATGATGGGTGTGAGGTGGTACATTAGAGTTGTTTGTTTAAGATGCATCTTAATGGGGAAGAGGGCCATTAGGAGGTGGAGGTGAGGAGAGAGGCATAAGTGATGGCTGTTACAAAGAGATGGTAACAAGAGAAACAAAGAGAAGGGCAGTTTGGCTGGATAGTAGCATGTGAGGAGAGTAATGACCAGCAAGTCTGGGAAGATCTCTTGAGCCCAAGAAGTACAGAGTTTTAAAAGATAAACAAAGGACTTCCTTCTATAGGTTATGGAACTATATATTTCCTATATATTTTCCTCTATAGGAAATACGGAGCCACTAGATTGGACTGAGTTGGGGGGTGAAATGGTCAAATCTGCACTTAAGGAAACTCACCTTGGTAGCCCTCTGCAAGGTGAACTGGAGTAATGAGAGAACCCAAAGGGATCCAGAAGGAGGCTGTTGCAGTAATCTAAGCAAGAGGTGATGAGGGCCTGGAACTTAGGTACTTCCTAAGAGAGGTTCAAGAGCCTCAGAGGTGGAAACAGTGAGATTTGGCCCATGGCTGGATGTGTGGGCTGAGGGAGAGTGAAGATTTCAGGACAATACCGAGGTTAGAAACCTGGGAGCCTGGAAAAGTGGTGATGCCCTTAACAAAGATAGAGAAGTTTGGAAGAAAGGCAGTTTTATGGTGAAAGATAATGAATTCAGTTTTAACATGCTGAATTTGAGACTCTATGGGACACCCAGTTGGAAATGTCCAATAAGTAATTGGTAACGTGGGTCTGAAATTCAAAGGATCTAGATATTTAGACGTGGGAGTCATCTGCACAAAGGTGATGACTAAACCCATGCTAACTGATAATGTTACCAAGAGTCTCTACAGAGAGAAGAGGACCAACGACAGAGCCTTGAGGAGTCAGGGAGCATGATATGGATGATGAGTCAGACAGGTCAGAGGAGACCCCGGAGAGATTAGAGGAGTGCAAACTTAGAGAGGACAGAGTATCCAGGAGGAAAAGGTGATGAGTAACGCCAAATTCAGCAGAGAGGGTGAAAAGGCTTAGGTCTGAGAAAAAGATGATCAGAGTTGGTAATTAAGAGATCACTGATCAACTGAGACAAGAGTCGTTTCACTCTTGGTTGGAAGCTAGATTGCAAAGAGTTAAGGAGGAATGAGAGGAGAGGAAGTGAGGATAGCAAATACAGAGAGATCTTTCTAGGAGTTTAGCTGAGAAAGGAAGGAGATATACAGGAGGACAGTTTGAAGAGATGGTAGAGTCTAGAAGGTTTTGGTTTTTGTTTTTATTTAAGACCGAGTCTCCCTATTTTCCCCAGCCTGGAAATTCAGTGGCCGTACGTGTCAGTCACTGCTAAGTGGAATGGAAGCTTTGACCAGCTTCATTTCTGACCTGAGACAGTTCACCCCTCCTTTGGCAGCCCATTGACTTCCCACCTCCAAGGGTTCAACATACTGATATGCAGATATCTGCTTGACTTTAGATCTACTACAGCTCAAATCTCCTTAGAGATCCACCAGTCTCAGCCTCCTCAGAAGTAGGAACCATCATGCCTGGCTAATTAATGACAGTTTCATTAAGGATGGAGGAGACTTGGATATATATGAAGGAAATGGAGAAGGAACCACTATATAGGAGAAGTTGAAGGTTAGAAAACAGATTGACATTCTATTTTGCTGGAGGAGAAGGGAACAGATGAGATCAAGTGCCTATGCAGAGGAGTTGACTTTGGCAAAGAGAAGGTCCATATCATTGTAAAGAATCTGGGGAAAGAATGTGATAACAGGCAATGATGTCAAGGAATTTTGAAATGAAGCAAATGAGGGAAGAGGGAGCTCACCCAGAAGGGTCCCAATTTTCTCAGTTCAGTAATAGGTGAGATCATGAACTGAGAAGGAGAAGAAAGGTGTGAGAGGCTTGAGAAGGGAAGGGAAGATATAGAATATCTTCTATGCGGACTGAGATAGGGAATCAATTAGCGAGAAATAAAAGGTCTGCCTTCCTGCAGTGAGTCCAAGTTTAACAGCTTGAATTCGTAATGTTCTCCTTCCACATAGGTGTGTAACTTTCTCTAATTCCATTCAGCAGCTGGCATGTGGGAGTAGAGAAGGTGTCTGCTGGGAGTATGCCAGGGCTGAGGTTTGGCAAGAGATGCACATCAATAGGACAAAAGGGCAAGGTATTTGAGGGCAGAAAACAGTGTAGAATTGAAATAAATAATGATAGGGTTGAGATTGGAAAGAGAAAAGTGCAGTCAGAACATGGCTAATGGCCTGAGGAAACATTGAGAGCACGAGGGATTGGAAGTCTAAGGGAAGCCAGGTTAACAATAGGGTTAGTAAATGCAATGAGTGTGAGAGGAAGAAGTCTAGAATGAAAAGAAGTTTGTCCACTATGGAATGAGAATTCCAGAGGGCACAGTGGAAGGAGTGGGTGGAATTTGATGGGACATTCATGAGTGGGGTGTATGATTTGTCCTTCGTTCTCAAAGAGAACCATGACATCAGGAAGATGATGCCATGACTTGCAAGTGAATTGGATTCGAGTGAGGGAGGACTGTGCAAGGTCACCAGCCTCACTTTTTCCTCAAGAGTCTCTGGGTCCAGTGACCAGATATCGATCAGGACAATTGGAGACGACCCAGTCATGAGTGGAATAGGGTTGAGAAGGATAAGACTGAGAAAACAGAAAGTAAAGACAGGAGATGGTTTTCTATTAATTGGCCAGGCTCAGTAATTGATTAATTGAGTAGCACCATATAAGCTTCATTACCTGGATACTTAGTAATGAGAGAATCAAATCATCTTAAAGTTGAAAAGGACCTAAGAAGTCGCCTGGTAAATTAAAAGAAAAACAGGAAACTAGAAAAAAAGCACTTGCATCAAATTTCTCTGATCAAGGTCTCATTGCTAAAATATAAAGGGAATGGAGTAAAAATGTCAAGAATAAGACTCATTCTCCAGTTGATCAAAGGACATGAACAGGCAGTTTCCATAGAAAGAAATCCAAGCTATCAATAGCCATAGTAAAAGAATCCCATCACGAAGAAATCGAGAAATGTAAATCAAAGTAACTCTGAGATATGACAAGACAGCCAAATGTGAAAGACTTCGTATCTGATCAACGCAGTGACCCAACACAGGTTTAAAGGACCCCAGATGGAGAACTGGTGGGTTCAGGGTGCAGACAAGAGCACATTTTGTATTCTCTGTTTCTTTTCACTTTTGATGGACGTGGCTAATGTGGAAATCTGTTTCGCATGACTATATGTATTTATAAGGGACTTTATTTTTCTTGCCTTCTCTGTTGGTAGTGGAGGGGAAGAGGGAATGAGAGAATTTGGGACTGAAAATCAAATAAAATGGAATTTTTAAAAAAGTCTTGCCCCATGCAAGAATCCTTTCTATGATCTCCTTGGCCCCCAAGAGGTACAATACCGCAAGATGGTCATTAAGTCTCTTTACTGCGATACTCCCAGGGATGGGGGTCTCACTCATTTGGGACCCCTTGTCCCCAGAGTCTCACATCTGCCTTTTTCACTGAGTCTAGTCTTTAATTCTCTGCTATACCTCAACCCCCTAGTGCTTGTCCATTCTTTGCTTGCCTGCCCTCTGACCCCACTGCTTTGCCTAGGTGTCCAACCTCTCCATTTCCTACACAGCACAGACATTTAACAGTTGGCTCTGGGGGTGGGGGGAAGGGAACGCATGCATGACGCACTTTGAAGTTTATAAACATTTTCACTTTCTTAAGTTCGAACGATCAATAAAACAATAAATCAGGCCCTGATTTGGAGTGATTGTTGATTTCCAAGGTGTAAATCCTCGCACTGAAACCTGAACAATCATTTGTCAAGAGCTTACGCTGGTTCCAGAGCTCCTCGTCAGCGTCCAGGACCCTCTCCACTCGTGGACCGGCAGAATGCTATCCCAGGTCCAAGGCTGGGTGATACCAACTCCAAACTATAACTTGGAAGCCATCAAAGATGTGCCGGTTTTTGACTGAGCTAGCCAAAAACGATACCCTAGTTCTTAGCAAAAGACATTTAAGTGTAGCAAATTAAATAATTAAAAAAAGATCTCCTTCCTCTACCCCCTGTTCCCATACTAATAATGCAGACAGCTACGCTATAGGTCACTGCACCATATGCAAGGTGGAGCACAGACGTAGGAAATTTTTCATCTGTGTTTCTACACAGATGAAGAGGACACACACAAACATAAAGGGAACATCTGTGGCTGGAGCAAGTTGTCACCAATGTCCTCTGGCAATGTCGCTGTGCTGTTCTCTGCTGGACAGTGGGAGTGGTCACTGAGCCATCCTCTGCTACCATCTGCTGGTATTCAGCCAGTCAGCTTCTCTGGGTCATCTACTGCACTCTGCTATCATCTCCTGGGGTACAACTGCTGGTGGGCCTTTTCCTTACACAGGAGGCTAAGATGTTCTTAGGGCAGCTAGGTGGCATGGTAAGACTAGAGTCTGAAAGACCTGAGTTCAAATCTAGCCTCTGACACTTAGTAGCTGTGTGACCCTGGACAAGTCACTTAACCCTGTTTGCCTGTTTCCTCAATCTGTAAAATGAGCTGGAAAAAGAAGTGGAAAACCACTTCAGTATCTCTGCCAAGTATCAGAATGTATAGGTATGACCTAAATAACATCCCTTGTGAATGTGAAGTGGAAGTGATAAATAAATTTAAGGGATTACATCTGATAGAGTGTCTGAAGAACTATGGTGAGAGGGTCTCAATACTGTACAGGAGCAGCAACAAAAACCAGCCCAAATAAAAAGAGGAGCAAGAAAGCGAAATAGCTCCTGGTGAAGTTTTACAAATAGCTGAGGGAAGGAGGAAAGAGAAAGGCAAAGGAGAAAGGGAAAGATCTTCCCAACTGAACGCAGAACTCCAGAGAAGAGCAAGGAGAGAGAAGAAGGTTTTCTTAGAAGAGTAATTGTAATGGTAAAGGAATTTAAAGATCCCCCTGGATTGGCTTGGTTTTTGGGTTGAGTGTCGAAACCCAGAGCTTGTGAATCCCACTTGTGGGATGGACTTGTTGACGGAAAGAGAGAGGGCTGAACTGGGAGGAGCTGGTGCTGTGGATTTAGAGAGAAGCCCAAGCAGAGAGAAGCCCAAGCAGAGGAGGCCAGAAGGACTTTTGGGGAGCAGTATTGGGGAGGGAGAGAGAGAGGAGAATTGCTGGAGGGCCAGAGTTGCTGAGAGTAAGACTGCTGAGGGCCAGTTGGAGCTGCCTGGGACTTTTGAGAACTGCCAAGGACTGAGGAGGCATGGCTGTGATGCCTGTATTCTGTCTGTTTTGATGTTGTTTTGCCAGATTCACCTGCTGGTGAAGGATAGTACTGCTGTTGTAGAGGTCCTGGAACCTGGCTGTTTATTCAGAAGCCCTGAAGGAGGATTTTCTTGCTGTATGTTTACAGAAATCCTGGAAGAGGGCCTTGCTGATGTTTTCAGGGGTTCTGGGACAGTTCTACAGTCAGAGAGTGACTTGATGAGGACACTGGCTATGGCTTTGTTGAGCCATGTCTCCCAGGAACTGAGATTGCTGAGAACTTGCCTCCAGCCAGATGAAGGAAGGACCTTTCCTTGGATTCTCAATGCTGTGATGATATCTTGACCTTGTTGTAGTGCCCCTTTTGAGAAAGTGCTTGGTGTTGATGGATGGTATTGTAATTTAGTTGTGATCCAGGGGTGGGGGAAACCTTTGACTTTTTTGTGCTCTGTGATTGACCAAATGAATGTACTTTGTTTACGATTGGAAACTAATCTCCATTTGAGAAGACAGACTTTGACTGACTAAATGAACGTACTGCCCAGGAATGGGCCACTTTGACTAATGTTACTAATCCCACCAGGGGTGGGATACTTGGACCTTGGTACTTTGCAATTGAATTGAGAACTTATTTGCTAAATCAATGAATTACACTGTATTTTGATTTTCTCTGTTCTGTGAATGTTTTGCCTTAATCTGTCACTGAATAAATGGGGTTTGCTATGCTGGTAATCTGAACCTTGGAAGTTGCCTTTGCTTGGCATTACAGTAATGCAAAGAAATAGAAGAAAACAATAGACAAGAGATCCTCTCAAGAAAATTAGAGATAGAAAGTTTTATCCAAAAAAGGGCATGATAAAAGACCAACATGGTAGAGATTTAACAGAACCAGAAGAGATGAAGAAGAGGTGGCAAGAAGATACAAAAGAATTGTGCAAGAAAGATCTTAACCTAACCAGGATGGCTTGGTTGCTGATCTAGAGTCAGACACCGTAGAGAATGAAGTCAAGTGGGTCTCAGGAAGCATTCATTGCTCACAATAAGCCTAGGGGGGGAGATGGAATTCCACCTAAGTTATTTAAAACCCCAAAAGATGATGCTGTTAGAGTGATGCACTCAATATGCCAGGGATGGAATCCTTATAAAACTGCCCCCAGTCCCAATATTCTAACCCCCTTATGGGACACACTGAACAGCATGCCCACTGCCCCTAGCTAGCCACTGCTTCCAGATCCAATTCACATGCAGGTGCGTTCTTGTACACAACCACAATCACATCATCCATTTAGCCTAAGGCAGGATCACAATACCTAACTATCCATCTTGACTAGACAGGACCACAATAGCTAGCCAATCAGAAAGCAGCATGACCGGGATGTTTGACCACTGAATCACAGAAGTGACTCCCTCCCCTATTACCTAATCTCTTAACCTCTCCTACCTTTTTAATATCAATAATATTCCTATGTTCTATGTAAATTTTGATTGTGTAATCAGCATCATATACTCTATAAAATTGTCTGTCCTACTTTACCAAAACTGCAGTTTCCTCTAAAGAACTTTGTCACTTACCAGAGTGTGAAACCTCAAATCCACAATAAATCTCTCTAAGTGGCTTGGAGTGGGTCTGAGGCTTTGAAATTCTTTGAGACATCCCACCACATCACAACCTGATCCTCATAACCAGCAAATTTGGAAAACATAGCGGTGGCCACTGGATTGGAAAGATCAGTTCACATCCCAATCCTAAAGAAGGGCAGTGCCAAGAAATGTTCCAGTTACTTAGCAATTGTGGTCATTTCTCACACCAGCAAGGTTATGTTTAGATTCTGCAAGCTTGGCTTCAGTAATAAGTGAACTAAGAATTACCAGAAGAGCAGGCTGGTTTTCAAAGAGGCAGAGGAACTTGCCAACATTCACTGGATTATAGAGAAAACAAGGAAGTTCCAGAAAAACATCTACCACTTTATGGGCTAACCTAAAGCCTTTGACTATGTGGATCACAATAAAATGTGGCAAGTTCTCAAAGAGATGGGAATACCACGTCATCTTACTTGTCTCCTGAGGAATCTGTACATGGGTCAAGAAGCAACAGGTAGAACTGAACATGGAACAACCGATTGGTTTAAGATTGGGAAAGCAGTAAGAAAAGGTTGTATGTCATCACCTTATTTAACATATATGCAGAGTACATCATGTGAAACTCCAGGCTGAATGAATAAAAGCCAGAATTAAGGTTGCTGGGAGAAATATCAACAATCTGAGATATGCAGGTATTACCACTCTAATGGCAGAAAGTGAAGAGGAATTAAGAACTCTCTTGACAAGGGTGAAAGAGGAGAGTGTAAAAGCTGGCTTGAAGCTTAACATAAAAAAAAAATACAACAAAAAACAAAACTAAGACCTTGGCAACTGGTTCCATCACTTCTTGGCAAATAGAGACAGAAGAAATGAAAGCTGCGTCAGATTTTCTATGCTTGGACTCAAAGATCATTGCAGATGGCTACCACCACCATAAAATTAAAAGACGATTGCTCCTTGGGAGAAAAGCTCTGGCAAGCCTGAATGGTATACTAAAAAGCAGAGATATCACCTTGCTAACAAAGGTCCCTTCAGACAGTCAAAGTTATAGTTTTTCCAGTAGCAACGTCTTGCTTTGAGAATTTGACTATGAGGAAAGCTGTGCACCACAGAATCAACACTTTGGAATTGTGCTGCTGGAGAAGACTTTTGAGAGTCTCTTGGACAGCAAAGAGATCAAATCAGTCAATACTTGATACAAGCTATTCACTGGAAGGTCAAATACTGAAGCTGAAGCTGAAATACTTTGGCCACATAATGAGAAGATGGGACTCATTGGAAAAAACACTGATGTTGGTAAAGATTGAAGGAAAAAGGAAAAGGGGTGGTAGAGGATGAGATGGGGGGATAGTGTCATGGAAACAATGAATATGAACTTGAGCAGACTGATTGACAGTGGGAGATAGAAGGGGTTGGTGTGCTTGGTCCATGGGGTCATGAGTTGTTGGACATGACTGCACAACAACAGATGTTCTTAGTTCATGCAGCCTTGGGACATGACAGCAACCCAAGCAGACACTCAACGGAACCCCTCAGTCTAGTATTCTTTGTTCTGACTTCCCCCTGGTCCTCTTGGTATCAGTCAACTATATGACTTGGGGTTAGAAAATTCCTTTTAACCTCTGTCAAGTCTCTCATTTTTAGTCTGAATCCCCTCAAAATACCCCCGACTCTAAGCAACAGAGCTGCAAAATAGCTGTTTAGACTCAGCCCTTATAACGCTCTTGGCTTGCATGCAAATTAACATTGGGACAATAAAAAAAAGAAATAGGTGAAGCCAGAGGGTCTAACTGACCCACCCTCAGAGCCTTTGGTTTATTAGGCATAGATGCCAGCAATAAAATCGCCCCTTGCTAAGGACAAGTCTTGGGCTCTCTATTCATAACCTCACTAGAATTCTTCTTTGGTCCTTATTTGCCCTGAAATAACCTGGAAAGAATTTTGGTGGATCACCCCAAAATATACCAACAGCTTTCACTGTGTCTGTTCTCCTTAAATATGCTTGCTAACTTCAGCCTGGGTGGGTGGGTGGTGATGCTGAGGCAATTAGGCTGCCCTCCAACCCAACTGTCTTCTATAACCTTAACATGACAGAGGAATCTTGGGGGAATCTCCTTCAACAGTCCCACCTTTGCTCTCTTTTTTCTCTGAGCCATATTGTCCTCCTTTCTCATACCCAATCTGTACACCTGACCCAATGCCTTAGGACTTACTGATTCCCAGGGCCTTCCCAAGTCCGACCCATTCTTGGGTCACAACACTTCTCTCTTGACCTTAGCTAAGGTAAACTATCTGACTCTCTGACCTTAGCTAAGGTAAACTATTTGACTCTCAAAGCAGAAGAGCTAAGATTTGAACTCAAGTCCTCTGACAATTATTCCAGGATTCTTTCCATTCACTACCCTAGACTGGGTCTTGGTCAGTGGCTGTAGGCCTCACTCTCTCTTCTATGGACAAACACTGCTGATTTCATCACCAACCCTGCCCGGAGAACTCCAGTTGCCCCATCATTAACTCACTCATTCAGCTGATTCCATAAATCCTCCTCAGCTCCGAGGCTGAGCCAGGCCCTCGTGATAAATAGGACAGGAAAGCTTGTAATCCAGTGTAACAGGTGCCACCAAATGGCCTCCACACTGTTATCATGGGGTGGGTGTGGGGGCAGACGAGAAAGTGCATAGATAAGTATGAAATCAGTCAGATCCAGTGTCACACACACACACACACACACACACACACACACACACACACACAAACACACACATACCCCCTTCAGTTCTTTCTCTGCTGTCTCATCAAAGCTGGAAAAGGAGACCCTGGGGTCTCCTTAGGGAGGGGGAACCCATCATTCTCCATTGCCCTCCCCCCAGGCTGCCTTTTCAGGATGGCTCTGATGGGCAGGAACTGTTCCCTTATGGACATCAACCCTACATCCGTGTCTCTACACCTCCTCCCCATTGCTAGGACTGGATTCGGTCCTCTGGAACCAAACAAAAGACACCTGGAGCTCCTCCCACTTGGCAATCTTTTCAATACTTGAAGGTGGCTGTCCCATCACCCTTGGTGATCCTGGACAAATCCCCTCGCCTGTCAATGCCTCAGGAAGCTCCGCAGGATTATATATAGAATTTTTATTGGCAGATCAGTAAAATCACAGATCCAATTTCTGGCCTAACCTCTTTCTTTTCAAAGCATTTATTGACTACCTACTATGTGCCAGGCATCATTCAATTTAATTTGACAGGCATATAATAAATACCTACTATGTGCCAGGTATCCCACTGGGATGGGCAATACAAAAACAGATAAGAACAGTCTTGTAGAAAGAGACATAAGATGGCTTTTATTCTCTAGTAGCTTAAATTCGAAGTCATAGATACAAAAAGAGAGAGGTAACGGTACAAGCCAGTACACAGATCCACACACTAACTGAGTGAGAAAGTTTCATTAAGAGCTGGATCATTGTTTTCAAACAGGGACCAATGGGAACCTGCCATTTTCTTTGCCTCCTTGAGTTCTTGATACTACTGAGAGAGTCAGGCAGACACCCACGAGTATCATGATGGCAGTGCCACAAAACGGCAGGAGGAGGAAGGTTGGCATGGTGGTTAGAGAGCTAGCCTTAGAGTCAAGAGGACCTAGGTTTGAGTCTTGCCTATGGCACTTACAGTGCAATGCTGGGCAAGTGACTTTGATGGAGTGAGTATGGGCTTGTATCCTTTGGACAGGACCATCTGAAATTTGATTGAGCTATTGACTTTCAAATCAAGCTGCATCATTTTCCTTTCTTTCTAAAATACTGTCAAACTTCCTCAGCATACTTAAACCATCTGAAACTGGCACAAAGATACCCAGAGCAGCTATCCAAGGACAGGAGGGACTTGGATGACCCTTTGGCCCCAAACCTTCTTCTCTGCCTTCCATATTTTCAATCAAGCCTTAATTTATCTTTCTAAATCTTTTGAACTCAGACTACTCAACTTTCCTTCATATTTCTACCATGGACAAGATAGCTTGTAAGTTATTACTCTTCACTAACATGACATGTGTTGCCTAAAACAAGAGAGGCTCCTGACTTGAACCTCACAACTGAATAGATATACAGCTTTTTTTCACAAGCTTGTTAACCTTCTCTGATTATATTCACTCTGGAGGAAAGAGATACTTCAGAAATGAAATCTTTTACATATGATAAGTTCAAACACTAATCTAACTCTTGCATAGGCCATGGAATGACTACAAATTTGGATCAAAACAGCAAGATCTCAAATACTTACATTGAGCTCGTATCTTTTACTGATCACTTGCTCTGATCATAGAAATTTGCTATCGAAGGAAAAAAAACAGCAACAGGTGACATACCAAATATGACAGGAAAAAATATCTTTGGCTCTCAATTCAGATAAGAGTTGCAGTTCTTCAACCATGCAGTATCCGTTCCACCTCATAGCCAGACATAGGCATAGTCAGGTGAAAAACATGCCTTTTCAAAGGAACACAATGGGGAAACTGAGCTAGGAGGGTCCCATCTTAGATTGAGGTTACGATTGTCCTTCCAGCTTTTTCCCAGATGTCGACCTCCACCTGTTAACAGTACAGGATCACATTCCCTCTGAGCAGCTTGCGGCATTGCTCTCAGATACTGATTTAATGCGGTCAACTGTACCTAAATTCAGACTCAACACAAAATTAATGGTCCCAAGAGCCTTTTACCTTAAACAGCAAATTTCACTAATCATAGCTGAGAGTCAAATACAGTTATTTTTACTCTCACTGAGTTGCAATAAGCAATGAAAATTTACCAGGACTCACATACATAAAGGATTGCATTTAACATCTTTCCTTCTCAAATTTAAACTTGTCCTGGTGTAAAAGTCAATCATTAGAAATCCTTTCTATCTATTGTACATCATCTTGCAACTTCTCAGAAAGTCAAGTTCATAGTTTAGGAATTCCATAACTCAAACAAATTCTTTTCCTGGGGCTGATGACCTCACCCATACAGACAGTTTCCAGGGGCCTTGGCAAGTTCACAAAAAAAGGGGAATTGGCATAGACCCCAGGGAGACCCTGATGCTGGTGCCTCTGCCTGCTGACACCCATACATATAGGAGGACTGTTCTGAATGGGCAAAACCAATCTGGATGAGGTTTTTACGCAGTCCCCTCCTTTCCATAAATGGTAATCAATGAACGATTTAAGTCTTAGCATTAAAACAGTAACCCCAAATAACTTAGCAATCTTACAACTTTCATAAGTGATAGCCAAATTGTTTTAGCTATAATCTCCTCTTTAACTACAGACAAAGGTGGAAATCCCTGGTTCTCTAAAAGACAGTTATAAAACATTGTAAGACACAGTTTGCAGGGCTGATTAAAGAAACATAACTGGTTTTACACAATTTTCCCACCATGTTTTAGTTTCAACAAAATGCAGATTAAAAATTGCTTTGTCTAACACCATTTCTGGCTTACAATGGTCACTCAATTTTTACAATTTAAGAGAATTTACTACAATTTAGAAATGCAATAATAACACAAACATTAAACTTAAGGTGACATTAATTGCATTTCCAAATCATCACATATAAAAATTATTGAGAGAAGGTTGGGCTTACCAAGTGCAGAGAGTGGTTGGCTTCTGACCTTGTACTGCTAGGGCCCATTCCCTTTTCTCCTCTCCCCACAGTTGCAGCACCTGGTTGTGGACTCGGAGGCTTTGGGAGGAGAGGTTCATCTGCTTTCCTAGAGGGGTGGGCTTCAGGGTTCCCAGGGCTGTTGCCAGTGGGGCCCCTGATTTATCTGCTATGCCTCCCCCCTCCTTTTGCCAGGTGGGGGAGGGTAACTCAAATTCCCTACCATTCTTCAGCACTCTCTTTCCTTAACCTTATCTGGATGAGAAGAATTAACAGAATCTGCTAAAAGTGTTTTTAGCTATTCTAACTTTTCACTGCAGCCCTAACTCAGTCTGAACCAGGACTATAGAGAGGAGAATTTTAAGAGCCCACCCCCTCTTTTAAAACTTTTATTCAAGTAAACTTCACTTCTATGTCCACTCCTTAAATACTTCTTTGAAATTGAGAGCTTTGAACCTGCCAGTCACAGTGAGTGGGACTCTGGAAAAGATCCAGTGGCGCCTAGTCCTCTCTCTCCTGTACCAGGGAGCTCAAAACTTCATCTCTTAGGTATCTTTTTTTTCCCCTAATTTACCTTAGTGCCAAATAGAATAATAAATTCTGACTTATCTTAAACATCAAATTAGAAGTGGCACATTTCACTTAAAATATGACCAGAATGAATTCAATTACCTTTTGGTTGCATACTGGTACACAAAAAACCTTTCTCTTTTATGTGAGGAAGGAAAGGTTAAGTGCTACTCAACCTGCCTGTCTTTGAGTTGAGGGGAAAAGATTACCTTTTCTCTTTTGTCTCTCCACATTCAAAACTTGACCAGAGTTGGAATGTAGAGAGAGAAAGAGTGAGAAAAAATAGTGAGAGAGAGAAAATAGAGTGAGAGAATAGAGAGAGAGAATACTTTACCCAACAACTTTCCAAAAGTTTCCAAACCTTTTACTCTCAAACCCCTCTTATTCACACTGTTCATGCAAATAGATTATACTTTCATTTCTACCCATGCTCCTCTCGTCCCTACATGCTTAAACTTTTTTGCCTTTCCTTCTATCTACTTATCCTTCTGGTGGACTTTGATTAAAGCTCCTTTAAAACTGTACTTACCTTTTTTCTTTCTAATTCTGACCTGACACTTCTTTTACCCTCTTTGAGTTGCCTTTACCCATCATATAACTTAAACAGTAAAGTATTTTTCTTTCTCTTTCTCTCTCCTGTCTACCACTCCTCTGATCCTTCTCTGAAAGCAGGGAGGAAGGGAGAAGGGGAGAGAAAGAGACAGCAACATTCCAAGGAAAGTCCAGCTGCAGCCCTTGGAGGCTACTCTTGCTGCCTGGCTGCATTTTAAACCTTATAGGATGTCAGATTACACACAGACACTAATTCGAATCACACAGGGACACAAACACAGAACGCATACAGACAGAGTGATACAGATAATGACAGGGAGAATCCAAAAGCTCAGAGAGGCTTGTCAGAAATCCCTGGCATACATCAGACATTTTTGCTTGGTTCTCCAGATCATAATGGAGGCCAGGTAAGACGTTACTTTTTGAGGTTTTGGAGACCAAGCTTTAAGATAACTTAGAGGCAGATCCTCGAGTATAGGGGGAAATCTGCCCATCTCTTTGTCTACATATCCTAGAGAGAAAGAGAAACCAATAAGCACCTGTAGCCACTCACGTCAATCAGAGTCCTGGATAGGGAGAAAAATAACTTGCCAACATTCCCAAAAACAAAGAATGCCTTGTCAAGAGGGAATTCTGCAGAGCCTCTTGCAGGCTCATCCCAAAACCCTTGCAAACTTTTCTAGGTGCTCTCAAGAAGACTTATCTTGACTTGGAGAAAACTTGAGACCTCAGACTGCTCCCCATACAGGCTACCACAGAAATGATGTGGTTTAAGGGGTTCAGATTCTCCTCAAGGACTGAAGTACTGGACAGGGTTGTCTGGAATGAATTCATGGACTCAAGCATTCTTTAAGTCAATGTGGAAAAGGCTTATTGTAATGCCAAAATGGTGGCTGAGCTCCTTAAGGAACTTGTATCTTGCAACAGGAGAGATGCTACAGCTTATATAGGAAAAGTAGTAGATTCTTCTGGCAGACATGCTAATTAGGTGATAACTTACAACCTTGGTCCAGGTGTCATTCACTACTGGAAACCAGGGGAAGCAGTTTCTCAGAGGTGCATTTTTGGTCTATTAGTCTGTAGCAAGATAACTTTGAGAGTTGATATCTATAGTTTGATGTCTGGATTGAATTATGACAACTTTGGGAATCAATATGTGATCATTCTTTGGTTCCAAGACAGTCCTGTTTTTACAAGAGAATTTCTTCAGAGGTCAGCTTGTTCTTGTGATGGGGAAAGATAGTTTGTTTTACTGGGGCCCACTCATGAGTTATTGCTAGGCATAGTGTCCTTGGGCTGGGGAGAAAACTGTCAGGCATAGTGTTTTGAAGCCAGGGAGAAATGTGATCTCGGAATTGGGGTCCAAGCACAAGCGCCCAAGCACCACATCAATTTAACTTCTCAATACCCCAAGGCACCAAAGGCCTCAAGTTGTAGATGAAGTGTTGATCTACTTTGATAGAAGGAGTTTTCTCACTGGGAGTTCCCTATACCTGTAAAATCACAGATCCTCCAAAAAAGAAAAAATAGCTCCTACCTCGTTGGATTGGTGTAAGAGGCTTATATGAGAAAATATATGTAAAGTGCTTTGTCAGATGTAAGAACTATGTATGTGTGAGCTATGAAACTGTCTAGATGGGTGATCCTAAGGAAGTCACTTCTCTGTGCCTCAGTTTCCTAATTGGTAAATGAGAGAGTTGGACTTCATGGATTACTAAAGTTCTTTCCAGCCCTAAATCTATGCTGCTCTGCACCTCATTTGGAAAATACAGATAATAACAGCGCTTACATCACAGAGCTGCTGTGAGGACTAAATGAGATAATATACAGAAAGCACTGAAAAGCTCTGTACAAATGTGGGACATTCGCAGAACAATTCACATTTATAGCACAGGGAAGGTACTCAGTAACTCATACTGCAGGTGGGGAATTAATGAAGCTAATCAATCAATCACATACACCCCATTCCACTTAGGTTTATACTTTTTATCAGGTGGGAACCATCTTAATTGAATCCATTAATCAGGGGTGTGAACAAGGCCTGGAGATCTCCTAGAATCAATCAAAGACATTTCAGCTTGATTGGACAGAAAGGCTGTTTAAATTGGCTGAAAGACTTGGTTGTGCCCTGGGGAGGGAAGGGTTGTATAAAAGCAGCAACCTAGTTTTTTTTTTTTTTAAATAATAAATTTGTTTTATTAAATTTTTTTTTGAGTTACATATTTTCTCCCCGTCTTTCCCCCGCCCACCACCCCAAGACAGCCATCCCAGTGTTTCCCCCCTCCCCCAGTCTATTCTCTCCTATGTCACTTTTTGGTAGGGCAGGATGGATCTCCCAACTGCAGTGCCTGTGTATTTCAAGTTCCAGTTGGATGTAGTCAATAATAATAAT
>CM053584.1:387302110-387366042 GCA_028627135.1 Pseudochirops cupreus | reverse complement strand
CCCATGAATATAAATTACTACTAAACAGCTTAGGTCTCTTTATACCCAGGCTGCTTCCCTTCTGTCTTAGTATTACCCATCCTCAGTGCAGGGCCTGGCACACAGTAGGAACTTATTAACACCTGTTGAATTGAATGAATTAGCTTGAATTGAACATGCGTACTATATTCTACCTTCATAAATACCCCTTTCAATGGATCAGCACTGCAGAAAGCACACTAGTAGGGGCTCATGAACTATAGCATTGGAAGCCGCCTCCAACCCTCAGGGCTACTTGTATCATCCTCAGGAAAAATATAGCAGTTGCCTTCCGGGGACCTGTCTGCCTCGTGTGGGTTGGAGAATGGCTCCAAGGCTTGTGACACTACAGTGGGGTTGTATGTTTAAGGCTGGGCAGGACCTCAGAGGCCATTTCACTCAACTGCCTTATTTTTTAAATGAGTAAATGGAGGCTCAGGGAGGGACAGTCACTTGTCCAAGTTGACACAGGTAATAAGTAGCAGAAGCTGGGTTGGAAGACAGGTCTTCTGCTTCAAATACTATACCTACCAAATGATCTGCTGTAACTTTTAGCCTTTTAATTTTGCTGCAAAACAAAATCACGTTTTAATTTTTTAAAAGCTAGGCATCGGTGAACATATTGGGCCTTATTGGGTCTTTACTTTGTGCAGGGCTCAGTGACAGGGACTGCTTTAAACAGAGTGGCCTTTGTCTTTGCCAGGACACAGGAAGGGTTAAAGGGAAGGATTCCTTGGCTGCTGGCCATGGGTGGGGCTGGGGAAGGGATTGCTTGTCAATAGGCCTTTATCACCATCCCTTCTTCCTTATCTAGGTCTGGCATAGGGGCTTGGACTTCACCTTCTTTGGGTCCCAGACCTCTTTGGTGTCAGTCTCAGATTCATGCTGTTAAATACATAGAATAAAAGATGTAGGAACACAAAGGAAACCAATTACGTTGAAATGTAGTGATCAAGATATTTAGACAACCAACCAATCCACTAAGTTCAAGGACCTCAGGTAAGAATCTGTGATTTAGAGGCACAAAGCTGTTTTCCCCCAGGAGACTTCATATCCTACGGCTTTGGTCTGGGGGAGCCATGTTGTACACAAATGGCACCATCACTGCTGCCTAGTTTTTCCATTGGACCAAAGCAGCTTTTTAACCCCCCATCCCCACCTGCTATATATTAAGAGAAGGAACAGAGATTCTAAATTTAAGCCTCACTTATGCTAAAGTGGAAAGGGCTAGATTTGGAGTCAGAGAATTCAGCCCACTTACTACCTGTGGGACCTTAGCCAATCAACCAATCTCTCAAAAAACATTTATTCAGTGGTCCTCATGTGCCAGCTATTGTGGGCCTTATCAGGAGTTGGACAGAACTAAATAAAGACAAAAATGAAGCATCTCCTAACCTTCATGGTTATATGTAATTGGGTAAATCTGTCTTCCTCTCTAGTCCTCCTTTACTTCATTTATAAGTTCAACAAGTCACCCTCAAAGGTCCCTTCCAGGTCAATATCCGCAATTCTTTTCTTTTCTTGAGGCAGTTGGAGTTAAGTGACTTGCGTAGGGTCACACAGCTAGTAATTGTCTGAGGCTGGATTTGAATTCAGGTCTTCCTGATTCCACAACCGGTCCACTACAACACCTAGCCACCCTAATGTCCATGATTCCAAAGGTCTCAGTGCATGGAAGAATTCAACTTGCTTCATCCATCTCAGAGAGGCAGATTCCATCATATAAAAAGAAGAGTTTTTTTATTGTTAGCATTGTCCAAAATTGGAATAGGTCATTTTGTTACATGGTGAGTTCCTGGTCACTGGAAGTATTCAAGCAGACACTGGAGAGTCATTTGTTTGGGATACTGTGCAATTTACTCATTAGCTGCATTGGACAAGACGCCTTTTAAGACCCCTCTCAATCACAAATCTTGGCTTTTGTTTGATTTCCTCCTCTGTGGAGAAAGTCTCATGTAGGAATGTTGTGGATATAGTGGACACTCTTCACCTGGGGTCCAAGTACTCAATTTTTAAACATTTTGATAACTGCATATAATTGTAAAATTCAGCATAATTAAATAAAAAACAGTAATGATTCCGTATAATTCCTTTGTAGCCCTCTGTATTTTTTTATGCATTTAAAAACAGAATAATTAGAATAATCTGAGTCTGCACTAGCGTCCATGACGCCAAAAAGGTTAAGAAACTTAGGAGGCCACTAGGTGGCGCTACAGGGCACAGAGCCCTGAACCTGAAGGCGGGACGACTGGAGTTCAAATGTGACCTCAGACTTCACTGGCTGTGTGACCAAGTCACTTAGTCTCTGTCTGCCTTAGTCTCATTTCTAAAACGAGGCTATTGATGGTGTCTACCCCCAGGGTCGTTGTGAGGATCAAATGAGCTAATATTTGGGAAAGTGACTTATCAACCTTAAAGCCTCTAGAAATGCTGGCTATTTATAAACTCCTGCTATAAACCAAAAATCTCTGACTGAGACTCAGCCTAGGGTTAATGGCTTCAGATCTCATTGATCTCTGAATCTATAGGATTAGAGATTCCAAGCTGGAACAAACCTCTGAGGCCAGCCAGCCCCCATCCCTCATTTTAGAGATGAGAAGAGAGAGCCACAGAGATTGTGGGATGGGTCCAAGGTCACACAAGGAGAAAAAAACAGGGCTGGGGCATAAACCTATAGCGATTCTCTCACTCTAGATACAAGGTTCTCCCCACTGTGCCACACAGTCTCCTAATCAATGGATATAAAATAACTTTTTTTTAGCCTTATCCCATCTGTGATTTTCAATGACATTAACAAAATATGAACCATCTTTAGATGAAAAAGATGCTTCAGAGGAGTTTCAGTGCTTTTCAAGCTAAAAATAGGGGATTATTTTTGTCTGTTAAAAGTCCTATTTTTGTCTCCTAGAATCCGAAATGGGAAGGGATGCTGAGAAGTCCAAAAGCTATTTGCAACCAATAACTCAAAACCGGGAGTTTGGAAATACAGAGATTACCTTCTTGGCAGGGGATTTCGTAACAATTTGCAATATAAAGTAGCCAACTATAGCCTTTCAAAATTTTGGGAAAGAAACTGTCTGGTGCACAGAGAAGCCTTGGCTGTATAAAAATAGTAAAAGTGTATTTTTAACACATGATTTAAGATGCCAAGATAGCGAGTGTATCAAGTAGTGGGGGGTGGGGAGAAGAGGAGGGGGTGCAGCAACGTGCCGTGGGATGCGGCTGGCGCCCTGCGGGCTCCCCACTCCTCCACCATGGCACATTGACACTTGAACCTTGGTGACTAATGGAAACTTAATGACCTCACCTCAAGTCATTCCTCTGACCTCCCTTTCCTGAGGAATGTTCCTCCTACCCATTCATTCCACCCACCTGCAGGTATAGCCTTTAAAGTGAGTTATTTTCTACTGTGGCTGACTGATCTGGCACCTCTGAGACTATTTTTAAGGCCTTACCCTTCTTTGGGTTGTAGTTCTAGGAAGGGATCCTAGGACCATGTTCATTTTACAGAGGAGGACGCTGAGGCCCAGAGAGGTATCAAAGGTCAGATCTGAGTTCAAAGCCCGTGCTTTTCCCACTGTACTAAATGAAACAAGCACTTGCTGTGTGCCAGTCTGTGTCCTTAGCAAACACTGGAAATACAATGCCTGAAACAGTTTGTACTCAAGGAGAAAGGAAGGAAAGAAGAGAGGGAGGGAGGGAGGGAGGAAGGAGGAAGAAGGAAGGAGGGAGGGAGGAAAGGAAGGAGGAAGGAAACAAGCCTTTGTTTAGCACCTATCATGTACCAGACACTCTGCTAAGTGCTTTACAAATATTATCTCATTTCATCTTAACAAGAACCCTGAGATAAGTACTATTGTTTTATTTTAAAAAAAATTTAAAGTTAGAGACAGGAAGACAGGGGTTAAGTGACTTGTCCAGGGTCATACAGGCCAGTAAGTGCCGGAGACCAGACTTTGAACTCAGGTCTTCCCGACTCCAGGCCCAGCACTGTGTCTTTCCCTACTACCTGTCAGGCACTGGGAATACAAGAACTAAAATCTGACAGATTGTGCCCTCCAGGAGCTTACACTCTGTTTTCAGGATAGACAATGCACGTACCCAAGTAAGTAGATACAAAGTATATAGAAAATGGTACCAAATAATTTCAAAGCCCGAGATTGGGCTGATGGCTGGGAGCAGGAAAGGTGTTGGGTGGGAAGTAGGTGCTAAGCCATGCTTATAGAAAGCCAGGGATTTCACGAGCAAGGAGCAGCTTCAGCCTGGGCCATGGAATTCTATTAGATGACTAGACCGGTTTGGTTAGAGTGGTGAAAACACTGGACAGCAGATTGGAGCCAGACACTGAAGGGCTTTAAATGCCAAAGTTTCTGATCTTAGAGGCAGCAAGTCTCTCCCTGAGTCCTTGGTGAGTTTCTTGACAAGTGAAAGAGCCTCAGCTCCTTCTCAGCCACTGACCCCAGCCCCCTGCACACCACGCATGCCCAGCCAAATGGGAGCCTGAGAGCCCACTACGAGGGCTTTGCACCTTTCAGAGATTATGACATTACCAGGGACTTTAGACTTGCCAGCCTAACCTGTCATTTTACAGATGAGAAGTAACCAGACCCAAATCCCAGCAAAGAACATGAACAGGCCTTCTGATACATTTTTTATTGATGCCTTGTGTTTTTACATCAGTCTTTTCCAAATACACTTCCAACTCTTCATTCAGTGAAGAGTTTCCTTGCAAAAAAGTCCAATTGACACAGTAAGCACCTTTGATAGTATATAATGTAATATTCTGCCCACACCTCTCCAAGTCAAGAAACAAGCATTTATTAAACATGTATGTGCCAGGCACAGTGCTAAGAGCTGGGGTCACAAAAACACTGGCCCTGCCCTGCCCTCAAAGAGCTTACAGTCTAACTGGGGAGGCAGCATGCCAAGAATGGCACACAAATAAGGCATATACATATCATTAGAAATGAGGGATGTGTAAGCCAGAACAGAGGCTGGGTGAATTTTCCCACTTCTTCTCTGGAGACCCAGATTGCTTGCTTTGTCTTGTATTTAGGACAAAAACACTGCTCCCAATACTGTAGATAGTAGAAGAGTTTTGGCTATTCTGGGCAAGACCTTCCAGCAAGGACTGCCCTGCTCAGCAATGGCAAGTCATTGAATGACCTGAGATCAGAGGAGTAATTTGTATGAGAACACTGACTCTGAGTTCAAATCCACTTTGGACACATTACTTTGGTGACTCTGGGCAAATCAATTAACTTCCTTGAGCATCAGCTTTCTCAGCTATAAAAATTATTTGACCAGAGGGTAACTAATATCCCTCCAGCACTAGGAAAAAAATGCTGGGCCTGGAGTCAGGAAGATCTGGGTTCAGATCTACATCCAAGCTGGTTCCCTTCAATCAAATGCAAACTCCTTGAGGGAAGGGCCAATTTTGTTTTTATCTTTGAATTCCTAGCACCAGACTAAAGTAGGTATTCAATACATGATTAATGAATGAATGAATTTGGGACCAGCATTGGGAGTTCCCCACACTGTTTGGGGGGGGAGAGGCGGCAAAAATGGATAGAAGACTAGTCTTGGAGTCAGGAAGATCTGAACTCAAATCCAGCCTCAGACACTAACAAGTCATTTAACCTCTGCCTCAGTTTTATCAACTGTAAAATGGGCATAAGTAGGTGTAGATCTGCTTCCCATGGTGGTTGTGAAGATAAATGAGAACACTTGTAAAACACCTTACAAAACCTAAAGGGCTATGTGAATGTTAGCTACTATTGTTAGCACTATTAGGACCTTCCCAGCTCTGCCACTTACTATCTTCGTGACATTGGACAAGTCCCTTCCCCTCTTAGGGCCTCTGTTTTCTCATCTATAAAATGGGGGAGTTGTCCCTTCTGGCTCTAATTCTATTAGCTTACTCCTATCTTCAGAGAACGAGTGGTGCCCACCCAGTCACAGCCCAGGGACTGAGGGCATCTGGGCACTTTCCCAAGCAGTTGGTAACAAAGGGACTAAACCAATCTACCCTGTGACCCATTCACCCTTGTCATCTTCATCTCTCCCAGCCATTCAGCGAGCAGAAAAGCAAGCCAGTGAGATAATACATTTTATTTGCATAGTTCATTTGGCAAGGAAAACTAAGAAGGTTGAAAAACACTGATTTCTTGGAAAAAGGACAGCTACAAAAGTGAGATCTAAAAACCCTTGGATCTTAATAAATATCGAGTTATAAACATTCTATTTTTATTGATAAAAAGAGCTCCAAGTACTCATCATTCTGTGATCTATTAAAAATTCCTTTCTTTTAATCATTTTTCCATGCCCAATTTTAACAGCATGATGATTTTTTTTTAATAAAAAGGGAAAAACTCTTGAGGGTGAAAAACGGTTGCTCCCCCATGGATGATTAGAAAGGAGAAGAAAAGAAGTACCAATTATGAAACCTCACATACTCTAGAAAGTTTGGGGCACAGAGGTCTTGGAAGGGCCCCCTGCCATGGAGACCCACCTGTCTGTACATTAAAAGTTCCAGAACCATGACCGGGTGGTTAGATTTAGATGTGCTGCAATCCAAATTGGCAATCTGACAAAATATTACCACATGGAGGTAAAGGGTGTTGGGAAAAGGGTCCTGGAGCATGTAGCTTCTTTCCATTCATGTAAAACAAGCGGTGTGAGTGTAGTGGCAGATTATAAGAGCGGCTTTTAGAACTGCCACACACCAAAACTGGGCTTTTGGGGGGCCACTAAGCACCTCTAAGAGCCCTCCCCCCTGCTCAAACACTGCGGGGGTGGGGGGGAAGGATGGTTGAACAGCCTTGCCTTTGGGAGTTGATGGAAGGAGAGAAGAATCTACAACAAAGCCAACAGCATATACCTCCTGTGAGTGCACTCTGAGAAGGCAAACAGCCTGAGCATGGGAACAGAACACAGGAGAATGGAAGAGTTGTACCTTTCTTTGGCCAAATGACCACACATTATTTCCTCTTTGAAAGGCTTGGCTAAAAGGAAAGAGACAGAAGGAAAGTAAAAGCCACCAAGAAAATGGCAAAGTCCTAGAAATTTTTGACGGGAGGAGGAACTGTGGTTAGGTAAGAAAGGGACTATTTCCTCTGTTTTTGCAGAACTCAGCTCTTTCCATCCCTGATTTTGATCTTCCCTACTCTCTCTCCCAGGGTCTTATGGAGACCAGTTTCCCCCAGGGCACAAATCACAGGAAACTCAAGAAGAAAGGTCATCATAGCCAGGGATGACAAGGACACTGAACATTCAAAGAGATGGGTCCTCCTTGGGGGACAACATGCTGGGCCTTCCTCCCAGGCCAACTTGTAAGGCACAGCCGGTGGACATCAAGGCAAGTTTCTGACCACACTTGGCCTGGCGGGGCTTACTGGGAGAAGGCAGCTTGGCGCTCTCTGAAAAGAGCCCTCCGGTGTTTCCTCTCCTCTTCCTCCTGTTTTCGGGCCATCTGCTCTGCTTTGATTTCAGCTTCAAATTTGCTGGTCACGGACAGGGCATGGACCTAAAAAGGTAAGACCAACAGAGCCAGTAAGAAGGCAGGAAGGAGCAGCTACTTAGCTTAGCTTACCAATCACCATGACTGAGGAGCCCTACCTGGACAGGCAAGGGACGTCTGGGTGCGACACACCTGCCTGGAATGCTCTATAACCAGGTCTTTGCTATTGGCCCACAGGAGACAGATAGGACAGAGATGATTAAAGAAACATGTTTCAGTCCCACCAAGTCACTGGGAAACCATGACTCTAGAGATACAAACTGAAACAATCCCTGCCCTCAAGGAGCTTACATTCATTGGGGAAACTATGAGCAGAACTGGTTCATAGAATCATGGGATCAGCTTTAAAGCTGGAATAGCAGATTTAAAGATGGAACAGATCTTTGAGACCATCAAATACAACCCCCACCCTTTTTACAGATAAAGAAACTGAGGCACAGAGTCACATAGGTAGGGTCAGAGCTAGGATCTGAACCAAAGTCTTCCTGACTCCAAGCGACTTGCCCAAGATCATAACGGTAGTAAGTCAGAGTCAAAATTCAAATCCAAGACCTCTGACTCATTCCACATACCAGGTTACATTAGCTAGGTAAGCTGATCCTTGATGGCCAGGCCTAATTTCATCTTCTGGAGGCCTCAGTGCCTTGGCTCATGCTTTTGCCAAGATTTAGGGCCATCTCGTTCCTAAAATTCTCCCTGCTTGGAATGCCTTTCCTGTCTTATTTACTAAATCTGCCCAAATGCCACCTGCTTCCAAAGCTTCTCCTTCCCCCTCCCCTCCCCTCTAGCACTCTATTGCAGAAAGAGCCCTCCCAGTTCTAGACCCTTAATTCTATGAATAATATTTAGCATTTATATGGCACTTTGAAGGTTTCCAAAGCACACACTTTCCAAACATTACCTCATTTGGTCCTCACAACAGCCTTGGGAGGTAGGTGCTCTTATGATCCTCATGTTACAGATGAGGAAAATGAGGCTAAGAGAGTTGAAGTGACTTATCCAGGATCACAAAGCTGATCTGAGGTAGCATTTGAACTCGAGTCATTAAGACTCCAAATCTAACATTCTATCTATTGTCCCACCTTGTGGCCAAGCGAGGTGTTGCAAAAAAGCAGATTTGGTCTGGATGCCAGGAAAATTTTTTCCTAATACTTAGCTGTCCTGAAGCCACAAGGGCTTCACTGGGAGGAAGTGGTCAACCCCTCCCTGGAGGTCTTTTGGGTTGGATGACCACTTATTGAAGGTGTTTAGAGGGGGCTGGATTGGACTTTGCAACTGTGTCCAACTGATTTGGGCAAACTTTGGAATCAGAGCCCCTTTCTTTTACCCTTTCCCACCCCTACCCTCAGGACTAGTATAGGATGACCAGGGCAGGCCTTCTTCAGCACCCCCATCTTCCTGCTGAGGGTAGGAGTGGGGCAGTCCTAACCCTGCTTCTATCCCTAATTCTGGGAATTGGAGGAGAGGGGCTTGTCCTGTCTGGGGGAGCTTCAGAGTGGACTGGCCTCTTCCATCTCCCAACCCCCACAATGGACTTAGCTTCAGACCCCAGGATTCCTAGTTCAGGCCTTGAATACCCCAATGCTGCAATATTTGGTATCATTCAGTGTCTGCATTGTATCCTTCTCCTGGACTCTATGCAGGCACAGCCCTATCTTTTTCTAACTTGTTACCTCCCCATGTATCCAGCAGAGTGTGCTGCATACATCAGGCATTTCATAAGTGTTTGCTGAATAAATGAACAACTTTTAGAGATGAAGAAATCCAGGCTCAGAGGGGAAGGTTTGCCCAAAGTCAGGCGGGGCTGGGAATTGACCTAAGGGCTGCTGATTTCTTTACTGGCCTTCCTGGGCAAATCTCCAGAGTCACACTAGTCCCCAGAACCACCCACCTCCTCAGCAGGGAATGAGGAGAGCAGAGCAGCAGGTTCCTGCCCTGTAGGCTTCAGCCTTCAAAGGCTTTAAATATGAACAGAGCCTGACAGACTGGAGCCAGGAGCTTGGAACACCTAGTCCAAGGCCAATTCCTGGAATAAGGGTAAGTAACAACTGTCATTCGTGTTGTATTTTAGGATTTGCCAAAGGCTTTCCTCCAGGCCAGGGGAAGGGAGGACTATGATTAACCCCATTTCACAGATTAGGAAACTGAGGCTCAGAAAGGTTGCTTACTCATCATCACAGGCTCAGAGCTGCATGACTCAAGTCCAGGTTCATAGATTGTGATCTGGAAGAGACCTTGTGGGAGGGCCAGAGTTGAGCCCCCCCTGGCAGGAAGGAGGGTCTAGGACTCTAGGCCAGGCCCCTCATCTTCCAAATAGCGGCAGCTGGACTGGAGTACCTGTGGAGCTGAGCTGAGCTCCCCTGGCCCTGGAAAGACACTGGCCCACAGAAGCCTCCTTTTTCTCCTAAGGAAGATTTCACAACAGAGGCTTATCTTGGATCCGAGTATCCATACATCTGGGAGCCAGCCCACAACTTATCACTGAATGTGCCCTGAAACTTGGCCCCAGCAATTAAGGACATTTAGAGGCTGTCTGGTCTAACCCTTGTTTAAAGATGAGAAGGGCAAGCTCCAGAGAAGGGGGAAGGGACTAAGCCTTTATACAGGGCTACTGTGTGCCAGACATTGCGCGCATTTGAGACTCATGACAACCCTCCAGGGCAGGGGCTACCATTATCCCCATTTTACAACTGGAGAAACTGAGGCAAACAGAGGTTAAATGCCTCCCCCAAGTCTGACAAAGTAGAGAAAGCATGACGGATGCTTTGATGGAATTACTGTGAATTATGTTTACAACACGCCCCTGATCTCTCCAACCAGTAACCCTGTCAGAAAAGGAAATGAGGGTAGCTGGACATGTTATTGACAAAGCCATAGTGACTCTTGTCCTCACTGCTTCCTGGACAAAGGTCTGGAGGTGGGAGATGGCATCTTATGGAGGGAGGACACCCCAGCCCACGTTGACCAGAGCAGAGACTGAACATGGGGAATAATGTGCTAGAGATGGAAAAGGGTAGAGAAAGGTCGTCTCCTGTTTTGCCAACATCTTTGCAAATTACATCTATAGTATCTTATTTAGAAAATATTTATTAAATTGTATCTATTCCTTAATCCCTTGTGATGATCGCTTCCTTTTCTAGCTGCTGACAAACCCTTCAGTGACGCATTCTAGGATGTGACATAAAAGGATATTTGAACTGTTACATATTATGCCTGTTTTGTGAATAATTTGTATAACTCAAATGGTTTCCTCAGTTATTAACCACCCTCCATATTTTGTATCCCCAGAGCTTAGCAC
This sequence comes from Pseudochirops cupreus, assembly GCA_028627135.1. Taxonomy (NCBI): domain Eukaryota; kingdom Metazoa; phylum Chordata; class Mammalia; order Diprotodontia; family Pseudocheiridae; genus Pseudochirops; species Pseudochirops cupreus. The sequence goes on along the minus strand of CM053584.1, from coordinate 387,355,207 downwards.
CTAACAGGCATTTAACAAATGTCTATCGACTGACTTCTTTATTCCTTATCTTGCTTCATGTATGTGTTACCTCCCCAATAGAATGTCAGTTCCCTGAAGACGGTAACTCCTCCATTCCTGTCTTTGGCTCTCTGGTGCTTCCTGTAAGACTTGGAATTTATGATGGATTAGCCCAAGCTCGGATCTTAGAAAATGCCTCCTTCTGTCCCCCTTTCCAGAGGTGGCGGAGCAGGGGTGAGGAACCTTATCAGACACGTTTGATGTATTGGGGAGTTTGGCTGGACTACTTTTCCCCCTCTTTATTTTTTAATCTGATAACAGACAACTCTATGGGTAAGGAAGAGTTGAGGGATATTTTTTAGAAATGAAGGTGATGAATAAATAAAAAAAATCAATAAAAATAAGATTAAGGAATGACTTACAAGTCAACTAGCCAGACTGCTCCCACTTCCTGGTTACTGTAGGACATAAGTTCAGGAGCAGTTGGTTTCTTCTTAGAATAGCAAAGGGGTTCAGGGACAGGAGCAGAAGCCCCTCAGGGGGAGAGATGTGAAGGCAGTCAACAATGATCCCCCCTCTTACCTTGGCTTCAAAGAAGTTCTTGGCCCCTTTTACTCCTTCAATAGCCACGTTGATCTCCGAGAGCTTTGCCAGAGACATCAAGCCACTGTCCTCCTCCAGCTCCCCTGCAGCCGCCTTTCGGAAAATCAGCAAAAACTGCCAGGGCAACGAGGAAAAAGGCCGGAAAAATCTTCATTTCCATCCTACCTATATTATCACACACACACACACACACACACACACACACACACACACACACACGCACACAGATATAGATATGCTGTCTTCCCCCTTTAGATTGTAAGCTCTTTGAGGGCAGGGGTTATCTTTCTTTTGCTTTAATTTGTATCCTCAGCATTGAATAAGTGCTTATTAAATTCTCGTTTCATTCCTTCCAGCCAGTTCCCTTCTCTGGTTCTCAGTTTCTTCATCTGTAAAATGGGAGATCCAGACTAGATGTTCTGAAAGGACCCATCTAATTCTAAATCCAGTCATATAAATGATAATCCCTGGGGCACTCCAAAAAGCTAAGGGGCACTTGGCGCAGCAGCCAGATGGTATATGGCCTGTTTCAGCAGCTGAAACAATCAGAAATTTACAGGAGACAAAAGGTATGTGAGGAAAAACCATGGAGAAAGCATTTAAGGGAAAGTCACTGGAGGAGAAAACAGAAGAGATTCTATTACTGAAGTATACTCTAGACCATCTGGGCTGAAGGAGGAAATGGATGAGGAGTTTGGGAAACTGACCACACGCCCACCTCAGAGGCATGTTATAGTAGTGATGCGGATGTCAGTGGAGGCCAATACAGGAGAGATACAAGAGGATCAGAAATACAATTCTGATGACACGACAATGTCCAACAAAAGAAGGAAAAAAAAAAAAGGAGAAACCAATGTGGATGCACAGGGTACTTACCAACTGACATTTTAAAAAGAATGTATAGGGAAGTAAAGCCAAGTAACCAACAGGAGATGATTATAAACAAATGTGATGATCCTTTACAAACAGTCAGAAATGCCAAAGGTTGAGGACAAGTCGAGGCTGGTAAGGAAGAAAGCTAAGAACGACAGAAAGGGATTTTTTGGTTTTGTTTTTTAAGTGTAATGGGAAAAAAAGCAGAATCAGAAGGGATAATACTAATTGACAAGTAAGAATGAAAAAGACTTCTACTCTAATTCTGTTTGTGTTTTCTCTGCCCAAGAGAATGACCTGATACTGGAGCTAAGTAAGGGGATACTGGGAGAGCTCCAGGTTGTCCTTCTCATCCACTGGCCCAGATAAAACTCCAACTGCAGAGAGCTGGAGGATGTGCCAGCAGAGCCACAGTCAGTGATCACTAAAAGATCATGAAGAAAAGGAGAATTATCCCAGGTCTCGAGAAGGCCAAATGATGGCCTGATCTTCCCCCGGAAAGAAGAAAACAGCCACCTGCAGACCATCCAGCCTAACTTGGATTCTTGGCCATATTCTACAATGTATCTTTTAAGGGAAGGAAGCAACCATTGATGACAAGGGATCAAGGATACAATTTACTAGCCACAATAGATACATAGTACTTGGTGTCATTTATTTACCTTTTTCAGGCCTCTAGTCCATTAATTCCTGTATGCAGCCTCTGGTCTGGCCAAAATGGACTGGGGATGTCCTCCCTGCATAAGATTCCATCTCCCACCTCCATACCTTTGCCCAGGAAGCAGTAGCAATAGGAGTCAACATGGCTTTGTCAGTAACATGTCCAGCTACCCTCATTTCCTTTTTTGACAGGGTTATGAGCTGCAGATCAGGGGAATGCTGGAGAACTAATTCACAAACATTTCATCAAAGCATCTGGAAAGCCTTCTTTACCTTCTCCTGTTATTCCCTCCTGTGTATCTCCCCTTCCAGTTATCCTGGCTCAGCACAAGATTCCACTTTCTACCTCTGTGCACAGGTCTGACCCTACTGTCCACACTCTTGAGACTCTCCCTCAGTCTCCCACTCAGTACTCTCTCCTTATTGAAATCACCCTGCATTATTACTATATAAGTCATATTTGCTTACTTATAGCATATCATATTCCTCTTGCTCCTTGAGGGCAAAGACAGTTCATTTTTGCCTTTGTATACACCCAGAGCCTAGCTCACAGTGCTAGTGCACACATAGTAGGTGCTTAATAAATGCATCAAGTGGAATTGAATGTTCTTTTTGAGGACATGGTGGGGAGGCTTAAGTCATGAGATTGTGAAATCAGGTGGCCATGGAAGGGCTGAATGGCCAGCTTCAAAGTGCAGTCAGTCTTCAGATCTTATCTTTAGAAGACAGTCTCTAGAGGAGTGTCCTGGAGATCTGTGCTTTGGTCCTGTGTTTAATCTTTTTTTTTTTGCTTAAAATTTCCTGATGACACAAAGCTAGAAGAGAGACAGAGTTCAGGTGTAGAGTAAGGAGGGTCCCTGCCAGCCCCCTAATCACATATTTTGAGAGCTGGAAGGGAACAGAGGGCCCCTAGCCCAGCTTGTAGCTAAGCAGGAACCCTCCTGACATCCCACAAGTGACTATTTTTATTTCTTCTTGGAAGCTGTGATGGGACCAACATTGTCTTGACTTTTTGGTCCAAGTTTACTGACTTCCTCCTCCCTTGAAAGCTGATTGGTGCCAACTTCCTGGTGTGGAAAGCACCTAGCAAATGTAGTTGGTGCCTCTCAGACTTGGTGGTCACCCATGACATAAGTAGACTCAGCTCCATGGGGACGAGGTGGATCTCATCCAGAGAAGCAAAGTGTTCCTGTATTCTGGCTTTGGATCCTTGCTGGGTTTGAGCAAAGCCAACTTCCTTTTCATCCCATCATTAAATCTGAACTAAGGGTGCTGGGATTAGAGCCAAAACTAGAACAGGAGCCTCCTTCAGCAACTGGGAACTCGCTCCCTACTATGGTGGCCCAGTCTACTTTGGAACAACTCTAATGGTCAAGACATTTTCCCACATGACATTAGAAAGACCTGGATTCATGTCCAGCCCCTAACACAAGGCATCTGACTCTAGACAAATCAGTTCACCTCCCAGGTCCTCTTGAAGACTAAAAATTACTGAGGGATGGCTGGTCTGCCTCTGGGGAGGGAATTTTCCCGTCAGAATTTCCCTATGCCTATAAAGTCTTGAGTCTGAACAGTAACAAAAATAAGTACCAAAATTCTAAGATGAAGCCTGGCTCTGCACAGCTTCTGTCCTAGACAAGTGTTACTTCTGGTCCTAGAGCAGAGTTCTTCACCTGAGACTTGTGAACTTATTTAAAAAAACAAACAAATCAAAGACACAAATATGTCCATTGAGTCTTTGGGGTCTTCTCCTCTTTGAACTAAGCACCTTCACTCAACTTTTCCCAGAGATCCTTAGCTAGCTCTGGTCCCAGGCCCCTAACCTGCCTGGGCTCCCACTTCTGGACTCTTCCAGAATATCCACATTCTTCCTAACCAGGAAGCCTAGTTCCTACAACTGGACTGCTCCTGCCCCTCCCCCACCATTTGTCTGAAACGGAGATTAAGAAGTAGTTTACAAGCCTGAGCTTTGGGAAGTGCTTAGGGTAGAGTTTCAAGCCCCAGAGAAAAGGACAAGTCATGAAAATGATGCTTTAGCTATCAGGTATGAAGCAAAAAAAGTGACTAGCCTGGGGTCCCCTAGCTACAGAAGTGTTTCAGGCAGGATTTGAATTCAGGTCTTCCTGTATCCAGACCCATTGATCACTCTGCCCTACTGCCTAAGCAGTTAAGGCTCTTTCCACTTTGAAGGCCCATTTTACTGGAAGACATTAATTTGTAATAGGGTGGGAAAGGTTGGTTGGGCTTGGATTGTGAAAGGTTCTAAATAATCAAGGAGTCTGTATTTGCTATTAGAGGTAATAGGGAGCCTGTGTGTGTGTGTGTGTGTGTGTGTGTGTGTGTGTGTGTACATACACAAATACACATACATATATGAATGTATATTTAAAAATTCATTTCAAGAGTCTAGAAATCAAGTCTCTGAATTTTGCCCAACTCTCCCCTTGACAGAAGATAATCTAGAGCTTGCGAATTCATCACTGCTGAAACCCTCATTACATCTCAGGCACTGTGCTAAGGGCTAGAGATACAAAATCAAAGCGAAAACAGCTGGCGACCTCTAGGAGTGAACCCAGATACTCATTAGACCTGGTGACCTCTAGGAGTGAACCCAGATACTCATTAGCTCCGTGATCTTGGACAAGTCACTTAATTTCTCTTGCCTCAGTTTTCTCATCTGGAAAAAGAGAGTTGGCCTTGGTGAATGAACTCTAAGGCTCCTTTCCCAGCTCTCCACCTGGGATTCTATGGACACAAATATAGAAGAACAATAATGATGATGAAGCTACCTAGCATTTATATAGCATTTTAATGTTTGAAAAACACTTTACACATTCTTCCATCTGATCTCCAGAACACTCTGTGAGGCAGGTCTACCCATTTTACAGACGGCCTTCCTGACTCCAAGCCCAAAGTTCTATCCAAGGTGTCATCTAGCTGCCTGTGCAATCAAGATATAGACAGAGTAGACCCAAGGTAACCTTAAAGAATGAGGTAGAAGAGAAATGAGAAGTGGGAAGAACCAGCATAAATTTAAGGTTTCTTTCCTCAGAGAAGAAAGGAGAAGGATCCTAATTATTCACATTTTCCCCCATCATGGGGAATGACAAGACCTTAAGAAAGATTCCCACCCATTCTTCAAAGTTTAAATTAAAAACACAAGGAGAAGGAATTCCTAAGTTAGGCTTTTGGAAGGAAAGTCAGGTTGTCTTTTTTTGGTAATTAGAACCAATTAAAGTCAACCGAAAGGAGGCCCACCCACCCATCCACCCACCCACCCATCCCTCCATCCACCCATCCCTCCATCCATCCATCCATCCCCTTGGCCCCACTGATCTCCTAGGTTGAAGCTGCCCAACAGTTCTTTTCTTCCTATAAAATCAGCATTCCGACTCTCCTGAAGAGCAGGTCTGAAGAGACCTGGACCTTTAGGGCTGTCCCAGTTGCAGTCAAGGGACAGAGGCAGACAGCCTAATGTTTGTAGGGCTCTGATGGGAGTCTTGGCCATCTATGGGACCAGGCAGAATACTGCTTCAGTTGAGGGCTGGCCCCACCCTCCAGGCCAATTAAAGGCACAGGCTCAGTTTGAAGATCCTCATGTTTCCATAAAATCTCTCCAAAGCTGCTGTTTAATATGCGTAGGGGTGAGTATATGTCTGTGTATTTGGGGAGAGAGAGAGTTCCTCCCTTTTAAATATTCATCCAAACACCCATTTCCAGGCTTGCCAACCATCTCTCCCGGTTTGGCTTCCTATTTATAGCCCTCAAAGGCTGGTATGCAGGGGGAGAGTTGGCCAAGGTCCCAGCTAGGACCGTCAAGAGGAAAAGGGGACAGAAGCTGGGGAAAGGACAGCAAAGCTTCCCAAGCTTCTTTAAACAAGCTGTAAAATGTTTTTGTGAACTCCTTTAATGAAAATGCTCCCTGACCCTCTCTCCCTCTCTTTCTCTCTCATTAAGTCAGCCTGCTGAATAATAGGACAAAACAATCATTGTATGGGCCTGGCGGGTCACCCACATCCCAGCCCCCACACCTCTGCCCATCCAACTTGGGAGCAGGATGGGAGTCTTTGCATCCAGGAGACCGAAGAGAGAAACCTGGTGGAAGCGCCAACCTGGTTGTTTCTTTTTAAATACATTTCTGGTACCAGAAACAAAACCAAAATGTTATTCTAGTCTTGATCAGGACCAAGTCAGTAGGCATCCTGGTATCATGGAGAGGAAGGACTCTAAGCTCTCAAGAACCAGGTGAAAAAATGCTCCAAATCCCTTCTAATTGAGAAAGGAAAGCCAGACACCCTGAGATTTCCCTTTACGCCAGTCTGCCTGACCAAGATTACAGAATAGGGAAATGACAAATGTGGGAGGGCCTTAGGGAAGACAGGCACATTGATTCAGGGCTGGTGGGCGGTGAGTTGGGCCAGCTATTCTCCAAAGCAACTGGAACTACGCCCAGAAAGTCACGAAACCCTGTGGGTCTCTGAATCACAGACCCGGATACTAGGCCTATTACCCTGCAGCCTGCCCCCAAGAGACTAAGGCAGAGGAAAAGGACCCACAGCGACCCAAATATTTATGACAGTTCTAGCAACAAAGGGGGTGCCCAACAATTGGAGAAAGGCTGAATAAATTACGGTATGTGACCATAAAGGACATTACTGCACCCTAAGAGATGATGAAATGGACAGTTTCAGAGGAAGCCTTCTATGACCTGAGGCAGAGTGAAGGGAGAAGAGCCAGGAAGACAACTTTGAAAGACTAGAACCCTGATCAAAGTCATGACAAAAGCGTGATTCCAGAAGGCCCAAGGCAAATGGCTGCCAGAGAGGCAGTGGCTCCCGGGTGCGGAATGAGACATGCCTCTTTGGATAAGGCCACATGGGGGCTTGTTTGGTTTGACCCTTCACATGTTAGGAGGCTTTTATTTACATTCTCTAAAAATAGTTCAATTGGGGTAGGAGGAGAAGAAAAAAGAAATACTTGTAAAAAATGAAGTGAAAGTTAAAAAAATTAAAAAGAAAGAGTCCTGGTTATGGAGTCAGAGTACCTGGGTTCAAATCCCATGTGATACATGTTACCTGGAAATGGCCTTGGGCTGTTCCCTGGGCCTCAGTTTCCTCATCTGTAAAATGAGCAGGTGGCACCAGATGGATGGCATGCCGGGTCTAGATCAATAATCTTATGAGATGTTTCTTTCTGGATTCAAGTACCTTGTTCTGTGTTCTGAGGTTCTTCCCAACTCTGCAAAGTTCTCTGTTCTGAGGTCCCTTGTAGCATGGATGTTTGATGTTCTAAATCCCTCCCGCCTCTGACATGTCTTCTAGCTATTGTCCTATCTCTCTACCCTTTAGCTGAGAGCTCAACTCTAAAAAGCTGTCCATCCCCAGGGCTTCCACTTCCTCTCCTTGCAATCCTTTCTAAATCCTCTATCCAAATGGCCAAGTCTCCCCATCCTAAAAACATAACCAAAATACACTGGAACTTGATGAGACCAGGCCCCAAAGCTCTCCATTGTTCCCTCCCTTCTTAGCTAACCCACACTTAGTGTCCCTCGGTCTCTTCCAAACTGAACCTCTTCTAACCTCATCACTGCAGAGAAACTGCCCTCTCCAAGGTTACCAGTGGCCTCTCCATTGCCAAATCAAATAGCTTCTCAGTGCTCATGCATTCCTCTCACCCCCTGGAGCCTCAGACATTGTTGATCACCCTCATTTCCTCCTGGATCCCCTCTCCTCTCTAGGCTTTTGTTACAGTGCTTTCTCCTGGTTTCTTCTTACCTGTGTGCCCCTTTGCTGGACCTTTGTTCATGTCACACCCACTAACTTTGGAGGTTCCCCAAGGATCTGCCCCAGGCCATTTTCTCTTCTCTCTTCCTTGGGGATCTTGGAGCTCCCACAGGTTCAATGATCACCTTTGTGCTGATGTCCTTGATCCATATATATTTCTACAGAGCTGTAGTCTCTCCTCTGAACCTTCGTCCTGAATCACTACTCTTGCCTGTTGGACAACTCAAACCCAAGGTCCCACAGACATCTCAAACTCAGCAAGTCCAAAGCTAAACTCATTACCATTCCTCTAAAACCCAGCCCTCTTCTGAACTGTGATGGCTGAGGGCACCACCCCCTCCCAGTCACTCACGTTTGCCAATCCAGTGACAAATTTCATCATTTCTCCCTTTATCAATTCTAGCCTATACATCCTCCCCCGCCCCCCACCACTTGCATGGATACTCTAATCCAGGATCTCATCAGTCCCCCTTCTATCTAACTGGCCTCCCAGCCTCAGTGCCCCCAATCCAATCCAACCTCAGCTGCCAATGTGATTCTCCTAAAAGCCAAATCTGACCATGTAATATAATATTCCTATTACTCCAGGATCAAATATCAGGTTCTTTGATCAACATTTAAAGCCTTTCCACACCTGTCCCCTTTCTTTCCACACCTTTCCAAGCCTTCTCCTGCTTCATGCCCTTCTGTGGACTCTATAATCCAGCTCCATTGGCCTGCCTGCCAGTAGTGCTCTCTCCTCTACCACATCTTTGCACTGACTGTCTCCTGTGTGGAATGCCCTACCCCCTCCCTCATCTCCATTTTCCTGACTTCCTTTAAGACCCCACTTTCTGCAGAGACCATTCCCCCTCACCCATAATCCTGACTCTTTCAGAGCACCTTGATCTGCTCTGCACAGATCCTGTTCGCGCCTATTCTACACATGATACCTACATGTACACATCAGGACCTGGCTCCCTGAGCACAGGGATTCTTTTTGCCTTTGTCTCTATCCTCAGAGCATGTGCCAGGCCCCATTGCTGAGGGCTTAAAGTATTCACTGACTGAGACTGACTTTAGGATCCCTAAGCTCTGACACCCTATGGTCTCATCCAACTTGCATGTCCAATGGGTTCAATCCACTAAGATTCAGTTACACAATGAACCAAATGCCAGCTTCAAAACAAATCTCAACTCAATCAGGCCACAGCCTCTGGACTACCAGGATGCTGGGGAGAACAAGCTTGTCTTGGAAGAGGTTGAGAGTTGATCCCAACAACTGTTGTTCATTTCGGTTGGCACCAGATGCCAGCTGGGCACTCACTTGCTCCATTCTGAGGCCATGCCCACCAGAAGGCACCTGCTCTCACTTCAGCAGCTGTCTTCTGTGGGTTTAGGGCTCACATTTCTCAGAGCTCATCCCTGGAAGTGACAAGTCTCTCCCCTACATGAAGGGGCCAGACCCAAATCAGGTGCTGAGGTCCAGGAATGCTCAGTGAAAGATGGTGAGGCACAGCTGGGAGCATGCCCACTGACCACAGAGTGGGAAAACACTTACTCAACTCATCAGCACAGTGCCTGGTACTTACTCTGTGCCAGGCATTGCAACAGGCTCTAGGGCTACTGAGACAGAAGAGAAATAGCCCTTGACCTCCAGACACCTCCATTCTGTTGGGCTATTCAATAAGCATTTTAGTGCTGACCATGTGGCAAGTGGCAAGTATACCGAATTTGTTTCGGAGTTAGGAAAAAAACAGATTTTTGGTGTCAGTGGGGGGGGGTGGGGAATGGTAGTTTTTTTTAGGACAGGCTATTCCTGCCCTAGCCAGACCCCCTCCTTGTGCCCAGTACAACCCTCTCTTCTGCATGTCAGGATTTTATGGACTATTCTGCCCCTACTATCTGATGTCTCCTCTGCCTAGAAACTTCCAGCTCCCCGGATGCTAATGATATCACTCTGTCTGTGTGGGATAGAATAAGCCAAATGAAGGACAGGAGAATTGCTTTCAGCTCGTTGAATTCTTGTGCAAAGTTCATTTAAGTGCCAGAAATATATGGCAATAATCCGGCACTGAGCTACATGAAGAGCCCTGGATTTGTACCATGAGCCTGTGGTCTGAAGTCCTCCTCCCCTGTCTTCAGGTTCCTTACCTGTGCAGTGGCTGGGGAAAGGTTCCTTCCACCTCTAAACTGGAGGTAAAATCTTACCCCTAAATCTATTGGGGGTGGGGTAGGGATGCAGGGGAAACTCTAATGTACATGGATTACTTTGGAAATTCATTTGCATGAATCCCCCATTAGATTGTAAGTTCCCTGAGGGCAGGAACTATCTTTTGCATCTTTTGGCATCCCCAGTGCTTAGCTGCAGTGCCTGGACCATAGCAGGTGCTAAATGGTTATTGACTGAATGATTCCAGCTGGAAATGAATGATGAGTCTGGGACCCAAGGCTTCTGAACCTGGAGTGATCCTCATCATTTTGGTTTAAAATAGAGCTTAACTTGAAATGTCAGTCAGTCAAGAAAAGTTTATTAAATGTTTACTATGAGCTAGGCACTGTACTAAAGACTGAGGACAAATGCAGAGCTGGCTGAGGATAATCTCAGGGTAGAGGTGAGAGGAGGTATCTTACCAAGGCCTGTTGATTTCATCTCTGGTCAATTGCACCTCTGCCAACAACTGTCAAATATACTCCCTTCTCTCCTCTGACATGGCCACTCCTCTAGAGTGGGCTTCTCATCCCCTCATGCCTAGACTATTGCAATAGCCTTCCTGGAGTTTCTCCCCGCTCCAGCCCTGATGTTGAGGGCTAAGTGACTGGCCTGGTGGTACCCTAGATAGTAATCAGAAAGTTCAGATGGGGGGGAGGGGGAGGGATGGTTTAGGGAGGGGTAGAGAAGATGATGAGGTCCGTTTTGGATGTGTTGAGCTTGAGAGTTCCATGGAGAGAAAAGAAAGGCTCAGGACAGAGCCCTGGAGGATATCTGCAGTTAGTGGGTGTGCTAGAGTTAAGAATTGAACCAAGGAGTCAAGGTGGGCAAGGGAGGAGAGTACTGCCAGGGCAGAGGTGATGGTCTGAGAAAGAACTGAGGGCTGGAGGGATTGGAGATGAGAATGAAGAGCAGGGTTTGGGGCCAGAAAGAGGCAAATGCAAAATCATCCTCAGGAAGGTTTTTATTAAGCCATCTGTGATACAAATGAGTACTCACTTTCAGAGCATACTTCACTCCTAGAGACAGCATGGAGCACTAAATTTAGAGTTGGAAAATCTGAGTTCAAATCCCACCTCAAACTAGATACCAAAATCAGGCCTCAATGGGTGATTTAGACAGAAAGGGCGATACCATAAGTAAATTAGGAGAGCAAGGAATAGTTTACCTGTCAGATCCATGGAGAACAGAAGAATTTATGACTAAGAGATAAAGAACATCATGAAATGCAAAATGGATAATTTTAATTACATTAATTGAAAAACTTTTAAAATAAAAAAAATTTAAAAGCCAATGCAACCAAGATTAGAAGGGAAGCAGAAAGTTAGGAAACAATTTTTACAGATAGTGTCTCTGATAAAGGCTTCATTTCTAAAAGATATAGAGAATTGAGTTGAATTTATAAGAAAACAAGTCATTCCCCAATTGATAAATGGTCAAAGGATATGAACAGGCAGTTTTCAGAGGAAGAAATTAAAGTTATCTATAGTCATATGAAAAAATGGTCTAAATTACTATTGATTAGAGCAGTGGTTCTCAACCTTCCTAATGCTGCGACCCTTTAATACTCTCATGTGGGCGTGTCTTCATGTGGGTGGACCCGCCTGGAGACAGATAGAGGAGCAGTGTCTCAGTTCCTAAGACCATCAGAAATATGTGTTTTCTGATGGTCTTAGGTGACCGTTGTGAAAGAGTCATTCGACCCCCAAATTAAAACAACTCTGAGGTACCCCCTCACACCTATCCAATTGTCTAAAATGATAAAAATGGCAAATGATAAATGTTGGAGAAGATGTGGGAAAACTGGGACATTAAATGCATTGTTAGTGGAGTTGTGAACTAATCCAGTCTTTTGGAGAGATTTGGAACTATACCCAAAGGGTTATAAAACTGTGCATACTCTTTGGTCCAGAAATAGCACTACTAGGTCTGTAAACTAAAGAGATCATAAAAAAGGGAAAAGGACTTACATGAACAAAAATATTTATAGCAGCTCTTTTTATGGTGGCAAAGAATTGGAAACTGAGGAGATGCCCATCAGTTGGGGAATGGCTGAACAAGTTGTGATATATGAATGTAATGTATATCTACTGTACCCTAAGAAATGATGAGCAGATGGAGTTCAGAAAAATGTGGAAAGACTATTATCAACTGATGCTGAGTGATGTGCCCAGAACCAGGGGAACATGATGACCAACTCTGATATACTTGGCTCTTCTCAGCAATGCAAGGATCTACAACAATTCCAAGAGACTCATGATGGAAAATGCAGTCACTTCCAGAGAGAGGACAAGGGAATCTGAATGCAGATGGAAGCATGCAATTTTTTTGTTTTCTTTATCATGGTTTTTTTCCCTTTTGTTCTGATTCTTCTTTCACAACATAACTAAGGTGGAAATGTGTTTAATAGATTGTATGTGTATAGCCTATATCAGATTGCTTGCCATCTTGGTGAGGGGAGGGAGGGTGAAAATTTATATCTCAAAATCTTATAAAAATGAATGTTTAAAACAAAAAAGAAAGAGAAGGAAGGAAGGAAGGAAGGAAGGAAGGAATCCCACCTTGGGCACTTACTAGCTGTGTGACCCTGGGCAAGTCACATAACCTTTCAGTTTCCTCTTCTGTAAAATGAACAGGTCATCCGGGGAGTCTAGGACTCTTTTAAAAGGTCCCTTTTAGCTCTCAATGTCAGATCTTATGCCCTTGGACAAGTCACCTCCCCTCTTGGAACCTCATTTTTCTAGTCTGAAAAATGGAGATAATGCTCACACTACAACTGACCTCACCTACTTCTCATGAGAAAGGTGGTGATCCTTAAATGTCCACCTCCCAGTGTTTTTCTTATTTTTCTTCCTCCGCTGCCCCTCCCCCCCCCAAGATTTGTACTTCTCTGATGTTTACTGAAAAGGCTCTAAGATGGGCATCTAACCACCAACAGACCATAGATTCAGGAAGGAGAGAAGCTGTTTGCCCTCCCACCCTGGGTGCCTGAATATAGCAACTGAGCAAGCCTGAGGGAATTCTGGGCAGGTGGTGGGAGAACGCCAGACTGGGGTTACTGGCCTCCACTGGGCAGAGGCCAGCTTGCTCATACCACACCCTCTCTATTTCTGCTCTCTTTAGTCACAGCTCTACCTTCTCCATCCCCACAAAGGCTCCTCTGACAACTCTCCCTTCTCAATTTGATCAGATTCATAGAGTCAAAGACTTGGGGCTCCCAAGGGACCTCAGAGGCCTCCTCACTTTCCTGAAGAGGAAAGTGAGGCCTAGAAAATGTATTTGACAGGTATCAGAGGTGGGATTGGAACCCAGGTCCTTGGATCCTAGACTATATTAGGGTTGCTCTTTATATATTCCCAACTCTAGAGGTTAAGTGTCATACAGATAATAAAAGTAGTAGAGCCAATCAATATTTGAACCCAGGTCCTGTGACCTGGAAAGGTCACAGATCACAGAACTATCATGGGCATCGAGTCCAACCCTGTTCATTTTTATAGAGAAGGAAACTAAGGCACTCAGGGAGGTAACTTGCCCAAAGTCATGTGGGGAATTCCAACATTTCTACTTTATGTAACCCAGGGATGCCACCAGGGCATCATGAACACTTGTCATGATGAAGAGCTCACAATAAGGGAGAGGTCTTGGGAGGGGAGGAAGGACATATCCCTCTGTGCTCTGGGAGAGAGAGTTTGAGGTCCTTAGGCAAATGCTTCCAGAGTAACAAAGAACAAACACCCCTCTACGCCCATCCTCCCCCCCCCATCAAGTAAGCAGAGCAAAATGGGGACGGGAGTGGCAGAAGTGGAAGTACTGGGGAGAATCTGGGAGCAGGGGCTTAAGGCAAACAATGAGGCAGGTGAAGCCAATTCAAGAGCAGCAGTTTTCAGGGGAGAAGAAAACCCTGTATAGACCTCAGGTATCTCAGGGGAGGCCACCTATTAACATGAGAAAGCACAAAACCTATCAGACTCCCAAACACGGGAAAGATCTCATCACCCAGAATGCCTGGGTTAGGCTCCAGTCTCCTTCCCTTTCAGCCAGGCTCCAGCCAACCTGGCTCACTAGCTTTCTTCCTGAGCTCACAATACCACCCACCTCCCACCTCTGTGCAAGTCCATGGGCATGTCCTCCATGTCTGACATGCACTCAGACTTCTACCTTCATCTCAAGGGCCACCTCTTCCACGACAGCAGCTGAAATCTCTCTCTCCCTCCTCCCGTACTCCTAAGGACTGTCCCTGCCTGTTTTGTCTGGTCCACAGCAGGTACTTACTAGATGTGGATTTACTGACACTTTGTTCTGGGAGGCTGGGACAGGGCTGGGGTGAACAAATAAATACCTCTCGAAAGCTCAGCTTGCTGTCTAGGTCCTCATCCACCTCCTTGATCATGTTCTTAAGCCCCAGGTGGGTCTGGGGGGCTCCCAGCTTCTCCATCATCAGCTTCAGTTCCATCAGGTCGATGTAGCCATCCTTACCAGAATCATACCTGCAGGGTTCCAAGCAAGGGGCTGGGGTTAGAGGGAGGGCAAGGCCAAGTCCATTCCACAAACATTCAGTGAGCCTCCTGGCATTGGCATGGGCCTGTGGGCATTTCTTCCAGATCACAGGTGCCCCTGCTTCTCCTGTCCTTGGGCACCCGGACCACCGACATGGACAGCCCTCACTCGCAGGCTTGGGAGAGCCCACATACACCTTCCCCCAAACCCTGATCAGGGGTTCATTATAGAAGGGTGAAAATGGGACATGTTTAAAGGGTCCCTACTCTCATGGAGTGTAGAGGGAGAAGACAGACATAGGTGCTGAGCTGAGCCATATACAGGCAGCGGTGTGGAGAGAATTCTGAGATCAATGCCTGCCTTTGACGCTAACTGCCTGAGGGATTCTGGGCCTGTTTCCTCTCAGAGATCCCTCTATACACTGACGCTGTGATCTCGGCTTTAAGGTGTGTGTGTGGGGGGGGGGGGGGGGCGAGAGGCAAGCAGAGGAAAAATGGGAGAGAAAAGGAAAGAGCTTGTACATACAGACTTTATCCAGCTTTAACTGAGTTTCAGTAAAAAAAGCTCACAGAGGACTCAAGTTCGAATTCTACGTTGGACACTTATGACTTGTTAGTACTTGGCCAAAGATGAATCCCTCATGGACTCAGTTTCCTTACATGTAAGATGAGGAGGAAGTCTGCCTGGAGGAAGGGGCCCTTGGGCTGATCCAGGAAGACTTTTCTGATGACTCCTGGACCTATGACTATGACCCCATGGTCAAAGGACGGCCAGCACACTTACTAATCCCAGGCTCCTCACCTCTCCCACAAGAGGACTGGGCTAGATGGCCTCCAAGGTCCCACCCAGGCCCAGGTCTTGGATTCTAGGATCTGTGCCCTGCACAAAGGGGATCCTCATGGCGTGTTTCCTGACTAAGACTAATCCATAAGAAACAATATTAAGCGCTAACTAATAAAAGACAGACACTTAGAATATGGCCAGGATCAAGACCTGGGGTCAGAAGGGCCATGGAGGTCATCTACTCTGAACCTCTCATTCCCATTTTAGAGATGGGAAAACAGAGGGCAGGGGTGACAAGATCACACAGGCAGTCAGAATCAGCAGTGAGATGGAAACCCAGTGCTGACTCCAGGCCCTGCTCAGTAGTTTTCCAGCACTTAACGATTTGCAAAATACTTTACCTACATTTCCATTCTCATCTGATTTCCACAAACACCTAGGAAGGTAGGGACTGTCCTGGTCTACATTCTGCAGATAAGGCTCAGAGGGGTTAAGCTACCTGCCCAAGGTCACACAGTCAGTCCCTTTCATCATGTCTTTTCCCTGATCTACTCAAGGGATCTATCTCAAAGCCCTCAGAACATGGGAGGCAAGAGCTGCTGCTTCTACAGTAGAACATAAGGACCCTCTTGAAGCAGTGAAGACAAGCATTTAAAGGGTTTTTGGAAACTCAAAAGCAAATCGGTCTAGGAGCCTGAAAGATCTTCCTTTCAAGGCTACAAAGAGAGGGAAAAGACAGTGTTTGCAATTGAGTGCTCGCAATCCAATGGGGACGGGCCGGGCTTTCACGGAGGGCAGGGGCGCCAAGCCTCAGTGCACTCCTGGGGCAGAACCAGATCAAAATGTAACTGGGAAATACTTAACAAGAGAAGCGAAAAATACAACAGAACACGGATCATGTCAACAGGCAGCTTTCTAGTCACCAAGAAGCTGGCCTAGAAAAGGTTTAGTGTTTGAGTTTGACCCTTGGCATGGGGAATCCCCAGGGAGGAAACTTCTTGAGGTTCCCTAGAGCCTTCAGTGCTCAGGTGACTCAGCCAAGGTCACACAGGCAATGGAGCAGAGACAGGATGCCACGGCATATACAGAATAAATATGAGCCGGTGGTGGAGGGAGTGGACGGAATCAGGAGAGACAACTGACACCACCTTCTTTCTGCTGGAGGCTCCTGGTCCTCGCCAGGTGCCAGATGCTGCCTCACTCTGCCCAGCAGCAGATCCAATCTCAAAGGTCGAAGGCTTGCCACCTTCGGGGGCATTTAAGAGAATGTCAGACTCTGGTGACAATTCCCAAAGATCCCAGGGAGATTTGGATGCCGGGTCACTCCTGCCTCTGGGATGACCACATGGAAAGGATCAGACTTCTGGAGGTCAAAGGGACAAGGGTTAGCTTCTGGGGGCTGCGGGCAAAGGGGGCTCTGGAGTTAGTCTTGCCCTGAATGGAAAAGTTAGGCCACTCCCCTGTGCTTCAGTCTCCTCCTCTGTATGGGGAGACACTTATTACCTGCCACTTGCACCCTTTTTTTTTCTTTTTGGAAGGCAATTGGGGTTAAGTGACTTGCCCTAGGTCACAGGGCTAGTTTTTTGTGTTAAGTGTCTAAGGCCGAATTTGAACTCAGGTCCTCCTGACTCCAGAGCGGCTCTACCTAGCTGCCCCTGCCACTTGCACTTGATCTAGTTCTACCTTCTGGGGCCCAAATGGAAGAATGACCCTTACCCGTTAACCCTCCAATCCAATGGCCTCTTAATCTTGGTCCTCACTTTCCTCTTAGCCCAACTTCTGAATACTCTATGTTCTTTTCCCTTCAACTGACCTCCTAAGGTTCTGCTACTTCTCTGCCTCAGTTTCCTTTCCAGTCCATAAAGTTGGGTTTCCTCTTCAAGGTCTGTCCTCAGCCTTCTCTTCTTCTCTATTCTTCCAGGATCCTCTCATTCACTTTCGTGGCTTCAACTGTCCTCTGCACAGAGGGATCATCTCTCTAAAGCTAAGATGTCTGAGACCAACTAGTCCAACCGTTTCATTTTACAGATGAGGAAACTGAGACCAGAAAGATCTCAAGGTCAACAAGGCCCAGGTCATCCATGTTGTAAGGAGCAGAGGCATAACTCAAATCCAGTTCCTCAGCCTCCAAGTCCATTGCTCTTTCCACTATACTACACTGTCTCCCATCTGCCTCTGGGCTTTTATTTCCAGTCCTGAGCTCACTCTCTCTCCAAGTCCCAGACCCACATCCCTGATCACTTATAAGGCATCACTAACTGAATGTCCCACTAGCACCTCAAACTCAACATGTCTACAGCTAAAGACCTGAGTTCAAACCTTGGCTCTTCTATTTATCATCTGTGTGATCTTGAACAAGTCAATGAACAGCTTTGGCTCTCAGTCTCCCGTTCTGTAGAATGATGGGGCTAGATTAGATGGAATCCGAGGGCCCTTCTGACTCTGATATCTGACGGGGTTCTATAAAAACAACAGTAAGAAGAACAAAATTGCAGAAACTTAGAATTTAAGATCTTGCCCAGAAACTTCATTTTCTGCATTTGCAAAATGAATGAGCTGCATTCCATGGCCTTCCAGAGCATGGACTCTAGCTCTAAGGGAATAAACCTAGGAATTGCAGGGGAAGTCTTCCACCCAGGAACTTTCTACCCATCTTCAAAAGACCAACTCAGGTGCCTCCTAATCCAGTCATGGCCTCAGTCAAAAGAGATTATTCTGAGAACTTTGTTTTTGTACCATGATAGACAAACACTAAAAGCAGACAGCCTGGCCCTCGGGAAGCTTCTACTCCATCTCCACTCCTCCTAAAAGCTGGAATGGAAATAAAAATGAACTTGATGCCTGGGGGAAAGAGGGGGGACCAGAAAGAGAGGAAACCAAGGTAAATAGGAGGGAACCTGAACTAGAAAAGAAGTGGTGGGGAGGGCTGGGACCACCCAAGTCCGAAGGCCTGAGCAATCTTCTAGCTTAAATCTCCCCATGCTAGGAGGGAAGGAAGGGGACAAGTATGCTTTGGTGGGCTGTCTTTTTTTTACAGGTATGTCCAACTCTCCAAGACCTCAACTTGGGGTTTTCTGGGCAAAAATACTGGAGTGGTTTGCCATTTCCTTTTCCAGATCATTTTACGGATGAGGAAATTGAGGCAAAGTTAAGTGACTTGCTCAGGATCACATGGCTAGTAAGTGTCTGAAGCTGGATTTGGACCAGGGTCTTCCTGACTCCAGGTGACTGCACTAGGTATAAATTTATGCATGAATGCAATCTTGAAGACATGGCCATTTATTTTTGTCTGTTACCCATAGCCAGCTCAGGGCCTTAGCAATGGTGGGAATTTAATCCAATTAAAGTGTGGCTCACAATTAATTCTTTAAGTTCTGCATTAATTAGGGTTAGGATTTAGAGCTGGAAGAGACTTTTCTCCAGTCCCACCTCAATCACTTGCACAGATGATGAGACTGAGGCTGAGAGGTTGGGGGGTAGCTAGCAGGCCTGGGGTGGAGATTAGAACCGAGTTCTCACTTCCAAATCCAGGGCTATTCTACAACCCCAGACTTTCCCATGTTTCTTAGCCTTCTTTGTATTTCTTATCTCTTCCAGCACAATGACATTCCACTATGTTCATTGGAAATATGGGCTGGCTGTCTCCAATTTTTCAAGCTTCTCCAGATAAAACAGCTATGAATAGATTCTGAGATTTTGTAGCAGTATCCCAGGGTCAGAGTGCAAGCAGCTTGATAACCCATAGCGGGTAGTGCCGTATTCCTTACTTAGGGAGACTGTACCAATTCCCAGGAGCCAGTGGGTGGAGGGTGTGCCTTATGCCTGCAGCCCTATCACCAGTGAATTAAATATGATCATTTTGATGGTTGTAAGGTAGAACCTTGGAACTGTTTTAATATACATTTTTCTGATTATCAGAGTGTATTGACAATGTTTCTTCCAGTGCTTTTTAATCATGTTGTCTCTGGGAAACAGACTTTATAGTCTTATCAATTCCTATGAGCTCCTTACAGATTTGGGGAGAGGGATTTGGATCAGACATCTCTGCAGATCGATTGCAGAGCAAATGTTGGGGGCTTGGCGTTGGGAAGACCTTGATTCAAATCCTCCCAATTCTACTTCCTAGTAGTGTGACCCTAAATGAATAATTCCATCTCCCCTGGGAAATTTCCTGATACTTTTCTGTGAGATTATATTTCCCCCTCCAAACTGATTCAGATGTTTTAATTTAATTTCAGATGATAAACAGCATGGCCTAGTAATCACCTGTGTAACCTTCCTCTCTAGGCAACTCTCCACAACTGTTAAGTTGCAGAAAAGGTGCTGATTTGCACGGATAGAGGGAATTTCCTCACCTGGGAGTGCCCAATACCAATGACGCCAGAAGAACAACACGACTTCTCCATACCTAATTTTGGTTGTACATTTTTTCATGTAAAACATTACTCTTGTATAATCAAATCCATCTTGTTTCCTATATTTCTTATTTCCTACAAATCCCTATAATATCTCCTACATGGAACAGACAAGTATTTTCCATAATTGTGATAAATGTTTTGTTCCTTTTTCTTCTATTTTTAGTGTTTTTAAGATCCATTTGGATCTTCCCATAGTGTTTGGTCTCCAATCATAAGATCACTGGTTTAGAGCTAGGCTATGTCTTATTAGGGTTTATCCAGTCCAGCTCCCTTTACATGAGGAAATTGAGGGCTAGACTGAAGAGAACTAACCTTCCACTCAGGTGCTCTGCCTCTGATTTTTCACCATGATATTGCTCAATTTTCCCAAAGATTTTCTTGGATAATGATTCCTGTCATCCACACATATTAGAAATTAAAATGATTCCCATCATCCACATATATTTGAAATTTAAAAGGTTAAGATTGAGTCACGTACAACTTGATTTAGTTATGGATATAAAAAAAATGAAATGGATAAAAGAACAGACATAGATATAGACCAAAACCATTTCCAAAGGAAGCTTGACAAGTGTAAGCATGTAGCCAAAATAAGAGACTAAAAGACCCTAGAAACCAACTTGTGAGCAAACTCTTGATTGTCTTGCCAAGTGCAGAGATCTGGCACCCAAGAGCAATGCTAATTCAGAACAGAAACTTGTTTGCATAGCTTAGAAAGGGTGGCAGATCCCCCCATCCATGGGGAGTACTCTCCTGTTAAACAGAAACAGAGGAAGGAAATACAAGCATGCAGAAAGTTTACTATGGTTAACCTTTATAAAGCGCCTACTACGTGCCAGGGACTCTGCTAAGAACTTTACAAATATCACCTCCTCTGATCCCCACGATCACACTGGCAGACGAGTCCTGCTATTACCCCCTCTTACCAAGGAGGAAGCCAAGGCCCTGGGTGTCCCATAGACTCATGGTTCTACATTCAAGAAATAGCCAGCCTGAGATTGTTTTTTAAACTAAGGAAAGCAAAGATAACAAACAAGCACAGACGAAAATAGAACAGATTTCTAACCCCAATTTCAGTTTGACTGTTTACGGGGAGGCTTTTTCTCAGTCCTTTTTTCAGACTCTGGTTTAGCCCTCCTTGGCCAACCCAATTCTGGTCCAGGAGGGAAGCAGAAGTCAGCTGTCAGAAGCCAAGGGTTTATCGCTTCCTTAATCACATAAGCTACCCCGTCTTAGAGCCATAACACTCACCCAGCCGTGGGCTTTTCTCCCTTCTTGTGAATAACAACATTACCAGACATTTCCATAGCACCTAAAAGCTGGCAAAGTCCTTTATAAACATGATCTCACAGAGGCCACACAAAAACCCTGTGAAGGGAGTACAGTACTTTTGATATTATTCCCTCCATTTTACAGATGAGGAAGCTGAGGCTTGAACCCCAGACAGCCAGCTTCCTCCGCTGGTGCCTAGCTGGGGGAGCTATCCCATTCTTTGTAGTGGTGAAGAATTGGAAGCAATGTGGGTGCCTGTGGGAGACGGCTGAGCAAAGAACAGTCAGATGCCATGGACTGTGACCACCTTAGAAGAGAAGACCGGAGGATTATAGATTTGTGGCTGGAAGGGACCTTAGGAGGCATTGGGTCCCACCCCCTCATTTTACAGGGGAGGAAACTGAGGCCCAGAGGGAGAACACACAGGAAGGGCCTCCTCTGTGCCAGAGGTTGGGAAGACAAAGGACAGAGAACAAAACAGTCTTCTGAATGACTGAGGAAAAGCTACTGCCCTTCCAAGCTCGGCCTTGCTACTTCCTGCCTGTGTGACCTTGGGCAGGTCGCAGCTCCTCCTTGGTAAGATGAGGAGGCTGGACTGGATGACCTCTCCAAGGTCCCCTTCAGTTAGGGTCTACTCCCCGCCCTAGCTCTACAGATGAGGAAACTGGGACCTCGAAACATTAGGGGCGAAGTACTGAGGATGCAGAGACAAGAAAGGATGATGCATGGTGGGGAAGCCTGGTAGGGAATACGTGGGAGGGCCACCCCACCATCAAGCTCCCCCTGCCCCACTTCTCCCCCGTGCACAGCAGTCCTGGGCTGGGCTAACTATGGCCGAGAACACGGGGGTGGTTATGACCCAGACCCAGAGAAGAAAGAGCAGTTTCGGCCTAGAAGTCTTTGCTCACAGCAGACAAACACAAACACAGAGAACCAGGCAGTAGTTTCCAGGAATGTTTGGCATCTGTGCCCCAAGGTTTTCCCATATACCTTGGTTTTCTGTCCTTACTCCGACTACTTGGGGCTCTTCAGGTTTTCAAAACAAGAGAGCAATGGACCTTATTGCCCTTGGAGAGGAAGGACAGGCTTTGGCCCTGGGGAAGCTGGACAATCCTGCACCTCTCAGGGGAGAGAAGAGAAGGGGCCAGGAGGCTGTCTTCAGCTAACTGGGGGTAGGGAAGGAAGGAAGCAAAAAACCAAAACCCAACCCAAAAAACAATTACAATTTTAAAAGAATGAACCTGGTTCAAAGGGCAGGCTGGACAAGATAATCAGTTTCCAGATGGGCTAATTGGGAATAAATTTCAAGTGCAGCAGCCACTCGGGTCCACTGCGGGAAGCAATCTGGAACCACCATGAACTCACAGCTGCACAGCCCAGGCATATAGAAAGATGACCTTGGGAAACTGAGAATATTAAAAGTGGAGCTGTTGTCTGATATCATCATGGCTTTAGAGCTGGGAGGGAAATCAGAGGCCATCGAGCCCAACTCTCTCATTTACAGAGGGAGAAACTGAGGCCCAGAGAAGGAAGCCCCTTGCCCAAGGTCAGTGTGGTGCAGTGGATTTGGAGTGAGTTCAAATCTTGCCTTTGTTTCTACAGATGACCTCGTACGACCTTGAACAAATCACTACACCAAAATGGGCCTGTTTCCTCATTTGTAAATGAGGGTGTTGAACTTGACCTCTTAAGGACCCTTCTAGAGCCAAACCTATTGCCATGGACAACATGGGGAGTTGGAGTCCAGAGGTGGGATTCGATCCCAAGTCCCAGGGCTTTCCACTGTACTCCACTGTCCCTGGACAGGAAGGCCTAAGCAGACATGGGACTCCAGAGCCAGCTTGAAGGAGGGGGTCACAAGGTGGGGTGCATTTCCCCTTCCCCAAGCCTCTACCTTTCCCTAGAAAATTGAGGGCAGTGCAGAACTCAGAACAGTAGCGCTCCTAAGCATCTCACAGGACCAAGGCCAAGTCAAACTTGGGGCGGCCAGAGAAAGGCAATGGAAAATGGAGAGAAGACTGAGATGGAGACAAAGGACGGGCCAGGGCAAAGCAGGAGCTTGGAGTGGGCCAGCAGGTCCTGACCCCAGCCACGCCCCAGGGAGGGGGTCCTTGGAGGCATCCCCAGCTTGCTGGAGGGCCCATCATTCACACTCAACACCCTCTGCCCTCGACCCGGCCAGCTCCAGGCCAGCAAAGCTTCCCTCCCTCCCTGCTGTTTACATCTCTCAAATATCTGTAGGTTTATCATGTCTCAGGGTCACTCCTATGCCCAGCTCTCCTTCCCGAGGGTCTTCCAGCTCTCTCTCCTCCTTTTCTCTTCCTGAGACATATTTAGGTATCTACCTTCTCTTGACTCTCCTGTCTCCTCTCTCTCTCCAAGAAGGATGCCAAAGGGTCCTGGGGGTGGAGTGCAGAATATCGGTGAAGGCAAAGCCCCCCGTCCCACCCTGGGGTCTGCTTCCCTCCGCCCAGGCCCAAAGAGCAGTCTAAGTTTACCCACTTTTGGCAACCAGAGAGCAAGATCTAAACAGACTGTCCCAGTCCTCTGGGGCACGCTAAATAATTAACAGCATTTACTGAGTGTCTCTGATGAGCGCTGAAGAGGTCCTGCCAAGCATGAACTAACCTCCTCAGGACCATAGATTTGGGGTTGGAGTGACTTGAAGGGCCTCCCCCTCGTTTTCCAGATGAAGAAACGGCTCAGAGAGAGTGTGGCCCAGAGTCCCCAGGTAGGAAATGGCAAAGGTGGGAACTGACCAGTCCGCCAGATGCCTCAGTGTCAGTGCTGCACACACCCAGGACAGCAAGCTGGCCCAACACCGGGAGAGGCCTATGGAGGCCCCCGGATCACAGGATAGCCAGGCTCCTTCAGCCCCCTGCATTTGATAGAGAAACTGGGGCCCAGGGATATTAAATGGGTGGCGGTCTCATGGGCTTTGGGACTCCGCCTCATCACCACCCTGTGCCCTCTGACTAGTGGTCAGAGGCATGGATTCCAGACCAACTTGGGGAGGGGGAGTGGAGCTCAGCTTGGAGATCTCCTTTTGCTACTTCTGCACCAGACCCAGCGTTGGGAACCACCCTCCCTCTTCCGGATTTCTGTTGTGTACAGATTTCCCTGGTTAGATTGTAAGCTCCTAGTGGACAGGGACTCTTCCCCCTCCACACCCACACCCCCCATTTGTATCCCCAGTGCCCAGCACAGAACCTGACACCCAGTAGGCCTAGATCAGGGGTGGGGAACCTTCAGGCTGGAGGCCACATGAGTCCCTTTAGGTCCTGAAGGGCAGCCCTTTGACTGAATCCAAACACTAAAGGCCACAGGTTCCCCACCCTTGGCTAGATAAATGTTCATTGGTTGATTGATTGAAGAGATTTGTTCAGTGGTAGAATTTGAAGCCAGATCTATTGGACTCCGATCCGGTGTCTTATGTCTGTTTTTCATAGTTTCCCTGTCCTCTGCCATCACTTTGCCCTGCTCCCTTGAAGGGCCTGCCTGTGTGCTGCTTTGAATCTGCAAGAAGCAAAAAAACCAGAGAACTCAGCTTATTGGCTCTGTGATTAATTAAGTGTCAACAGGTTCCCAAACGAGGCCCTGTTTTATGCAGAAAGTATATAATGATCGTCCAGCAGAACCCAAGCCCTTCCTGCCTTCTCCCCAGGAAGTCAGGGCTGCCCTTGACTTTGCCTCTTTACCCCAGGACCCCCAAAAGGAACCTGGGCCCATGTGGCCCCAAGAGGAGAGGCTTCAGAATCTGGGTTCCTGGGCCAGGGGCTGCCTTCCACCCAGGCCAAGGGACCCACCTACAGCTGAGCTGCCCAGAGGCAGGAGCAGAATGGGCTCCAGGTCTCCAGACTCACTCCCTCTGAATAAACATGTTGACCTGTGAGTTCATACATATGGTCTAAATCATCTCTCCTTGCAGCCACTCCACCACTGCCTCTTTGGTGGGTTGCTCCAAGTGTGGTCCACACGTGACATTGGGGAGGTGAAAAATTTTTTTTTAATGTCTTATTGATACTTATCTCCTTTCCTTCTTTTTTTTTTTTTTGGTTCAGACCTGGCATTTCAGATTCAGGGAACTCAGTGAAGAAACTCCCTCTACCCAAACAGGTCAGAAAGTGGCCTAGGGCCTCTAAATGATTGGCCCAAAGTCACATGGTCAGCATGGGTTGCCTTATCTGGGACAAAGTCTAAACCCCCCAGGCTAGACTTTATGGGTTCTGTCAATGTATTTAGAGTCAAAACAAGGCTGGGACCACATCCTTTTAGGAAGCTTTGTTCTATAGTTCTGGAACCCTAGAGGCCAGGGGATAGAGGAAAATGGAGGCTGAGAAGTAAGTCTCCCCCCACCCTCGCCCCCAACCTCTCTTGCCTGGGTTCCAAATTAAATCAGAAAATTAAGTTAATTTCTGTATAATAGGAGACAGAAAGGGCGGTGGGCCAGTGTGACCCAGTGGATTTAGGATTCTGGGTCAGTAACACTTCACTGCCTGTGTGACCTTGGGCAAAGAAGGGGCCAACTCTTTGGGCTCAGCTTCTTTCCCTGCAGAACAAGAGAGTTGTCCTAGAAGACCTGTGAGGTCCCTTCCAGCTTGAAGCCCCCACTCAGGGACCAGAAGGCTTGGGCAACATCTGCTCCGGTCTCCATTGTTAAGAGTCAGACCACAAACCCAATGGCTTAACTGTGGGGGTTCTCGGTCTGCCCCCATCTATCATGGCCTTTTTTTTTTTAAAGAGGATTCTGACCAAAACGGCCAGGTGAGGCTGATCGTGGCAGGCAGGGAGATGAGCATGGTTCTTGGGAATAAGGAACCCCTGAGCTCAATTCTACTGCAGACAGAGCCCTGGACCAGCCTCACTTCCCTTATCTGTAAAATGGACATAATGGTAACACCCACCTCACAGGGCTGTCCTGAGGATGGAAAGATCACCTGTGCTAGTTATTACTGATAGAAGAAATGTCAGAAGGAGAGGGGCTGGGGTTGGGTGCCCGGTTACAAAGCCAAAAACCAGGCAATCCCTGCCTCCAGGAAGCCGGGCTCCCAGATATGGTAGTACAGGAAACATACAAAATCCAGTATGTGCCTGAGCTGAGCATTTTGAATACAGAAGTTGCCGGAAACAGGGCTTGCTCTCAAGGACCATTGCCCTCTAATGGATACAAGTGACTGGAGTGGGTCAAAGCACTTGCAACTGAGGGCATCGGAGACAGACTTCCGGAGGGAGGGAGGATTTGAGCCGAGCCCTGAAGGGAACAAGTAGTGCTAAGGGTTGGAGGTGAGTGCCAGGCATAGGAGCAAAGTCATGGAGGTAGGAGATGTGATACCATGTAGCCAGTAAGAAATGGGGCTAACTCTTTCAGACAGCGTAGACTTGTGGCCTATCCATTTCCTTCTTCAAGGACCCTCCACAGGAGCTGCCCAACCTGCTGGAATCCTTCCTCCACAACCATTGGCATTTACTGGATACCAGAAGGAATACACCAGTTTCGCCATCCTTGGACTGAGTTTAGTGAATGTTATCCCCTGCCATGCACCCTGTGCCCACTTGTTCTTCTCCCTCCCATTCCCCACCCTCAACCTCTCGTTTCCCATTTACAAGCTCCTTAAGGAGGAGGACCCTTAGAATTTTGTTTTTGTATTTTGTAACCCAGCATGCATATAGTTGGTGCTTAATAAATGCTGATTGATTGCTCGAATCTCTAGCCTACTGCTTGAGGCTGATAACCAGAGCTCTGATAGGGAATGGAGTGTGCCCTCCTTTCCTTCTCATCATCCTACCTTTAATTAGACCTTCCATCTCCTAGCTCCATCAAGCTCTGCCCCATGCTAAGAACCCACTTCCTTCTTCTTGGGATCTTCCTTCTTCCTTCGAGGCTCAGCTCAGATGCTACCTTCTCTGGGAAGCCTTCCCTGCTCCCCCCACCCCCAGATATTAATGCTCAATCCCTCCCCCCTCCAGTTACCCTGTGTTTACTTCTGTTCCGGTTGAATTCCCCCCAAGTAGAATAAAAACTCTTTGTTAGCAGGGGCTGCTGTGCCCAAGAGGAATTGAGGAAAACCAGTGAGATGTATTTAGCAGACATCATGTTCTAGGCACAGTGCTAGACACTGAGAATCCAAAGGCCCTCTTGTTAAAGAGCTTACATTCTGATGGGGACACAATGAGGAATCATAATCAAACTTTAGGGAGTACGTGGACAAGACAGGCAGGCATGGGGGGAAGAGCTGTATTGATGAGATCAGAGATCCCCTCCAATCACCCTATAAACACACAGTAGGCCCTTTATTAAAATTCGTTAAACGGAGCAATGGCCCCTTCCTCTCTCTAGGGGCTAAATTGGGACGGAAGGAGCTATTTGGGCTGGAGCAGAGGAAGGGAAGGAGTTCATGAAACATGCCTTTCTTTGGGTTAGAGTTCCGTCATTCTGGCAGGAGACTCCCGAATTGGCAACATGTCCGTGACCTCATCATTCCAGACTCCACTGCAGAATATGGCTGCTACTTCCTCCCACCCTCTCTCTGGGGAATTCAGAAGCCAGTTCTGAATTTTTGCAAACTCTCTTGGAGCTCAAGACTGGCTAGGTCCCAGGGATTGGGCTGACTATCTCCCCCTACCCTCCTCTACTTGAGTGGTATGAGGCTGGCCAACCTGCCCTGATTCTCTGTCCCCACATTCTCCAGGCCTGGGACTGGGAGGCTTGGGTCCAGGGCCTTTGGATTCTCATTTGAAGTTCAGGGACTGTCCTTTTGTGGTCCCCATCACCCTGAGGACATGGTGGGATGCCTGAAAGGAGGGGACAGAGCACAGAATTTGGAGTGGAACGGGGTTCTAATTCTGGGGCTCGGTCACTGAAGAAGGCAGTTTGGGTACAGTGGGATCAGTGGGCCTGGATTCAAATCTTGTTTCTATTGCTTCCTATCTGTGGGACCTTGGACAAATCCTTCTCTGGAGCTCAGCTTTCGGATGAACATTTCTGTAAACTGAAGGTTTTGGCCTGGGTGACCTGGCCTAATGTCCTTTTCAACTACGATGAACCTGTAGTAAGTGACAAGCCACGGTGCCTCAGTTTCCATATCTGTAAAATGAAAAGGTGAGGCTAGGGTCTCTCCCAGACCCTTTTCAGCTTTGAGTGAGGCTCCTTTTCTGCTAAGTTACAACTAAGGTATTTGCGAGAGCAGTTAGCACAGATATAGAACCAGAGGTGGCCAAGCCTGGCCCTTAGCTAGAGGAGCTGGCCCGGAGCTTGCTTCCTGACAGGGCCATAGATGCCGCAGAGGCTCCTCATGGATGGGGAAATGAGGCGAGGGCCAGTGGGGAGTCCCAGGACCAGTCTGTGCCAGTGGAGAGGGCATTGGAACCTAGTAGGTCTTTCCAAACTGAAGCCCACTGCTCTACCCAGCAGGCCACACAGTCTTCTCCTTAGATGGGTATAAGTATGATCCAGACTAAGGGGTGCAGTATCAGGGAGGGAGGGTGGGAAGCCTCCCCCAGTCTGTGCGTTCAAAGGTTCCACTCCAGGGGAAATTCTCTTATGTTCAGTAAGGGAGGAGTCCAGCTTGGAAGCTGAGTCTCAGTCCTGGCGTTCCAGGCTCCCCTCCAGGCTGGGCTGTGCAGTGTGCAGAGTGGCCCAGAGTTCCCCTAGCCTCTGCCCCAGGCGGGCATTGGCTTTTACAGGCGGGCCCCTCAGATGGAATGAAAGCCCCCTGGGGGCAGGAAACAGCCTCCATTTGTCTGTCTCTGCAGGACCCAGCCCAGGCACAGGGCCTGGCACAGGCATCCATGAGCTCACTACTTTCCCAGTAGAATATCATTTATACATACATATATATATATGTATGTGTGTGTATGTGTACATATACATGACATTATATACAGCTTTTAGGACTGTGAAGTACTTTACCAGCATTACAGCCCTGGGAAGTAGAAGCTATGATCATCCCCATTTTACCGAGGCTGGGAGAGGTAAGGGGACTTGCCCAGGGTAGCACAAAGAGCAAGATTTGAACTCAGATCTTGACCCTGAGGTCCTAGGAGCCTATCCACTACGGTCTTTGGGTAGAGAGGGAAGGAGCAGAATGGCCTGCTAAGGGCCTGGAGGCCACTGGGTCCAACTCCTTCATCTGACATATTTGAGAACTTGGGGTTTGCCCCCCCAACCCTGATCTTCCTAGCCCAGGTCCTAAGTGCCAGGGGCAGGACTTGAATGCTGGTCCAGTAGCTCTATCCATTAAACTCTAAGGCCTGTGGGCATTACAGATAATTTGTCCTCAGGGAGTGAAAGGTCACTTCATTCAAAAGCAATTTTTCTAGGTGGGGTCCAGCCATAATACCCCATTGTCCTCCCTAAAGGTCAAATCTGGATACAACAAAGGCCTGGGGTGGACCTGCTGCTTCAGAGCTGAATCTCACTGAGCTGGCCTTAAAATAGAAAGTTCTCGGCGGTTCGCTGATTCCCATTTCGGGGTCCCTGGCTCTTGGAGAGAGATCAGGCCCGTCTCACAAGCACCTAGGGTTCAAAGGCTATCTGCTTCATTTTACAGATGAGGACTGAGTCTCTCACAGGGGCAAAGGCTGGCCCAAGGCAGGTGGTAGCCATCCCTGGAGGCTGGGGGTTTTGTCCAGGATCCGGCCAGAGAAGGGTGGGGTGAGAGCCATGTTTGAGGAGGAATTTGACCTGCAGGCGGCTCGTCCCAGCAGTGACCAGGGGCTTCCCCTCCCTCAGGCTCCTCCAGATTCCAAGCCAGCAAAAAGAACAGCTAACATTGGCAGGTTTGCAAAGTACATGACAAACAGGATCCCATTTGGTCCTCACAGCCCTGAGAGGCAGATGCTGTTGTTATTCCCACTTCACGGATGAGGAAAAACAAGGCAGGCAGAGGGGAAGGGATTTGCCCAGGGTCACACAGGATCAGAACTCTTACCACTGCTCCTCTCCTGTTGGTAGGGTATAGGCTCTGGAAATCTTTCTCTTCACCCCCCCTTCCCCCGCCCAACTTTCTCCAGAACTCTCCTGGAATTTTCCCACTTGGTCAAGTCCCTGGCATTGGCCTGAGGCATCTACCCCTTCAGGTAATCCCCTCAACCAGCCTTTCATTGTGGCTACTTCTCACCCATGAACAGGCTAGACCCCATCCTCCCTTGGCCACAGGGTCCAGGGGCCTGGTGGTCCTGGGCCCTTCTCTGTCACCTCACAGACTACTCCTACAGCCTTCCCACAGTCTTTCTATAAATAAGAATCATCACGCCTCCATTAAGGTGCTCAGATCCTGGCCAAAATAGGATTTTTAGAATCATGCCAAACCTCTATCGATGTTTTAATAAACCTGGTTTTTGGTTGAAGGAAGGCTTAAGTCAAATTCATTTGGGCAGGACCCGCATGTCGCTATTTTGAGGTCTCAGCACCCCCAAATGTCATCACTATCAGTCACCCCTCAGATTCAGGTCCCCCTCATCTCTTAATAGGATACGGCAATGGCCTCCCCACTTCTCATCTCTCCCTAGGCCAATTCATCCTCCTCATGGCATTCAAGGCCTGACTTGGTCACTCTGAACCCCAGAGTTGGAAGAGACCCCGAAAGCCATCTGGTCCTGTAGCATCAGAATCTGCCTCCAGTGGCCCGACCAGCCAAGGGGATAAGGGCCTGTAATCAAAGATGAGTTCTCTACTTGGCTCTTCAAGCCCATCCCAGCCTGACTCCAACGGCCCTTTCCAGGCTTGTAGGAGTCATCCCCCCCTTCAGGAAGTCTAGATTCAAGCCCACCTGTTTTCCTTGCTGCTCCTCTCCACTGGCTTTGGAGACTGAGGACATGGGTTCAACCGCTACCTGACACTTCCTACCCACGTGACCTTGGGCAAATCACCACCTTGGTGGACAGAGACCACCCGGACATCTCCCCTGTCAAGGCACCATCATCCCAACCCAGGTCCCCCCAAACCCCCGCCCAGACACCATGCCTGCACCGTGCCCCAGAAGATCACAGATGGGGAGTCAAAGGGACATTGGCAAAGACATTGAAGGTCATCAGGTCCAACCCCTTCATTTGACACAAGAAGTGAAGGCCTGAGCTCAAATCGGGCCTCCGACATTTACTAGCCATGTGACCCTGGGTGAGTCACTTAACCCTGTTTGCCTCAGTTTCCTCATCTGTAAAATGAGCTGGAGAAGGATGGGGTCATGGAGAGTCAGACAGGGCTGAGTAACAACTTCCACTGACCATCTCTGTGACTTCCCAGACTAAGCCCTTTGGTCTCCTCTCCCCTTTATTTCGCATTTGTACGCCCAGTGCTTGGCTCAGTGTAGGAGTCTGAGTAGCCTTTTCATTCATTTATCCCTTCCCTCTCTGGGCCTCAGGCTTCTCTTCTCCAGACTAAATTATTTCATTGGGCAGCTTCCTCCTCTCCCGGCCTTTCTTTGTTCCCTCATCTGTAAAACAATAGGGTGGGACCCGGTGTCCCCATAGCTTGTGATTTATGGTCCAATGATGCTCCTCTCCCTATGACACACTTTCAAGCCTCCTCCCAGCCCCCTTTGATCCCCAACAGCTCTTTAAAGTCCTTATGAGAAGGGAGCACAACAGTCCAGATGTGGTGGGCCCAGGGCCCAGTCTGGGACTAGCTCCTCCTTCCTGGGCACTGGCCTAAGATGGGATTAGATTTTTGTTTTTGGCGGCTCCTCCATCCCTAGACTGACTGACTCATCCTCTCCCTAGAGCCCCCAGGGCCCTTTCACTGCAGTCTAACCCAGCCCCAGCCCCACCACGATCCTCTGCCTTTCTGGTCTGGAGACCCCTTGCATTCCAAGGATCCCTCCCTGCATCTTCCTCCAAAATAGCAATAAAAAGGCTGATGGGCACAGGACCCCCTGAAGCTCCCCTAGAGACCCTGCTTTGTCTGGACAGGAGTTCATCTGCCACCATGCTTCTGTCCATTCTACCAGCTGACCCTCTCCATCAATGTTCAATCTCCATCTCTTCCTCCTGGCCACAAGGTAGGCATCCCTCCCTCTTGGGCACTCTCCACCCCCACCCCATTCAACAGCCTAAAAATCATGGAAGGAAAGGAGAGTTTGCCATTATGGACTGTTCTTGATCTGTTTTAAATTCCTTCTTCAAAATGCTCACAAACCAGCTTTTCACACTCAAATAACTCCAAGGGAACTCTGACCTCAGTAAAGAAGTGCCCTCTTACAATGCAGATTACAACCCCTCCGGGTCTGCCGACAATCCTGGGTGACTCCCGTCCTTGTCCTCCCCAATAGCTTGCTACCAAGTACACCCCAAATGTCCAAGGCCTCCCTCAGTATCTGTAGCAGCAATCACAGGAAAGCTAGCTGTTCACAGGGTCAGCAATCTTTTAAAATTATATTCGCTAGTTCAGGGGAAAAGTCAGCACCCTGAACTTCAGCGAAAACACAAGCAGAGAAATAAATACCAACAGACAGGGCTCTGACTGCCTGCATCAAAGCAATATTGCTACATACTTTACATACGTCCCCAGATGGAGAAAGCTTTTACATCCCGGGAGATGGGAAGAACATATGGCCACTCAAACTGGACCAGAGAATCACAAGATCCTTCTCATAAGCAGCCCCCAAAGCAAAATACCAACCATGGGTATATATACACTCCTCATAGCCAGAAGGCATCACAGCCCTCCTGACTCAGGGCCTAAACCTGAGGTCTATTAACATTAGGGCATCAACTAAGTACCACATTAGTGCCTAGGCTGTCCTCCCCTCTTCCCACTGGATCAGGTCATCTTCTCTTCCTATCAAACAAATCCAAGGAATCTGGAGGCTTTCAGAATGCGCTAAGTTATGGAGGGGGACCAGCAGCTGCCCATGACATGAAGTGGAAGTCTGGGCTTGTTCTGACTGTCACTGTCTCGATAAAAACGGTAAAAATCATAACGGTGGTGATGATGACGATGATAAATCAGTGGCAACAGCCCAACACCAGGAGGGAGGAATTGTAAATATGAGGATGGATTCAGGTTTGAGAAAGTCATCGAGGTTCAGCAGATAGAGGGCACTGTGCTGGGTTCGAATTCCGTCTCTGCCACTTTCTCCTTGCTACAGGATCACGGCCAAGTCACCGAACCTCTGCTTGCCTTGGTTTCCTCAGCCTTAAGATGAGGTCAGAACTCCCAGGCTCCCAGGGCGGCTGTGGGGAGCCAGGAGCCAACGAGATCACGTATGAAAAATGTTCTGGGACCTTAGATTAGACAAGACATCCCCAAAGCTCTTAAAGCTTAAACACGTCCCGGGGTGTGTGTGGGCACACACATCTATACACTGTGCTTACATAAACCCTGCATACACACATATGGAAAGTTTAAACACAGCCCGCATACATGTACACAGAGTTTAAACACCTCCCATCCACGGGTACTGAACACACTGGGTACAGTGTGTGGCAAGACCCAGGCAGAAGACCTGAATTCAAATCCAGCTCAGATTCTGCCTAGCTCTGTGACTGGCAGATCTCCCAACCCACCCCAGGCTCATCTGTTGACAGTTTCCCAGTCTGCATACGGGAAAGAGATAGCATCTACCTCCAGGGGTTGTTGGGAGAATAAGGTGAGTTAATGTTTGTAAGCTCTTTGCAAACCTTAAAGCTCCTTGTAAATACTGGCTATTGTCAGAAACTATAGTTAGTGACCTAGGACAGAGTCCTTAGAGCCAAGAAGCACTGAGTTCAGATTCTGCCCACTCACCTCTAACCTCAGAGCCCAGGGCCACGGACTAAGACCCTAAATCAGAGCAGCTCCCCCTCCCTCCAACCAATTTTCTCCTCTGGAAGTTCTCAATAGCAGCACCTGGGGAAGGGGGCACTAACCTTGGGTCACAGTCAGGACCCCTTCTCAGAATAAGGCCTTTGGTTTTTAAAAAGTTATCACTGAGGAAGAGGAGGTGAAAATAAGTCATTTTCCCCATTCACCAGTCCCCAGAAGTCTCTCCAGGGACCCCTGATCTGCCTCAAATCCCTCATTTTGCACCCTTCCATCACTTTCTCCTCCAAAATTCCCATAGTGATCCTTGGGTGATCCTTGTCCAGCCACCATCCCTTAGGGATCGTATAATCCAGCACCCTCCTTTCTAAGATGAGGAAACTGAGGTTCACAGAGGCTAAGAGTTTTCCCTCAATCACAGGTGGAATGATATTTAGCATTAAAAAGACCTTAGAGGTCACTGCGTCCAGTACAAAATGGCCTTACAGATGAGGAAACCAAGGTCAAGCTTGTGGCTAGTGGGTGTTTTAGGCAAGATCCAAATTCAGGTCTTCCTGCTGAACTGAGCCAAGTCCATCCACCCCCCACCCCCCGCCTTGCCCCCAAGTCTTGCTCTTTGTGGTCTGAGCCAAAAATGGGCAGACCCAACTCTTCCACTGCCTGGCCTTTATTACAACTGGGACCTGGTCCAGTCTGGGGCAAAAGCCTTCAATGGGACTTTGTTGAATGGAGTAAATGTGCCCAGCTCCAGACAAAGGCTGCCTGAAAGGTAAGCAAGGGGCAGGGCGACAAGACTCTCTTCAGGACACTCATCCCTTGAGCTCAGTTGGGACCACAATGCATCAACGCTGAAAATCTGGCCAGCTGACCTCACACGTGACGGTAACAGGGACAGATCTTTGAGAGGACCAAAGATTGATTTAGAGTGGAGATAAAGACCTGGGCTAGGGATGAAAAGAAACCAGACTAGGGCAGGGGAAGGGTAGGTTGGCATCTGGAGATGTCTAGACACTGACACCCTCAGCAGGGGATCTGGCTCTTCGTTGCATTAACTTGGGGACTCGAGACTTCCCCGGAGCAGGGAAGACACGTGCCCAAGATGTCCAACAAGCAGCAAAATGCAGAGCCAAGAGTGCCCCGTTGGAGGACCTGCCTTTGAATCCTGGATCGGCTACTTCTTACTGGTATGACCTCAAGCAAATCTAAGCCCTTCAGCTCCACAGACCTGACTTTGCTAACCTAGAAAATGGAAAGAATGGCTCAGATTCCTGTCTGGCTTTAGGTGGGGTATGATGATCTGGCCTCAAGTCCCAGCTGGGCCACCTACTACCTAGGTTAGGCACTTAAGGCCTTTAGGCCTCAGTTTTCTCATCTGTAAAATGAGCTCATTGGACCAGAGGTGTCCTTACATGTCTGCTCCTGTGCCAGCCCAGTTCTCCAGCTAAAGGCTCAGGGAATCAGGCAGTAGATCCTCTTCCACCACAGGGAGACCCTGGTAGGAAGGTCAGAGTTGAGGGAATAGAGAAGAAAAGTGATCCTACCCAGGGTCCCTGGCTTGAAGTGTACAGTGGGAAAAAATGCTGGATTTGGATAAAAAAGTATGGGTTCAGATGCCAGTTCTGATATTTACTATAAATTATTTTAATAATTTGCCCCTGTCACTCACTAAGTAATGCCTGGAGTTCCCTAACATCCTTCAAGGCTCACAGTAACAAAATGCTAGGCTACCAAGTCTAACCCTTTAATTGTACGGGAGGAAACTGAGGCACAGAGAGGAAGAACCTTCTAGTTCAACCCATCTCTCTGACTGGCAGTGCCCCCCTACAACATCCCCCGTAAGTGATCATTCATATTCTGCTTGAAGGCCATTCTGGGGCAGACCATTCCACTGAGAGACCGAAGTTTCCTCATTATGCCCTCTTGGCACCTTCTACTTGTGGGTCCTGGTTCTGGCGTCTGGGGTCAAGCAGAGCCTTCTGGGCTCCTCTCCTATACAAGTGCCCTGGACTACTTGATGCCAGATACTGTATATGCTGAGCCTTCTTTTCTCCAGGTGCAACATGACAACTTCCTTCAAGCCATCCTCAACAGGCTCAGTCTCTAGGGTCTTCACTCTCTGCTCATCTTCTGGAGACCTTCCAGTCTATGAGCATAACTCAGGTCTCTGTCTCACTATATTCCGTAGCCAAGTCTACCAAACACATATTTCTAAATTCCTATTATGTTCCAGGTAATCCAAGCTTAACTGGATGGAATCTACTTGTGAAGTCTCACAGTTCTGTTTCTGTCTTTTTTGCTCTATTGACGGCTCACTGAACATTCTAACATCATAGGAACCTGAAAGGGACCTCAGAAGCCACCTAGCCTAACCCTTCATTTGACAGAGGCGGAAATCAAGACCCAGAGTGAGGAAGAGACTGACCCAAGGTCACACAGGTAGGAAGGGCAGAGCTAGGCTCTGAACCCTGCTATTCTGATCCCAAATCCTGCATTCTCTCAAGAGTTAATTGCATAGCCGTGTTACCAACCCTAGCGGAGAAAGGTTTATTGGGCTGAATGCGACTGCATGACCTGGGTCGTGGACCGAAGTGATCTCTAGGGACAATGTGCCAACCTCCTGCCCCTTTAGCTCAGTCCGATGTTGGACACAGCGCTTGCTATCTTATCTCCTTACGTGCTAAAACAGACTGGCTCTGGGGCAGAAAAGGTTATCGGAGCCTTGGCAGAGTACAGTTTAATTCTTTTAAGACTGCATTAAAGCTAAAACAACAGGTGTCCATGGAGACCCAGTGGGTCAGACCATCTCCAAATCACTCATGCAACCCGACTGAATGGACCGCAGTACAAAGGACTGGGCAGTCTTGAATGGGGGCCAAGTGAGAACTTGCAGGCCCATAACCTTCCCCTTTTGAAATCCTTTGCCACCCATATTGACGGAGATCTCTGAGCACACCATTATTTAATCTCTAGATAAACCACCAATTTCTGGAGCTCAAAGGGACCTCTCAAGGTCATGGACTCTAACTCCATCCAAATGAATGGTCTCATCAGACTGCTGGTGACTAGCTGTGTGACCTCTGGAAAGTCACTCCCCCTCTCTGAACCTCTCAAAGGGCCCCTTCGGCTCCAAATTCCAGGGCTGTTATAATCATAACATACAGTCAATTTCTTAGATTGTAAAATAATTAGATTTCTCTTTGAGGATGGGCCCTTTTGTTTTTCTGAATCCTCAGCACAGGGCAGTGTTGGGCACATCCGTTGTCATTCCTCCTGGAAGAGGACCATGATGTCAGGGAGGTGCCTCCATGATGTGCAAATGAATTGGAGTTAAGTGAGAGAGGGCTGTGCAAAGCCATCAGCCTCACTCTCTCCTCTGGAGCCATCTGGGTCCAACAGCAAGATAAAGATCAGGAGAACTGGAGATGGCCTAGGTGCATAGTAGGTGATTCTATTCTATAAGTAGATCAAAATTCCATAATCAGGGCAAAAATTAATTCAGAAGATTACAGATCTCAAGCTAGAAGAACGTCAAAGGCCATCTCAACACTGTCTAATTTACAGATGAGAAAACTGAGGACCAAGGAGGTGATGTCCAGGGTCGCAGAGGTAGCAACCATTAGAGGCAGGATTAGAACCTAGTACTCTGCCTCCAAAACTCTGCACAAGGTTGCAAGCTTGTTTCTTTGCCAACTCAACTTCCTCCTCCCTCCTCCAAGGCTGACCCAGCTGTCATCCATCTCTTATATGCCTCCTCTATCCCCCTCCGCGGGCCATCTCCAGTCCTCCTCATCTATATCTGGCCACTGGACCCAGATGGCTGCAGAGGAGAATGTGAGGCTGGTGACTTTGCACAGCCCTGTCTCACTTAAATACAATTCATGTACTAAGTCATGGCTTCAACTTCCTAATGTCACAGTCCTCTTCAAAAAAGGAAGGACCAACAGCCACCATCTGTCACCACAATGGTCCCTTCCCATCAACCTATGATCATGTTGTGGCATCTCTCTGATGATCCTCAAACAGCCTCACCTTGGCTTTTCTCCCTATTATTCCCTCTGCCTCCAATTCCCTTCTACCCACCCTTTCATCTTTCCCTTGGACTCTGGCACCTGCCCCCCTGAGACTTGTTCTTTCAAAGGTATTTCAACACCAATAGTCCTTCCTTACCTGGCATCTTCCTCTAACACTCTGCTCCCCCTTCAGGCTCCCAGTTCTGCACCCAGGTCCCTGGAATTCTTCCCCTTCTCTCTTGGGTCCCCTGGGGTCCTTCACCCACCCCAAAGGGTCCTCTTCCTTGGCAACCTCAAACCACTGCTTGGCCTTCAACCTAGGAAGCCCAAGCACCATTCAGATGCCTCCTAGATCTCTATGGGAGATCAGCCTTATCTCGCTCCTGAGTTTGAGCATTGTAGTAGAAAGTCACTGAATAGAAGGGCTCAAAGATACTTAAACCGCCATAAGCCTCAGTTTCCTCATTGGTAAAACAAAGCTACCAGACTCAATGGCTTCCTAGGTTCTTTCTAAGTTTGGATCTCAGATCCTGGGATCCATCTCCAAAAGTTTATATGACATGCATTCCCACCTAGCTGACCCGCTCCTCCTCAAAGCCCACACATCCAAAGCGACCTCTCTCTCCCTCCCTTAGGCGTTTCTCGTTTGGCCAGACTCACATACATCCATACCTGTCAGCTTTACCTTCCTATTTCAGGCACCCTCCCCCCTCTGTTTCTAAGACTACCACCTCCTCTTAAATGGATCTTCCCATCACCCCTTCTGATCCATCCTTCACACTGACCAAACTCACCTTTCTTATGTATGGATTCACTGTTCAAAAATCTCTTACGGCTGACTATGGTCTCCTGAGTAAAATTCAAACCCTTAGGCCTGGCATTCGAGGCCTTACACAATGTCTCCACTTTACCTTCCTAGGCTCATTTTTCCCTTGTCCTACAAACTCCTCACACTTGACCTTGTCTTTAGCTGTCCCTAGACCTGGAATGTCCTGGCTTTCTTTTTATTCCTACCCATCTCTAAAGTCGGAAGTTGAATGTCAATCACTCCAGAAAACCTTCCCTGAGCCCCCACCCCTCTTCTCCTCCCCTTCTAGATCTCACAAAGCACCTTCCTCAGTTATATACATTGTACATAGTGTACATCACTGCAAACACATCACCTCTTATTTTATATGATGTCCATCTGGGAGTGAGTTTTAGACTGTAAGCTCCATGAGGGGAGGGATGGGTTAGATCATATCTAAACTTTGTTTCTTCCCCAGAATCTGTTCTTAGGAAATGTTCATTGACTGAAATCAACCAATGACCTTTAATTAAGTGCCTACTGCATGCCAAGCTCTGTACTAGGTGACTGGGAATCCAAAAACATCAATGAAACAGCCCAGGTCTCAAGGATCTGCCAATCTTTTATGGAAAGGAAACAAACCACACAGAAGTACCAAGTTAATTTTGTAGAAGAGGGTCTTAGCAGGTGGGGGGAAACCAGGAAAGTCTTCCTGCAAAGGAGGAGGGGTGTTTGAGCAGAGTTTAGAAGGAAACTAGGTATTCTAAAAGGCAGAGGTGAGGAGTGATGGCATTCTAGGCATGAGGGACAGCCAGTGCAAATGCCTGGAGGTAAGAGATGAGATCATCAAGCAGTCTGGTTTGGCTACACTGAAGATGGTGTGTAATAAAACTGGAGTCAGGTTATAAAAAAGCTTTAAAAGGAAAACAAACAGTTTAACTTTGATCTTGGAGGTAACAGGGAGTCACTGGAGTTTACTGAGCAGGGGACTGACATGGTTGGGTTTGCTTTAGAAGGGAAGGGAGGCTGATCCTTATGGTTTACAAAGCACTTTTCTCATCTTCCACCTCACCTGTTAAAGGGCACCACCTGGACTCATTGCCTAGCCAATTTCAGCCCAGTGAGTTAGCATAATTGGCCCAAAAGGTCCCAGGTGGTAACCGAAGGGAGAAAATTGATCTGGGGGGCTTGTAGGGTGCCAGGTTCTATCTTCATCAATAAGGCTAAGGGGCGGTCCATGAGAACAGAAGTCAGCTCAGTGTTCACTCCTTTGCCTTCCCAGAAAACCTGCTGCCCTGCTCCTGGGCCTGCCTACTAGTCACCCAAGAGGGCCCAAGAGACTACATCACTGATCCAGAAAACTGGGTGGGGCTCATGCAAAGCAAGCTCAGAGTTTCTTTACAAGTTTGGAGGACAAACGTTTCCCAAACTTTGACAGATATGCCTGTCCCAGGCATGAGCCAGCCAAGCAGCCTGATTAAAGGCCAGAGTCTGATGGTGCTATGATCCTCCTCAAATGCCTTAGGAAGGCACCAAGGATCCTGGGGTCTCCAAGGCTGCACCAATGAAACCTAAGCTGGATATAATGAGCCTAACAGACTCTGTGCCCACCAGCCTGGCTAAGGTAGGAGAGGCTCATTGCTAAAAGCCTAGCCACCAGATGAGCACTGGGGGTACCAACAACTCCAGAGGGCCATTCACTACCTTTCCAGGCTTCTCACCCATCACCTGGTGCCCTTTGCAGGCCCTCTGTGCCAGCCAAAGCAATTTACTCCATGTGTAAGACACTGCCATCTCCAGTCTTGTGAGTTTCCAGGCTGTTTCCCATGCCTGGAAGGAACTCTCTTCACTTTGGGCTTATTTGGGGGCTGTTGGGTTGGGGGTTTTCTTTTGTGGAGGGGGGGCTTTGTAGCCCCGAAACAGCACACCTGTCATAACACTGTGGATAGACTGAGTATTGACACCCACAGAGATGAAATCACAGATAACCAATTAGAGCTAGAAAGTCCGCCAGACTGCAGCTATTTATTGACCTCTTACACTAGCCAGGCTTTGTGCTAAATGCTGGGAATACAAAGATTGGTAAACAGCAACAACAAAACAACACAACCCAGCCCTGCCCGCAGGGAGCTCCCAGTCTAATGTGGGAGACAACCAGCAAACCAACTGCACAGACCAGACAGAGACAGGAGGAACTGGGAGTAGTTTTAGAAGGAAAGTACCAAGCTGAAGCAGGATGAGAAGGGCTTCTTACAGAGGGTGGAGAGGAGGGAGTGTGGTCCAGCTGGAAGAGACCCTGTGTTGGAATTGTCAGCACCTGGTTGTATGACTTTGGGCAAGTCACAGCCTTTGATTTCCTTCTGGGTAAAATGAAGAGTCTGCACTTCACGACCTCTGAGGGTCCTTCTGGCTGGAAATCTATGAGATTAGGGGTTGCCTAGTCCATACTGCTTCCCCTCACTCTACAAATGAGGAAACTGAGGCCCAGAGAGATGTGTCTACTATGTTCCAGGCACTAGGTATACAAAGGCAAAAAGAGCCTGGTGGCTCCCGAGGTATTCCAGTCAGCATTCTTCAGCAGTCCCGTTTCATCAGCGCCCCAACCCCCACGTAAGGCAGTCCTGGGTTAAATAGGCTAGAGAGAAACGACAGCACCCCAGACAAGAAAGGCCTGGGAGCCCATGCCCAAGACACACAAACACAAACATACAAAATGTCCCATGGAGAAAGAACAAGGCTGGAGTTTCCGGGAACGTCTGGCATCCAGCATCTAGGTCTCTAGAAGGCTTTTCCATCCATTCCCCAACTACCTTTGGCTCGTCAGGTTTTCAAAGCCAGAGACCAATGGGCAGCTTCCCCCTTGGCAAAGGAAGGACTATCTCTAGCTGGGGAGGAGCTGCTTCCTTCCGCTCCCTCCCCAGGTGGAAGCAAGAGAAAGAGGGGAGGGAGAGGGGGAGACGTGGGGAGGCTATTCTCAGCTAGTTAGAAGGAAATCCAGGAAGCCCCTTCGGAGCTCAGCCCAAAGCTCAGCCATTAATGGATGGCACGTGCCAATCCACTTGTTTCCAGCAGAGAAACCGGCGCTTCCGGCTCCCTGCAAACTCCCAATAGTAGCCAGGGCTATCGCACACCCAGGGGCCAGGGCGCCCCACAGAGACCTTCACATTTACACAGGCTTGCGTCGCCAAGGCTACGTGGCTGGTTAAGCTAAGGGCAGTGCCGTACTCCGGAATCCAAAGAGCTGGGGGGTGGGAGGATGGAAGCTATGACCCCCATCTCCATTCCAGATACCCACCCTCCCTCCCTCCCTGGCGCGAGAGCAAGGCCCCATTGGGATACACACAGAGGCCGCTCAGTCTGGGAAAGTACACTCCCGTTCTCTCCTACCCTCCCATCCCCAAGAGCCCCGAGGAGCAAGGCTGCCCTCCCCTATCCCACAGCAGAAGGCCGAGAGCCAGGAGGAGTAAGGTCGGGGTGGGGGACTGGGGAGATACCAGGAAAAGGACGGAGTGGATCGCAGGTGGTGCTGGGGGAATTAGCGAGGACCCGGCCGGAGGCTGGACGTAGAGGGGCAACAAGGCAGCGGGACGGGAAGGCGGGAGGAAGAGGGGAGGAGCGGCAGGACGGGGGAGAGCGTCTCACGGCTAAAGCAACGGGGGCACCGAGACAATGTCTCTAAGGCTAGAACGCGGGAAGGAATCAAGGTGGCGTCCCCTGCTAGGGGCGGGGGTGGGGAACAGGGCAGGAGGGGCAGAGAGCCGGAGGTCGCGCAGGGGGTCGGAACAAGTGGATAGAGTGGCGGTTCAGACCTACCGGGTTCGGGGCGGGGAAGGCAGCGGGTCACCGGCGCAGGGGTTTGGAGAGGGGCTGCTTCAGTTTACGGGCTCAAGGGGTTGAAGAGGGGCTGCTTCAGTTTACGGGAGCAGGGGGTTGGAGAGGGGCTGCTACAGTTTATGGGCTCAGGAGGTTGGAGAGG
This sequence comes from Pseudochirops cupreus, assembly GCA_028627135.1. NCBI lineage: Eukaryota > Metazoa > Chordata > Mammalia > Diprotodontia > Pseudocheiridae > Pseudochirops > Pseudochirops cupreus. The sequence continues at coordinate 387,312,615 of CM053584.1, read as the reverse complement.
GGCTGCTACAGTTTACGGGCGCAGGGTGTGCCGGCGAGGGGATCACGGGGAGGGCACCCACCGTCGGAAGAGGCTCTCCATGTCCTTGATCTGCCGGCGGCTGAACTCCGGGAACTCGGTGTAGGGTTTGAAGACTTTGGCGGGCCGGGGCCGCGCCGTGCCCTCGTGGATGCTCTGGCGCCGGCTCAGCTGAGCCTTCAGCTCCGAGTCGGCGTTGGCCGTGAGTTCCTTGGCCGGCGGCTCCTCCCCAGAGGCCGGGGGGCCCGGGCTCCGGCCCCGCGCGGGCTCCGTCCGCAGCCTGCAGTCCTCCCCGTCGAGGCCGTTCTGTTTCGGCCCCTGAGCGGCTTCGGACTCCCGCTCCAGCCTCAGCCGCCGCTGCAGCTTCAGCGCAAGCTCCTGGGTGGCCATGACCTTGTTGCACCGCAGCCCGGGCTCGGAGGGGCGCGCGCCGCAGCCCCGACGGACGCACAAACAGACCCTCGCTCACTTGCTCTCCGCAGATTTCCTCCCTTCCAGACCTCTGCTCTGAACTATTCTCTGATCTTGGGCTAAGGAGCCAGAATAAAAGGGAGAGAGGGGCGGGAAGGGGCGGGGCTAGGGGCGGGGCGGAAGGCGGAGCCCTGAGTTCCCAAAACAAGGTCGGACAAAAAGTGCAAAGTTGCCCCCAGTGGATATCTCAGGCTGTAAGTTCGAACCCCACTTCGGCGAGTTGGCTACCTGTGCGCCCCTGAGCGAGCCCCTTCTTTTTCTGGGCCTCTCTAGGTCCTTCTCGGTAAACCGAGGGAGTTGGATTAAGTGACATCTAAAGCCCTAACCCCATTTGCCTCAGTTCCTCCCCTGTAAAATGAGCTGGAGAAGGAAATGGCCAACCACTCCAGTATCTTGCCAAGAAAACCGAATGGGGTCACGGAGAGTGGAACACGACAGAAAAGACTCAGCAACAGAGTCCTCGGCCTCCTCCTCCCTCCCAGGCGCCGAGGAGAATGCTCGAGGAGGGAGGCAGGTGGTGCCCCCATCCCTCCTTCTCCCAGAATGCCGAGAGCCCAGCGGAGCTGCGGGTGGGGGGCTTCCCTTGGACTAACAGAGCTGGAAGGGCCTTGGGGCAGCCCATCTGGGCCAATGCTCCTTTTACAGAATAGGAAACCGAGGCCCAGGGAGGTGCGGTGATGTTCCAAGGGCAGTCTTGGGGCTCTTCTCTTCTTCCTTCTTGCATGTGGGAAGATCTTCAGCTACAGCCGCCGCGGGGCCCGAAGGACCTCTTTTCTCAAGTGGCTTCACACGACTCCCCCTCACATTCTGCATTCCAGCCAAAAGGATCTTCTTGCTACTCTCGAAAACATTCTATCTCCAGCCCGCTTTCCTCCGAGTCTCGGCTGAACTCCCAGTTTCTGCCAGAAGCGATTCTCGTCCCTTCCTCCCCCATCCAGTAAACCTCGCGCCTTCCCTTGGACATTATCTTCCCTTGATGCTATGCGGATCTTGTTGTACGTGGTTCTTTCCTGTGGTCTCCCCCGTCCGCCTGGGAGCTCCTGGAAGGCTGAAACCTTGTTTTCTCTTTTCTTTAGATCCCCAGCACTTAGCCTAGTGGCTAGCACATAGTAGGCGCTTTTCACACGATTATTAATTAACCGATTAGTTAGCACTTGTATAAGAGAGTGTCTCCCCTCACTCCCCAAGCAGAATGTTGCCTCCCAGAGGACAAGGGATTGTTTTGATTTTCCTCCTGACCCCATGGAAGGGCATATGTGCTTGGCACATGACTGGCACTTAGATGGTTCTGGAATGCAATTGAAAGTCATTCTGGTTTCCTTTCAAAGATGCTAGTAGAATTGAAAAAGACCACTGATGGGCTGGACGGAGAGTCAGACTGAGGAGCACGAAGACCTGAGTTCAACACTGTATCAGAGTCTTACCAGCTAGGTGACTCTGGGCAAGTCATTTCCATATCTCAGAACCTCAGTTTCCTCATCTGTAAAATGGGGCTAAGCAAGTAAGCGCTCCTGTGAGGGTCAAAGGAGATAATACATGTAAAGTACTTTGCCATCCTTAGCAATGCTAAGTAAATGTTAGCCTTATTATTCTTTATTATCATTTAGCTCCTTCTCATCTTTCCCCATGAGGTTTAGATAAAATGATCCTGGAACAAGTCGCTGTCCATTATTATTTATTTCTTCTTATTTTGGAATGCCTGCCTTCTTCCCCCAGAGAGGCTGCGGTGTAAGTAGTGCGGCTCCTGAAGGCTGGGTAGGGTGGGAGTGGCTGCTTGGGTTTTTCCTTGTTTGCTTCATTTGTTTTGCTTTTCAGGCCGGGCAAGGCTCTGTATTCTTTTTTGTTGTTGTTTTGCTTTTGCTCTTAGAACGATCCTATCTTAGATTTTTAGTCGTTGATAATTTATTTTTATATCACCTCATTTTCCTTCTATGTCTCCTCCTGCTTCCACAAGCCATACCTTTTAACAAATAACTTTTTAAAGGAAGAAAAATCAGCTAAACAGGTTAAGGTATTGACAAAATCTGCTGCCATCTTCAGTGTTCCAAGTCAATGGAACCACACTTCTCCAAAGGAAGGGAAGGAGAGAAGGTGTCTTCTCATTTCTCTTCTTTGGGGCCAAGCTTGCAACTTTACGTTCTTTTTCTTTTTTTTGTGGTCATTTCTTCCATTTAGGTTGCAGTTTTTTCTTGGTTATTTTCCTAGTAATACTTCACTCTGCATCAATTTATGTAACTTTTCCCAAACTTCTCTATATGCATCAAATTATCCCTTTTTTACAGCACAGCAATCTATTAAGGCTACATATTCTAAATTGAAATGTTATGGGCTAATGAATTCAATGTAATGAATATAATAAAAGAAGCACAAATTAGTAGATTTTGCCAATGCTGACATTTGACAGTTTAATGGTTTGTATGTTTGGCAGGTAGCTGCTGTCCAGAATACATCAACATGTTTTAAAAGAGATTAACTTTGATGTCTTGAAGATAAACATAGTTACAATTCAGCATTCCTGCCCTGCTCTACCCCTCCTCCCTTCCCAAATCTGCAGGGAGCTTTTATATACTAACAGTCCTAGTGTTATAGGGTTAGCCTTGGAATCAGGAAGCCCTGGGTTCGAGTCTCCCTTCCGATGTTGGTCAGGACATCCCAGTAGCCCAGGGAACTCTGGTTTCCCTCCATTGTCATCAATTGATTGTGTTCAATCAGCCAAGTTGTCTACTTGCTACAGTTTCTTTACCTGGAACTCCTCCTACTGATGAAATTGCCCATCCAAACAAAACTAATCCAATCCAATCCTATCAATTGAGCTCTTACTGTGTGACAGGCACTGAACTAATTGCTGGGACTAAACAAATTAATCCAGGCTCTTGAGCTCATCCCCTGTGGGGACTTCTGGGAAGGCCTGGACCAGTCTAGTAGAGGATGGGCAAGCAGGCATGGGGTGCTATCTGCAAACTGGAGGGAATACTGACATCTATGAAGTTGTGCGTTCCCTGGATTAGAACAACCCTTTATTAAATGAGACAAAGCCATCAGTTGAATCAACAATTAGAAGCGTGAGCCGCTGGTCATAAATACAATTTCGCCATGATAATTACACTGTACAATAAAGGTATTTTTTAATCTCTTCAAGAGTTGAAAGCATTTCTCATGCCATTATCCCATGATCTCATTTATTCCAATGACATTCCTTGGGGACTAAGGGAGACAGGTTTTTCTCACCATCCCCTACCCTGGGAAAAAGGAAGCTAAGTGTCTCATTTGAAGATCACACAGCTGAACAGCAGCAGAACAGGGTTTCTCTTCTGTCATCCCTAGGCTGAAGGAGCATAGGACCCAATGATCTTACAAATGTGGTTTTCACTGAATCAGTACCTACTGAGTATCTTGCATGAGGAGAGGCAATGTGGTGTAGAGGCTATCATACTGGACTGGGAGCCAGGAAGATCTGGGTTTGAATCCCCCCTCAGTAACTTACCAGCTGCTTGACTCTGGGTCAATCACGTTTACCTCTCCTCATCTGTAAATGGTGATAATGACTGCAACCTAAATTCCCAGAGTTGTTTTGAGTGGATGTAATTCAGTAAACATTTATTAAGTGCCTACTGTGTGCAAGGCATTGTGTTAATACTTGCAAGCCTTAAAGGGCAGTATAAGTGTTGGTTGTGATCATATGTTGAGCACCAAGAAGCATATTCAATGAGTAAGATAAAGTCTGTGCCCCAGCATTTGGGAGGAAAATAAGGCCTTAGCACAAATGAAGGTAAAAAATTGTGGTCAGTGCAGGGAGAGTGGTCTGAACAGAGACCTCTTTAGGAGTTAGAAAAAAAAAAGCACAGGTTTCCAGCTGGAAGAGACCACAGAGGCCACCCAATCCAGACCCCTCATTTTACATATGAGGAAATGGAGGCACACAGGATTAGGTGCCCTGCCCAGAGTCACACAGCTGGGAAGTATCTGGAGTTAAGTTTGAACTCGTTCAGATGAGTCTGTGCACTATGGCGCCACCTAGCTGCCCTGAAGTGAAATGACTTATGGCTAAATTTACAAGCTATGGCACCATGGGAATTGTCATTTTCTGACTTTAAAATATGTGGATTTATTGAAAAGTGTTGCTGTTTGTGCCTCTCTCCATGTTGAATCAGAGTCAGTGTTTTTATAGGATGCTTGTTATTAGAGGCATATATAGCAACTGCCTCTCTCGTCTCCCTTTAGTCTTGGGTTGGGATCAAAGCAGGTTTTAGGAATTGTGAGTCCAAATATAGCTTGCCTCGAATATGGGGAGGATGCAAGTCACTTCAACAAGCATTAAGATCTACTAATGTGCCAGGCGCTGGGGATACGAAGACAAAACCAAAGCCACCCCTGCCCTCCAGGAGCTTACAGTCCACTGGGAGGAGAGAACATGTTAACAGATAAGTATGAAATGGTTATAAAATGCACAGGAAATCACCTAAAGAAAGAGGAGGGAAGACACTGATGCTTGGCAATCACAGAAGGGTTCCTGTAAGAGGGGGCACGTGGGCAAAGTTCTGAAGGGAATTGGGGAATCCAAGAGGTAGCGGTAAGGAAGTAGAGCATTTCTGGACACAAAGGACAGCTTGGAAGCCAAGGTGGAGAGGGAGTGGTAAATAGGCCATTTGGCTGAAACACACTGTACATGCAGACAAGTAATGTGAAACCAGTCTGGACAGATGATCTGGAGCTAGGTTGTAGAAGGCTTTAAATGTCAGGTGGATGAGTCTGCATTTGATCCTAGAGGTGATAGGGAACCATGAAAGGTTCTTGAGTAGGGGAGTAATGTGGTCAAACCTGGGTGTAAGACTATCACTTCAGTAGCTTATGGCTTCAGACACTTACTAGATGTACGACCCTAAGCAAGTCACTTCAACCCCTGTTTACCTCAGTTTCCTCATCTATAAAATGAGCTGGAGAAGGAAATGGCAAACCACTCCAGGATCTTTGCCAAGAAAATGTGGTCATGAATGACTGAAGAACAACAAATGTTCAAACTCTGTGCTAGATGACAAAAGTGAATCAGTTCCTGTCCACAAGGAGCTTACATTCTCTTGGGGGAGAGGAGAGGACCTTGGACACTCACTTTTTCCTGCTGGTCCTCAGTTTTTCCTTTGTAAAATGAGGTCATTGGACTGGGTAGTCACGGCAGTCCCTTCCAGTGCTGGATCTATGATCTGAACTTACCTGGGGACAGTACAGAGAGAAGAGCTGGCTGCGAGAGACATGGTGAATGGGAAACTGCCCAAAGTAGCAACTGATGAGATAAGTGGCTGGTAGAAATAAATAGAGCAAAGACGAATGAAGGAGTGAAATAGCATTTATTAAGAGTTCACTATAAACTGTATCCAAGGGCTTGCCTTCTCAAGGATGGAGGGAATTTGAAACTCAAAAATGATTTTTAAAAGAATGTTAAAAATGGTTTTTACATGTAATTGAGAAAAAAAGAAAAACACTCCCCCTAAAAGAAATTACTATGTGCTAAGCATTGGATATAGAAATGGACAAAATGGGTGAAGGGAATAAGCTTTTATATATCACATATATTATATGCCAGGAACTGGGCTAAGCACTTAACAAATATCTTATTTCATCCTCATAACAACCCTAAGAGGTAGGTACTATTGTTACCCCCATTTTACAGAGGAGGAAACTGAGGTCAGCAGGGTAAGTGCCTGAAGCTGAATTTGAACTCAGGTCTTCCTGACTCCAGGCCCAATATTCTATAGCATGCTGTGCCCCCACTCCCAAGGAGTTCACCTTCTAGGAGAAGGAGATAATACATATAGATGGTTTTGGCTGCTGGCAGATGGAAAGGTCCCATAGTCCTTAGGTGTAGCAGCAAATTGGATATTAATGCTTCTCTCATGTCTTTTCCACTGATAACATGATGAGCAGTGGTTGGTGCTGAGCCATTTGATCATGCCAAGGACTTTGGGGGAAAGAACATCCTTTAGTAGCTGCAGTTGCCAAAGTGGCATTTCTTGTACCTTGTCCCCCTCCAATGGAAAAAAAAAAGTAAAACTCTTAAAACACCCATGGAAAACCAAGCAGAACAAACTTCCCCATTCTTACATCATTCCCTCTGGGTGGATGGGCAGCATGTTTCTTCATGAGTCCATGGTAGCACAGGCTTTGGAGTCAGGAGTTAAAATCCAGCCTCAGACATTTCCTAGTTGTATGACCCTGGGCAAGTCACTTCCCCTCTGCCTTAGTTTCTTCAACTGTAACATGGGGGCAATAATAGCTCCTACCTCCCAGGGCTGTTGTAAGGATCAAGGGAGATAATATTTGTAAAAATATTACATGAGATAATGTAAAAATAAGATAATTGTAAACAAGTGTTTAATGCAGCACCTGGCATATGGAAGGTGCTTGATAAATGCTTACTCCCTCTCTCCCTCTGACCATAGTTGATCATGACATTAGTTAGAGTTGTTTTTATGGTGTCATTATTGTATAAATTGCTCTCTTGGTTCTGCTCACTTCATTCTGACTTGTCTCTAAAACCATCTCTTTTGTGATTTCTTCCTTCCTTCCTTCCTTCCTTCCTCCCTCCCTCTCTCTCTCACTCTCTCTCTCTCTCTCTCTCTGTCTCTGTCTCTCTCTCTCTTTCTTTCTGCTTTTTGGAGGGGGAAGAGAGGCGAATTGGAGTTAAGTGACTTGCCCAAGGTCACATGGCTAGTAAGTGTTAAGTGTCTGAGACCAGATTTGAACTCAGGTTCCCCTCTCTCCAGAGCTAGTGCTCTATTCATTGCGCCACCTAGCCACCCCCTCTTTTGTGATTTCTTGATGGCACAATGGTATTTCATTACATTCAAACGCCACGATTTGTCTATCCATTCACCAGTTGATGGACACCCCCTTAGTTTCAAGGTCCTTATCACCACAAAAAGAACCCCTACAAATAATTAAAACATGTGCATGTATTTACATATATGTATGTATATATACAATACATATTTACATATAGGATCTTTTCCTTTTCTTTGATCTCTTTGGGTATAGGCCTAATAGTAATATCTCTAACTTGCAATTCAATTCAAATCACCCAATTAAACACCTGCTGAGGACAAACTAAGGAAGATAGAAAAGATAGAATTAAACAATGCCTGCCCACTCTGATGGACAATCCTGGGTCTGATTTCCTTTACCTTTGCTAAACAGATAATATCGTGATTTCCAGTAATTCACCTTCACCCATCAGATATGCCCCCCTCCCCCCCAACCGTTGGCCTCTTCCACCAAGACTTATGTGGTGAGTTAGAAGCTCCATTGGGGAAGAGTGGTGCAGGTGGGAATGGGCAGGGGGAGTTATGAGTTTCTATGTAACCAATTTCTTTATATTCTCCTACTAGTAAACTGAGCTGCATTTCTGATGATAATTTTAATCATGGATTTGAGAAATCTAAACCATTTTGTTATTTGGAAAAAAAATGAGTAATTTTCCTGAATTCTTTCAAAAATATGTGTTTGGCAGGGAGGAAACACAGGTTTTTAATTTTTTTTTATTTTTTTTTCAGTGTGTTGAAGTAAATGGAATGAAAACAAAACCTTCCCTTTTACTTTTTTCCCATTCTTTTCCATCCCATTATATATACATCCCAGCGGATGAGATCAGACTGCTTTAATTTAACTCAGCATCTATCACACAACTTACTACGTGCAGAGTATTGGACTAAGTGCTAGCAATGCAGTAATTGCTGTCCAGGGTCCTACATTTTCTTGGGGAGATACAGCATGGACAGAGAGAGAGAAGTATAAGATTTCAGGTAATCAGAAGACTGGCAAGCAGGGTGGTTAATGATCAGGGAAAGTTTCCCAGATGATGTGGTCCTTGAGTTGGATCTTGAAAAAACATTGAAGCATGTATAACCCATGAACCCTAGGTTTGGATTGACATTGACTGGGTTCCATCTTGGGGGGAACTGGTCACAAATCATTTTCTGGTTTATGGCCCTACTCAAGGTTTTCCTTTCACAACTCAGACTCTTTGGGTTCATCGTCAGATCTCTGCGGAAATGAGAGGCAGCCTTCAGCTTACATATAGGCACTTGGACAAACAATATATCTGGAATATAGGGAAGCATTAATTTTGTTTGGGGAATCCATAAACAGTCAAGTCTCTTTCTCTGTCTGGTGATTCCCCTCTCCCCAGGAGCTTGTGTAGTCTTCTACACCTATAACCCCATCCTGTGGTTGAGGCTTCCCAGAATGAGTTTGCTAAAGTCCTCTTCCTTCAAAATGGACATGCACAGTCCACAGGAATCACAGTAATGCTTCAGGGCAAGGTGAAGTTTGTGTCTATATGTTGTGGTTTGGTTTTTTGCTGCTCCTGCTGCACTGGGACCATGTACTTGCACCTCCTTTCTCTAGGAAGCTGAATCTAGGATTTCTTCACTGCTTTCTGTCGTTACTTCCTCTTGGCTCTGGTTCCTGTCTGTCCTTCAGAGATTAACTACTCTCTTTTTCTCTCAAATGATCTAATATTGGATTAGTCCATTAAACCAATGAGTAGGATCATCTTGGCTAAATAGATGTTGCTGGATTGGTTGGTCAACTGGAGGGTGAGCTTGGAGAGATTCTTGGTGTCCTTTGGTCATACTTCAAGGAATCTGTATAGTCAGTTTGGAAAATTTGTGAGGGGCAAAGGGCACTGGCTGCATAGATTATTAGGAGAGGTTTTGCTTGGAGAAAATCTTTGAGGACAGGCTACTCCATGCACCACAGTAACTGCCCATCTACTTTTGGACCACACTGACAGGGAATGACTTTTGAATCAAGCCTCTTGCTAGCATATACCCATCATTCTCACTGTAGTTTTGCCCTTTGGGCCCAAGCAGAACTCATCTTAGTCCTCTTCCAAGTGACAGCCCCAAAAGTACATGAAGATAGCTCTCAGGTCCACCCAATTCCTCTCTTATCTAGACTAAATGTTCCCAGTTCCTTCAGCTGATCTTTGTATTGCACAGACTTGGGGGCTCTGGACATTCTAACTGACTTCTGCTGGTCCTGTCCAGCTTATCATTTTTCCTTCCTCAGTTATGGTGCCCAGAACTGAACCCAGTAGAGTACTCCAGGCATGGTCTGATGAGGCAGAGGATGTGACACGAATGCCTTCTTATTCCTGGAAGCCTCACCTTTCTTGTCAGAGCCCTAGATCAAATGAACCTTCTCTAGTGACATTTCACAATGGTTTTCAGATAAACTGCTGTCTGGCCATGCCTCTCCCATCTTGTACTTGTGTTGCTGGTTTTGGGAAACTAATGTCGGGGTTTATCTTCTTCAGGCTTGAACACTCCCCGTTCCTCCAACCACCCTATTTGCTTCAGTTTCCTCAATTGTCAAATGAACTGGAAAAGGAAATGGAAAACCACTCCAGTATCTTTGTCAAGAAAACCCCAGTGGGGTCATGACTGGAAAATGACTGAAAACAACAGATACGCCTGACACTGTGTTAGTTGCTAGGAATACAAACACTGTTGAGGGCCATGCATTCATTCTATGTGGGGGTGGGGTGGGGGGGAGGGAGCTGAACGAGCAACATGTACATAATGAATCAACAAACATCTATTAATTTATTAATTAATTGTAAACATTCGTTAATTTCTACCATTACTGGAGCCCTGGGAGCTCCCTGGGAGCGGGGGAGACAGACAAAAACAAACTGGCCCCTGCCCCCCAGGAGCTTACATTCTGTCAGGGGCCATGCTTTAATCACCAAGCATTTCTGTCTGTGCCCGACATGCCCTGGGCCCACGGAGAGGAAGGAGAAGCTTCTGTTCTGCAGAATTCCTTTCCTCTTTGGCCCGGGGTAGAAGCCGCGAAGCTGAGGACCCGGAGCAGCGAGAGGTGACCACAAAGGCACAGAATTCCCACCCGGTGCCTTTCATCTTTAACGTGCTGTGACTAATGACAAAGCGACTCGGGAGAGAAAGAAGGCGGGCTTCCCGCACCAGTCTCGCATTGTTCATTGTTCAATCGCTGCCAGTCTC